>CM065179.1:4859292-6059292 GCA_033026295.1 Channa striata | reverse complement strand
GTCACGTTCCCTTTTCCTCCAACCCTCCAATGCGTCCAACCGAAATACTCTTCATCTGGCAGAAGCTTTTCGTGCTATCACATTTGTTTCGTTTGTCCCCGTGCCTCAGAACCAAGCTGTTGTGGCATGTGTTTATTTATTTGTATTAGATTTCCTTGGCCTCGGTTCTAACCCTGAAATGTCAGTTTCTCCCATCTACATCCGGTGGTTACAGCTTTGAATAACTGAGTTGTTTATGTTTGATCAGAGATTGATACCATATGAGAAGGGAAGTCCAGTATGGACTGTGCATTAGTGAGGACATTACAAAACCAAATCAGCCTCGGAAAATAAACATCTAAGTCATTCAGCGTGTCCTCCCATCAGTCTCACTTTCACATAGCTGACTCTGTAAACTCGACTGGCTCTATTGTATTTACATCTGTTATTGAACTCAGATTTACTTCTTCGGTTATACGAGCACAAACATACACACCTAACGCCTGAACTGCAGGAGCAGAAGTCGACAAGATGAGAAAATAAAGTAGGAGAGCAAATGGGAAAAAGCACTAATGCTTCCAGAAGTAGTGTTCCTATTAAGTACAATTTACATGTGGTTCTCCAGCACGGCCTTACCCTTCACATAAATTTTGTAATCGAGAAGCTGTTGAAAAGTTTGCAAATATTGCAACAGACAAGGTAGGAGAGTCACCGCGGTGGTAAAGCAAGTTGTTGCACAACTGCTGTTTTTGGCATTTAGGAATTCTCCGCTTCATCTTTTTCTGCCTTCAGGTTTTACCCACTTATATCCATCTTTCTTTCTATTTTTTTAATGGGAGATAGATGTTGTCGTTCACCTTTCACACACTTTCTCATCTCATACATATAAAGATGTGGAACTGGTTTACTTTTTACTCCACGATGTGAAGGAGTTGTGTCCACACTGTAACAACAGGAAACATGGCATGTCCTGATTAACATAACCCCTTGTAGCCCACAAGGAACGTAATTGTATTGGATTCCAGCTCTTTGACCAATCTGTCCATTGGCCTGCACTTCTTTCGTCCACATGTATAGTGCCGACTCGTTTATGTTGGCGCTCCGGTGAAATCAACATGGAAACCTTCCAACAAGCACAAATTCCTCATGACCCGTAGGAGCTCTGGCTTTGGACGGAAGCCATCGTCTCTTTGCCATCTGGTTGATTTCTGTGAGCATTTCACGAAAGGCCTGTTCCACCTCTGTTTGTGCTGGAAGGTCAGGCCCTCATACCAGCTGTAGCTGGGTCTCCACCCGGGCTAATGCAGGCAGAGCAGCCAAGGCCACAGTCACACCTTCTCCCTGTAATAGGGTGGGTAAAGTGTGAACAGCCTGAAGAGGTAGATGATAAAAGGTTTATTAGCAGGAGCCATGTGCTTTTTATGAGACTCAGACGCGTTTTAATGTGTCACTGTTTGAAGAACACCAGAAAAAGACTGTCACTGACACTCTCCATGACAGAGAGGATGTGGTAAACTGCAGCCGCTGTGCCTCTGTCATGTCCAGGATACTTGTACATAGCCATCGAATACGCTCCCTATGGGAACCTGCTGGACTTCCTGAGGAAGAGTCGTGTGTTGGAGACCGACCCCGCCTTCGCAAAGGAGCATGGCACTGCCTCCACCCTCACCTCCCAGCAGCTGCTACAGTTCGCCGTGGACGTGGCAACGGGGATGCACTATCTCAGCGACAAGCAGGTCAGAGGGGGACAGTGTGTACACTGTCCTTTTTTCACTAAATATATTTTCAGGCCAGGTGTGAAAACTGAAGACCCAATAAAACTAAATTAAATGTTAAACTAGTAATAAACATTAGTGGTGATCTACAATATTTAAATAAATTATAAATGGATTAGTTGATGTTAGTTGATGTGCTACATGTTCACAATGGTAGTAATTAAATATGAAAACAGTGCAGTAGATTTTATTTAACAAACGTATTATTTTCTTTGATATAAATCTTTTGAATATATCTTGTTTGACTCTTCTCATCATCTCCTTTTGCTCTCTTACCACTAGTTCATCCACAGGGACCTGGCAGCCAGAAATGTTCTTGTAGGGGACAATCTTGTGGCAAAGATAGCAGACTTTGGTTTGTCCCGCGGCGAGGAAGTTTATGTTAAGAAGACAATGGTGAGTAACGAGGTCAGGCAGCGTTTGTAGGAAATTCTACTGTTGTTCTCCGGGTTTTCAGCCAGGAGAGGGCACTAAGTGTGAGGGAGAGTAGGAGGGAGTAGATTAATGCCATTCATATCAGCTTTTTGTTGAAATACACATACCACTCCAGATAACATGTTGCACAGTAAATCTCTGCTCATGATGTGGTGAAATAGATTCTGAAGTCCATTTGCAGCCTGACACATGATTGGGACATAATTATGAAAATTATTGTATTAGGTTTAATCCTAAAAAAATAATAATCACGTGTTGTTTCTCAGGATTAACATCAGCAATTAACAGTTGTTGTTGATGTTGCAGTGCACTAATGCAGGTCTGAGGAGGTGTATGTTATCATCAACAGCAGAAGCAGCAGCTTTGACACGAATCTGCTTTCTCGCTTTCAGGGGAGGCTCCCTGTGCGCTGGATGGCCATCGAGTCCCTCAACTACAGCGTATACACCACCAAGAGTGATGTGTGAGTAACAGGGTTTTTACTAACTGTTAAGTCTTGCACTCACTGCACCAGGGGGGAGTTTTTCAGAGTTTCATTTTTTTTTCTGTAACATCTGGAGCATTGGGCCCGAGTCTATCTGAAACTGCTGCACGGATATGTACAAATATTTCTGAGAACTTTATGGGCTTTGGCACAAAACCCTGGCTAAGCGGTTAATGAACACTTCCTGGAGTAGATGGGTACTATATTCTGAACAGCAGCAGGCTCTAATCAGAACTGATAATCGTGATTCACCCTATTCCGCTCTGTTCAGTTCTATAGCTTTACAGCTACTTAGTTAAATTGGTTTCAAATTATCATCAAAAAGGAGTTTTGATTTTTTTTTTTTTTTTTTTGCACCGTAGTAAAACACTTAGTAAAACAAAGAAAACAACAAGTCGTCCCTTCTGATGCTGCCGGAGTGATAATGGTGTGCTGTGTTCTGATAAGCACAACCAGGAAGTCTTGGGTACAACTTAGCAGACAGAGTGAGACGTTGGTCTGTCAAGTGGAGTCTATTTATACACAAGTCAGAAGAGCCCGAGACAGCTAACGGAAGATGTGTGAGGGCTGCCTGTGGAGCAAGAGAAAGTTGTAAAGACAAGGGCGAACGAGATAAGATTTGAGTAGTGCACACAACCAAAGAGCTCAACAAGGACAGAGGGACCGGCCAACAGCACAAAACATCCACCGCATGGCATTGAGATGTGAAACTAGCGGTATTTCTGTTGAATTCAATCGCTGATCAGATTGCAGGAAAAGATAGTTTCATGTTTTTGAGTCACTTAGTGGTTCCTCGTCGGTTTCTGCGACGATAATGAGATTTTTAGATTATGCCAGTATTCAATGCGAAAATCCAAATAAGTTTAATTGTTTTCTATTTGACGTGCCCAAGTTCTCTCTGAACAGGCAAAAAGTAATATTGAGAACAGACTACATACCAGATTCTAAACACACCGATCAGCCATGTCATCACAGTCCGTCTGGGGTTTTTAACGGTGTGGTCAGCATCTCCGAATGATCTGTGACAAACACCAGGTGGAGAATAAGCAGGTGGCTGGTCGCTGTAGTTCCTAATTTACAGTAGATGTAGATCAGCAGGTGAGCGATGAACCTGGTTTCAACAGTTTTAACTTACTGTGATATGATCTACAAAGGTATAATTGTAATAATTGTTTGGAGCTACGCATAATCCTCATATTTTTTCTGTATTTGTCCCTATTTGGCTAATGCTTGTGTCCTGCTTGCGTTTTCTTTCTCAGGTGGTCTTTTGGTGTTCTCCTGTGGGAAATTGTAAGCTTGGGTAAGTGAGGAAACTGCTTGAAATGAATCCTGCGACTTTCACCGCTAAAGCCAAACCGCTGCCACTGGGTGGATTTTAATGTCGAGGGCGATTTGTGTACATTTACAGTACTGAGTGATAGAACTGCTTCTGTAGCCTTAACTACTGACCACACACTGACAAGACAAGACAAAGTTGAGTGTCTGGCAAATAAACGGAAATGTGGGGAGCGTGTGATCGCATCTATGTGGGCTTGTGGGTTTCCAAAGCTCAAATTCTGCGAACGTGAACGTGATGATCCAACCATAGCTTAAACTCTCTCTTTGTGCTTGCCAGGTGGCACACCATATTGTGGGATGACATGTGCTGAGCTGTATGAAAAATTGCCACAAGGATACAGAATGGAGAAACCCAAAAATTGTGACGATGAGGTGTAAGTATTAAGCACTTTGTTGTTAACGATTGGCTGGTCGCTACTTTTTTTTTCCCGTCCAATTAATTCGCCTCGTCCTTTTGATTTTTTTTTTCTTACCCGTGTTCAGCTATGAGCTGATGAAGCAGTGCTGGAGGGACCGGCCCTACGAGAGACCCCCCTTCTCCCAAATCTCAGTCCAGCTCAACAGGATGCAGGAGGCCAGAAAGGTAATGCGGCAAGGACACAATGTCGGCAGAACGGGGAAGAATATGTCCTGTTAGCGACAACATTATTCCAGCGCTATTAGCCCATTGCTACCAGACTCATAGCTCACAGCGCTTTTTTTAAACAAGCTGGCAGCTCAGTTCTACGGTTGTCGGCGTTGGCTGGTTTGTCTGCCACTGTGGTTCAAAATTTCATATTTCAACATGTATAGAAAGGGTTTGCTACTCCAGAGATCCGTGGTGGAAGGAGGAGTAACCCCAGAATTGTCACGCTGTCAAATTTCCAAGATGCATTTCCAAAATCACAAGCTTTCCTCCATCTTCTAGGCTTATGTGAACATGGCTCTGTTCGAGAACTTCACCTACGCTGGGATAGATGCCACCGCTGAGGAGGCCTGACTACCAGCCCCCCCAGACCCTAGCGCGCCACATAGCACAAAGAGGAAGCCCCGAGGAAGGTCGCCACGTTACTGCCACCACCCTGCCTTGCAACGTCGGGAGCGGAGGAACCGGCACTCCACCAGAACCACCCAGCTATAGACGGAAGACTGTGAAAGGACACTGTGTGTTCAGAGGCATTAGGAGATGTGGAGTCGTGCTGGGCCTTGGGTGGAAGGATGCGATTGCTACTAGCCTTTTTGGGGAAGGACCGATTTCGTCAGCACACACCAGTCCCAGAAGAAAACAGAAAAGACGACATCGTACCTCTTGCTGTCACGAAGGTTACAGCGCTGGATCCCGTTCTCAGAGTGTTCGAGGGAAGTGGCGAAAGAGCTATGTGACTTGCTGAAACACCACAGGGTCTGTGGGGTGTGAATCAGACTTATTTTCTCTCTGTTGCTCTGAACGGAGAAGAAAATCATATTTCGATACAATACTTACGTAAATACGTAAGTAAAAGGCACGGCGTGGATCACAAAGTCCTCACGCTGTAAGAAAAGGACTAAAGACATTCAATGTAGCACTTAAAACCAGCCTCGTACCTGCGTCCGTTCGCTTATCACTGCCACGTGAATGTACCTACTACTGTATGTGTGTATTTGTCTAGACTTTCGACCCCCTATTCAAGGGCAGTCAGAGCCCTGCGGTCAATCAGAGACTCACTTAAATGCAGCCGTGCAGATGCTCGCTGTGTTACGTCACAGGAGAAGCTGTTGAAACTGCCACTAGTACAGGGCAGATGAGCAGCCTGTACCAGATATATAACTCTATGCAACCTACACAATGTATGGCAATGTATCCGTTGTATGAGATTGTACAGTGTTTTCTTATTAACAGGCTCCTTAAATAAAGCTTTCGTGTGGTGACTGGTCTCGTCACCACCACTACTTTAACAGGCTTAAGTCCAATTTGCAGTGTCTGTGATGCTTTTTCCTGTTTCCCGGGCTCGACGTTGACTTTGGGAGAACTCTCGTGCTGTTGTTGTTGTTGTCTTTCCTGGCTTGCTGAACATCGTTCATGGTGGGCAACCACAAGCCAGGCTACTGTGATCCGAAGTGTGCTGGAGGGGTTCAGGAACACTGACCTCCCCTGCTGCACTGAGCTGATCTGTCACTGGCTTCCTCCAGAAACCAACCGCAGCCTCGGGACGCGCGCTGCCTGTCAAACATGACCTCAGTGGGCCAACTTCCTGAACTCAATAAGAAATGTAAAAAACAGCGAGATGTTTTCATCAGCTTTTTGAAAGTCTGTAGTATAACACACACTCTCTTTATTCCCAACCTGTGACCTCAGGCATTTTGTTATCAACTACCAGTCTAACATTAATGCATGATGTCTGACACAAGTGGAGCACGGTTTTTCATTATAAAAAGGGGAAACTGTCCTTCACATGACCTTTGCAGTGCATCTTAAATCGCTCTCCTTAATTCAAACATATTGATCGCTGCTCGACTGCTTTGTCCTGAATCTGGAAACGTTTTCTCAGCTGTGAACCTCCACAAATGTCTTTTGCCAACGGCTCTAGCAGCTCTTCAACGTGCCAATTACTGCTTTATCGTCACCACAGTATATGACACTGGGATTTCGATAGTTGCTCTTTGAACCACTTATTTTCCTGATCATCAGTCTGACAGTTCGTCTTATTAGTCCTTTAGACTATTACCTGAGCCATTTTATAATGAATTGAAGATTCTAATGTCGTTGCACTTTTAATGTTGTAAATGCCGCAGCTTTGATCCAATTCCGGTCCAATTACTGACTAACTCCAAGGTGTTTCTCAGCATCGTTCACCATGATCCTAATCTTATCAGTCTTCCTGTCTCTGTGTTTGTGACACCTGCCATAAAAAGTTGTTTTTATTCACTATCACTGTATCTTCTTTAACTTTAGAACGGCTGTTTTTCTATTTTCATTTCCTGTTGCTTCATGGGAGATATTAACTCTGCACTTCTGCTGCTCTTTTACTACCTTCGCACCCGCAACGTCAGCAGCTTGAATTCCGTCTCGCATTTTCCATATGTATCCCTCAACACATACCACATCTGTGTTTGGGCTTACAGACAGATGTACATGACCATACTTCTTAAAACATCATAAATGTGGAGGAACATAAGCCCTAACCTTGGATCCTTTAAATCGGGGAGATCACGGCTCTGCTCGATTTTCAACCTACCCACTTATTACCTGGATCAGCTGTGTTTATACAATCACGAGCTGGAAGATACCAATTTTTCTATTTCTCCAACCCGTCCTCATCTAAGATGGTATCTTCCAGCTTGTGATTGACTGAACACAACTGATCCAGGTAATAAGCGGGTGGGTTGAAGAACGAGCAGGGCAGTGTTCCCCTGAAGTCTCCTTAGAGGCACGTTACACACTTTGGATGGTAGTTTTCCTAATTCTTACAGATAAACTATAACATTTCTCATCATTCCTGGTCGTTTTAATTGTCTGGCCTCAATCACTTGAGCTCCTACAAATTTTTCCTTATTTTGATCAGCTGTTGAAACTTGTCTAATGATTTGTGTCATCAAACCGTGAGCACTGCACTCTTTTCTGGTCAGTCCTTTACAGTGTGATTGCCCTTCCTTGCTGAGTCTTCTCTCCACAGAACATGAACGACCCATTGTGCAATATATTTTCGTTTTTAATCTGTTTATGGATTTTGTTATGACAATCTGGTTTCGCCCACCCAACCTTGCACCATCTTGGGTAAGTTTAATTTAAACTTGTCTCTAACGTTCATCTGCTGCTGTCCCTTTGCTCACTGCCATTTTCATTGAATGTGTCTCTATTTGCTCTTGGTGTTTTCTGCATGTATGTCTATTAGTACTTAATCATATGATATTCCTAAAAATCAAAGTCCCTCTGCCATCTCCTGCCAATAACCACCCTCTCCTTTCAATCCATCCACAATGTCGACACCCTGAAGACTTTCCTATCACGAACCCAGATATATAAAAGGACATTTCCTAAATCAAGTAGATGGCGTCTGAAAGAAGTGCTGATTGTGAATAATATTCCATGGACTAATGTTTGCAGTTATTTGTTCATAATTATGTCACATGGATGGGACCGTCTACTACTGTTTGGGCAAACCTGTTGGGTACAACGGTTAAACAATGGTAGAACAGGCTTCAACTAGGAACCCTGAACAATTTCCCATGTAAGTTGGCTGAGGAGTCTTTTGGGAGACACGGCAAACTTATTCAAGGCTTATTCATGTAGCAGTAACCGCTCAGAGTCGAATATTTATAGCGAGTAACTCGTGTACAGCCTTGAAAACATCTTTAACAAACACAGAGAGCTATCTACGCCCTACTATGGCAGTGGAGATCGTATCAGTCTGTGGTCAGCAGTAAACTGAAGAGAAGTATGTTTTCCTCTTATACTGCCACAGAACTTCCACTTCAGTTTTTTGTCAACATGACAGCAGATTCACAGTTTTAGAGCAAAAACACTGTCAGGCTGCCCCGTTTGACATAAACACATTCACCTTTTATTAAAAAAAAACAAAAAAAACGGTATTTTAATAACAAGAGCAGAAATGTCACTGTTAATGAATCTGATTATTTTTATTAATTCATAAGAATGTAAAAAATGGCCATACTTTTTTTATTTATTAGTGTTAACTGTTTTGAAAAATGTTGGCTTCACTTAAAACAAAGTAATTTTTACAATCCTATAAAACATTATTATAAAATATAATAACAGCAATAACACCATAGCTGACTGTATCACTCCAATGAAATATGTACTAGAAAGTATAGGAATAAATACATGGTTAATATGTTGTTCGCAAGCCAATTAGTTTAATGTGTTTGTGTATGATTTGACAAGTCTTTTCCAGATTAAAAAACTTGTATTTATTATAAAATTGCTTCAGAGCTGTTGTCAGACCAAGTCTTTTAAATTGAAAAAGCAACAGCATTTAGTTATTTGGATAGATTTAAAGAAAATATTCTCTAATTTTACCTTTTTGTTTTGATGCATTTTTTTTTTATCACATTAAAGAAATAACTGTGTGGCAGAAGAGCTACACATATCAGGTCATAGTTTTGAACCACCCAGCTGTGGCTTTTCTCTGCAGAGCATAATGCAGTGAATTCACACGGACATTAGTATCTAGGTCACTGAGAGAAACAGTCTTTCTCGGGTAATCGGGGAACTGTGTTTACATGGGCAACTCGTTTTTTTCTTAGGTTTTAAACCTAGTCTTAAAAATAGATAGCATGTCTGCCCCCCTTAGTATCTGCGGTGGAAGTTTATGAAATGTTTCCTAATAATGTTGCCTAGAGGTGACATATACAGAGAGAAAAGTATTGGTCCTAACACGGAGCCCTGTGGGACTCCATAACTAACGTCTGTGCATGTAGGAGATTCATCGTTAACATTAAAAAATTGGAATCTGTCTGAGAGATGAGATTTAAACCAACTCAGTGCGGTTCCTTCAAGCCCAAATCCATGCTCCAGTCTTTGTAATAAAATGTTGTGATGGTCACTGGTGTCAAATGCAGGACTAAGGTCTAGTAAGTCAAGTATAGACCTGAGTCCATTATCTGAAGTCAAGAGGAGGTCATTTGTGACTTTTACCAGTGCCGTTTCTGTACTGTGATGAACTCTAAATGCTGACTGAAAGTCTAGAAAGGTTATTCCTGTGCACTTTTTTTTTTTGTCTTTAATAGCTACCGTTTTATTCGTAAAGAAATTCATTAAGTCCTTTCTGCTCAAAGTTCAGGGAATACTAGGCTCAACAGAGCTATGGCTCCTGGCCAGCTTGGCTACAGTGCTGAAAAGAAATGTGGGGTTGTTCTTATTGTCCTTGATTAGTGACGAATAAAATGCTGTTCTGGCATTGTGGAGGCCTTGCTTACACACTATTAAATGGGATTCTCCTAAATTAGTGGAACGCCTGCTCATTTCTAACTTTCGTGACGCCTGCTTTAAGCTGAGCATTTGTGAATTATACCATGGAGGTCGTTTCCTTTGATTCACTGCTTTCTTTTTAGAGGGGCAACAGTATCTAGTAACATACGCAGTGCAGTGTATGAGGGAGTATACATGGACCTTAAGAAATCTACTGTCCATGTGAGCGCACTGATGTTCTCCCTGTGTAGTTATGGTAACTGGTGTTTAAAAGTCTGTCTCTCTGTGTGCGGCCCTGTGATTGGCGGCCTGTCCAGCGTGGACACGCCTCCCGCCCAGTAACAGCTGGCACTGATGCCCAAAAAACTCAACTTTTTGTATAAACCGATTAGAGTTTAACTAGAACAGACTGACTAAGGAACTAGTCATAGAAGTAATATCTGTGAGAGACATATTTTAAGATAGCTGGCAGACAGCGAAGTCATACGGAGGCTATTTTTAATCTCCACACAATGCCTTACATCTAAATTAAAATGCATTCAACAAAGACATGGTTTGATTGAGTCGTGTGAGACTATTGTGCAGCGTGTCAGGATGTGGTAAATCGGCAGCGATAATCAGCGTAGGCTGTTGGGGCATGTGAAATCTTCAGTCTCATCTGATGGCATAAGCCAGTTAGTGTGTTTTTCATCAGGGAGGCATCTCAAGAAAAAAAAATTAGTCCACAATGCTTATAAAATATTTTGTCCTTATGCATTTTCTTTAAATAAATGTTGTTTTGTCGTTTTTTCTTTTAGACGTTTTATACTAAGAAACCAAACAAATGGGGGGGGGAAGGCAACATGTTTGTTTGTTTCTGTTTGTCACCATGTTCAGTTTTTACCTAAAAATATGGAAATGTATCATTGTGTTTATCCTTGACCGGTTCTCCTTAAACCCCCTTTTTCTTTTTTTTTTTACTTCTTTCTTCCACTGTACTAAAAGACACGCTTCCTGTTAAGAACAACATGTCACACCGCTGCTCAACCCTGCCCACTAATGCCAGCTCAAAAGTGTGTGTAGTAAACAACAGACACACGTGTGACGACAGTGTAGGTGCCATGGCAGTGTAGGATCCAGAGGGTCCCCGTCTACCATGAAGTTTCTGTGCACGTGGGAGACACTTGCTGTCCTGTGGATACATGCGGGCATCGTGCCTGGGATACTTTGCAAAGATGGAACTTTCAGTCCTGTGTCCAGGGAAGGTAACGCATATTAGTTATTTGGATCATTTGTGGTAAAATTGGAATAAGGCCAATTAACTGTGTAACTGTTTATTTGTACTAAAAACCATGAATGTTAAGTTCCAAATTGTTGTTTTTCAAGTCTATCTTGAAAGGAGTCATCCAGTGTCTTGTGGTAAAAACAAGAGAAAATGTGCAATATGATTATTGTTGGGACCAAGATCTTTTGTGCTAATAGGTGCTGGATCCACTTGTCCCTGATATGACATCGTTACCTGTCCTACACAATAAACATACAACTTAACATCTCAGTTTCAGAAGTTAAAGAAAAACGGCAGCTTGTTTGAGCTTTGAGGATCCTGTTTTATTCCACTTGAACTCATGCAACGTGCTTGTCATTTCTGGAGCAGAAGTGTTGCTCTTAAAGGACGAGGAGGATCCTAAATGTTTCACCCGGACAGAACAGGATTTTACCTGCTTCTTTGAGTCGGCAGACAACGGGACGTATGATTTACTCTACAGCATTGAGAGGTACGTTCCCCAAAACCCTTTGACACTGATGTTGTGTTAACTGTTTCTGTGCTTTTGGTTTTAGGTGTTTTGTTTCTTTAGTACAGAGGCAAACTTTTAAGAAAAATCTTGTGTTGTTTTGTATTTTAATAGTTTTTGATCGCAGTACCTTTGCATACAGGTTTATTAAAAGTAAAATGGGGACGTTTCCACAAACAATAGTTTTGACTTCTTAGCAGTGATGTAAATATTTGATGTAAAGTCCTTTTAAAATGGCAAAACTTCTCTTGCAGCAAAGTTTTTCAGAGTCATGCTCTGGTAGTAAGATGTGCAGTGTCAGTTTCAGCGTTCATTTATGAACGTTTGTCTCCTGAAGTTGTTCTTCTTGTCTCTGAACTTAGTCCTTTCTGACTCTGGGTGTATTTTTGAGTTCAATGACCTACTGCAGAATAAATTTAGGACCGCTCAGACCCCTCCCCTAGATAGAGGAATGACGTCACAGCACAGGACTAAAACATTTGCTTAGTATTGCATTTTTTTTTTTTTTTTTTTTTACCTGCAGTATTCGTCTTATTAAAGTTTATTCGGTAATAGTCAAAAATTAAGATTTTGGACACTTAATTCACACTTTGTTGTTCTTCAAATGCCATAGTGGCACTAAATGCGGCACATTCACAACCTGATCAGTTAAATTTGACCATGTATTTAATGCATTAAATAGTAAATGAATGATTTTGATGTTTTTCTGAAGCATCATTGTGGTGTCGAGTTACCTGAAAAAAACTGTTGTTTGTCATTTGTGCAGATCTTTCCCGTCCCCTAAGAACAGGTGTCCCATGTCCGTTCAGGGGACAGAAGAAGGAACTTTCCTCCACATCTGCTCATTTCCTCCCGCTGATGTCTTTGTTTATGTGGAAATACCCCTTGACGTGGTGAAGCACAACACCAACCTCAGCGTCTTCAATCGGACGGTCTACGTGGAGGAGCACAGTAAGACACTCGCTTTTCCAGTATTTACCACAATTCCCAACTTCCTTCTCAACCAAAGGGATGACGAGAAGGGAAGTGAGTAACGAGCTGAGCTAATTCTAGTGCGGCTCCTGTATCTGTGCTGGATCACCTGTGAATAAGATCACGCAGCAGAAACCTTAAGGGACCTCCTCCTCCTCAGACACTTCAAATCCGGTGATTTTTAGATTGTGCAATGTGATTTTCTTTGCTCTCATCATTTTGTCTCCAGTGCTCTTGGACCCTCCCTTCAACGTGTCTTTGCAGCAAAACGATGCAGCAGGACAGCTACAGGTGTCATGGTGCAGAAAGGGCAAAGTATACTGCTCCAATATAGTGCATAAGATTCGATACTCCACCAGGAGCCTTGGACAGGTGACCAAAGAGGTATGTAACATTTCTAAAAATATTATTTTACACAATCAGCCCACTAGTTGACATGATGCTTCACACTGTGTTTTTGATAAGACAAATATACCTTCAATTAACCAAATGATCAATCAGTCCCATAACTGAACAGCTGGCAACAATAATGGCAACCACTGGATTTAAGTAAATGTTGAAATAATAATAATTATTAATCCAAACTTAACACATTTGTGTTGAGAGCTGAGAATTAAACTCTCCCTTTCCTGTTTCTCTACTGGACCAGGAGAGTTGCTTATTGGATGACCTTACACCAGGGGAGGAGGTTGAGGTCCAGGTTGCTTTGAAATGTGCCTTATCCGATAAAGGACACTGGAGCAGCTGGTCGCAACCTGTGCAGGCTCGGGTTCCTCAGAGGGCAGGTAGGTGAATGTTTGAGCGGGACAAAAAATAATGTACAGCATCTTGCAAAAAATGTCTTCCTGTGATAGATGCAGTAGATTGGAGCTAAAGTTCTTGTTGTCTTCTTGTCCAGATGATGTTTCTCTAACCTGCTATACCTCTGACCTGCTTAATGTCACCTGCCAGTGGAACGGGAGCACATACGCAGCCCAAAACGAATACAGACTGTCCTACAAAAGGTGTCTAAGGTACAGTAGCTCGACAGGAGTTGTTTTAGAGCCTCCGTAAATACTAGGCATGCAGCATCAAAGCATCATCCTCGTCTTGCACATTTCATCCTGATCAAAACGCTGAACAAATCGTGTTTAGTTTTTCCAGGTTATATCCTGTGTTCGAGATTTGACTCACTGATGTTTTCACCCCTGCAGCAAAACTTCCAGCTGTACCGAATGGACCGAATGTCTGGCTAACCGCCACTTTGCTGATCGGTGTCATTTCCAAGGAGACAAAACCGGAAAATTCTTGGTCAAGCTCAGCGGCGCTCCAGCACCGCTCAGCAGAACCTTCTACACTCACAAGTTCACGCTCAACAACAGCAGTGAGTGAACTATGATTTCTGTGTTTCCTGTTAGGCAAGAAGAGTGGACACTGTCCCTAAAGCTGGTTTATCATTTACAAATGCTTAGTAACACAGTAATTGTTCTGTTACTGTGCATATTTCTCATACATAAACCACGTCTTCAGGTTTTGTTCAAATATTATAAAGGTCTTTTAAATTAATTGTAGTATTTGAAACTCGTTTTTCTGTGACACACTTGTCAAGGCCACGCATCAGTATCTTTTCTGTATTACTTATAGGTGAGTTTTGAAATTAGATGTTGTAGCCGTGCTCTTGGTTGCAGTGGGTTGTATTTCTTAGTTACTGCAGCCTTTACTCATGATTGATTTTTTTAATCCAGGCCCTGAGAACCCACGGTTCTGTTTCTCTGCTAACAAATATGCTGTACATGCCGTTTGCTTTTAGTCAAAACGTCCCCACCGGGTCCTCTGAGAGGTGCACTGGAGAAAGGAAAGTTGTGCTTGAGCTGGGAAGCTCCCCTTCCATTTCTTCTGGCTCACCTGCGGTATGAAGTCAGCTACCAGACCAAAGAAGGTGAAGCATGGATGGTAAGACGTTATTCAAAATGGTCATGCAACTTCATATGGACAGGATGGATGAGGATAAAGGATATAATGGTTTCAGAAAATGAAATGTAACAAAATGTACAGTGACACTGTTAGAAAGACAAACATCTGGATTTACAGACAAACATCATCACTATCATTACCATTTAATTTGACACTTCCATGTTAAATTTTGGCTTCTGTCCTCAGATGGTATCACTCGAGGGTCCAGAGACTGGAACTTGTCTAGAGGTTTCAGCAGGGACCCATTACAGTGTCAAGGTCAGGGCTAAACCTCGGGGGCCTCTGTACTCAGGCCACTGGAGTGACTGGTCACAGGTGCTCACTGGCGATGTGCCCACTGATACAGGTAGGAATTATAAAAATCTGTATAAAACACATTGAATATTAACCATTGGTTGTATGAAAATTTCAGAAGATGCACCAAATGCATTTGATCAAATAAATAAGTTTTTAAAGTAATGCCTGCATTAAAACCCAGATATGTAACATTTTTACTTTGCTTTTTCTTTGTTTTGACAGATAAACATTGAAAAAGTAGAAAAAATAAATAAAACAGCTGTGTAACTGTTTAATAGGATCAGTGAGGTTGAAGAAAACCTTACATAACTTTTACTACATATTCAGCACACACACATTCCTGCTCACTGCGGCTTTGACTTTTGCATTGCTAAGCCTTGATATAAAAAAAAAAAGTAACAGACCTATAAACTGTCAGTAATAAAAATTCCACTTGCGTAATGTAATAAATAATTTCAGACACCTGGTGCCACCTCATCAAGCACTAAGTGTTGCAAAGGTTGTTTTAGCAGATGCATCTTATTTTAGATATTCCGGTGAATTGTGTAGAGGGTTTTTCAAGGGAGATGCAAACATTTGCACTGATAATTTTCACTTCTTTATTGTCAGGTTTTTCTATAGTCCTCGACAATTGAACCATATTAAAACAAGTTGTTGAAAAATATATTTTTTTGTCTTTTAGCAATTTCAATGTAAGGAGATGATGATACCATGAATATTGTTTCAGGCATGTTGCTCATGCTGTGCATCCCTCTGTTGATGCTGACAACTGCCATCATCCTCGTCTCCGTGTCTTCCTCATATTTTAGGTACAGTACAACAGTTTTTCACCTTATTTATAGTTTTTAATTTCCATTGTGTGATCCTAATAATGCAACACAGATTACAAATATATTAATCATCAGAAAACATCCCTTGTTTTCTTTTGAAAGAATAATGGCAATTTGTACTGTACGATCCAACATTCCATTAGTTTGCATTTCAGGTCGAAAAAGTTAAATTCTCTTACTTTGCTTAACTTTCTCTTCATGTCTCTGTCTGTGTTTTCGTAGTAAGCTCAAGCTGTACTTCTGGCCACCAGTTCCCAACCTTGATAAAGTCTTACAGGGTTTTCTAACAGAGATTAACCGGCAGAAATGGGTAAGTTAAGAAACCACAGCCTTTAATCACAATCACATCGAGTTACCTTCCATCCTGTTATGCAAAAGTTGAACTATGGTGAGGCACCTTCCAGTGTAAATTAGAATGTACAGTGCACACATATAGATCTGATATGAATGTAACCATAGAGCATAAGTGCACAAACACAAATACAGAACATGAACTAATGCTTCCACTTATGCACTCCAGGATCCTCCAGTCACAGCAAAGCAGTGTCCGGAAGACATGCCTTCATCTGTGGTGGAGATCATGTCTGAAGACGAGGTTTCAAAGTTGCTGAGGCCATTAGAGGAATCCACCCAGCTCCTGTCACCAGAACGAGGCTTCTGCAGCAGAGTGCGCGCAGACGAGAGCCCAGGAAATGAAGTCTTCTCCGACTACGTGACTCTGAACAAAGACACTGTCATCGTTTGCACGAAAGGAAACAAGTATGTGTATGAGCAGGTCGGAGAGAAAGTAGAGCCGGTGATGGGAGACGGGCTCCTCCAAAAGGGCCACTGTTCCTGCACCGACGGCACGGGCTGTGTCCCATTTTGCTTAGGCACGGAGTTTCTTAACCATTCCTACTTGCCTATCGCTGAGGCTGCTGACAAATTCGACTGCAAAGTCACGGCTACAAGGGGACCTGGAAACCTTTATACCAACTTGCCCTGCAGCTAAATGTACAGTTTGGGAACTGTACTCTGTTTTTACCGGTGCACATTTCATGGTAACCGTAGCAGTAGCTCTGGATGTGGCAAAGGTTACAGTAGGAAAGAAGTATTACTTCAAGGGGCCACACTGGTGTCATATATACACATTGTCGATATGTATATTCAGAGGTTCGAGTTGAAGGGACCAGGTCTCAGTGGGCCCTGTTAGCCTGACATACAGCTTTTGTGGCCTGTTTCGGATTCGCTCACCCACGTACAGCAACAGAAAGATTTTTGCAAGCCGCCCAATTCAAACAAAATAAAGTTATTTCAGTAGAATACAATACGAGCCCCAATGTAGACAACAACATGACCTCTGATGATTTAACTTTGACTTATTCGGGGTTCTCTCTTTGTAGTATAGTGGGGGATAGTTTTGATCATACCAGGTTCAAGATAATTCAGCAATATATTATACATCATTTTTACTTTTGTAAAGTGTTTCAGATGAGGGCTGATAATTTACCTACACTGCTGTTTAACGTCCACCAGAGGGAGCAACAGTAGTTCACAAACTACTCGCTGAGCCCACGAGCAGGAATCCCACTCAGTGGATTTTCCTTAATGAGAAATAAGGTAAAAAGGAAGTGGTATGAAGTAGTATTACTCCAGGTGTCAGGTTGAGGATACTTTTTTTTTTTTTTACTTATCAGTTGTATATTTTTATTCAAATGAATTGTAGCTGGTTTGTCAGATCTTTACTTGTTTCTTCGGTTTTATACACATTTGTATTGTGCATATTTTTGAATTTTGAATGTTTTTAACGCTTTTAAAGGGGCTCTCATAATCTCAGTAAAGGTTTCAGACAGTTTCATCTTAAAAAGTGTGGAATTATAATATTGTAGAAGTCGAAATCCTGGCAGAGCTGCTGCTTTGGATTGTACAAGGGTTCTAAATAAAGTGGCCAGTGAGTGTATATTTGTATTTAACATTAGGTAGAATGTTCTTCCTTGTCACCCTTTTTTACATTACTTTAACATTTTGCAATAAACATCAAAACTCTTCAATGTTTTGGACTTTATAGTGGCTGTTTTGTTACTGTTTTGTGCATATTTTGTTTTTACGTTTTACATTTTTGCTGCCACTAGGTGGCAGCAGAGAACAGACAGATGACACCCTGGGTAAAATTTTAGCTTCACAATTTTTATTTTGTGTCACATAATGAGAATCACTAATCTTGGCTTCAAAGATAATACTAGTAATAATCTTACTTTAAAAAAAAAGTACCACACAGATACATGCTAGATGTTAATTTATTACACAAAGTAGATGAAAAGCTCAATTTTAAGATGAACCAAATAATTATGAGTCACAACTTGAATGAGAACCAAGAGACCTGAGTTCAAACTATGACAACATCGTGACTACTGGAATGAGTAATGGGATAAATAAGAGCACTCAAAGTCAGCACCCTTTTTCGGCAGCAGTTCACCACATTCAGCCAAAACATTCTCACTTTTAGGCAGAGGTAGGAGAAGGTTACAGTGCCTCCGAGCTATAGAAGCAACCAAAGGGTGAGTGTGCACACTGCAAAAATGCCTCAAAATGCCTTCACACCCCTTGGCTGACATATTACTAATCAGTTTATGGCTGTTCCTGCCTGGCTCAGCCTAGTCGAGTAAACTCTGAGAATCAGATGCTTTGTAACTATGCTATCACCCTGCATCCATCCAGCTGTCGTCTGTAAAATATACTGCCAGTGTCACAAACTTAATGGCAGGCCATGACATCGAGCGTTTTTTGGCAGACTGTATGATATCATGGCCATAAATTAGCCTGGAGTCGACTATGAGGCAAGAGATGACGGTGGGAGAGAACGACTGTTGAGAGCGGGAGAGAGACAGAGAAAATGTAGTCAGTGTTTACTGGCGTACGAGCCTCTCCTCCCAACAGGAATTCTTTCCATGTTCCATCACTGCCCGCTTGGCCATATGCAAACGTCTACGGAGGGAGGTTGACTCACCTCCTGATGTAATTTCCTCAACTTTCGCCTGGAATCACACTGAGAAACAACGCGGTTTCCGATGCGAAGGGCGATAACGGTGCGCGTACGGGCAGAGAAACACGAATTCGGCACCAACAATGTTAAGGCCACTAAGTCAGAACTCGTCTACGTCCTTCAAACTCACGCTCGCAGCTTTCGTTGAGAACACGCGTGGACACGGCCGATGGGTTTCTTCTGCGAGCTGAGGGCAGCCTTTCACCTATGGAATGTAGTAGAGGGGACGTCAGTTTCACAGCATGCTCTGGTTGGGAGTTACGCAGGGGCAAAGCGTGCAAAAACTACAGTGTCTTCAGACTCAGTCAGCAGGAGTAAAGTCCAGTCTTTCCCTATAGTCGTACCTTAAAACGAGCAGAGGTGTTACGTTTGTCTTATGGAAACGTACTGCACACGTACATGAACGAGTGCTCGCCAGCAGGGACGACAAAACGCCCACAGATGGTCCCTTTTTAAATTAACAGGCTACTGTTAGCGTCTTCAGCTGGTTGCAATTATTAAGGATCAGTCACAATTTGTCTCCAGTATGCTACAATCAGTCGCAATGATTAATAAGCTGCAGACCAAAAAAAAAAAAAAAAATTAGGAGCACCCCAGGTCTCAGTGGCAGTACATTGAATATTAATCACAAAATTAAACACTGCTAGTAACATAAGCTTATACAGTATGTCCAGAAGAACTGAATTTTCAAAACATCCTAAAAGGTATGTGTTTTTTTTTTTTTAACATACGTTGGTTTGTTTGTGGTACACAGGCATGAAATATGCTGTTACATGTTTAAAAAATACAGTTCTTGAGCAACAAAAATGAAAATCATTTATCAATCATTTAAAAAATCGGTTCGAATGCTGAGCTTAAACAATATACTACTAATATACCTACTGCAAACACGTTTCATGACAGATTTTTGTTATGCAATTTAAATTTAAATTTAAATAAACTGTATTTTAAATTTAGAAAAATTGCAAAAAACAATTTAAACGTCCTTCTGATCAGTTTAGTCCAGTGCTCTGGTCAGTGTGGTTCTCTTAAAGAAACAGCGAGCTGGGATTAGTCCACACACACACACACACACACACACACACACACACACACAGTGAAGGCTCTGTGGTAGGCGAATTTCTGCTCTTCTTCTTCCTCATCTGATTAATTTTTAATCAAAAGAACATTTTCACAGTGTGCAGACTAGTTTTTAAGGACAATCATGGCTTGGCATGGTGATGATTTATGACCCATTATCAAACCTGTTTTATAGCAAATGTTAGAATGTGTCCAACTCAGGAACAAAACAAAAAAGGCAAAGTTTAAACTAATCAAAAAATGACAAAAATCAAACTATTCAGTTATGCTTTAAGACCTTTTCACGTAATTTAAATGTTTGAAGTATATTTTCTTTATACCACAGCAACGACAAACTTGCCTATGTCTCCTAAGCAGAGAGATGTGTTAATCCTCGGGATGCTCGGTGGTCGGATACAGGAAGTCCCTGCTGAGCTCGCTCAGATGTTGGCCTTCTTGTTGATGAGCACAGAGCAGCATGTGAGGGCTCCATCCACTTTGACCTTCTCCGTGTTGGACACAGGAATCAGCATGTGGTCCTTCAGTTTCTCGAACACCTGCGTGACACACAGACGGGCTCGGCGTTTTCAAAACGGAGACGCTGCTTTTTTCAAAGGATTATTCTCTATGAAAATGTCTCGATATTGAAAAAATAATCGAGTACAAAATACAGATTGCCATGGCAACAGCTATTCCAGCTCTGCCTCCCATCTCTGCTTTCGGGTGCCAGATCAATAAGCCCGTATTACAGGTATTGACCAGCCAGAACAACCACGAGCACTTTGGAAAACCTGATGTGCGGTAGCCAAGCTGGAGGGCAGAAGTTATGCAATGCTTTAGTTCACCCAGTGAGATGCTGCGGAGGTCTGCGATGTTAAATCGCCGCAGATGCACAGAGAAGTTGGACAACGAGAATTCAGAAAGGTTCCCTGCTCTCCTGGTAAAATGTAAAAAAAAAAATGAGGGGCGAGAACTATCACGACGTTTTCAAAAGACCCTCATGAACTAATGTCACCCTGTGGACATTTTCCAGAAGAAAACCAGTTTTCCTAGCAGATTTCCAAACCAGGATATTTTTCTCTTTGCGTGCTCACTTCAAACCCTGCTGCGATGCCGAGCGCGGCCTTGCGGCACAGCCAGAGGAACCAACTAAACAAATTCTTATCTCATGACTCAATATGACTGACAAAGCCTCCGGTGATCCAGACTGTTGGTTTTCTTTTCGTCTTTATCATCACTGCAGACAAATGCTTGTTACTGGTGCAAACAAGACAGACGTGTTAACATGCTCACAATGACAATGCTTTGTCCTGTTTGCAGGGACAGTCTATAGATAAAGACTTCCTGTTGTCACTAGATTGTCACAGCTATAGAAATGCTTCATCGAGGAACCATGTTCATGGCTACAAAGTTTTTCATCTTTAACTGTTTTATAAAAATTACACTATAAATACAAAAATTATCTACCTCACTTCAATCTACCGCAAAGGGGTGAATGATAGAAATAGACTTCTTCCATCTAAAAACAAAAAATTAAAATCTATTTAGAGCACATGACCTGAGAGGCACCACAGGGGACGTGGTGCTTTTGCATAACTGCCCCAAAACAACATCATTAAAGCCCCTGCTGCTCGCAGCATTTCCGCCTCCGAAGTGTCTCTTTTTTTTAATCATTTGCAGCTGAGTTTTCGAAGGTTACTAAGGTTGAGATTTACATGTTGAGTTTTTTTTTTTTTTTGGGGGGGTCATCGTTCCTCACAGCGGGAGCCGTTCCACTTCACTTGTTGTTTGTCTGCTCTTTTTTTTTTTAATCCCCAAATAAAAACTTCCCCCAATGGCAGCCGCCGTCGCTGCTGTTAAAGATGCCCCGCCTCCACGCCCTCTGGCCCCACCAATCTCCTCTCGTGACCCCCTGCATTTGTTGTTGCGGAACTCTTATGTAACTTCACGAGCAGACTAAAAATAGAGCGGAGATTAGGACGGACAGTGTTCAGACTTGGGCAGCAGCTGAAGTCTTGCAGCGTGTCTTTGTGATTGTGCCGCTGAGGAATCGACATCATATTGAAAGAACAAGCAACAACATGCACCAACGGTAGAGCTGCCGTATTAAAAGGCCCGATGGTCAACTCTGATAAAACTTTTTCTGCTTGTGCAGTTATATGTTTGGGGACTTAAACATGAAAACAGCCAAATATCGACTGGGTCTGATTATTATGACAGAAACGGACTCACAGAACAACATTCATTGCTTTCATATTGTCAAACAGTCTGTTAAAAGTTGCTACCAAAGTAGGAAGCCTGGGATACACAAACAGGTTCCTCTATGCTCAGGATAAATTCCCTCAGTTAATCTTCCTGGAATCAAACTGAGCCTCTGCTGTGGATCTAAGGCCAAAGTCGCATAATTTTGTGAATTCTTCCTTCTAAAAATAACCGGCGAAGGTTGGGGTTTTAACCACAGAGTACATTCTGAGGTCTGAGCACTGTCTGTGCAGATTGCAGGGTGCAGGGCTCGATCCTGAGAGAAGACTTTAAGTTGCCGTGATGGGAAGTGACCCCACAGCATCGAAATAACACGTCTGCTGGCTGAGGCTTTTCCAAACGCCAACAGACTAAGTGAGGCAATGACATGTCGTTCGTGGCAAGCTGCTGTAAAACTAACGTTCACCCAACACCTACAAGGACGAGTGAACGCGCGGGTCACCGAGGAAGGGAGGCAAGTTCATGCTGTGAGCGTGTATTCTGTTTAACCCCATTACTGAGCCATCACAGGCCTTAACGGGTTTCAGTGCAGCTCTTCGACGTCTCCTGAACTTTGTCTGATCCATGTCGGTTTATTTTGGCTTTTATACTTTGCTCCTGAAATAAAGTCAGCAGAACAAAACTTAAGTACAGACAGAGGTTCCTCTATCCAACTGCAAGAAATCTCAAGTTCATTTTCACTACCAGGGAATTTATTTAAGACACATTTTTAGTTTTTTTTTTACAGTTGACAGTAGATCATGTGGACACACAAACTCATTAGTTTCATCCTCATTGCAAACTAATTTAAACTTTTTAAAGGAAGCCTTGACTTTGTTTGGTTCTAGTTTCTGTTGTAGATTTAAATAAACTCTATTAATCTTGCCTTTGACTCTCCTACATTACACTGTCTGTCTACTTCTATCTGAAAAATGCCTCCAGGTGACATCACTTGGAGGAACCTTCAGTTCAGATGATGTCGTCCCTACTATGGAGGTTGAAATCATGGTTGACCTGCTTTTCGAGAGTTCCTTCAGATGACATCATCTGAAGTCCTAATGATGAAAAACTCCTGTGACATCATCCAGAGGAATTTTTCATTTTTTGATATAGCGAAGTCAGAAAGATTCATGTGCATTTACATAAACCAAAGCCATAAAAAGTAAGTACTTTGAAAAGTAGTTGAAAAGTCGCCTTTAAACAACTTTTTAGGCTACAAAAATAGAGGCAGGTAACTCATTTCAACCACTGTAGCAGGCTAATCACAAGATGCTGTTTCCCGTCGTGTGACAAAACTTCACCTTCACTATTCTTGGTTATGAAATGTATAGGATATTTAAATACTGTGGCCTATTTACACGTCCTGCAGACATGTTCTAGCATTTACACTTATTTCTTGTTTTTCT
This sequence comes from Channa striata, assembly GCA_033026295.1. Taxonomy (NCBI): domain Eukaryota; kingdom Metazoa; phylum Chordata; class Actinopteri; order Anabantiformes; family Channidae; genus Channa; species Channa striata. Next base: position 6,035,842 of record CM065179.1, on the reverse strand, counting down.
TTTTTCTGTTTATTTGAGGAAAAGCATATTTTCAATATTCACACTCCCTCTCAGCTTTTGTCTGGGCTCCAGTCTCTTGAAAAACCCAGAAATACAGTGTCTGAGTCCTTCACTGCTAAATGTCCTAATACATTAACTATTTCCTAACTTTGTCTGGTCCTGCACATGTCTAAAACCAAACTTTAAAGTTAGGGGCTGTCAAACTGAAACAACGAGTAAAGCTGAAGAGTTCACAAACAGCACTACAACTTTAAGAATTATTTTGATGACTTTTTTTTTACTCAACCTAAGTTCCCCTCCCATTTCTCTGGTCTGAGTCATGCCCACAAAGGTCACTTTACATCAAACTGCAGGTTCCTTTGTTGAAAACACCCGTCATGGCTGTGGTTAACCCACTGTGGGCTTTGTAAAACAGCCATGTAGCTTATGTTGGGTTTCCCTCTCAGGGCAGTTGTTTTTCTCAGAGGTCTGGACAGGATGAGAAACAACAAAGGGCAGCGCTCTTAAATCTCAGCCACTGCACCGGTCTGTGTTTCTTCTGACAGTTTCTGGATCCCAAAGTGAAACCTCAAGACTGTAATTGAATGTGTGACTGTGTGAGTGAGACAAACTTGCTGCGTGTGAAAGTTAAGTGATCTAAGCGGTACCTTGACGCTCTCTGGAAACTGCTCGGCTGTGCAGTGCAGGAGCACATGTCCTTTATTGGGCAGATTCATGTAGACGCAGTTGGCAGCAAGGTCATCGGGCACCGTCAGTTTGTCATAGCGGTGGTCACTCATCTGCTGCATGATCTGTGCACACGGACAAGAGGCGGACAAGAAATCGACATTTAGATAAGAAGACAGTCCACGGGGCTTTTGAAAGAGGCAGACAGACAGAAAACAGTTATTCAGACACTGAGTCAGAAGCAAGACCACAATACCAAAGGCAGTACCGCATCCTTCTGCCGGCCAAACCACTGTGAGGGCCTGGGAGGGGGGCTTAATGGAGAACACAGGAGCAGACAGACATTCCTTCTCAACAGATGTCATGTTATTTATGTAATCCAAAAGAGGTGAAGGTGCGACGTGAGATGAGGGGGAAGGCGGCTGACAAGACATCCACGCCGCCAAGTGGAAATCGGGGTGGGGAGGAGGATGTTATGACCAGAAGAGAGACAGGTGCCTGTTAACGTTTATGAGCAGAACATCTGTGGACGGACACCTCCAAGACAAAAAGGGGAGGGGGAGGTGGAAAGAGAGTGCAAAGAAATCCAAAGCATCAACATTCAGAACAGTTATTTTGAGGAGGCAGATTTTCAACAGATTTGGCCTTCATCCATCTCTTTATGCTCCTCTTTTTTTCGGTCTCTCATTTTTTAGTCATGGGGAAGAGGCCGTTCTAACCCACGAAGGCTTAGCAAACAAAAAAAGGTCACTACTAAATGGATGAAATTTAAGGACTGTTACTGGTGAGGTGAGATTTTTTGCTGCATACGCCACTTTCCGCATTACGCTCCACGCAAGAAGCGTGACGTCCGTTTGACGCCCGTGGAAGCTCGGAGGCGTGGCTGGAAGCGAATGCCATGACACACGTCTACAAATGCGGGAGGTGTTTTGTGGCTGGAGACGTTTTGATTTCACTCCCCACTGAGGTCTGCCGCGGAGTGGAGGAACAGGGCGTTCACTAAACTGGGAAAGGTCTTTATTTCCCGTGTGACATCTATACAGCTACGGACAACTTTTGCAACGTATTGCTCACACAATGAATTAAATAAACGCAAAATCTTTTTACATTAAAAAAGGATTATTTATGATATGACCCAACCCAATGCCAAATGTGTTGTCTTAAGCACTTTCCAGGGAAAAATCTACTCCGCACACAGGAAGTGACACATTTTATGTTTCTGGCAGCAGCACCAGTGCTTGGTTGGATTAAATAAAAGAACAATTGTGTGGTTGGTATGAGCAGTAAATCCCATCATTAAATGGAAACCCCAGTGAAAATGTTGTCACGGGCCTGGGCTGATTAAGTGGAAGCATTGATCTCTGAGAGGTGCGGAGAACTAACATTTGATTTATGAACGGATAATTAACAAAGCAAAAATCAAAGACATTTCGTAGGAGCTGACATTTCTTAGTACAGGGCTGTAGGGTGGAGTACAGACGCTGTGTGTGTGTGTGTGTGTGTGTGTGTGTGTAACCAGAGCAGACACATTCCCAGGTCACTTGTGGGTGTGTTCTGTGATTACAGCGGCACTAAATGAAAACATTGTCCATGTGCACGACCGCCAACAGCGGCTCTCACACACAGAGGGATTAAGGGAGGTAGAGGGGAGAGTAAACGTCGACTCGACCAAACGTCACCGTTGTCCCTGCTTCGCTTCATCTCTAAAACTCCTCATTTTCCCCGACAGAAACAGACGTGGACAACTACTCTGGGTGTCAGGCAAACGTCCTGCAGCGAGATTTTCACCGTGCCTCGACTGAGCCACGAAATGCAATTAAAGCCTCAGAACATTCACCGGACTTATGGAACAGTGGATTCTCTGTCCATTTGGAGCGGCTGACATGGAATATGTTATGATTTATTCCAATGAAAACATTGTTAATGTACATGTTTTAAAGCAAATATTTGCTGACACGAATTTGTCCGAATTCGATAGGCCCCAGATCAGCATTTAACGTCGTCCGTGCGTTTAAGACGGTCTACATTAGTCACCCTGGCCCTCGACCAAGCGTAAAGCCACGGCAGATCAGCAGCGACTTACTTCTGGACAGTGGCTGAGGTCCAGGTAATACGCAGAGTGGTAACTGGGCAGCAGAACGTGCTCAGTCAGAGCCGCTAAACCGAAATATTTACTGGCAGGTTATAAAATCCCCCCTGGGCAATGACGGCCTCAACCAGTTCACAGAAAACACACACTATGTACTGGCCCGATGGTGTCCGCTGCAGTCATCAGTATAAACTGGAAGTTGGACTCTGTATGAATATTTATCTTGCCTATTGTTGTAATCCTTCCCAGTAAGCCTATAAAACTTTTACAATACTTTTTTCACTGATAAACAGCAGCAGCATGTACACAACACATCCTTCTCAAGGCTGCTTCCAAATCCAGAAGGGAAATGAGACAGAAATTGCTTCCTGTTGATGTACAATAAATGCTTATTATGGTTCCTGACGCGCATTTTAGTCTGGAAATAATATCGGTCTATATGGGGTTTGTGTGTTGCTGCACCCTGAGGTCCTCCAGTGGCAGATGAAGATGAGGATGGACGAAAGGAGAGAGGATGGAGAGGAAACACTCTTAATACTGAGAAAACAACATGATCCAGAAGCCTGCCCCAGAACTCTATTCGAGTTTCATGTTTTTCCTATTATCTCAGGAACAAACAAGGCTACAGTCAAGGGCGCTACAGTAGCTTCACCGATTATTCAGGCTGCTTTTGCACAATGTATTGTGATGGACTTAATTGAATTTGCTCAGCGACAAAAAGTTCTAAAAGTATTTTTTTTTTTTTATGGAATACCTTGTTTAAGCCCATCCAGCGGCAGTTACAGCTTCTCTGTTGCCTTGAGCAAATTTCATGCAAAGTAAACGGCGTTCATAACACTGCAGTGGATGTGTTGATGTAATTGAGTGCAGACGGCCTCGCTCACGGCGTCATGGCCGCAGCCCACCCCGAAACAAATGCCATTCACATTTCCTTGTTGTTGCTGCTGTGTGCAAGTGCAATGAGAGACCCTCGAAACAGGAGTCCGACAAAAAGACTCGGCCAACAAAAACGATTCTGATTCGCCTCGGCTGTATTATGTGTTTATGGTTGTAATTAGTGAATGTTCACGTGCTGCGTGTAGCGGGATCGAGGGATTCACAGCATGTCATTATTCTGTTAATACAGGGATGTTAGCATCCTGAAGGAAGCATTAAAAGCTTAAAATTAAATACTTTTTAAAAGTATTTTTAAAAGTAAAAATATTGTTAGTACGTAATAATGTTGATTTGGGATAGGGTTAATATTTGTATGATTTTCTTGTTTTGGCCACCCTATTTCAAATGAATCAAGGGGGCAAAACATTAGAACCACCTCTCACTACAGCATACTCCCATACAACTCTACCACCCACTATGACCTCAGTAATAAACGTTTTAACCACTTAACTTTGACCACACAATAAACACAATTATCATTTTCAACTGATTCAGGTTTTTCAGTTCTTCCTCATTAGGAGTTCAGATGATGTCATCTGGAGGAGCTTTTGAAAAGCAGGGTGGCCATAAATACAACCTCCATAGTGTGAGCAATGAGAGGAACTGAAGGTGCCTCCAAGTCATCTGGAGGCATTTTTCAGCTAGAAGAATATAGATATATTAATACTAGCTGAACTAGAAAAAGCAGCAATTTAAAAAAGTTATAACCTCCTAAAAGTAAAAGTCATGGCAGAGAACACATGTACATAACGAAGGGGCCAGTGAATGTAGTTTGTGGTCGGGGTTCTAGCACAAATCATCCTAAATATGGTCTTCACTGTTTTGTTACCTCATTATCTGCAAAACTCAAGTGAGCACAACACCCTTGTAATGAACATCAGACCCCGACTAGTAGGGAGCGATGACCTCATGATGAATCAAACAGGGCTGAGCAAAAGGGGGGTGAATAACGAGCTAAAAAGGGAGCAGCGTGTGAGAGCGCAGGGAGTGGGCGCCGCAGAGGTGATATTCTGGGACGGTGACTTCACGAGCTCGCTTGCCGAGCGGTAAAAGTGGCAGATGGATGACGAAATCCATCCGGTCAAACGCGCTTTCTAATCCCAGGGAGGGCTAAACATGGACGGGAGGCTACACCTGATCTCCATAAGCAAACATTGTGAGCTGTGTGTCCCACAGTTTAAGAAATCTGCCATGAAGAGACAGGGTGAAACATTAACAGACCTACTGAGCGGATGTCACTGACATATTTTACTGACCGTCTATACTGTTCCACGCATTAAACCAAACGGGTCGGAGCCCCCCCCCCCCTCGTCAGTACACATTCCACAGCAGTAAATTTCAGTTCCACGAGACAAATGGAATTAGCTGGGCTCCAACTGTAATTTGTACAAAGTGTCTTCGTCCAAGGGTACAGAGACGAGGAGCCTCATTGCCATAAGAGCTGCATCCGCATCCAAAACACGCTCTCTGAAATCATTAAAGCAGCATTCATAATATCGGACTCCCCCCACGAGGAGAACATTACTTAATTACAAAGCCCGGGGTTTCTTATAAGTCCTTTAAAACAGGAGCTAATTGCTGCGAGAGAGGGTGACGTAAGCCCTAATTAGAAAGCGAGCAATCATTAAAAAGTCTCGCTAACGGCCACTCCTCGCTCCAGTAGCTAATTACTGGGGTTATCAAACAGACAGGAATCTTAATGGGCCGGTGCTGGAATATAAAATCCATTAGCACGTTTGCGTGTAGCTTCTTGGGTTCCGCACGCCACGCAGTGCACATGTTTCCCAATCAACAAGTCCGACCTCGCGCTTCTCTCGAGCACCTCATTAAGACCTGATATCTGACGTTTTACTGTTAATTGCCCCCGAGACAGACGAAGCGACTCTTACATGACTGGAAGTAACCTGTGAGCCTGGACCAGCAGGGGGAGATGTCACACTAGGAGGCGAGAGGAAAGCTCTGCCAGAAAGGATCCGTCAAGGCCAAGGGTGTATGTGCTCGTGAGCCGAGGCCTCCATACTTTTGTAATTAGATGTACTGCATGTGTGTCTGTGCTGTGTAAATATGACATTACATATTTCACCGTATTTCAGCCATGTGTGCCGCCAACATAGTTCACACACAAAGTCTCACTTAATGATGTTTGGGAATTTTAAGGATAATTCCACCAGAGGGATGGGCGGAAATTTATTACTCTCTCTGTGAGAATGACACTCTGTCTCTGTCAGGGGTGGAAACGGCGTCTTTGTCGTGCCGAGTCCTTCGGCGTCCCCTGGGTTTCTAATGCTGTGATGATCCTCGATCAATTCAGAAGCCTTTCATGCAATAATGAGCTCAAGCTGTTTAATGGAAGGACAATGCCTTTGTAATTGAAGCTGCTTTATGGGCGCCAGGGGCAATCCGCACAGATTAGCTGAGAATATGAATTAATGAGGAAGGATTAAGGTGACAGGTGGTTTCAATGTGCCTGCAGTGGGAAGCGGCCATCGAGCTGTACGCAACAGAGTCTGTTCTGAATCAACATGTGCAATGTCCTGTCTTGTAGTGTTATTCTTGCTGAATAGTTTGCAGAAAAAGGAGGAGGAAAAAAGGCTCATACCAACAGGACCGAGCCAAGAGACAACCGAAGACAAAAAGACAAAACGAATCAGCTGCGTCAATGTGTCACAGCCGTTACACCGATTCAACGGTTTCCATGACGACAGCTGTGGACATTACAGCAAGGGGATGATGCTTTTCCAGTACATACAGCACACACACATACGGGAGCTCCATACTTTGAGGGCTTTCTGTGCTGGTTCGCTGGAGCCGATGATAATGAGGCCCGGTCCCCCCATGCTGCAGAAGCTCTTCAGGTGCAGCCCCTCCATCACCGGCACAGTCGACGCAGCGTAGTCCTGCAAAACACCAGCCAATAAATAAATGAACATCAACGGTGCCTCTCTCGGCTTTGTGGTTTCAAGAGATAATAGTCTGGCCCTTCAGCTGCCGACACTGTTTCTCCACAGAAATTCGACGTAGTTCTCTGATAAACATTAATGCAAAGCAACAATAAATAAGCTGTGCTGATGTCTGTATAATGTAACGTCTTCCTATCCAAATGTGGGGGATAAAATATCAGAATCAGGAACTATTCCTCGTAAAATTTTCATAACACGATTATTTTGAGTTTAAGTCTCTACAGCAAAGCGTTACAGCTCCATTTGGTGTAAATGAAAGAATGTGATATATTGCTTTTCACACAAAAAAATAAAGTGCATGTAAGTGGTTTGTGTGGTATCGTTAAACGGGCTCTCAGAGGGCCTTTAAATAAAGCATTAGACGGCTCAGGGGTGGCAACAGCGGGAGTGTCAGGGAGATGATGTCAGCGAGCTGATGGCTCCTGGGGAGATTACAGAGCAACTTGCAAGAGTCTGATTGGAAAGGCTGCACAGTGGTGCATGCTGAATATCTGCATTCTGCGTGTTAGCTACAGCTAATAAAACCGCGTACAGATTCACAGTCACACGCAGGAAAATCACTGAGTCAGACGAGCGGGACTGTTTGAGCGTGAAGGTGATCAGATTCACACAGTTAAAACAGTTGTAGATTATGTTGGAGAAAATACATTTTCAGGTCCTTTAAATGTCTAAACTTTCAGGAAACGGATTCGGTGAACGTTGATTGATTCATGGCCCATTTCGGTACAGTAAAGCACGATGCGCACATCACTGAGTAACGTGTTTTATTTACCTTTGGCCCTGAACAGCTGATTTTGGACCGGCGCCTTCATTAAAACGCCAGTTAAAAGCCTCGTTTGCAAGAATTAAAGCCTGCAGTCCATATTTAAAGAATTACTGCACATCCTGTTGTAACCACATCATTTTCTCTCTGGTTTTGTTTTGTTTTTGATTTACTGGACTGGAAGAATTTCCCACTTTTAACGTGATTGATGGAAATTTTGATAAAGGGACTCAGTGACAGTTCAGACAGATGTTAGCCTCTCGAGAGCCGCTGTAGCCACGGTTGGGTCCTGCTGAGATTTATGACCCCTAAAGTGACACGGAGCTGTGCTTTGAATGGGATATCATGTGAGCCATATTTTCCAACCCGCTTTCCTTCCTGAATGTGTGAATACATGTTTTTTACCATATAAATACCTTTTCCAACTGACACCCATGTGTTTTTGTAATCACACAATATGTTTTAAATGGTGTTTTACAGCTCTTAACTTCATAAAAATCACATGAAGTATTTTGTACATTTTCCATCATTACACTCTATTGTGAACTTTTTCCATTTAGGCATGTTAACACTTTTCAGGTCAGTGTTTGTACTGCACCATTAGCTCCATTAAAGTGCTATGATTCATTGAAATTGTTCTTTTGACTGAATAACAGAATCGGCACTTGGCAGCTCATCAGGCGAAAAACTAAAATTATCCAATCCTCCATGTTTTTCTCAACGCTTTCCTTGGCACACGTTTAGAAGATACAGCAGGGCGACTGGGGGTTATGTAATCTGAACTTTCTTCATTCCTTATCCAGGAACAGGAAGTTTTGTTGCAGCGCAAAATTAGAAATATGAGTCATTCTGTTTTCCTTATCAAGCTAAATCCGATGGGAGTTCCTTCTCATCTGCGCTTACATGTTGATATAGTGCAACAGCACGGTACAGTGGAGCTGCTTCGGAAGTCTATGATAGATTCCAGTTTGCACCAATAAGACACTAACACCTGTTGGTTATAACGGAAAAGAAATGGCATCACCTCAGAGTCCATCAACACCAGTTACTTTGACCTCTGCAAGCACCACAAAGAGCGAGCGCCAACATCTGTACGTGGTTCCCGAATGCCAAACAAACCCGGCAACAAAATTGTCCTTCATTTGGTCATGAAAGGAAAAAAATCAATCTGATAAAGAAACGGAAAAAACAATAGTGGACGCTCAAGTGATTTTTCCTTCTGTCATTTGCCTGAAATGCATCATTAAGTCCCGTCTTACCAAAGATAACAGAAAACACAGAGGGATCCGTAATGAGGAATGCAAATCAGATACAGATGGGAAGATGGAAGCTCTACAATAAGGCCAGTCAGGCTATCGCAACGCGCCGTGACCCACCTCTGAACTTCAGACTGACTCAGCGAACTCCTCCCTCTTGTCACGGTTTCTCAAAGCAAATCCAAAAACAATACACATAAAGCCGCAGCGAGAGCCTTCGCATTGCAACAGTAAACAAGATCGATAGGATCAGTCTGTGTTTGTGACCTGTGCCGTGACCCTCTGTGGGCTGCACGCCTAAATCCTCCCTGAAGCAAGTCTGCTGTTTGGCATATTTTCCTGAACGTATCATTTGGACAAGCGTGCGACGCGGGAGTTCTTATTAGGGTCAGGCCTCGTCTCGGAGATGTCAGCCTGAGAGGAAAACGGGGTCGGAACTTTTTAAACACAAGATCCCTGACGGGGGCTGAAAAGACGCCGAGCTTTACAGTATTTACTGTTGCTTATTTGCTGCTACTGAAGATGAATATCTCTTCACAGATTTTGACCCAAACACGACAGTGGCCGGGTTCATCACAACAAAAGGACCTTGTCAACCCGTGTGGCTCCTCGACGTGTTAACTTGTACTTCAGTACAATTCTGAAGCACTGAAGTCTTGAACAAATCTGGATTACTGACATAAATTAAATTCAAAACTAAATATGATAAATTGTGTTCTCAGTGGACTTTTTGTACTTTGAGTAAATTATAGAGCATGTACACACTGTAATACTTCCTTTATCAAGGAATTTAAAGTAGCATTTCTTAGTAGTATACTGGAGTACTGTTTCAGTGAAGTTTTACATGAGCATGATTTTTTTGGACATCTACCACGTGACGCAGAGTTTAGGTCTTTTTATTAGACGTCTCGACAGGAAAAAAAATCAACTTTTCCATTCATAAGTTTTTCTGACGACTTTAAAAACATAATTATAAAAGAAATGAAAATTTATCCAAATGAAAAGCAAAAATACAGAGACTACGTTTTTAGTCTGACGTTGCATATGTATATAAAACACTTCTTTCCAGGCTGTGAAGTTGAAATTTGGCTTGTATTAAGATGTTGACATTAAGTCAAATCAGCCAAAGAAAGCGTTGATGTGCAAGGCGGAGCGTACGACAATTAACCGTGACTACAATAAGAAAAGTGTAGATATTAACTAATGTTGATGGTGTCATATTTATTTCAATTACAGAATCAATTATCAGCAATAATTAAATATTCTTTCCCTATTAATAGTACTCATCCAAATGTGTCAACACAGCAGTGGACAGGTTGCTTTAATTAATAATTAAGAGCTCACATTTATCCCTCAAATAATCATGAGGGGTTTCATCTCCCTAACCACTGTTTTAATCAGTGTCAACCGCCTGTTTAATAAGTTTGCACTGAGGTGGCAGAGATCGGCATCAGTGGCTGATTAAAAATGCCTCCGTGCCAGCTGAGGCCTGGACATAGGCACTAACAACTAATTGCCACAGGGACTCTTTACTGAGCATCCATTAATATCAGACCACTGCGCTCCAGTGGTCTTAAATAACAGTTTAAATTGGTTTTTTTATTTTATTTTGAAAAATAGTCTCTCTCTTTGGTTTATTCTTTATTTTACGTCTATAGGCTCAGTTCCCTGTACAATATACAATATTTTAAATGCCCTACAGTCGGGGGTTTGTGTCATTTCCAATCAAAAAGTCATCAGAAACTGAGCCTCGTGTTTACGAGTTATCCTGCAAAAGGTACTTTTTTACTTCACCTTTGCCATAAATTTGTCACTATATACAGGATGTTGAAGGCCAGCGTGTTTATAGGAGCTGCATAGTTCACAAAGACTCTATAGCCTTGACACTGTCGGAAAATCAGACATGTGCAGCCAGCAGAGCAAAGTGAATCCAGTGAAGGAAGAAATGGAGGCAGGAGGTGGATGGATGAAGGACAGATATAATAGAGGAAAGGGAGGGGCTGGAGTGAGGCAGAGATAGAGAGGCAGACAAATGGAATTAGAGTGAAAGGGAGGTGGAAGAGAATGAAAAAAGCAAGATGAATGAAGTGATGATGTTGTTATCTTCCCAGCCTAAAGCTTTTATGATTGATCACATATTTTTCTCCTTCTCTCCTGTTTGCGGATGTCTGCAGGCTTGTGGGCTTTTAACCATTTCAGAGACTGTAGGAGGAAGCAGTGGCTGTATAGTGGCAAAAGCATATTTCTGTCAAAACTTCTATTTCACAGTTACGTGATAGGATGCACCTCTATATTTTCATACTAAAACAGACGCACAGAGAAGAAAAAAACAGAACCTCACTTTTGCCGATACAAAAATGTGTTACTGCTTTTAATAAAGTAGGACTAAGATATATTGATATGTAAAATGTAAAACAAGTGTCTACAGGGACAAACTCGTGATGATGAGCCCATCAAGTTTTGTTGCAATAGAGGGGCCAGGAATAAATGAATACAGGCTAAAATACTTCACTACAACACACCTTAAAAGCATCTGCCAGGATCTCTGCTCCTCTCTGATTGGTCCGTTTGGAAAGGCCAACAAAGAACTCTCGACCTGTACAAAGAATCAGAAGCCAGTGAGTGAAGTGAGAAAATATCCATAAACATACATGTTGGAGACGCGTCTTTGTGCGTGTGTGTGTGTCTCTGCCAGCCTGAAGGTAAAGTGAGGCGGTGGGGTTCGAGGAGCTCAACACTGCAGCACTGGATGCATTTCTGTGTGAAAGGCTGTGGTCAGTACGGTGGGACACAAACGCAGACCTGAATCCCTGGCGAGGCTGCCGCAGCACTGGGATCGGGGATGGGCTCCTAACGTAGCTGCTGAGCTTTTACAAAATGAGCTGTAAGCCGGGGCCCTGCCAACAGGAAATGTTTCGAGCTCTGCCATGTGAAACCTATTTCAGCCGGGAGGAACGAAAGCACAGAGCCAATGTCTAGAAACCCAATTAAGTGTACTGTGCTTTTTTTTCTCGAGGTCTGCACAGTGCAGAAGGCACTGACCCACATTTCTTCACACCCGCAACTCTCCAAAAAATCTTAGTGAGACCACAGCGTTCTGCATTCATCGGGGTTATCACCTGATGGCAGGGCAGTAAAAGGCCGGGGGCGAAAGCAGGAGCCCTGCTGATCCGACGTGGCCAGTATTTATGGTACACAGTGTTCTTGCTACACATTGCTGTGGGGGGAGATTCTACATAGTACGCCGAGGCACCAGGTCACTGAGGCTCCACAGAAGAATGTTTGCATGGAGGATCCCAAAACACAGACACGTACTTGCTTGGTCAACTGTCAGTGACTATGATGATGTTTCCTGTTTATAATTACATCTGCTAATTCAATTTCATTTTAAGAAGTACATAAAGTACTTATCAAGTCACAGCAGTAACACTTGAGTTAATGTTGGACAGCAGGAAACCTTCTGTCTCGAGTTTGGGGTGTATTGTGTAAACAGTAATATATATATATATATATATATGTCTGAAACAGATTAGATAGAACCAACTTTTTTTTTGCATTTTTAAAAAGTTGTTGCATGGCAATTAGTGTCAAATACAGCCCAAGACATTCGGTCCTTTGAACTGCACTCATGGCCATTCAGAAAAATCTAAAAGAGGAAAACGCATCATGGCCTTCGTGCTTTCAAGCTGCCAAGGTTGAAAACATACAAGGCTTTTTTATTATTTTTATACAAGCTGAAGCAAATGATTTCATTTCACCATTTGCTGGTTGACTTAAAAGCCGCCCACAGTGGAAAATCAAACTAAAAGCATCAAAGTAGGTAAACGGAATATTCACTACCTGTTGACTGAGTTAGAAGCAGAGTTCTGGTTTTTGAGAAAACAGGAAAACACGGTCATAATGATGCTGTGGGCTCATTCAGAGAGTAAAAGCCACAAAGTAAATCATTACAAAAAGAATGGTCAATTATTTAGAGCGCCGTACAAAGTAATTGTCTTGCAGTTTGGGTCACTGAGGTGCAGGATGCTCGTCTCTGTGTGTGGCGTCTTGTTTACACTGGCTCTATTGTGTGATCAGTGTGAATAATGGACATTACGCCTCAGGCCGACCAAAGCACCAAACCCGGGGACTGAGGGGACAGTGGGACCTACCTGTAAAAAGCACATCGCCTCCATCCAGCGTGGCGTTCTCATCAGTCATTTCCACAACGTTCAGATTCAAATCCTTCAAAGCTTCCTTCATTGCCTCCGTCTGGAATAAACACACAAAGAAACAGAGACTCCCTTTAAACATCTGCTGATATGGAACAAACAGCCGAATTATGATTAAGTACAATTAAACCAGCAGTATTTCCGACCATCGGGAATATTCTGATATGATCCAATTCTAATCAGACGTCTGTAAACAAGCTGATGAAAATCGGTTTGAGGATTTTCAGTGGATTTCTTTCAGGCATTACCCAGGTACAGTTTCACTGTACCAATACAAGGAAACAAAACCTCTCTCCAACAGGGTTTCGATGACATCATTTAAATGAGCCGTGAAATTATGTCATTTTCGAGGAAGAACGTTAAACCTTTTACAAGACAGTGCCTGTAGAAAATAGCTTCACTGGAGGACCAAGAGAAAAAAAAAAGAGAACACCTCTTCCTCTGCTGCCGTTCTAGGTCATTTGTCTTTTGCGTATTTATAGGAAGGAGATAAAGCAATGGCTGCCATCCAGACAGCATTAACATATATTATGAAAGGCATTCAGGGGATGGAAAATCCACATTTCACCTGCTTGTCCTCTCCGCTGAACCTGAAATTTGAGGAAAGAGCAAATCTGTTTTTGGCTGAACTTTGACTGATCCGCTCTCCTGTCTGACCGCCCAGTGTGATTTTACTGTCCTGTTTTTGGGGTTCCAGAGGGAACTGTTTCCAAGGCCGGTCATGTTAGCGAGGCCATCAGTGTTTCCACCGGCCCTATCTCGCCATGACCTCAGACTGTGCTTTTTGGCAAACACAAAGCGTCTCCTCATTTGCGGAAAGCGAACCATGAGGTCATCCAGGTAGACTGCCATGCACTTCTCTGATAATGCGACCGAGGCCCGCGTACGAACGCACAAACGTCCTTTTTCCTACTCAAAACTGTATAAACACAGCGATGCTACTGTTTCCTCTCGTTTTTTCACTCGAGTGTCTGTTTCTTTTAAATGGCCTCTTGACCCAATCGCTCACAACCCGCAGAAGCATTTTTCCAGCGCGTTCGCTTTGCAGAGAGGAGAAGTGGAATCCCGACGCCGCCTCCGCATTTGATCTTCACTGCAGGCGTTCTGCTCATCCTGCTGCCTCGGTTAACCAGAAGGAACACAGCGTGCTTCCAAGCAACAAGATTCACAAATTCATTAGTGGTTTCTTAAAGGCTTTAACAGCAACAGTGTGCAGCAAATTAACTAGGGGGTTGCCAGTTAATCTCTCGGTGTTTTTTTTTTTTTTGCACATGCAAGGCAAAGGCACCGCGGAGGCGCCCTCTGCTTCGTATTTAACTTTGGTTTCTCGAAATGTTGGGCGGCAAATAAAAGGGTTGAGTCATGTTTTGAAAAAGAAAACAATCCAGATGGTTGATGAGAACTTGTGCTTTTGATGTTTATTCGAGTCATGTGTTGTCTTTGCGTGTCATTGCTGGGGAGTCTGAGCAGGTCCCATCAAAGTTTCTTCCCGCGCCATCGCCCATTCATCGCATGTGAAGAAACCCCAAATGAGTCAATTCGCAAACATTTTCACCAAATTCCGGGGTGGATGCTTGTGCCCACTGCGGCCCTGATGTGCAAAACAAAACCGAAGAGCTGATTCCGTTTGACGGTCGTCAACATCTGACAATGAAATCTTCCGTTTAACACGACGTTGTCATTACCTGTGACTCCTGTGTCCTTTTTTACAACGGAGCCTCACGAGCCTTTGCTATCACAGTGGTTGTCTACCCTGGAATCTGCCAGATTGCATGAGGCAGCGCTTTACCTCAGCTCTCTGGCATTTCCTCTAACATCACAAGTGCTGATCTGACCCTAAGTGTGTATAGTTCCCTCAGACCATTTGAAATGTAATGACCCATATCCATAAACAGCATGACATCTGCTCCGTCTGCTGTGTTTATGTGTGGTATGGAGCATCGGTTCGGCGGCTTCTCCTCGTGGATGTGAAAACCACAGCTCATGTGTTTGGAACAGCAGATTATTACACAGGGGAAATGAGATGGGGACAAAAGACGAAAGAATGTCGTGTAGAAAAGAACGAACACGCTAAAACCAAACTATGAAAAAATGCAGTGAAGTGGTTTCCAAATGACCGCTCGTGGTATCGCACAAGAATGGGAGTAATGACGTAATGGTCTTATGTTTACAGTTCATTAAACCGACATTATCTTATCATCCCATTGCCTTTGAGACTGACGAGTATGGGCTTAAGCCTTTTTTCGGCCAAGCGACTGTAATTTCTGGGCAGTGGCAACAAGAGAAAGCAGCAAAAACATTTTTATCTAGGGTGAAGTGGCCCATTTTGTCTGGTACCCCCCACAAAAAAGAAGAAATAACTCAAAGGCCTTTGGACCAAGTATCGTTACACAAATCCACACACACAATCCACAACCCTGTAAACATCTTGAGTGATCTCATTCCAAGTGATGCCTTGTTGGACTGAGGTCCTGGGGTTCTAGGTTGCCATTGGAGCAAATTCTTTACTGGCAACAAAAAACGAAACCAAAAATCACAAATGAATGAACGTGTTCAGGTGCAGACAGTCATTTGCTAATAATCTAATGTAAACATGTGATGGGTTTGCACATATTCCAGCACAAAGCAAAATCTCAAGTGGTGAAGATAGACTTGTGTGTGTGTGTGTGTGTGTGTGTTTGTGTTCCTCACTTGTAAATCACTTTAAATTAAGCCGTCTGCCAAATGACTCAATGTAAAGTCTGAGGAGAAGGAAGTTCCAAAATCACAAAATATGACAAAGCCAATCAGATTACACATCTGTGCTTCATATCTTCACATCAAACAGCAATGGAACCTAGTAACTTAGTCTGTTTGCCATATGTGCTGCACTGTCTGGAGTCACACCCATGTTACTCACTGTTGGAGAAATTCAGAGCATTCAGTGCTGCAGGTGAACGTCTGCAAGAAGGCAACCTCTGCCTAAAACTGACATTTCAGAATCACTTCACTATTACAACGAATCCTCGGTTCTGAGTTTTGCTTTAGATTCAGCTCATCTCTGGGCACAATTATTCATTTCAGCCATCGTTTTAAAGGACCAGTCACGCACTTTGGGACACCTGTGTACACACTGAGAGTCCGATGAGGCTGATATTGCTTTCGCTACCTTTTCCCAACTCCTGCTTCACTCTGATTCTTTGTCTCTCCCATTTGCTTTATTCTCTTTTGCCCCCCGTGGCGGGGTCAGGAATGTTCCTACAGTGGCTTCCCATGCAGAGTGCCCCATTATCTCCCACTGTGAGCGACACCCAATACCCCACCCTGCCTGGGTGCCAACTCCCTGTGCCAGCACCTCCCTCTCTTCTCCATCTAACCCTCCTGTGCTCCTCTCCATTCCTGTCCTCTCTACTCCTTTTCCCCTGAGTGCTTGGCCAGGCGACATGCTGCTAGCCAGCACCCTGCTTTGAATGAAAAAGCCCTTTTAAAATTCATTAGGGGCTGAAGGCTCTGAGGGCCAGCCGGTCTGCCGGCCGCATTCCTGCCGTTCCAGCACAGGACAGGGGAGACGGAGCAGAGAGAATGGCCTTTTATTTGGGCCTTTTTATGGACCCCTTCTCCCTTCTCTCGCCCCTGGTACCCGTGGATATCGCATTCTGCTAAAGAGGACCATCGGTCTGATAGAGCACGGTGCATTTGGAAAGGGAATCGACTACACAACAATAGCATTCCTGAAGGTCATCCTAGCCTCCCCGCACCAGGAGACAGAGTCCCACGCTCCGACATAATGGGGGTACGGCATTCCTCCGAGCTTCACACGCAAGCAGTGTTAGCCTCTTTAAATGACACTTGTCAGCTGCAGTTTGAGAATATTGGGCGCATAATGCCAGGCAGTCACAAACCGTGAACACTTACGTAACATCACAGAACAAAGATGAGAAAGCAAAGGTATTCGCCAATAGCAGACGCGGGGAACAATTAGCATTCATCTCAGAGTCCAATGTCAGCCCTCCTCTCACGTCTGTCACCAACAACTCCCAAAGGAAATATGTAGCTATTTAACAGTCGATTTCTTTTAAATGACTGAAAGTCTAGCTAGATAGTGGGCTGATAAATTTAAAGCGAGACTAAAGACTTGAATTGAGTCACACGGATAATTCTCTGGCGGTTTGTCACAGAGTAACCTGATGCATCGTTCATTTTTAAGCCCTGAGTGGTGCAGCCTTTAAGACCTTCTGTGGAACCTAAAAGGATTCATCATAAAAAGAAAAAAAAAAAACAATAAGAGAGGAAATAAGTGACTTGCTTACACTGGCATGTGGGCATAAGCTTGAATAGTGAAATAGTGTGTCACAGCTGATGCTTTGGCTGGACACCCGCTCTACAGGTAATGATCGTAACAGACACCAGACGCCAAACGCAGCTGTAATCTCAAACACCAGTTGAGTAATGAACGGGAATAATGACTGCGCAGAGGGCACTCGAGCACCATATTAGATATGCAACAACATCTACAACGTTCAGGTGTCAATTCTCTGACGTTATGGATGAAAAGGAGAAATAATTCCCTTTGTTTTCTGAGAAAAGTGCAATTAAATAGCTTAAACACAGATTTGTCTAGAGTTTCTGATGGGCAACAGTTTCACTTAGTACTTCTTTAGAAAAGGCACCTGAACGATTCGATGACTAGTGACCAGATTGGCAGGCTGTTGCATTCCTGCACAGCTAAACTGCACAGGACGCACACACACACACACACACGCACACGTACACACGTACACACAAAGCACAAAGAAAAAAAACTATTAACCTGAAAGTGTCAAGAACAAACACTGGAAACCAGTACCTAAGGATTTTTCCCAGTCTCTCTGGTGGGAACAGAAATCACACACATCACACAGAGAACTCATACAGGAGTCCCAGAGGTGAGTGAACACGGTGTACATGGAAAAAAAAATGGGGCCAGGCTGCTGCTGTCATGGTGGTCAAATAGCACATTCCTAAAGGCAACGAACAGCAAGGGTTCCACTGTCACAGCCTGTTAACAAAAGTAGAAAAGACAACAAGTCATTTAGTGGCGGCCAAGAGACAACAAACCCTCTGTGGTTTGATTATGAAAACAAATCCTCGGTGTGTGTCGGAGCATACCTGTGGTTAACTAACCCACGGCGCGCCCCCCCCCCCATCAGATTTAGGATTACATAAATGTTGAGAAGTAGGTCAACGTGAAGGCATCCACAGCTAACAGTAGCAGACTTGGAGACCCTGTGCCACATCATCCTCAAGGATCTGGCAGCGAGCCTCAGCAGAAGAGCGGCTTCAGCCAAAGCCAGCGAGTGCAGAGTCAGGCTGCTTTCATGCCGGGGCGTCACGGAGGAAGGTGCCACACGAAAGTCCCGCCTGGACACATTACTGAATGGCGAGGGACAGCAGCGAGGCCAGGATTACACAAATCATTTAAAGGAGAGTGTGTTGGAGAAATTAAAAGTGCAGGGTGTTAAAGGGCAATTTCACCAAATTTCAACTTGCTCTCCATTGCTTTACTTTAGGCTACTTCCCTCTGACTTCCCTTTATTAGAATATTTCTCTGTTTCTAGCTGGAAAACTCCTCCAGATGACATCACTCAGAGGGGTGTTTCATCATTAAGAGTTCAGATAATGTCATCTGGAGGCTAGAAGTAGGGAGAGATTTCGATATAGGGAAGTCAAAGGGAAGTTTAATGGCATTTATGTACATACACAGCTCTCATTAGACTAGATCAGTGAAGAATTGGGGTCAATTAAACAGAGTTTCTTCAGCTTAGTAAAAGCCTCATTTGTGTTCTGAGATAGGCTGCTGTACTAAAGATGTCATTACACATAAAGTGTGTGTGGAGACTCATGTAACAAAAATAACGACTTGTCTGTAATTTGTTTTTTATTAATAATCCAGTGGATGGTCATTAGCTATTCCTTTTTTTAAAAATGTGGATATAAAGAGAATGGCAGACAGTACATGCCCTCACAAATGTTTCAATGAATAGAGGTCTAAATGCTTTTTCTATTGGAATGAGTTCCACTCTTATTAATGATGTTGATCTCTGACACTGTAGTGGGAGCTGTGTGACCAGCACACACACAAACCAACCACAGTAAGATAGAAAAATATATATATACTTAGAAAACTATTTAACTTTTGACGACAAGGCTTGTAGGAGCAACTCGTAGATAACACTCTTAACCTCTGAAATTAATCTTTGTCAGGACAGAGGGCACGGCCCATTTCCCTGGCAGGAATACAAAAAGAAAGTAGTAATTCAATTCAATTAACTAACATGCAATTAAATAAATCAGGAAATATTTAAAAAACATTTTCAAAGGAGGAGCGACCTAAGTAAAACCCTCGTACTGTAACACCCTGCTGGTTACAGTGCAGGCTCACACAGAGAGACACCCAAGCAGGGCCAAGTACTGCAAAAATACACAGAAATATGAGTGTGTTTGACAAGTCCAAAGTCTGCCCCAGAGCAAATAAAGTGCTCACACCAATCAGCAGGGTTGTAAAGAATGTGTCTGCTGCCTACCTCTCACTGTGACGGCTCCACAAATACAGGAGAGCTGCAGGCTAGAAACTGCTGGAAAGCTGGGGGGATTGAGGCTGATGCTTGAGAACGAACGTGAGCCTCCCTCCTTGGGGGGAAAACAGAGGGAGCTTCACTAAATACATCCCCACTTGGCCGCAGTCTCCTCTGTGTTTATTGGGTCTGACCTGCACATACTGGACCTCCACGTCCAAACAATGGGAAAAGCCAATAAACCCAAGTACCTCGTGGAAGAAAAACTATTCATCCGTGCACGAAATGAAATCAGATATTGTTACAATCAAACATCACTGCATTTGTACATATTAAACCGACGGTCTAGAGCGCATGCAGAACAAAGAATTATTTGACAAGCTGTGAGGTCACTGCTGCAATGCATGCCGGCTGACATCAGCGCTGGCTGTTTGGGCTCGAGACAAACCGCTTCCACGCCCTCCAGGTCGCTCTGCTGTTCACCAACAACAAGCAACACTAACGAACGTCTTTTACAAGCAGGACTTTGTGTGCTGCACGACATCCATTGGAAAAAGTAATACATCCCAAAGTTTCCAGCACAGTGTGTGAAAATACGTACGATTTTACGTCAGTATCCAAAACATGAAGCCAGATTGCTGAAAAGGCATAATTGAATATTGTAGAGAGAACAGGACTGTCTCTGCTTTCTTGTCTTTCTTTCCTCGAGGGAAACCTGAGCGGGAAACCCTACTCGCCATCACCTTTGGCCTACCTGGGCTGACAGACTGAGGACCACCCACATCTCTAGTGAAGGGCAATGAGACGCAAGAGTTCAAGGTGAGCAAATGTGTTTGTGTCAATCACTCCACGTGCTACAGAAAAAGCATTAAATATGCGTGTGTGCGCTGTATCTATCTGGCAATACAGGGGTCTGCATGTTTCGGACATTTGCTGCATATTACTGAGAGACTGCTGTACACCCGCAGTGATTGTTTTTAGGCAAAAGGAAGGAGGCCAGAGAGTTTCTGTATCACCCTGCTCCTCTCATCTCAACTCTGCCAAACTCCAAAGGCTTATTTCCAAAAGGAGGAGGCGACTTCTGGGGCTCATATTTAGGAAAACACGTCCACAAAAAAGGCAGGAAAACATGGACAGTAACTCGGATGAAACCAGCCTCCGTGGAGCTAAGGCTTACTTACAGTGTTACAGTACGACCCTTATGTTGGCGAAAAAATTGCAGGCAGGCAGAAATTTCTAGAAGCCTTTGTCAAACAATTACATAATTAAAGCCACTGTAATGAACGACAATCGGAAACAGGACGAACTGATGTAAGATGGTATTATGCTTCTGCAGATGTGTTGCCAGGGAAGTTTTGTGGCAGTGCATATGGCCGAGAACTGACAAAAGTAACTAAAAGTTGAATGGAAAACGCAAAGCCAGACAGCTGTCACCAGAAGTCATAACCCGTCAGGCGCTCTGAGTGCTGTGGTTAACCGAAGCTTATTATCCTTACAGAACTGAGAACTTGGCATTCGGCTCACGTTTACCAAAGATGATTCAATTGAGATGATTTGACTAGAAATCCCCATTGTATTTGTTTGAGCTGCTCGGGTTAAGGCCCACGGAAAGCCAAAATAAAAACAGCAAGCGCTTCCACATGTTTAAGCCATTTTGACATTAGTGAGGCCCAAGGTTTTGAACAGAACGGACGACAAAACCCACTCTTTACTTGTCTGAATTCATGTGGCCTGGAAATGACCCATCGTGGTTTTTTTTTTTTTTTCACTGTGGAGAAAGATATCATCGGTGCTGTACGTGCGGCGCAGAAGAGAAAGCTCGAGAAAGGAGGCGCAGAGTTCGGGTGAGTCATGTTCAGATGCTCTTGTTGAAGGTTTCCCCGTCTCTCCTCCCTCCCACGCAGGGAGTCCTCTCAGTGTACGGTGACCTGCCTGCCTGCTCACAGAGAGGAACCCCCGGTTGAGAGGTCAGTAAAGACTCAGAGCGAACAGGGAGGACGAGGGAGTCAGTCACAGAATTCAACACTGACATATCTGTTGAAAAATTCTTCCCATCCTGCACTCCGATACTGTCCGTTTGGTTTTTTGGTCATTCTGAATTTCCTAGCTTGCAGTATATCTGACCAGCAAACGGTCTAAAGAAAAATCTTTTTCGATGCATTCCTTTTAATGTTGAGGTGTACCAGTGTCTGATGCTCTTTGCCCTGTCCAGAACACTAAAAAGAGAAAGGAAACACGGCACAATCTGCAGAAAGAAAACACCGTCATACCACACAGTTACGCCCGTGCTTTCCAAAGAATGCAATGGACGAGTTCCCAAAGGGGAAAAAGGAAGGTTTGCCAGGCAAAGTACAGACTAACTGCCCATTGTGAGGGATTTCCCAAAACAGCTATGTGAAGTTAGGTGCATGGGAGGGGCTGGGATGGAAAAATGTGCTTTAATCTTAAAAGGAAAAAAAATTTAAATAGGCCAAAAGGTTTCCCATAAATGTTAATGAAGGGCTTTCCCAGAAAGTTTTTTTTCCTCCTTTCAGCTTGAAACAAGAGGTCAGGTGCTAACGTTAACCAGCAGCAACATGGGGCCACATACCTGCATTTAAAGCATAAAAAAACACGGTATGGAACGAACGACTCTGCAGGGACTAAGCAGCAAGGTAGCTAACCGTGCATGATGATGTGATAAAAGAAATAAGCAGGTTTCACGTGCTGAGAAACATGCAAAAGTCAGTGAATATTTGCTTCATTTCCTGCTCTTTGGTTGCTCGTTTATTCTGTCCACTTTGTAATCCTCAAAATCTGTCAAAATCAAAGTTTCCCGTAGCTCAGACTTAGTTTTTGTCAGAATCGATAGTTACTTTAAAAGCAATTAGTCACGACACGAGCCCCAAAATAGAGGAAGCAGCCTCAGCTGTGTCTGATGTTGAGGGATACCGCATAATACTGTTATGTCTTCTGGAGGTGCCACAGGCCAAACGAAAACCGCCGTTTATGATGCACGGAACTTATTAAAAGAACCTCAGTGACACTGTTTACTTATATTCATGCACCAAACCCCGTAGCACCTAGTGTGTGACTGTAATAGTCGGACGAATCAACAGAATGTGAGTTGTGTAGGTTCAGTGTCTGAGTTAACATGCAAACCTCTGTAAGACACACAAAGGTCCACACGCAGTTTTAGCATTGGTTGCGTCGGTTGCTGACAGAAATGACTGGAGCATGAAGTCCCTATTGGTGTTAAGTTATGCAAGTTAAAAAGCTGATGGCTTTTTGCATGGCTCATGACCAAAATTCTTTTTAAAACAGTAATGGAAAACCTGTCAAGACTAGGCGGGATGGTGTGATCAGCGTGAAGGTGACAATCGTCTGGTCGTTCTAGTTTTCCACTTCCACTCAACCGAGAGCCGTGTCCAAATCTCTGCAGTGTCACTTACTTCATAGCTGCCTGACTGAAATATAGCGTGGATTTCCTAAATGATAAACAGTCTGCTTATAGAGCTTATATATAATGTTGCTTCTCATTCAACACACACACACACACACACACACACACACACACAATGATGACAGTGGCTCCTATGTAAGATGCTGAGGGTTCAGCCAGGAGGGACTGGGGATGGAACTACTGACCCTGAGCCTTTCAAACTGAGCTACAGCCTCTCTTTCCTAATTATTTGTCCTGAGACTAAACAAAGAATCAGAGACATCCAAGTTTAAAAAATATTTCATATTTATTTTGATCTGCCATTAGGAAACAGCTTGACTCTCAGTCAATCAAACGGCCTCTGCATCCACCCATCGTGTCAGTGGCATTCTCGTTGGTAGAGAATTACAGATTTATTACAATGAATGCTGTAGAATCCTACAGGACTGTCATTGAAAAACAGCATCATTAAACTTTATGTGTTTGTGTGAGTCGCCATCAGTCCACCTTATTGCAGTTACTAATAATGTCCTGGATGACTAAGCTGATAAATTCCTCCCTTTGCAACAAATTAAACCATTGCACTTTAGTGCAGCACGTCCTATAGGAAACTCGCCTCCTGCCGTCGACCTGGCCAATGGGCCTGCTATTCCTCTTCTTAGCCATCACACTCACCGAGCTAAGTACTCTGAACTCAGACCCTGGCAGCCCGCTTCTACTTTATTGGCAGTGATAGTGGTCCAGCTCTCTCTTTGAAGCGCCACATGTATTCCATGTGTGCCTAAATGGCCGCGACCACTCCCTCCCCACCTCGCACTGCTGAGGCCTGCATTCACAAGGCCGCAGATCACGCCTCTTACCCTCCGGGCCTCCGTGCAAAAACATCGCCACCGCTCAGGTGAAACGAGACAGACTGTAATGGAAACGACACACTTTCCAGACACTTGGGGGAATAGAAAGTATCTCCGCCTGAGCCTGGACAAAAAAAAACATCACCCTCACTGCTCGTCTGGACAGCGGGACATCTCGACTTTCAGGAAATAACTGAGCAGGTCGGCCTCATAACGAACAGAATACATTATAGATAATAAACCCCTCAAGTCAAGGACTTTATAAAGATAACAAAAACAATGAAAAGCCTTGTTCGTCTGAGACTGAGCATTCAGTATAAACCTTCTATGTTTTAGTGATGTAAGGTTCTGCTTATTGCACACTTTACTTTGGAAGGACAGACATTCCATAGACTCGTATTTCAGTGTTACCAGCTAGACTTAAATAATGTGCAAAAATGTGACTTTAATATAAATCCCTGCACTGCGCGTCTCTTGTGGAATGTGAAGCCTAATCTGTGGACCTGGCAGGTTTGGGGATGAATGCATTTGCTTTAGGGAACAAAAGTAAATGTGGGTCATCATATTTGATGTTACCATCTGTAGATTAATCCTTAGGCCAATTTACAGAATAACTGTGTCAATGTCTTGTGCTGATTTCCCCTGATAATCAATTAAATGTGTCTGGGTTTTCAACCTGCTTCTTTGTTTTTTTTTTTTTTCAAACAAAAACCAACATAAAAATGGTGAAGTACAATTTATTAAATTTTTATAAGGCACAAAAAATGAATCAATCTTGAAAAGAATGTGATTAATTGTAATCAGTTGTCACATCAGTTGCAACGCCGATGCTGCATGTGATGAAACTGTTGTGGATCCAAGACGACATACGTCTGAATCGTGAACCGAGCTGGGGATTAAATTATCCACGCTTTCTGTGTCTGACAAGTGGTGATTGCCAGGCCATAAGTGCTGAGATAATCTAACATTCTTAAGATGTCCAAATCATATTACTGCTATAGGTGGTAGAGAGGAAGCTATAAAGTGAAGAGGCCTGTTGCTACCTCATCTATCCTTCATTGCACCGTTACAGAAGTGAACGGCATTTCCACCTCTCCCCTCTCAATCAGCCCCCTTCCATCTGATAATACGCGGCGCTGTTCAGAAGCTCTTAAACCTCGCCATTCTTGACATTCTCTAGATTCTGGATGGTGTGACCTCATTGGGTGAGCGACGCTGGTAGGAAAATAGCCTCCGGCCGAGCCTCTGCTTCGACATGAAAACTTAAGCTAACAAAGAATGCATGACTGTGTGCAAACTTGACTTGAGGCTGCAATTTTCACTGAAAGCAAGATGTTTTTCCTATATGAGCATGTTTTCACTTTAATGTCCAGATAATTGTGCAGGTGCAAATGCATCAGCATCAGCATGTGAATGTTAAATGCATCTACAGTTGCTTATACACTGTACATGCACATTACACATACACATTCTGAGAAGATGTACACTTTTCCTGTAATGTTGAAACTGGAACAATAACTGTACATCCATGAATGTTTGAGTCGTCAAACTAATAATTTCTTATTGTATTTCGAATACTGCTGAGCACCTGTCCCTTTAACCTTACCTCATGTCTTCCCTCATACTTCCCCATCAACTCAGCTTCACCCTGCAGTCTGAACCCTCTTTATTAGAATATCACATATATAAAATGGACGCACTCTACTCCCATCTCATCTCTCAATATGCCCAAAGCTACTTATACAACAGTTTATTATTGTGGATTTTCTGCACCACTGCCAACCAAAAAAGCAGAACTCCTCTTACATATTCTTATTTTTGACAGGCTGATGCTAGAAAGCCAGTATAACAAATGAGTTCCCTCAGTGGGCAAAATGAATTATTAATTTCGTGTTTGCATTAAAATCTAATATAAAATGGAGCTCATATCAAAGAGTGCTGCATCTGTTAAGAGCCAAAGTAGCAGAGATTTGTGATTTATACTTTATTAACTTAAAGCATAAGGAAGATTTTTTAAGGACAAGGCAAAATATACATTTATATATTATGAAGATTTAGGTGACACCTGACTGAATGAAGGAGAAGAGGGAACAGGATAAGGTAGGAGGTGTAGGTTAAAAGTGGATGCAGAGAAGTAGGAGATGGAGAATAAAATCAAGAAAGTGGCACCAGTTGTGTGTTAATGTTTGTCACAATTCTGCCGGTAAAAAGCAATTATATGGCCCTCTGCTTTATGGAATGTACTTGGAATACAGAGCAAGGCGATCCATTAGGTTTGCTAATCAAGCTGAGTGTGTCCCTGTGTATGTGTGCATTGGTCTAAGTGTGTTTGAGCGAGGTGCATGCCTCTCACTGGAGCACATAATTACTAGCTGATGATAAAAAAGAAGAGAATGGAGCATTGTGGGATAGCTGTGGTGTGGGTCGCCATTTCCACCAGGGTTTATTGAATGACCGTAGGTGGACATGATTAACTACATAGCTGGGAACTCAGGTATGCACTAACACGCAAACAGTACGCACACACAAACACTTGTGTGGAGTATGCTAAAAATTCTTATAAGTGCATCAACGTTAATTCCCCAAATCTGCTAATGTCTAATAAATGGCCCGTACGAATAAATTGTCACGTCGCCTCAAATGTGCAGCATGACAAACCACAAATTGGGAATGATCAGGACATCAAGGCCAAAAAAAAAAAAAAAAAAAAAAAAAAAAAAAAAAAAAAAGACAGAGAGAAAGAAATGGAAAGCTGCTTATATTCATAACCAGTCTCTGAAAACATTCATTTAGTCAGGCTCTGCTGAATCATTTACCAAAACTGAGGTGGAAAGAAATATATAAGCATGGAGTCTGGCTTTACGTAATGCCAGCAGTCAGTCAGTCAGAACCACAGGATGCATACAGGGAAGCAGAGAAAACAAACACTGAAGGATGTCCTTTCTGCATACTTGATGTTTTTCCCAGCCGCAAATACCAAAGTTCACCCGGGACGCTGCAAAACAGATTCACTCCAGCCCGACCTGCGATATCGCCTTATAAGGGGGATGAATACTTTTGGGCCTTAAGTTGTGTGTATACGTGCCTATCTGTGCGTAGACGTGGTGGACGGGCTAGGTTCAAATTTGGAGCGAGTATTGCACACAGCTGGTAGCCTTTGTTATCATCTAGAGATGGCGTCCCTGGCAGCATCGGCTGCGGTTTTGAAAGGCTAAAAGCAGATGAGGAGAGAATTCCACAGTTACCACACGATCTAACATCGTTCCGTTCCACCAGTCCGCGCCAGCAACACACACGTACGCACACAAACACAGAAAACCTCCTGGTGGTGGGTCTAAACTGGAACATTGTTGGAATTCTAGGAAACACCATTCCAAAGCCTCCCTTCCTCTGCAGAGCTTGAAGATTCTGCAGAATCCACGTTAATATACGCTGCAGTCTCCTCCACGGCCACTGGAGCACAGGAGACATGCCATGAATAGTAACTGCGATCGTTGTTATCATCCACCGACTCTTTGGGCTTTTTTTAAAGTGCTTGTCCTGCGGATCAACAGTCAAAACAACCACTTGGAAGCGTTTACTCAGTTGACATTTGTTACAAGTGGAGCTGCAAGATTCAGGCTTCCGATATTTGTGTAAGTCTTTCTCGAGATGAAATATTCTTGCCACTGCTGGGATTGTCAATGCCACCACATCCTAGTGGAGTGATAAAAGCTCTACTAAACTGAGCGTCACCGTTACAAATATGACGTTCACAGTTGTACACAAGTAGAAAACACCTCCCCACCCACAGAACTACTGGATTAATCCTTTAGGTCCGGCCTGCATCAGACAAAATGGCTCAACAATTAACGATCAAAAACTATTTGCTTAATTTTTAATAGCTTGAAATCAGATTTACCTGCACTACAAAATTGTGTAAGTTGTCAATATTGGGACTGAGACTCACACACAGTTGTTTATCTCGATATTGCTGTGGTCTTAAGCAACTTGTTCATGGTGACTACACAAAAGTCAGGCAACACCTTTTTAGTATTTCATAAAACCGCATTGCATTTCATATCTGTGATGTTGCAAACAGAAGTCGATTACACTGACCACAGTGTGAGACACTGAACGCTGAGCAAGTCGCCAAGATCCTTGAATAAACATGACAAATTGACAAGTGTGTTCATTATGGCCCGATGCCGTCAGACCAAACTCTGTCAGGCATGGAGAAGCAAAGACGGGGGCAGGAAGTGTTGGTAAAGCTGTCAATGACCAGCAGAAACTAAAGATAGCATGAGTAACAACAGCACCTCATCTGCTGCTCGTATTTGTTTGCTTAAACAAGAATGCAAAGCAGCACGGTTTCCTCATTAAGACGTCAATGCCGCCCTCCCGTCTCGAGCCCAGCTCAACATTAGAGAACCTTGTGGCATCTCGGGTCACAGTTCAATGAATGTGAACTCCGGAGCAAAGCCAAAGAGGTGGGTCGTTTGGAAACTGGAAATGAATGTGTCACATCCCGTTTCACACAGACAAGAACGGGAATTTTGGTCTGATGGTGCTATCGCGGGTAAAAGGCCGAAGAGTTTTACCCTGAGCTCAGGAGGACCCTTAGCCACGCATACATACAATCAGACAGGCATGCACATGCAGTGAGTCTGCAGCCCTAAACTGTCTAGTCGACAGCTGCTGATGCGCACATACAAGTGTGCTGACTTCATCCCCATGTTGGGAATAATGCCTCATTTCAGAGTCAAAGTTCAGGGTTGTATATGATGATAAATACCTTTGTGAGTGCTGAACAAAGGCCAATAGTTTAGAGTCGCAGCTAAGTTTAGCCCCCCGCTCAGCGCATACAGTCACTGAACTGAAGCAGCGCCATGAATGGTGTAAAGCACTTGACACACATTCTGTGCTCTCACATCAGCAATGATAACACGAAACAATGCGAACCTCTGTCTTTCGTTTCAAATATCTCGAGCGACAAACGAGGTGCGGCAGCAACAGCTGAAACCGAAATCTGAAGCAGAAAAGAGCAAACGATAAGGTGAAGCAAGGTCAGCAGAGGGAGAAATGCACTGGTCTATAACACGCTGTCCTGTTCGGGGTTGATGGCGTCAACATAAAGGACAGCTGTCAGAGGAAAGGACTGGACATCTGATGAGGCATCGACGGCAAAGGGGAGGACACAAAAGCATTTCACCCTCGAAACTAAAAAAATAAGTTATATACACAAATTCTAATCATTAATACAAGCTTTTCAGGAGGCAACTACTTGTACCAAACACTGGATCCAATGGATCAACCTGTGGACAGTGAGTGAATGAAATGTCTTTCACAAAAGGACTTATTTGTCACGTTCTCGCTCTGGTGTTAATTTATGATTACTTCTTAATTAAACTCTCAGTTCAGGGGGCTGAAAGTGGAATGCACAAGGATCTGCTCGATGATTTTGGACCCATTTCTGGGACTAACTGTGACTCTGCTGGTTTAGTTCCACATGTTCCTTTACCGTTCTAACAGACAGCAAAAACCCCCCTGCTGGATGACTGGAGGAGTCTGCTGAAAAGTTGCATCATACAGCAATTACAAAATGAAAAAAATGAAAACCAAATCACACGAAGTAAACTGGCTCAAGGTGAATAACACTGAAAATGGATTGATTGGTGATGGCTTCAGCTGCAGGGTTTGGTATCACTAAGACTTGATGGGTAATTCGGGGGTTGTTCTGCATAGATACAGGTCCCAGATACATTTCGAGTTTGAGTAAATGGCTTGAGCATGACCAGTTTTGCCCTTTGCCATTAGCACTGGAAACCAGGATCAAATGTTCTAATGCACCACAGAGGAAAAAGTACAGACAGAAACAATCTATTCGTACATCACTGGAAAACCTTTCCAAATCCCTTCAATTTTGCTATGATTTCTGGCCCGATCTCTTTAAGAGTTTTCCCCGAGAAGCCGAAGGCTCTCATGTTGTTATCACCCGATGATGTCATTGAGCCAGTCTGAGAGGATTACGCAGATGGTGGGAGAGAGGAACGGCGAATTAGCCGAAGGAAAATGTGCATTCGTCTGACAAACTATGGCAAGAATGATGAGGAATTTGGCTTCACATTAATCTCTTCCTTCTTACGAAGAAGATTTGGCTCAGCACCTAGCTGTTCTATTGTAAGCGTTGGGGCTTGTGGTTGTAGTTGCTCTAACAACGGTAAATTCCTCCGGAAAGGAGCAGGAAATAAACAATAAGAATGTCTGAGACAATGGAAGGGGGGTGCACGCAAAATGCCATTCTGTCTCCGAACAATCAATTCAAGGCGCTCGGTTTCATTAGTTCCATTAGTCATTGTCCTTGAACGACAATCACAATTGAGGTGGAAGAACGTAGTGGTTTCATTATTGCGATTCCACTTCCATATCACATGAACTTCCATAAACAAACTGAAAAGGACAAAACATTTCCAAAAGGACAAAAGTACAGCAGATGACTAAGTAAGTGATTAAATATGGCCCTGTGTTACAAATACTGAATGACATCTTTTGCTCGAATGGAAAGGACACATATTTCACATTCCTGATGTTTTATTGCAGTACATTGCAGCCATCATAAATAGCTTATAAAGAAGTCATTCTATCCTTTTCCTCTGCTGACTGCTCACTATGCTGAACTCCATAAATGGTCAGTTCAAGCCTTTTCTCCAGCCAAGCCTCAGCCTCCCTGATTGACTTTAGCTAATAACACAATCTGAATTCCAAACACCTCCATCAATGAAGTGATGTTATATTGGGGACGAACTGATTGATTTACATTGTTACATGTACTCAAAGTCTCACAAACTATTAAAAACTCTTGAAACAATAGTTTCACAATAGTTTCAAGTAAAGGTCACAACGTTCGCCTTGGTGCACCAAATCAGCCGAGAACTCACTGATTTCACTCCGTGTCAGTAATGTGTGTAAAATGTCACGACACAGGGTGACAAGAAGCGATCTGTGCTATCTTGGTTTTCAAGGGGCCCCAAGCCAAAAAAGGTCAGGATCCACTTGCCTAAGTGATTCAGGAAGCAACAGGTGCCTTTTCTGTTCATTCCCAATCCATGAGTCTGTGCGGCGAGGCCGTACGGACAACACTGAGTCACAATTCATCCCGGCATCAGTGCCTTAAACCATCCTTCTGCCCGTCCATGTGTCAACCAGTCATGCTGACTAGTGCCGAGCAGGTGACGGCCGAGAGCGCGGTGATATTCTGAAGAGACGTGATGCCACGCCACCATATCAAAGACATTCCTGTGAGTGGGACGCATGACCCACCATCTGTTTCGCGGCTTTAACTGTAACGCTACTGACTTGTTGACATGATATACCTGCAGGTGATCTCATTCATGTTTCAAGCACACAACCACAATCTGAGCAATCTGTGGGTCACCCACGCCCAAATTTTTTCAATATAAACATATGTACGTATTTCCATGATCTTCACGCTTAACTGCAAACCTACGACCTGTACTTTACATAGAATTTCAAATATGAGCCTTATGTGAATTTTGTGTAAAAAAATAATAAAAGCCTATGCGGCAGTTTCATATATGAATACATTTCCTGGTGGCATCATATGCAATTAATTAGCACATGACACTCAAAAAGGTGTAAATGGTTGACAACACCGCTACAACCTAGCACTGTCAACCGCTATAACCTTATATAGCATTAAGGTTATAATAAGACTTAGTGCAAATATGGAAACAAATGTGTCTAGAAATCATAGACAAAAAATGTATACGCACAAGAGGACAGATGTACAAGAGAATTACCAAATCCTAGTTATTAATTCAGAACACGATAGCAAAAGTGTTACATCAATTGTAAAAAATTGTGACAAGCTTGTTGAAATGTTCATGCTGTCGCTGAAAGCTTTCACCGCGTGATGGATGAGTTTCGCTGAAAAATGTCTAGAAGAAATGCAAAGTAAATGCCTTTTCGACTTGGAAAAACCCGTGGAAAGTCAAGCTGTTTCATCTCGCACATTAAGCCGTACCCTGCACAGCAGTGGAACGTATGGGTGTCATCCATGCAGAAAGCCACTGCTGAAGCCCAAGCCCAAGCACACACACACACACACACACACACACAAAAGGAGTTGGTCCATGATGGGACGTTTGGGAAATTCTGGTCTAATGAGGCCAAAGTTAAATCTGCTTGGGTCCGATGGCATTACAAGGAACGACGTGGGCATAAAGATGAGGTGAGAAAAAAAATCTTCTCAGTTAACACGTAACTGTCTCTCCACATCGTGGCTCGTCAGGAAAAATGTTAACATGACATTTAACAAAAGTTTATTCCCGAGGTACAAGTACGGCAGCCAACCTCAACTCCATTCACTGCTACTAAACCCTGCTGGCGTGAATTTTGAGAAGACAAGTTCCAATCAAACATCAAGTTGTGGGTTTGATCCCCGGCTCATCCAGTCACATGTCAAACGTGTCCATGAGCAAGACACTGAACACCCCAGGTAGTTGCTCCCGGTGAGTGTTGGTGTAAGAGTGTGTGAATGGGTGAATGAGAAGCAGTGTAAAGCGCTTTGAACCATCGGGTAGAAAAGTGTTATATAAGTGCAGAACATTTACCGTCCATGTCAAACAGCGCGGCTCCTTACTGCCTTTTCTGTCCAGTCTGAGTGACATTAAAGTCCTGGTTCTGTGGTGTCTGTCCACACAGATACTGCATCCACCATATCATTAACTAAAATCACTGGCAGTCGAGAACACAATCAACATGCCCTACAGAACACAAATAGCTCTTTCACGGCACAAATACAGTTTATTCTTCTGCACAATTACAGTCAGAAGCTGCTCAAAATTCGAGTGGGTGCAACGCAAGTGAAATGTGTTTTTTTCCCTTGTACTTAGCCTTTACCAAACCTTTACAAAACATTAAGGTCATTTTGTTCCAAGCGGCACAGTTTTACTCAGCGCTTTATTATGTAATTCAATCTTTCAGTGCAATTAACAAGGCGCACTAAAAGTCAAAAGTAACCGAGCTCAAGTCTATAATGTGAAATTGTGCATTTAAATGGAGGTTTACGATTACTGTTCTTTCTCCAAATTTCCCATCAGTCTGCAAATTATTTCTATGCCGGAGCTAATGTAACACCACAAAAACATGTGCACAGAACATGTAAAATATCACCTATAGACATGCACTGAAGGAGTCAGGGACTGAGCTGCCCGAGGGCTTCAAAATGGACCATTAACCGTCTTTAGGTTTTTGTTTTTTCACCTCAAATGACGGACACATCAAACCAAAAGTCTTTCAAACTGAGGGTGTCATTTATTTTTTTGTAAACCTTGAATATAATCATATAGGAGCAGACGTGCTGTCAGAGGAGTGGAATGTGAAACGGAGCGCAGTGGGAAGGTCTCGCAGGCTCCCGGTTCGTGCGTGTGTGTTTAACTCCTCAGGTCTGGCGGAGGACAGGTGTGCATCCTGGGATAGAACAATCGCTGTTTCTGCCCAGCCTTTTATTACCGCCTCACACCTTAGCCAATCCCATCCAAATACTGGTAAACAGGTAGGAGAGAACAACCATCAATCACAATGTGCTCGGAGTCCTGGCTCATGCCAATTACACATACGCGCGCGTGCACAAAAAAAAAAAATGGACACAGCAACACAAAGAGCAGTGTATTTTTGGAGGGCAATTCTATTTTTCCAGGCATGTTTCTGTCATTATCATTCCTGAAGTAGCTCATGTTTGAAGTCAGCAGGCCGTAGAACAGCACAGCGCTCACTCTGCAACCGAGTGGGATGGCTACAAAGAGATGATGGGGAAAGCAGGTGCTGAGATTGAGGCTGCGTTAGCGCCGCAGAGGAGGAAAGAGGAACAGACAGAAATTAAGGGGAGGGGTAGTGAGAGCTATCTGACCTTCTTTCCTTGACTGGACCCCCTTCCTGTCTGATCTGCGGGTTTTTTCGTCTATCGCACCTCTGCTCTGCGGGGGCCGTGTTTACGTCAATCAGAACGCGACAAAGACAAAAGGAGGGAAGTTGAGCTGTTTTTCTGAAAAGAGCGACCGTGCTGACACCTCACGGTGGCTGCAGGAGCTGTTGTGTCGAACGTTCACATCAGCTGAAGTGAAACCTAAAATTTAACAAATTTAAGAGAAAATCGTGTTTTCTAGTTATTAGGTCTCGTCTTTATAGCTCCAGCCATTATTAATATTTAAAGCTATTTGCTTGTTTTCGCAGTCCCTAAGCTGCAACACACCAGGATCCTTTAAACACAGAAAGTCCTTCTGGCTTTCTGCAGCTATACTCATTTATTCTACAAATGCATGTGTATGACTTTTTCTTCACGAGCATAAATTCTACACTCATACACAGCGAGTTCGCTCAGACTGCCTGGGGTTAGGAAGCAGAATAGGAGCCGAGGAGGATGGAGGATATCTGGTATGCGCTCTTTGCAGAGGACGCGTCTCCCAGCAGATTTTGAGGCTGATGTCATCTCCCTCACAGACAGAAAGCCAGAGGAACGTGGTGTGACTGGAGGGGAGGAGGGACTTGGAGGAGACAAAGAGAGGGTGAAAATGATGTGGACATCCTCGTTATTAAGGAGGTCAGAGGGACAAGCCGGATGTTACCATCTGAGGTTGGGTGTCAGATTTCCATGCCAGGCTAATTAAAAGTGGATGATAGCATTAAAAAAAAAAATGCTGGTGTGTGTTTAAATGATAATTTATGCCATTTTCTAAATTCATGCCATACTGTCCACAATCACCATGTACATTAATTTAGAAAATGACTGATCCTTTAAGAGAAAGTGTGTGAGAGAGCAAATGACCAAGTGTGTGCATGTGTCAGAGGGTGAGGTAATGGCTGACTGCAGTTCAGAGCTGAGATAACCATTTTAAGGGACCTTTTGTCTGAGAGACGTCACGGAGACCCTCCTGACATATTGACATAGTAATAATTACTGATATATGGCCTAACAGCAAACACACTGGGATTGTCTCTGATGACTCAGTGATGACCAGCGATACATTAACGAATGAAGAAAAACTGCTGCCGTCATTTACTCGCTAATTCCCGGCAGTCACGGGGTCAAATCTATTAACATCTCAGTAAATAAGACGATCATTTATAATCCCCGCATGTAACAACCTCAATTACAGAAAATGTCAGAACGAGCCGGCTCACATTTAGTATTCATGGAGGCAATGCCTTTAGAGGCACAACGCTGTTCAGTTGAAACATCAACGCATTAGCATTTTGCTCTCCGCACTATTCAGAGAGGATTTGCAAAGTGAATACAGAATGACGAGACGCAGTCGCATTACGGGTTTTAATCATGTTGTGATGAAAGAAAACCTGGCGCATGATAAACTCCTCAGAGGCTTGAGGTAAGAAGAACGGAGGAAAGTCCATAGACTCATGTTGAAAACCGGCAGCCCTGCAAGCAAAGATGTCGGAATGAACTAAGCATGTCCACAGATTCAAGTTCTGAAAGATGACTCTGAAAGATGCTTATGATACATTGATTTACCCTGAAGGCATCATAGACCCAGATAATAATTGTTTCATTACGCGACATCATCAACAACTATCTGAGCTTAAATCCCATTATTTTACCAACTTAAATGCTTCATAAGCCATCAGACCATATTGGGCCTCGTAGGGTTACAGTTAAATGGCACCGTCTGCACCGGGCCACCTCTCCAAGTCTGAAAGTCTTAGCGCTCTGAGCCTGTGCTTCTGCTCTTTGTCTCCTCTACACTTCTTAGGAGCCGTTTCTTTTCCTGACAATACATCCCCATTTCAGGACCAGGTGCCCTGCTAAACACAGACCATCATTTCGGTCGTGCCAAGCGGTGCTTTAATCAAACGCACCCTTCACGCTTAAGCAAGCAGGTTGTCAACACTGCAGGCTCCGCTTTCCAGGAGAACAGAGCGAATCGCATTCACTGTAAAGGAACAACATCTTCATTTAAAGAAAAAATAGCAACCAGTCAAATGGAAGATCAAAGTTAGTGGGTAATTTGGTGACTCCACAGCTCTTAACCTGTACACACACACACACACACACACACACACACACACTACCTTAACAAAAAGGATGTCTAAGTGACGTTACTTCCGTCTGATTTATATTATATGGTGTTTTATATTTCAGGGTTAGTGAAAGTTTGAGGAGACAGAAGAGGCAAAGTTCAGGATGCCATAGGAGTAAAGACTGTGAATAGAAACACTTCAGGTTGAACTCGCTGGTTCTTCTTAAAAAGCTTAATCTAACAAATTTAACCTGCCTTAATTTCAGTGCCAGACTTTCCTAAAACCTGGAGACTAGCAGCTATATTCATTCACAGGTGTCCATACACAGCAGTGACACATTCTGAACAGCTGATAACTAAAATTTAATAAAACCATGCACATAATTCTAAAGTTTATGAACAAAATAATTCCATTACAGTATGTCTCAGCTGTAGCAGCAGCAGGAGAGAGGAGCTGCAGAAGAACTGGATTCGGAACAAGTTCCCCAGAGAGGGAGATGATGAGTTGGGAAAAATCATCTCACTGGTTATGAATATGACTCTCTCTCTCTCATCACTCAATGCAGCCGTGGAAACTTGCATAAAGCCGGATAGTAAACAAACCAAATGTGTGGGACACTGTATTAAACACTGCCATGAAGAAAAGATTACAGTATGACAGCACGGAACAAATTGGTTTTGTACAACAGCACCACTGCTGAAAAAAAAAAAAAAAAAAAAAAAATATTGGGAGATTTCTGTCCTCAGTCGCAACTACAGGAGCATTTCCATTAGATTATACACAAGCAGAGTTAATGAGGCAGGTGAATTAAGAGTCTGAGGATCAGTGACCCTGACACTTCTGGGCACATCAGGTAAAATGTGTGACGGAAACATTTAGGAAGTCAGCGATCAGACAAATTGCTATTTGGGTTTACAGTGTAGATTGATGTAAAACACACACACACACACACACACACACACAAAGCGGCAGCGACAACATCTGACCTGACATGCTTGACTCTAAAAAAAAAAAAAAGGTCAATCGATATCATCCCAGCAGTGGCGAGGAGGAAGAGCACAGCAGTCTGTTATGGCTGGCCACCAGGAAACAGACTTTAAGCTCTGTTCACCGGTGTGTGCCGGGACACGCTGACCTGTGTGTGTGTGTGGGACGCGGTTTTAAGGGTGTATGCCGTCTCTGGACGTGCGTTATTCAGCCTGTTTTCTTATCGACATTGTGTGTTTGTGTCTGTCTGGCTGCGAACGCCTTTGTGTATTTATCCGTCCACTCCTTTGTGTGTCTGTGAGCGTTTGGGTGGGAAGCTGGGTCGCACCGGAGAAAGGGAACCATGCACTCGAGCTCAGAATCTGCTACATCCTCACTTCCAGACTGCTTATGTCAGGATTATGTGTGTGTAGTCTACAGCAGAGATCTGCAAAGTCTGACACCTGGGTACCCAAATAAAACCAAACTGCATCCAATTTAAAACTGTGTGTTTTCTGTTTTGTCTACACGGGAACAGTGTGTGAGCATGAATGGAGAGGAGATTATCCAGGAAGAACCATGTTGATGCTTCAGAGCCATAGCAAAATTAAAATAATGATTTTTGTGAATTCTATTATTGTTGGTCTTGCTTTTATTTGAATAACAATGTGTTTAATTTTTGTACTGCAGTTCCCATAATTCAGGCTTTCGGGCAGGTAAACAGGAAGTGAGAGAACTAGTGGCTTGTGAATTACAGTTGATGTTGTTTCAACCTTTATTTGGCACCAATAAAAAGTGGATATTAGCAGTTCCTCTTCACAGTGTGTCCATGGATATAGAGACAATTATCAGTGAAAAACATAACGATTCTCAGATTCTCAGATTTTCTTCTGTCTGATTTCTATGTGCAGTTATAGACCTTCAATGAGGATGGAGTCTCAAATTTGTTATGTCTGTAAAAAAAAAAAAAAAAAAAAATCAACTTGGTTGTGTCTGTGAGACGATGATTCTGTTTTATGCAAGCAATTGGGCACGGTGGGTTTTTAAGTGCCTCGACTCTGTCGGTGTCACAGCCGCCGCCGCAGCTCCAACTGCTGACTGACTTGGAAAATGAGCCAAATCACCGGGCCAAACTACAACAAGTCACATGCGCCGCCTCCAGAAGATCAGCACGCACTCGTCCCCCCCCCCCCTTGCCTCACGCTTCTCTGTCTGCATGTCACACTTTTCAAAACCTCTCGTCTGTAGTGACATGGTGGTTATAAATGTGAATGTCGTTTCGTGGCAGCTCGCTGTCTGTGTACGTTTTTAAATGCACCGCAGGCTGAGATGAGAGATGTAGCAAGACTGAGGGCTGGATTACATTTAGTCCCACACTATTGAATTACTGTTCTATTTTTGCAGCTGCTACTGCTGAGTGAACCTCTTACTGAGGTCTGTCCACATTATCTCTGGCAAACAAGCCCTAAAACACAACCTGCACACTCCCTCCATCACATGTTGTTTTCCCTCGAGACACGTTCCACTAAATAATGTAATGGATAACTTGAAACAAGCTGATTTCTCAATGTTCCATCTTACATAAATTGATTTTGTAGCAGAACCAAACTTTCATACTTGGGGCCGACTGCGACCGATGCCACGAGCCAGAAAATGTGTCTCTCTTTAACAGTGTCTGACATTTCAGTTAACGAGCAATTATTGCTATGCATCTTTCCAATGTTATGCTATTATCTTGGAGCTGTCAAGCAAACTTTGCTTGGGGAGTCAGACTGTTTCCACAAAGTGACAACAGTGTAATTTGAAATTTATTCGACTCAATAGTTCCCATGTGCTTCGACCTTTACGGCAGAGTGTGCTAAAAGGAATATGGTCCCATTAAGACAGAGGAAAGGATGGCAGATTCTTCCTAATAGCTCTGCTGTAATGACCCTGGCATCTGCAAGATGCTGTACCATCTCCAAACCATTACCGGAGCTACTTGGCCATCATTCAGCATCGCTGGTCCTCTAAGGGGAATTGGGAAGCCTCGGATGAGGGTTCTGATGGCCATCAGGCTCGAAAGATCACAGCAAGCCTAATTAACTCCTTTCAAAGTCTGTGTTTGGCTGCAGGCTATCTGAAGTCTCTTCAAGTCATTAGCAAATCCCTCAGCAGCAGTATAACAATCAGTCTTGATCAACACATCAATCTAATAACCAACCATTTAATTGATGTCATTGATGATGTGACACTCAGCCACGTCTGTACGTGTTTACGTGAATTTTTAATTTGCTTTTTTTGGCTTTAGCTCAGGGTGTAAATGCACATTAATGCTTTTAAATTTCCCTATAACTTCCATTATTAAAATACCTGTTTCTCTACATCTACCTGAAAAACTCCTCCAGATGACATCACTCAGAGGAGGAGTTCTTCCATCATTAGGAGATGAGACAGTGTCATCTAGGGGAGCTCTGGAAAAGCAGGTTGAGCATGATTACAGACTCCATATTATGAGAAACAAGATGACATAATCTGTGAAGTGAAGGTTCCTTCAGAGTGACGTCACCTGGAGGCATTTTTCATTTCAGAGATTTTAATGTAGGAAGTCAGAGGGAAGTTTAATGGCATTTATGTACTAGCCAAACTAGATCCAAAAGAAGCAAGTTCAAAATCAGTGGAGGCATCCTTTAAAATCCAAAGTCTCTTAACATCAATTGGCAACCAAGAAGATGCAAAGATAACAATTCGCTTTTAGTATAGGGCCTGGCAGGCTATGGCTTCCACAGTGCATGGATGTGCACATGCAAATAAAAAAAAAAATATCAAAGCATGCACATTTAATAACTTACTTGGGTCCAACAGTGCGAGTGAATTCAAGCTGTGTAATGTGTGATGTCAGCTCTGCATGTGGTGCACAGTTAACCAGTGGTCACCATTTTTTACTGTTACATTGATTATAAAGCAATACCTGGTTGCATATCTGCAAAACAACCACCGAATTTGCCCCACATGTGCACAAGAGGAAGCTCTTGTGCACCAGTGCCCCTCAAAGTAAATGATCTAATTATATTTTTGTTGCATTTGTGACCCAAGAAATGTAAAATTGGGTGACATGTTGATCGTATCGACCTCAGATCCCTGAATCGCCTCACAAATCACGGTGCGCTACGCTTTTATGTAACGGCAACCATGAGATCGCTAGAGAATTAATATAAGATGTGTTGTGACGAAAGTTATTATTTTCAGCCTCACCCCTGAGTCATGGAAGGTTCTGATAGTGACTGAGTGTGATATGACTTCATATCCCTTGTAACCGCAGTGGTTGGGGCTTTGCTCATACATCATTAAGCCAAGGAAAACACACTCCAATAATTATCAAGCACGATTCCACAGTAAGTTGAGAGACTTTGTGGAAATTGTGATATTTTTTAAGGCAAAATGATTCATTCATTAATTAAGACAGAAATCAACAAAGAAAATAAGCCGTAGCTGCAGCTCCGAATTCCCTCCAAATGTAAGTCAAACAGTCGAATCGGAGGATAATCAGTGCCAGTCTGTCACTGTTGTTTTAACTGTGTGACCTGTAAAGCTGATACTGGCAATCAGGCTTCCTGGAGTGCTAACGTGCTGATCCAGTCTGCTAACCAGCTGATACGAACAGTCCCCACTGGCCAATGGGATGCCAGTTAATCAGTCTGCCTCCCGACCCTGCAGCCCCTGACCTGTGATCACCTGCCAAGACTGTTTCCAGAGAAGCCGGGGAGCCAGAGAGAGAGAGAGAGGCTGGCCATGTGCGATTTGACCCCATGCGGCGTATTTATTATTAACCCAAATTTATGACCAGGATACAACGGCATGCCTGCGTAAACACAAGTGCACTTACAGACAGACATGTGCTCCGCTGCTTTGTGCAATCACGTGCACAGATTCAGCCGACAGTGAGTGTGTTAGTAGCAAGAGGATCGGGTTTACTTTTATGAAAGATACATTTAAATGCTCACTCTGTGTGTGTGTGTGTGTGCGCACACATGTGAGACTTTTGTAAACTCTTCCAATTTTCCGGAAGTCTGCTGGAGCCTCCCACTGCTCCGGGGCCCCAGCGGATGAGTTCTTATTGTGGGTTTGGAGCCCCAGAGCAATTAGATGAGTTTATGGTAAGCGCTAAGAAGCGGAGAGGCTTGTCATTCTGTCAGAGCTGATTTCCCCCTCGCTTCACACGCCGACCTCTCCGGGCTGCAGAGGGTGGATGCCGGCCACAGGCATGGTTTTAAAAAAAACAGCTTGGGGAAGTTTTTGAACCCTGCAGTGATTCAGTTTTTTCTTCTTGTAACTATAATTTGTTGCTTAGTGATCTGAGCCCAAACATATTTACTGGTAGCACTTGTATTTGATGCCTGGCAACATAAATACTTATGAACGTGCAGGTTTGGGATATTTTTGTACAGACGGCTGAACCTTAGCTTGGGGATGCTCGACACTTCTCCTCTAATCAGTTATTAATATAAGATAGTATTTGTTGTGTACAGTGCAGTGCATGCATTTTGAATTATAACTGAGCTCAATGTCTATCATCATATGCTCCAAATGTTGTGGGAGGATGAAGGCATTCACAGGGAGTCTGTATAAAC
This sequence comes from Channa striata, assembly GCA_033026295.1. NCBI lineage: Eukaryota > Metazoa > Chordata > Actinopteri > Anabantiformes > Channidae > Channa > Channa striata. Next base: position 5,994,547 of record CM065179.1, on the reverse strand, counting down.
ATAACTTCAAAAACCCACCAAAAAAAAAAAAAAATCATGATAAAACAATGGGACGATATCCAGCCGCAGCACGACAAACTGTAGGAGTGAAATCATTTTCGCACCAAAGAGTAAAAACACATCATAAACAGTGAACGCACCAGCTCAGAATTCCCTACATGAATGAAAAAAATCTCCCCGCACAGTCCAAAAAGTGTTTCCCAACACTCTTGATGTTTTTCTTCCAAGCGCTGTGCCAACAAAATACTTCATCTGCTCCACCTCTGAGGCCTGTGTATCCTCCCGAGTCTCTGTACGAGATTCACCTCTTTACTAAAGTATTTGCTGGAAAACTAAACAAACACAGTTACACAATGGAAATGGGGGGGGGGTCTTATGTAACTAACACCAGTCATGCTGTGGCCTGAATGTTACAGTTTGCATGGCGCTACACTTGAAAACCCCCACCCATCAGCACAAGCATAACCGCACAGGCTGGGTTACAACAGCCACCTGCTATGGAATTACTGTATGTGGTATTTTAGCCTTTTATCCGTAGCGTTTTTGAAGGATCCAAGCAAAAAGATGAGTCAAACCTCAGTGATTACGCTCAGCAAATATTATTACAATGAGGTCGCTACTAATGTGGAATTTCATAGTTACAAAAAAAATGTGTTGTTTCAGTCGCGAGGTAAAGTGTTTAAATAAGCACCTTCAGTAAATCTGATATGTTACACTGATATCTAAGGTCCTGGTACTATTTATTCTGACACAACAACGCAGTCAATAACAGAACAGTCAAAATATTTCTATCCTGTTCCCTAAAAGCCAGTGCCTGTCCATCCAGGCAGAATGTCGGTGGCTGGTTTCTTCCAGGTACCTCCGACGGTCCAAATATTCATGACAGGTGAATTGACGTCTCTAAATTGCCTGTAGTAGTGAATGTGATCTTTATTGGGAGGGGGTCTATGTGTGAACGCGAACGTCTGCTGACATTCTCTGGACTTTACCCGCCCAGCTCCCTAGTGCAAAGTTCGGATTATCTTGTGTGTGAATAGAGGAGGTAAAACTCCAGAGGATTCTCCAGGAGTGAGTGGGCGACGTCCATTTCCTGCGACTGACGGAAAACCGGGCAAATTCAAACACCCAAAAGTGGAAAACTCATTTTAATACTGCAAATACGTTTACTGCTGACTAAATACTTCCACAGCTTTGTTTTTGCGTCATGTCCCGCCCCCAGCTCGAAGTGACCAAGCCTTGCCCAATCATACAGAGTATTTCTTCACAAGAACGCATTTCACCTGGACTATCTGTTGATGACTGCTAAACGTGCTGTCAATGTCTGGGCCTGATCCTCCTCTAGAGTTCATGTCTGAAAGGGCCCGTCTCCCTGTGCTGGCGCTGACTTAGTCCAGAGACCTGTCCAGGATGTACTCTGACTCCCCCAGTGACAGGTGGGACACGCTCCGCGCCACCATGAACAGGGTAAATGGTTAAAGATGATAAATAGATGAACAGACAGTTGAATTAAACTCTCCGCTGATTGAAAACAAGATAAAGATTATGAGCTCACCTTTACTCTTAATCAACTGTTGGAGCTTTTACATGTCAAAACATAATTTCGTTAAGAAATCTTTATCTGATCCAAAGTCCAAAACCAAACCAAAGTTATTAATTCAGCGTAGCATCTTTAGCATCAAATTGCAACATTTGAGAAAATGAACGTTTGTCATTGATCTTTCCATCAGTTGTTCTCGCATCTGTAGCTTTGCTGGCTTGACTGACTTACAGTTCGAACTCTGACGAATTTCTGCTGGCTCAGCACGGCTCTGTGCGTGACGGAGGCGAAGAAGAACGTGGGGTTTTCAGTAAGGTCTTTGGCGTGAGAACAGACTGAGAGCGGACATCACACCACACTGTGACGGCCGAGGGCAGACGGGGGAGGCAGCACACGTCTCCCGGCCCAGCTCCCTGATACACTTGAACCTGCCACGCCGGATGTCTCACATCTTCCACGCACGCTCAAACGCCTCACCGTCATACACATGTGAACACTTGTGCTGTTTCCCCTGCTTTCATTTAAAAGTCCCGGACAAAAAACTGCACAATTGACATGAAATCATCAGAGATTAATGGCGGTGCAGACGGGCTGTAGTTTCGTCCTTCACAGAGCAAAAAGCTCCAGTCAACAATACGTTTTAGTGACTTTTTTCCCTTTGCACGATACGCCTGACATGTAGATGGAGCCTGTTTGTGAACATGTCCAAAGCTGCTAAAACACAAGAATTGTTGAGCTGCAGACATATCAAACATCTCTGAAAAAATGCAGCCGATGACTGACACTTGATTGTTTTGGCTAAGACGGCTTCTTCAAGTCTGAGCACCTTTCCGTGTTTTCCAATTAAGTATCGTATCAAAGGTGCTGGCCGCGTTGGCAGACAAAGTGCCTGCACACAGACGGTTTCCATAACTGACACCGCCTCTTCGTTACTGCCGCACACAACAAACCAGACGACGAGAGGCTGGGGGATTTTTTTTTGCAGTAAGTGCTACTGGGTGACCTGCTCCCAGACGTCTGCAGGCTTTTTTGACATGATTTACATGCTTTTCCGGCCTGTCTGATCGTTTCATTTCTAATCTACTGTGGGGGTGGACAGACTGTACGTGGGGTGGACAGGCACTCTCCCCGTGCCCTCCAGCCTCCCCGTGAAACTCTAAGAACGTTGTGGCACCAGGTCGACACATACTCCCCCTCTCCTGACTCACCCTCGTGTGGAAACTAGACGCCTTGGTCTCATCTCTTGTGTGTGAGAATGAACCCAGTGAACGTGGATTCAAGTGCACACACACACACACACACACACACTAAATCATCAAATAACGAAGAAACGGCCTGTACACACACACACACACACACACACAGATGAGCACATTCTTTGGACAAATTTATGCAGTAAGAATATTCAATAGAACTGTGACTTTATATATTATAAAAGACATTAGAAGGCAAATTTCCAGACCATTGCACATTTTGTGGTTACAAAAAGAGAGGATGCATCGATGCTTGTATATGCTAAGGCCCTTGCTGCTGGTCAAAGAGCTTCTATTTATGGCACTATGGACCATAACAATCCAAATAGTGAAAGTTGTTACCTAATGATGCTACATTACAATGATGCAGCATAACTAAAGCCCTGGATCGGATATAGTTAAAATTAACAAATTGCTTGTAATGGGGTTTGAAATATACATTTTTTGCACACAAGCTAATAATCCAATTAGACTAATGGGAAAGACCCCATCAGAATTGGCTGTAATACAATTTAAAATTTAAATAGCTTTCACTATCACTGTAATTATACTGGGTCATTCCTTCTAAATATTAAAAAAACCTGAAATTAAGTCATATTAGCCAGTGGCTGTACAGAGAGCATTCAGAGCACAATGAATCTCACTGCATCTTCCTCAAGACTCCAAATCACTGGATCATTAGCCCGAGCTCTTCTAGCCTCGTTTACTTTAAACTGCTCAGTGATAAAGGACTCTGGTGGTAATTTATCATCAGATTATAGGAACCACAGTAACAAAAAAATATCCTGTTCTGAAACAGGAAAGACGCATCGGTACGGCAAGGCGATGCACATTTTAACAGCCGAGATAGTGTCGCTGTTACTTTTTAATTTGATTGTGCCCGGATCTTTGGCATATTTGAAAGCTGCTCTGCAAATGTCATTAGTCAGAATGAGTTAGTAAAGAAAAATGCTAACTCAGAGTGAGCAGTTCTGGAGCGAACACAGCATCTGAGATTTATCACTGTCATCTCAGAGCGATGAGCGGGTCTTTCCAGTAAAGCGGCGAACAAAAGTAGACCATACGAAGCCAGTAATGCTCCCTGCCGTGACGGAGAGACTTAAACGCATGTTCACAGCGATGGCGATGAGGTGTCATCGTGTGCGATTACTGAACAAATGTGAAAAGGTTAAAGATCTATAAATATGCAGCATTAAAAGTGACTTGTGGAAAGAGATTAAAAAAATTTAAAAAATCTTCCAAGGAAGAAACAAGGAGACGGGACTGAGGCGTCATTTGGTGCGTGCAGCAGAGACAAATCACTTCACATTCCTGTCGGAAAGATAACTTTAAAACAATATTGGCTGGGCTCTAAAAGTCGAGCAGATGTGAAAACAGTGTTTTTGCCTGGGCAGCGATTGGGAGTCTTCCCATTTCCAGCTAACACCACCGCAGAGATGTCGAAAATATGACTGAGCCTTGCTTTAGCTTGTTCTCCCAGGACGGCGTCCAACACGAGACGCGAAGGTGACGTAACCAAGCGCGCGCCTGCTGTTCCGAGCAGTGGAAAGAGATCGATGGGGACGAAACGCAGGTGTCTCTTTATGATTTGTGAAAAAAAAATAGTTATGCTATAAATGACTATTTTGTGCAGGCCATTCTATTTTAGGACGCACGCTGAAATGGATGTTAAAATGGATGCCGAATTAATCTTGACAAATACAAAACCGAACCATCCAAGTAATGTGAGGTAAAGGGGTGAAGAATTTTTATTTACTCTGGATTAGTCTGGAAGGCAGTCTGCTCAGAACCAAAGTTCCAACGTAAAAAGGTTCCTGGATGAATTTCACAGAGAAAGTGCAATGGAGAACATTTTATCAAATGAGTCAGGATTCTTTTCTCTGCCTTATTCACTTGTTTTGACCATTATAATAAGACACATAATTTTTGCCCGTGTTCAGCTTTTCATCGCTTACCTCACTCTGGACGTAACTGCGAGTCGCCAGGGGCGCACTGCTCTGTTTCACACCGAAACCCGCGGCCAAAACCACAAACGGTTTCACCCAGGTTCTTTCAACACTGCACCACGCTTGTGCGCGCTCACTGCCTGATTGTGTGCAGAATTTAAATTATTTCAGATAGCGTGAGCTCAGTGGAAGGTGGATCATTTAAAGCAAGTAGTGTGATGGTGATTTCCTTCGATGTTCTGTCAGTTTAAACCAGGTTGCTGGTGGAGGGGGACACGTCAACCTTCTGGTGATAATTATGAGGAGGATATTGTGACAGGCTCACACCTGTGGCCGCACACTGAGAAACACATTCCAGCATTTCTTTAATTAATTTCCATTACATTCCAGGACTACTTTAACACATACACCTGTTGATTAGTGCAAATCATCTTCTTCATGTGGAAACTCACATGTCTGAAGTCAGGATCGTAAATAAGCCATGCAAACTGGTTTCTCCTAATGATTATTTTCACCATCAATCAAAGTAAATCTTTAAGATGTCACAAAAACATTCCCCTGACAACTGGGCAACTGGTTCTTCCCCTTCACTCCACCCCTCGTCTTAGATCATGTCTTCCAGTTTCTTTCAGCTGACTGACTGAACACACCTGATCCAGGGTGGTAGGGAGGACAGGAAAAGCCAGAAAACAATCAGGGCAGTGGGGCTAACGGTTCCGATCTGAGTAATCATGGAATTGAGCATTATAAGCACCGTGTCCTCAGAGGACAACGTTTACCACATGAAGTGGCAGTCAATCAGCAGGCCTCAAGATGAAATGAAAAATGATACGATTATTATTGTTTTCCTGGTGCCAGCAGAGAAAACTGGGTATTTACCCAAAACAGCCGACGGGACTGATGAGCAAGGCTGGTGCTTACACGGTGTAAGATGCAGGAGATTCTCTCTGGCTGCATCTCCAGCGATCAATAAAAGTTGATGTAGACAGTTTGTTTTTCTCGGGAAGTCCACAGCTTTCAGCGGTAGGAACAAAAAAAGGTGTGACGAGGAGAAAAGACAGAAAGAATAACAGAGTGTGGTGAGATTCATCTCAATTAGACTTGATTGAAGCACCTTCTATTTTTAGACAGTTTAGAAAAATGTGGCAGAAGGAAGCATGACTATACCAGAGAACTAGAAAAGTGTTTGTGGGGTGTGTGTCGCATCATCCGTTAGTTCTGCTTAAGCAGAATAAATATGTTCCAGCTAATAATAATGAAAGACTTGGAGAGGGGGGGGTTATACATTCACCATCATTCACACTATTGGACCCAAAGGCTCCACCAAAAGGTTCCCACCCTTCACACCTCAACGTGTAAAGCTCTAGATTCAATGTACACGAGTTATAATATGTGTATGATTTACTGAGATCTTTTGGTGTTGCAGTTGTTTATACTGAGGGGAATCCTAATGTTGATCTGCCGTTCACCTCCACATGCACGTGGTTTCAAATGACAGACGTCAAACTGAACTCGGTTCAATAGCGCAGACCCTGTTCTACCATGCAAGGGCACGTTTTCAGACAAAAACCCAAACAACTTCGGAAAGTTCTTGTATGCAAAACCTTGGAATGTACCTTGGAAGTTTCCATTATGAAAAAAAAAAAAACAGCCATTTATTAGAAAGTAACTCCTCTCCTCTCGAGTTACTTTACTCTGTGCTCAACCTACACATAATCCGACAACAGGAAAGAATGAAGAAGAGCATGATCATGTTCAGAAAAATAAGTGGGACTTTTAACCCCAAAACGCTCAAGTGAAAAAGAGATATTTTGTCTCCGACCTTTTTCTGTGGCCTCTCTAACTTTGGCAGCACTTTTTCCTGCCCGGTCTGCTTCCGGCGTCTTCCCCTGCTTGGTCTCACATACTAGACCAGACATTCACACACCCACAGAGATGGCTGAGCGCGAACCCAGTCATCCTGCGAGGCTGAGAGGAGTTCCTGTTCAAACGTCTCCTGCAGCTGTCTCGCAGATTGCTACGCTGTGTTGGGTTGGAGAGGCTGTGGTAGGTGAACCGGAGGCCAACAGGGGAGGGGGCAGGGTCCAAGGTGACGGCAGAATCGGGGGGGCTGTGTGGTCTATTCATCCAGGACTTTGTTTACATCCCACACATGAGAGGAGAGGTCCTGGCAGCACACAGGATGACACTACAGGGAAAAGGATTCACCAGCCACATTACATTTACCTACATGGAGCTAATATTGTTTAGTCTAGAGCAGTACAATAGAGGTTTGTGATTTTAAATGCACTACCCTTAAAAAAAGTCATTTTAAACCTCCACAATGGAAATTATTTTTAAAAAGCATTTCGCGAAAACTCAACACATTCGATCCAAAGTGACTTATAACAAAGCAGCAGACACTAGGGACGACTTGGGGGTTCAGTGTCTTGCCCAGGGACACTTCAACTTGCAGCTAGGAGGACAGGGAGTCGAACCACTGGCCCTGTGGTTTATGGACGACTGCTCTACCAACTAAACGACAGACGAACAACCAGAACTACATCGGAAAACAATCCCACTGCGGGTCGGAGAGTCAAATCGTCTGTCAGAGACGTGGAGGTCTACATCAGATAGACAACAACAAAAAGCCACGGAGAAAAGGATGCCCACATAACTACACAGACTAGCTGTAACAATTTCTCAGTGGGGAACTGCATATAATTTCAGTAAAACGAAAAAAAAAAATATGTAGGAGCTGCATGTAAACAGAAACCCATTACTTTCACAAATCCATGTAATGCAACATGTTCCCATCGGATCATGTTAATGTGGTCTAATGCTTAACAAAAACCCATGTTTTCAATATGAAAAAAGGAATAAACTGTCCATCAGCCAAGCCTGATTCCACTTACAAATCAGTTAAAAACTGCCCTAAGTCACATTTTAAAGAGCTAAAGCTGTTTTCTAAAAAGATGGTGCAAACCCATTTTTACTCGACTGAATTTAGGGATTTTTTTAGGAAGATTCAACTTTGAGCTTTGTTATTTTGTCTGGTTTGTTCATATAAAGGTTAAACAGCACAGGCGAGCTTAAGGTATGAGAAGCTCGGTTAAGATGTCTGGCTAAATGCAGATTTCCCCCTCCTAAGTCTAAATGTGTTTTCAATATGAGAACATTTTCATGACAATAAAAGACACCAACAGCCCCTTCCTCGTATTACTGGACACAATTTATTCTTCGTGTCTTGAAAGCAGGTTGACCTATATTGCTCAATCAAGGAGGGATTACGATTTCACTGGCAGACCATCACAAATGTATTCGATTCGTGATTGTAAGCAGCCTAATCTGAGCTCTGACACTGAGGATGAGAGACAGAGGACGGGACAGGCGGCAGGACGGACACGCCAGATGTGGAGCGAGACAGACAAACACCAAGAGGAAGGGCAGGTTACATGTTGCAGGAATGTGACAGACGTTGAGGAAGGCACGGTGACCCCGTCCCACATGCTACTGTCGGGTTTCCAGGTGTCTCACCCTCCTCCCCCGTTCACACGCGGATGTCAAGCCTCCCTGAAGGAAACCAGAGCGGTTCCGTTAGGAAAGTCTCATAAGAGCCGGCCGGCAGGACGGCGTGGAATCTGCATCTGCGGGCCAGCTAGTCCAAACTAGGCTTCTGTGCTGTTTGGTGTTAGGCAGCTACGTGATGCATGACCGGAAAGGGGCCCGCAAGGACACATAAACTCCGAGGGCTGAACCTAAATATTACGTCTATAAAAACATGACCATGAATGTTGTGTCTCTGCTGCAGTTTTTCCATCCTGTCTCCACCTGACACCTTTTTACATTTGTTATGACAGATTTTAGCACTTTTTAATGACCAATATTTTCCAGGTACACTGAGCTTCAGTCAGAGTGACTGTTCACAGCAGTGCACCATTGTGATCTAGGCTAAGTACTGACTGGCACTTCCAGAGTAGTTTAAGTCATTACAGGGTCTAAGCAGTAGTAGTAAAAACACAGCAGGTTTAGAAACTCGACTCGTAGAAGATTTCAGCAGTTTGTTCAGAAAACACACCTCAGTCACACTGTGCTGCCCGGTTCGTTTGTTCTGAACCCCAATCTTTTTGCAACAGCAGAAACGCAAAAAGTGAAGGAGAATCAAAAAGGGTTGTATTTTTTTTCTAGCCAATTACATTTAACTTCACTGCAAGTTTGGGATCTGACCACAGAGAAATCATCGACCGTTTGCAGCTACTGGGAGAAAGCTGTCGTTAAATAAATGAGTTTATTAGTAGCATCACAGCGTTTCAGGGTGAGTCCATTTCTGACCACATCAAAAATAATCCTAAAAAGCAACATTAATCTCATTGGAGAGTGGACATGTTAAAAATGCATCTGACTTTGTGCTACATGTGGGAAATGACAAATCTGGACCCTTTAGGACACTCCCATGGCCAAAAGTCCATTTTCACACTTGTTTGGTAAAACTGCTTGTACTGAAATGGCTGAATTGGAACAGCTAAAGTTTAAAATCAAGCTCGATCTCACCACCAAGTCTTGTGAAAGGAAGTACAAAGAGCAATTTTTGTGGCTTTATGTCTGTTAATCTTCTCAGTCACCCAGGTCACCATTCACCCAACAGTGCAACTCGGTGGGAGCTGGACTCGTGGGAACTGGCTTCACTTCAGGAAGTGAAGGCAGACAGAATTCAACAACATTACCAAAGACCATTTCCATATGCCTGCTCGGCCTTTTCCACGCTGACATCTGTACTCCTAAGTGCTCGGTGTGATTGTGTAACTACAGCAGGCCGACTGCTTGCTCATCTCCTCACTCTGTCGCTGAAAGTGAATCCCGCAGAGCCGTCTCACTTTGACCACTTGTCTCCAACAAAACAACACTTGAGTAACGAAACAACACACTTGGTCACTACAACACGACTGTAGCCACACTGTGATTTGACAAGATAAACTGAGGACGTTGTTTTGCTGCTCAGCTCACTCTCAGAAAATGTCCAAGCAGCCTTGTACCCTGCCATTTGAAAAATGCAAACATTTGGGAACAAATATATGGATGCAAATACTCTGGGATGGGAACCTGTTTATTTTCATATCTGGAAAGACTACTTCCTGTACTGCTGTTCTGCTAAACTCCTATTTTTGCTCTGGGAAGAGACCAGACAGAGACAAGCATTTGGACATGATCCTCCACCAGCTTCCCATCCGCAAAACACCAAATTACCAATTACGTGCCTGACTGACGAGTTAGCAGAACTACTGAGCCGTGCCACATTATAAAACCACAGCATCTCAGCTCTGTTCAAGCTGAGCTGAAGTTTTATGCCGCCGGACATCCTTGGTGTTGTTATACTCATCAGTGAATTTCCCCAGAAAAATGTCTTCGCCGTTTTCTGCAGATGCCAAACACTTTGCTGGAGTGAACAGAGCTGAGTGGTTTGACACAGTAAGTTTTATTCTCAACCCACCCATAATTTACCGGCAAGTCATTCCCGTGTGTAATAGCTACGAATGAGACGGCTAATTGAAGAAAAAAATAAATCACGTCCCTTTAGATCAGGCTGAAGTGCAATACATTTGTACTTTAAACGACGTACTTTTAGCCTCATGCATTTAAAGATCCAGAGACTTGAACTCCTTAACCTGAGTTGGGTGATAAAACTGATCAAGCAAGCAGAAACATGTGGCTTACATGAGCCCAACCAGTGCCAGCGACATTGCAAAACAGTCTTCACTAAGTACAACACTAAATTATTTTAATCTAGTAAAGAATATTGACGAAGTCGCCCTTCAGGGATTCATCCCTTGACTTACAATACAAGGGGCAAATTACCAGATTAAAAAACTGCCAGATTCAGCCGGAGCCACTCTTTATTGGGAGTCCTGAATGGGTTCATGGTAGGCAAGACCGTAAATATCTGCCAGTCTGCAGCTCTGCATTCAGCTCGGTGAACAGCCTGTCAAACTGATGTTTAGTGTTATGGAATAAATATCTTTGGCTCATTGCTGCAGTGTTTTGGACCAGTCTGCACTACACAATAATGTAGTCCATTTAGACATGCATTCCCCCTAATATTAGAGCTTTTAGGCTCCAGCCTAATGGATCTAATCCCTGCAACTTTCTAGAAATGCTTATTAACTTTCTCCATATGGACTGGAACAATATCAGCTTCTAAAATACGTGCACTCACATAAAAACGTTGGCCGTATCCTTAAAAGATATAAATTAGAATGATCAAATTGTGTGAAAAAGCTTTCTGTATCCCATAATCTCCCCATCACTTCACCTGCTGCACTGCTCACATGCACACGCTTTTCAGTATCCGACAAAAAGACATAAAGCACATGTACATAGGCACTTAAAGTCCAAAGTCGCAGCACCTACAGATTAACCACGCTAGTTAATGATAATTAGTTCATGTTTCTCTAAAGAAACGTGACTCAGTCACTTGTGTGCCAGGTTCATCCCCCTAACTGCAACTGAAGCCTGCTTCATATATCCTGGCAGCAAATTGTCAGCATCAAATGCAAAACCTACAAGCCGGATAATATGTGAACCAAGGCAGAGAGAATAGACAGGACCATGACCAGTGATGCAGCAGACAGAGGAGCCATTTCCTGATAGTCACTCATTAATCTTTGAGCTTAAAGACCAGACTCATGTCAATATAGTCTCTCTCTCCCTCACACACAGTGTACTTACCTACTCTTTGAAATCAACTTTCATTCTCTAAAAGCATTTAAAGTCTCAAACTGGTCTCGCAACATTAGGATGCAGTGTTGTGTTGCGGCCTAATCTACATGCAAAGGCTGCTGGAACACTGGAGGTAAATCAGTCCTCAGCATTCAATCAGCAGAAAACGGGAGACATCTCGGAGCACAGGCATGTCTGAAAACTCGCCCTGGCTAAAATCACCTGTCTCTTAACTTCCCCAAGGCTCAAAGGTACATTTCCTGCCAAAGGGGATTCAACAATGGCAGGATGTGATCATATTTATGAGAACCATAACTTGCGCACGCTGGAATTATTTTTGACGTGCAGCGTAATATGTCAGAAGCAGGGACGTTGCAGGGAGCGATTTGACTGTTTAAAGACACGCCGCCTTATCTGTTGCCATGGCAGCTGCTGTAAACAAAACGGAGCAAGATAAAAGTAAAGAACTATGCTGCTTTGGTACTTGGATGTCTTTTGTGACTTGGAAACACAGAACACTTCATGGTTTTACAAACCCCACGGGCCACGTTATTAGCTACACCTGTACAATCTAATACAGTCTATACAGCAGCTGTTTTTAATGTTTTGGCTTCCTCATTCATAAATACGGTGGCCAAAACATTAGGTGTTTGCTAAAAAAAGAGTTCATTTAGTTATTACTTCAGAAACATGGATTGTGGTGATGATGAGCATTATTACCAGCAAACCTACGATGGCCCGTCTCTCAGCCTCAAACCACGGCATAAATACAAGCCTCATACTCACTTCAAAGCAGCATGGCACTTCATTTTTCACATGTATCCACATTTTCATAGAAATTTGCATCTCATTATGAACAAAAGTATCAAATTCTGCATAATCACTTTGAGTTCTGGCCCAGACGATTCAGCAGAGTCACGCATTAATTGGAATCCATCTGTGATTTGGCCTGTTTTTGTAGAGACATTATTAATGTGCTCGGGCCTCAGTTTGCCAAATTTTCATTCATCACAACACCATTTCCCCCATGAGCAGGCTACTGTAGGCCTCAGACCAAACAGCTCCGACTCTGTATGAAGCAAGAAAAAAATCCACAATTTAAATGTCAGAAAGGGTTTTTTTTCCCCCCGATAGCGAGTACGTGCATGCAAATAAAACTCGCACCAAAATGAAATGTGGAAGCTGAAGGTGGCAGCGCTGATTATTTCAATCGATATCTCTGCTGCCAGCGAGGCCGGGGACCTTTAGCACCAGTGAGAGGAGTGACGGATGTGAAATGACAGGGGCTTTCACAGAAGCCGTCCTTCCATTTCCCTCATTGTCATTCACACGCAAGCAAACACGGCCACCCTACATTGCAGCTTCCCGCACTAGGCAACCGGCTGCACTCATACTGCTGCTTTGTTTCCAGAAATGCCCCAGTTTTTACTTTCCAAACTATGTCATGTCAAGCAATTTGGTCAACGTGGTTGTTTTTAAATGTGCTATATACATAAAGTGGATCGGATTGGACGGTTCATTCATTTCCGCAGGGTGATACGAAGTTGCAAACCTACATCTCTTCTTCATCGGGACTTGTCATGAATCCAATCAGCCAATTACTGTGTGACATAAAAGCTCCTGGGAAGCGTTGAGAGCCCCCAACCTACACACAATGTGAAGTGGCAAACACAAGTGCACCGTGGCTAGAAATTACGCACAAAAGTCAATCCAAGTCCTTCCTCAGTTAGAGCATCTATGCTGCTGGAAAACGAAAAGCCTTGTCGCCTTTAAAATGGGCGTTGCCTCGTCCCTAATCACTACGTCCCTTTGTGTGAGCGATCTGGTTCTACGGGGACGTCGACGTGACCCAGCTGCTGGGAAACGATGCTCGACTGTGCAGCAGGTTTCATCCGGCGCGTTGCGCAACGTTCGCTTTGGTTTTACGCAGCCGCAGCAGCGTTAATTGGTTTAATTGCGAATTAAAGCCTCGTCGGGATAAACGTGGTTTTCTGACATGTTCTTCTTGTTTAAAGCCCCAAAGACCGTCACATATCGGATCCACCTTCATCTTTGTTGGGTTCATCATTAACTGAACGCAAACGAGGAGGAGGAGGAAGAGGAGGGGGGGGGCGCTTTCCTCCCCACTTGCACATCAAACTTTTTTTTTTTTTTTTTTTTAATTTTGGCTCTATGGACTCACACCCGGACACTCCCCTACCTCTCTCCTCCTGCTCTCCGCCCCGGGTCTGGTGATGAGCGCCGTGTCGCCGCACACCACGGCCGCGTCCTCCACGAACACGCAGTCCGGCAGCGACTCGTCCGCGGGGAGCTCGACCACCTCCAGCCCGAGCCTCGTCCTCAGGACCTCGACGTACGCCTCGTGCTCCGTCCGCGCCCGGGCCAGGTCCACCTCCGCCTGGCTGCTCCGGAGCGCCTCCTTGGCCAGAGACGCGGGGATTCCCCGGACGACGGCGTGGGTGTAGTGACCGAAACCTGCCATCAAACCGGCCATGTTCGTTCCCCGCAACTTGACACGCGCAAATCAGGGGGGAGATTAAAAGGGGGAGAAAAAAAGACTCAAACAACCTCAGAGGGAACTGAGCGAATGAATGAGGCGGACTCCTGACGGACCGTTACCCGGCGCCAGTCTGCTGGGCTTTTCCTCCGTATTGACATGCGGTGTCAGTCGGTCCCGCTCCGGTCTCCAGGCGAGCGGCGGCGCTTCTGTGACGCGCAGCGACCATCACGTGTTCGAGCCCCCGGCGAGGCGCTGGGTCCAAAGTGGAACTGTGGTCAATCAATGCAGCGCCTGCAGGTCAAAGAGCTGCAGAACAGAGGCAGACAGCACATCAGATTTCACATTTCTGCACGTTCCACTGTTGCATCAGTTGGAGATGGTTATGCAGTTTCAAAATGAATGGTTTAATTCATGTTTCAAGCACAAACTACAAGCTATTGCCAAAATCCGCCTCGTAGCTCCAAGGGTTGCTGATCCTTCTTGTCTTATGCAACGGCACAAATCATTAATTTCAAGAACCACAATGTCCCTACGAGCTGGGACTGTGTGTTCCTGTGGGCGCCAATCCTGGTCTCAAATTCTGGGTCATGATTGACTTAAAGTATGTTGGAACATAAAAAGCAGAATGAAGAAGCGATATTTATCTCTTTAAACTCAGGTGATTAGTTAAATATTAAATGAACTTCCATAACAATGTATGACTGAGCTGTACACACTGATTTTGTACCTGAGTAAAAGGGCAAGACCCCCCCCCACCCAAATAAAAAAAATAATGGGATACATGGATCGCCTTAGCTACAAACATCAGAAACACGATCATAGGAGCATTTGCATGAAGCCAAGTCCAGAAACAGCTCGTTACAGTCAGCTGTTCCACATGTTAACTGCTTCACTCTCAGCCACGGTTTGAAGGAGGGATTCTTCGACCCGTAGAGTGTGAGGTGAAAGGTACGGCGCTGTGTGTTTGTTGGAGGGGCTTAAATATTCCCCATGGTGCCATCTAAGGAAGGTTCTGGGCCCAGTGAAACGGCCTGAATGGATGGAATGTTTCTTCAGACGTCCCAGAAGCACATTCTTCCACTGCAGGACCTCGGTTTGTTTTGTCTTGTTCCAGATTCACTCAATTATCCCAGACTGCTCTAAACATTCCAGGAGCCCCGCATTCCTTTTCGTTTTCTTCCACTCCAGCCAGGATCGCCCTCCACCACCAACACTAAACACCTGCCCCCACCCCATTTTCTCCCCACCTCCTGGATGGACATGGCCCAAGAAAAGACCCTCTCCCATTCTCTCTGTGCTGAGGAATTTGGGTTGGATGAAGGAAATCCCTCATACTTCAGGCACACCTGGCTGGTACATTGTGCAGCTATAAAAGAAAATGAGCGAAAGCAGATGTGATCCTCCAGCTGTGGCACCGAAAGAAGAACCTCTTTACTTTGTCTTGTATGATGAGACTCATGATGAGATCCTAGACGTCCAAAACGACAAAGACACGCACAATTACACAGGTGCACAGAGCGGAGCTAACTCTTCAGAGTCAGGCCATTATAGAAGCCAGAAATGAAGTGAAATGACGCAGATGATAAAAATGTATCTTTCTAAATAGTGAGTTCTGGCTTTTGAGGCGTTCTAATGAGATCTGATACAACAGATTATATCATCTTTCTAATAAAAGTTGTGTCGCATATAGGTTTTGCTTAGACCGAACAAGAGAAAGGAGACAGTTAAAGTACCTTTATCCAAAAGTAGTTGTTTGGCTACTTCCATGCCCATCATTAGGACAAAAATTCCCAAAGATTCTCATATTTTGGCAAATTCTTTGCAGTAACATGACAAACTAAAAAGGAAATAGTTCCAGCAACTTACTCCTTTTATGAGTTTGCAAGAAATGACAAAATCTAACCTGTATTTTTGATAGTTTTAAGGTTTAAGTAGGAGCAGATGGACTGGAGTCTGACCCCCACAGATAAGCCGAATCAATCAGAAAATACAAAGAGACGGCACTGGCCTCTTCTTAGGATTCATTAATATTATGAAAAAAATATTACTGGCCCTATAAATACTATATTCATAAAAGAAGTTTCTAAAACTCGACAAGCCAGTGGAGGAAGATTGGACGCATCAAAAAAGCCTGTTTCATCACACAATCACTCCTGGAATGCACTGAACTTCAGAGATCAGCGCGCTGTCGGAACATCAAAGGGAGAAGTTCCCGAAATTGAAATTTATTTAGACACAAATGGAAGACATGTTTCCGAGCAATCATAGCTGCTGATTACATTTTTTGACACAGGCGCCTTGTCTCCTGTCTTTAATTTTTTTGACTTACCCTTTCGAATCCTCATTTTTACCGTAAGGGATCAGCGGAGGAATGTTAACTGGCCTTGATCGTCATGTTTCAGAAGCTTTGGACATGTATGGTCCGATATTAAAGTTCTTCATCTGAAACAGAGTAACCGGGACGACCCGCGCCAGTAGATCTGGCACATGCGCCGCTCTGACCTTTTCAACGTAGAGTCCAGTATGTAAGTTTGTGCTCTACGAAGCAAAGCAAGCAAGACATCGAATATCTTGTTTTGTTTCTGCGAATATCTCAGTTAATTTCCTTATAACATGATGTTGTATCTCACTGATATTTGATCTTGCCCAGATGTGACCAGGGCTCCTATAAATTCTGGACAACACGTCACTGGACACTGTGTTGTGTTGTGGCCTGTGGCTTCACCCTTTGTAGCCGCATCGCACTGAGATGCAGCTCGGCACCGGGTCTCAAAAATGTCCTGAACTGTCCTGCAGTGACAGACCAGAGATGTGTAATTAGCCATAAACTGTAGGTGGAGTAGGAGCTTTGTAATATCTTGGAATAATTTCAAGTAAACACTTTAAGCCAAAATAACCAACATCATCTTTTATGTCATCACGTCAAGCTACAGCCAACATATGGCCTCGATACACAGATGGACGGCACATTTGTCTCCTTTAAAGCATGTTTTGTATTAAAGTTGATTACAAGGGAATTCATGTATATCTGTGATGTAGAGATTTCTCTGACCCCCTAACGACTTTTCCCATCTACGCTTCTTTAGAACTGTACTTGCTAATTGTCGGCCTCATCTCTCTCCCCCCATTCACACAAAAATGACCCATAACTCAGCAGACTTCCTGTCGCTCCATGAGCTGAGAGCGAGAGGAAGTGTTGCCAGAACACACTACATACCGGTTATGACATTCATCTTGAATATACGACAATGGAATCTGTTGTTTAAACACGCTGGGCTGTGCTGTGCTGTTCTGTTCCATCTGTCACTTGGACATAAATGGGGAGGCTGAGTGTTTGCTCGCCGCAGATTTCCTGAGAACCCATTCTGAGGGCCGCCGTCTCTTCAACGGCGAGTGCTCCTGGTGGGATCTGACAATAACTTTCCATTACATTGAGCCGCAAAGCAACACAGCGACTCTCAAAGGTCCATTTAACAGTGGAACCGCTTAAACATCACAGCTAAAGGGTGTGGACCTGCTCAGCAGCCATGTTACCGGGCTTTCATGGAAGAACCCGGTACTGTGCAGGTGCATCCAAGCTGCTTTGGACGCATGTCCGGATTTTGGCGTGTTTCCTGAACTCAGTGGGTAATTATGGAATGAGGATCACTGCATGTTCTTCATCACTGACATACAATGACAACACTGTTTCCTACTGCCATCACACACGGGCCCACGCGCACGCACACACACACGCAAACCCTCACAGACGCATTTCTGACATATTAAAGTGGTATTTCCATATATTTAGCATTGCAATTACACAAAATGAATAAGCCCACTGCAGCACAGGGCACCACGTCCTGACGTTTGGTTCTCTGTGTGAGTACATTCTGGCTGGACATGTTAACCATCAGTGCCAGCACCTTAAACCGTCTATCTCTTAATAACATTTAGTCTTCAAGCCCACATGAAGATGATCTCATTCACTGGATATTTATTCTAAACTCTGTTCAGGGCCTTAGAAGACATTTTACAACCGCTTTCACGTGGTGGGTGAACTGATCGCCGTGCGTAAAATCAGCGGAGGCCCTTTTACAGATATTGGAGCGGACGGCTACAGCGGTTATCTGCACAAGACAGCCTGGAAACACACACCGGGGAAGAGTGAGCATGTGCTCGCACGGACACACCCCCTGTCCAAACAGGCAGCGCGCTCAGCTCCGGCTCACACTCACGCAGGCAACGCGCTGAGATGTGGGTCAACAACGCAATGGTGTGACTGTGACATATTCTATTCGAGGATGAGGTGATTAGTGAATTTTGGATTTTACATCATCCACACAGCCATGCTCTTTACATCCCCACCTAGTGTCCCTATCTGGAAGTTGACCACACAATCACAAGCTACAGAGGAATAATCCCTTTAATGTTTGTGATCCTAAAAGAACGGGATCGTTCGAGCACCTCGATTATGGGATTTGTAGCTACGAGCTGATTCATAAACCATCATTCCACAGCTCGTGTAATAAAGTGAACAACAAAAGAAGTCCGAACTCACCGGAGAGTCTCTTCAGCCGCCTCGTTCATTGCTGCTGTCTCACTGTGTTAGGTTAAGTCTACACATACAGGAGACTGGGGGGTGTGTGGGGTTGCCCTGGGGGGTGGGGGGGGTTGCCAGATCCTCGTAAGACAAATAAACAGTGGCCCCCCGTGCGACACGTTCCGCGGCGCCGTTCGCGTCCTTTTACGCATTTGCTTTCCCCCCGGTGAATGTTTTCATCTATTGGAAACATCGGTGGAAGGGAACTTTATTGAAACCCCACCAGCTCCACCACAACATCCACCAACACCACAGCATCTCTGGTGGAAAAACTGGACTCACTTTTCTTCCAGAAAGTTGCTGGACACGTTTGCGTAAAAAAAACGCCAGCTTGTCTGAAACGGTGGACGCGAAGGAATTTCCCTGCACCAAGAACATATTTAACAAGCCTTCGTGCTATCAGGAATGCTTTGTGGTCTGCTGACCGAAGGGAGAGAAATATGTCAGTAATGTGGGCTACTGCCATACCAAATATGGCAATATTGTTACGTCTGAGCTCTGGTGCGCATCTGGAAACGCTTAGCTCCCCTGAATAAAGGCGCTGGAGAGCCAGAAATAGACGCTGTTAAAAGTATTTCTGCCCACACCATTGAGATTCACAGAGAAAAACGCAGGACTCCAGCTATTTTAAACGTGGCCACTGCAGCGTGCCACGAACGTGTCTTTAACAAATTGCTTTAATCAGCAAAAGCACCAAGGACTCAAATGGGAAAGAGCAGGAGCGTAATTTTTATCACGCGCCTCGATCAGATTTTTATATTGCATAATAATGTTTGAGGCAGACACACTGAAACCAATGAGTTATTTTTTTTTCTCAAGGGCAAATGGGGGAGGAGGAGGAGGGGGGGATGATGATCACTGATAATAAAGTTACACAAAAGCGCACGAAGTTGAGTTGACAGATGTGAGAAGCAAGAAACCGAAAGGAGGGAATAAACAAGAAGAGGAAAATGTGAGACGGAAAAGTGTGTTCAGATGGGATCCAGGGGGGAAAAATCCATTTGAGTAAAGAAGAGGGGGGGGGGGGGAGAAAGGTTTAGACAGGGTGGAGCTTAGGTCTTGGATGGAAAATGCGCCGAGAAACATTCCTGGCATAGTTTGGGAACAGTTCAGCAGGCAGCCCAGGAACGACGTCAGCTTCCCACTACGGTATAAATGTCCGGAGGTGGCCGGACCTCCGCAGACTGCAACGGCTTTACCGAGAGCTTCAGCTACTCTAAAGGAGCCTCGAACACTAGAGACTACCAGAAAACAAGTCGCCGGAGACAGACGACTTGGTGAGGGAATACCTAAGGTCTAAGGACTCCGCTGAAGACAGACCACAATCACTTTTCATACAACCGGGACCTGGATTCCGCTTGGACGCGCACAAGAAGATTCTCCAAGATGCTGATGTTTACTGTTGTCTTTACCCTCGTTGGAAGCCTCAACTTGGTGAGTTATTCCTGAGACTTTTATCTGAAACTGACACTTTCTAGCTGTGGCTATTGATTTGACCAAGCATAAGGAGAAGCAGAGGAGTAAATGTTTCATTTGATGGGACAAAATGTTGAGAGATTTTCATTTTGAGTCACTGTCTGAGTGACTTGACTTGAGAAGTTCCAGTATTTAATAGTAGCCTGTGTTGTTGGCTGTACAGGTCCTCTCCTCCCCCACCTCCTCCTCCTCCTCCTCTTGTCCCTCCGTCTGTGAGTGTCCGCTGGAGATGCCCAAGTGTGCACCCGGCGTGAGCGTCGTCGTGGACGGCTGCAGTTGCTGCAAAGTGTGCGCCAGGCAGCTGAACGAGGACTGCAGCCTGACCGAGCCTTGCGACCACACCAAAGGACTGGAGTGTAACTTTGGGGCCAGCTTTGCTGCTGCTACTACCCGGGGCATCTGCCGAGGTTTGTACAAAGCCCATCCAGCTCCAGCGCATGAATTAGTCTCATGAAGTTGTTCTCAGTAATCAATAAGGGGGGAGTAATTCAGGAGTATGGGAATCTGTATGATTTCAGCAGTGTGGAATGTAGCTAGAGGAAAACTTAGACTGAACCTTCAAAGCACACGGGCAGCCCACGGTGGAGGGACAGAGACTCCTCAGGCAGCCTGAAGAATTTCACAGTTTAACTGATCCTTATCTGGCAGCCATGTGATGTCTTCAGCAGACTTCTCGGAGCAAGACAGGAAAGAATAACATTCCTTTCCTCCTGTTTTTTCTCCCGCTGCAGCAAAGTCAGAGGGCAGACCCTGCGAGTACAACAGCAGGATCTACCAGAACGGAGAGAGCTTCCAGCCCAACTGTAAACACCAGTGCACATGCATCGACGGGGCAGTGGGATGTGTCCCGCTGTGCCCGCAGGAGCTCTCCTTGCCCAATCTCGGCTGTGCCAACCCCCGACTGGTCAAGGTGGCGGGCAAGTGCTGCGAGGAGTGGGTGTGTGACGACGGCAAGGAGACAGACATCCTGGAGAAGATCTTTGGGAAAGACTTTATGACTGATGAACTGGAAAGAGACCTCACCAACAGGAACGAGCTCATCGCCATTGTCAAGGGAGGACTCAAGTCTCTACCTGGTAAGAAGCAGCTTTCATCCTGGAAATTAAGTGTTTTTCCTGCACATATGCACAGAGGACTTTAAAATACACATGCCACCAAGTTGCTAAGGGTTTTTTTTTTATTTGTGATGGCAGCATACAGACCACAACCAGAAGTCCAAATGTTTGACAACCAGAAGTGCATCATTCAAACCACACCCTGGTCCCAGTGCTCCAAGAGCTGCGGAACTGGCATCTCCACCCGAGTCACCAACAACAACAGCGAGTGCAAACTGGTCAAAGAGACAAGAATCTGTGAAGTGCGGCCATGCACCCAGTCACCTTACTCCAGCCTGAAGGTAAGTTTGAGCCACTGTGATTGAGCACGCACGATACTGCAAATACACCAACGCGTGCAAAACTAATCTCCATCTCCTGGTCGTTTTGCAGAAAGGAAAGAAGTGCAGCAGAACCAAGAAGTCCAGTCAGCCAGTGAAGTTCACCTACGCCGGCTGCTCCAGCCTGAAGAAGTACAGGCCCAAGTACTGCGGCGCCTGCGTGGACGGGCGCTGCTGCAGCCCTCACGACACCAGAACCATCCGCGTCAAGTTCCGCTGCGAGGACGGCGAGACCTTCAACAAGAACATCATGATGATCGAGTCCTGCAAGTGCACCTACAACTGCCCCCACGCCAACGAAGCCTCCTACCCCTTCTACCGCCTCTTCAACGACATCCACAAGTTCAGAGACTGATCGAAACCTCCTGAAATGGGAGAAAGCGATGGTCAGCACCAACGGCAGTCCAGATGAATGCAGGGGTTTAAACAGACCACCAATCAACTACCAGCTTCTTGTTGTAACTAGATTCCCAAGGAATTGTGGGCTTACATCATGAGGACTTAATGAAGTGCACTGTTTGCTGTGAAGACATCAGCATTCTTAAAAAGAACTGCTTCATATTAATGGGAGCATAGGAAGTAGCTTCGTTATGGAGCAAGATGTAATTAATATTTGTACATTCATGTTAGTTGCTGATATCATTTCACTGTGTATATTTTGATCCTTTACATCAGACGTGACCCAGACTCGAGACTTGTGTGTGTATATGCCGATATGCACACGCGCAACTTCAATTAGCATAACATTGTGTATCTTGAGAACGAGACACAGAAATCGAAATGTAACTTATCGACTTGTTTGACAAGTGTGCAGTTTCATTCCTTCCTGACGTGGGCATTACTGTTCATGTTTTCTGGCAGCTATCGAACTCCCTTCATGAAAAAGACAAAGCGAAACATGTCAAAGGATGAATGAATGTTTTTTTTTATTATTATTATTATTATTGTTATTAATATTATTTATCAAAAACTGTAGCTACTTTATTTGGATATTATGTGTCATACTGGAATAAATTGTAAAATGATTTAATTTTATATGCTACAAATAAAACGGATTTATTTATAAAGGATGGCACCGCGTGGCTTCACTTCGTGCGAACCACAAACAAACGGCCTCGGGCTTGGAGGGAGGGGGAGGATCTATAAAGTCAGATTTTCTACAGGACAATCCTCCTGTTATATCATTCTGCAGAGCCAACAAATTCTCAGACAGACTGCGAGCAGGGTCACTCTGTTCTTATATAACCCAAACTTGGGAGACTCTGTCTGCGCTGACTTTCCGCGCTTTGGAATGCCATTCTGCAGCGAGGTAGCCTGCTTTCATTTGATCTGACTAAGCCACACACTTGACTGATTCTGAGAGAAGGGGGGAGAAAAAAAGAAAAAAGATTAAGTCCATGAGTAGCAATGAGTATGGGAGTATGCCAAGAATCTTAAGTGCTGCTCTGAATGGACTGGGATTAGACACCACGAAACAAGGACAATGACTATTATTACGTACAATGGATTGTATACAAAGCAACGCATTCCTGGGTACCGTTTTTTTCCCCACACGCTGGAACGGCGCTACAAAACTGACCTAATTCATTAGCAGTTGCATTTAGAAGTGAATTAGATGCGCTGGGCTCTGCCGGCTCTTAAACTGCAGGGGTCTGCTAAACAGTTGTAAACAGCCCCGCAGAGCAGGGAGGGCCCAAATCTCTCTTCCAGGTTTCACCATAACAGACATTAAGAAATACTATTATGAGGCAGACAAAGGGGAGGGGCAGGAAACAGAGGTAATGGAGTTGTTCCTGTGGCCATAGAAACGTATGCTTCAGCTTTCCAGCTACTGAAGCGTTGTGATCTAACCCGAGGCCCGAATCGTCCCCTGTGCTCGAAGCCTGACATTTTTATGCTCCTGTTGTGCATCAAACTCACGCAATTTAAAAATGTATAATTACAAAAAAAAAAACCCACGCAGGATCTGATGAAAGATGCTCGCACCCGACAGAGTTTGAACTGGGGCAGGGAGAGAAGAGGTCAGGGACGACGACTTTTTTTTTTTGATCCAGGTACAGTGAGCGGCTCAGGAATGCAGCAGTGGCTCAGAAAGCAGACATCCTGATGGGCGGCAGATGTTGGAAAATATTTCAGAGCAACATGTTCACTTCAGCTGAGAAGCTTTTCCAAATATACACAAACACTCCCAGATACTCAGATATCTTATCTCTTCACAAACAACTATAAAAACTGCCTAAGTCAGAATGCACAACAGCTCTGCACAACTTTTCTGCATAGCTGCTGAAAATAAGTCTCATTCGAGTGCACTTAATAATAATATATTGCACATCCTGCATACCGCACAGGATGTGCCCGCTGAGGTTTTACAGATTGCTCAGATGAAAGGCTTCTGAGGTTCACCTAATCACAAAGATGTGTGCTTCCCCCCTCGCAGCTGAGATTTACAGTGAGCTCTGTTTTTGCTCCTTCCCTTTCGGTTTCTTCCTGAGGAAGAACATTTCCACGTCTGCCCCTCGTCGCTTTTAGAGAGTGCCGTGCAACCAGACCGTCATTTGTCTTGTTAACACAATGCAGCTAACTGTGTTACGTAACGGCGTCTGCGTGCATGTTATGTGAGCAGTCCTTTTGTTCATCCGTGCTTCTACTTTACAACGTCTAGATAAGCACAGTAGCAAGGTTCACACTCCCTCAATTGTCTCGGAGAACAGAAAGATCATGTTTATTGTTAGAAATAAACTGCGGCGGTCCGGCCAACATAGCACAAAGCTATAAAAACTATTGCTCTCAGACTCGCAGGCAAACAAGACTCACACACACAGGCGCCCGTGCAATTAAATCACTCAGCGACTACCTCATTCCCTGAACCCCCAAATGTGTTTATATGACAAAGACATTAGCGTTAAAGCTTCATCAAGCACTACGTAATGCTGTGCAACCAGAAGCTACCAGGATTGAAAGTGACTATTACAACACATTGGAAGCTGCAGAGCACTGATGTCAGTTCTTTTACAACCCCCTGCTCTGTAATCTCAGGTTAATGCTCACTGTTATGAGGAACCCAGGAGCAAGAAACAGAAAGGGTTAGAGCCTGGTCACAAAGCGCCCCTTCTTTAAAAATGCACCATCTGCTGGACAAAAGGGGAAGAAAAGAATCTGAAAATTTATGGTTTCAAATGTGCAACTGAGGTTGATGTTTTGCAAGTGAAATTTTACATCAATTACCTGCATATTTCGATGCCATTAATATTTAGTGTCACGGTGCTGCAAATGCAAATAAATAAAATCTGGCAGGGTGTGCGACCCTCTTATTGCAATCAGCCCAAACTCTCTCTCTCTCACACACACACACCAAAGACAAACACACAGCAGTGACACTACTGCACATCACTCCATATGCCCATGTGCAATTATATAAGAATACCTGATGAGGAGGCTTAGGGGAAAATCAGAGTCAATCCCTCCCAGGCTGTTGGGCTTGTTCAGCTTGTCCTCGGGCTGGTGCAGTGATTATTTGCTCAAACAAGCTGGGCATTGATGGGAGCTCAGTCTCTTGGCATCTCGAGTCTCAGTCCAGTGGAGACCATGTTGGACTGAATAATTGCCAAGCGGCCAAATACCATCAACAGCTGAGCTAATGTTGCGTTTGCAGCTCTCGCTATTGTTTGATAGACGGTCAAACAGTGAGATCACATTAGCTGTACTGCCGCCTTTGCTGCCCTTAAAATGTTACAGGGATGCGATGCTACAGCGACAGAGTGCAGAGGCTACTACTTTTCTAAAGAACGTGCTACAGCCTTTTGAATCCTGGTGATGTTCACGACTGGCACGGGAGCGTTTAGTAAATGTAGAACCCAAAATTGCAGAGAACATCAATTTCTGCATGGGTCTTTTAAATCTGCACCACCGTAATGGTCATAAAATTCAATTGCTCAGATTTTAGAAATGTCTTTGAGCTTCTAAACAGTGCTGGGTTCAGGGAGCAGAATTTTGCTGATGTTCACATGGAACATTAAGTGACAAGAGTGATGTATTTTCCAACTTTTGTTTCCCACATTCTGGGTAATTGCAGCCTGGTTTCCACTATTGTGCGGGGATAAGGTCATTATACAGCCAACCACTTTCCCCTTTAATACCGTTCCTGATTTCTTCTGCATCTTTTGATCTGTAAAGCAGACTGTTTGTGCTGTGGAAATGTAGCTAATGAGTGGCAACTCTGACTCGAAGGTTAGTGCACTACAATGTGTGTGCTGACCTCCTCTTTTAGGCAAACACACAAAGAAATACAGTGAAACTGGCCTTGGGTTTAGCAGTCCGAGCGCCAGGGTCTGCGGTTAGAAATGGATCGAATAATCAGAGTGAGGGACAGTGCAATGATGTTCAACCTGTTTAACAGGAGTCCGTGATCACTCCGGCAGGATCGAGCCGCATGATTGGTAAATCAAACCAGCAAACATCGTAATTCCAAAAGGTCTGGTTGACTTTTTGTCACAAATGCTGCCACACATGCTCTGAATTGGCAAACGTCCACCAAGTGTTTTAATATTAAAAAAAACATCATCCTGTGGAGTTTGGTGGATGCATTTTAATAGTATATGCATATGTGTAGAAAGCTCATCCAGACTGAAGCCTGACAATTAACCAAACACGAGTTATTATAAACCTCATTCACTGTTTCTTATTGCATCTGTATGTTGATTATGGGCAAAATGAGAAAATAATAACATTATCCATTCAGAAGGCTTTACACTACAATCATATTCTTACAACCAACAAACCAGATTCATGACCTTAAATGTGGTAGAAACATAAACATCAGATGCTGGTAATCGGCCTGAGTCCCTGCTTGCAGGTGTCAATCCTGCACTTTTCTGCCTGTTTATCTCTTGTATATTTTGCCCTTTTGCAGGAAAATGACTCAAAATATTCAAATGTCTTCACAAGCTGGAAATATGCCAGAACTAATTGTGATGAAGATGAATGATCAGAATCTGAGCTCATGCACCAACAGCCTCAACAGCAACCACAGTCGAAATGGGGCCTGAACATGCCAGACGGGACAACACAGCTACGACGTTAATGATCAGTGTAAATACAGAGGACGGCGACCGTCCAGCAGCTCTACAGCAGTTGTTGCTTTTGGTACAACTTCCAACAGGTGAAGTGAGATTCGATGTCCCAGAGTCAGACAATGATTGGGTCAAACAGGCCTTGCCTGTGAGGACTCTTTATCAGGCCTGGTTTCAGAAATTAGACCTGGCCTCCCTGATCTGACACGGCCTCTCTCTCTAGAATACAGCCCTTTGAATTGAGTTTAATGTGATCCTCACCTGAGACTGCTTTGGGAGTTAAAAACTCTTTCTCCACAACAAAATGAAAAGTTTTACTGCATTTTAAATGGTAAGTACTATTTAAGATGGTTAAAATGGTAAATATACTAGTAAAATACAATTTAAATGGTAAATAATTAGGAGTGTTAATACAGGCTTCAATTTGCATAACTGGATCCACCAGATGCAATTCAGCAGCTGCAACATGAGAGTTGCAGATATAAGTCACTGGAATCATTTGGTAACTCATCACTTGCTGTTATTTGAAATTAATCCAGAGACCACAACGCAGCAGGATATGACCAGAAAATCTGCCTTGTTTTAGCAACTACTATATCCCGATAACTCTGGTTAAGTATAGAACAGAAAAAACACAGGCAACAAGCTCTCGCTGTTGGTTTGTACTGTCAGATTGATGTAAGACAGACAAAAGGGGAAAAAGTGAATCACTTCCTGCAAACATCCCACAGGGAATCAGTCTCCAAGGTGACTGCAGTGACAACACTGCTGGTCTGTTTGTGTTCAAGTGTGCCATTGGCATTTGCTTATTCTAAAAGCGAGCGTGCCAATTGCACGTTGTTAGTTTGGCTTCGCGACGGAAATGTTTGGGAAAAATCACAAAGATTGAGCCTGCGGACCGTGAAACCGTCATGTTTATGTTGACCAACTTGTAGCATTACAAAATAACCGTCTTCAGATATGAGCTTGACGATGAGCAGGCCACAGAAAAGCATGTGGAGTCTTACAAAATGTCACAGATGGACCCACTTAGTAGTACCTGCCTGTGCTTGGCTAAACAATCAGAAATGTGAAATATGCACGCTGAATGATACTTGATTACATATAAAAATGTTTATTCGTGAACATTGAGAATCTTTTCCATCTATATTTGCTAACTTTTGTGCTTCACTACCTGCTTTTCGTGATGCAGAGGCCTGTTTACGAACAGAGTCCCCGGAGAACAGCTGTGTCCCAAGGTCTGTCTCATTAAAAAACCAGCACTCCACACAGCACAATTAAGCTGTGGCCACCAAATCAAGACTAATTAAGTGCAAACCAACTTCAGATATTTCAAAGGGCAATTTAGTTAAATTGGAGGCATTATTTCCAATGCATGCGTTCTCCACAGTCTAAAAACAGCTCCGATTTAGATTTAACAGCAAACAGAAACAAAAACAGCTTTTGTGTGGTCACACTGTGTAACTTTATTGAGATAGAAAATTAAGAGAATTGCTAAAATAAAATGAGAAGTAATTCAACCCAGACAAAGCCTCAAAAGAGAGAACATGTGTGCAGGCACCAGAGGATCCTACTTTCTACTTTTATCCACTTGTTGTTTTCTCAAATTCTGTAACGTATGGATGTTGAACATTATTAAAGTGCAATATTACACAAGGTCACTGTTGGATGCTTGAACAGCAACAAGCAACAGCGTGTGACCAGAGAAGGCGTAACACAGGAGCATCGTCTTTGCTCGTTGAACAAAATAATTTCTCCTTTGGAGGAAAAACTGCTTGTTGAATAGTTGCTAACATACGAAGGTTAACGCCACTGTAAGTATGACGCTAGAGGCAGCAGATGATTAGCTTTAGTCTAGACTTGAACACGGGTCTGAAGGTCACAGGTAGCTCTTCAAATAACACATCACCTCCCATTTGAAAATTGAACAAATCAATTGTTGAAAAGGTCGTAGATGTTTACCGAGAGAGCCGCTGCCAGATGTAGATTTGTAATAAGAAGAATGTGTTCTAGGTACTCGTCAGGTTCTCCCCGCATGGAAAACTAATCAAGAATCAAAAAAGATGTTTCGGCATGAGGCCTTGCCCACCAAACGGTTTCATCATGAGGATCTAAAGCCAAACGCTCTGTTTTTCTAATCAGCTGTGAAAACCTTTAAAATAAAAGATTTAGAGACATCCTTCAGAGTACTAAAGCCTTGTTTGATTTTTGTGGCCGGCTATTTTTTAAAGGGTTTGTTATCAATCTTCTCATATAATTCTGGGCAGAAAAGTGAATAAGGACATTAAAAAAAATGTCCATCTAGTCATTTAAAATGTTTATTCAGTTGAAAATTGTTAAAATGGTACAAAATATCTGGCTAAGGTCACTGTAATGTTCCTCTAGGATGAGGCATATGTCAGTAAGGGTCCCGCAGTCAAATCTATGTGATTGTATGAGCCTTAATTTCAGAAGAGGTTAGCAGGGTTATTAAAAACACAAGTCCCACTATTGGGGTAAACTGTCAATAGGTAACAGCTGCAGGTTTCCATGACGAAAGTCCACGTGTAGAGGGGTGACATGCTTAAAGGGAAACTTCAATTTTCAGCAGCCCTACTCCTATGGTTTTACTGTAATGAGGACATGAATATGATTAGTAACGAAACTTCTCTCTAGATCACATGCATTCTGATCTAGAGCATGTTTTCAGTTCTGATGAAGTTGTGTCATGTTCTGGGGAATCAGCTGGACCGATGCAAAAACTTCTCTAGTATTAGCAACATGAAAACATCACCAGAACTGGAAAAACTCATCCAGACAATGTCGAGTTTGGAAGGTTTTTTTTCCATCATCATAAGCAGGGGTTTTAACAGCTGTCATGGAATATTAACATTTTTTGTTTCAGAGTTTTCCTACTGATCTTGGAAACGTGACATCAAACAACTTCACCTAAAGTTTTGCTGTGTTCATCAGCTTTCAATCATATCACATTAATGCAATGAAAAGATGAATCCTGAAGATGACAGAAAACTCTTTTCACAGACTCAACCACTGTTTTTAAGATAGAGAATACGATATGGATGTTGATTTATAAATAAAGGTGGGATTACCTAAAAAAGGCAGTTTATTTTTATTTAATAAACTACCTGCAGGTTAAAGACACATTTCCAAACACATATGTATAAAAATGTCTTTATTTAAAAAAATACTTCCAAATGACTTAATCCTAAATAAACAAACATTCATACAATGATACATTTAGTAAATTAGAATTCTTTTTTCTTACAATAATCTAAAAAAAAAAAAACAAAAAAAAAAAACAAACGGAGATGTCTGCCAATCAGACACGTCCGCCTCCTCACTCATTTCATCATGAACATCTGGGTATTTTCATTCCAATCCACAGCTGTCAGCAGCTTTCACTGACTCATTCTCATCTTGACAGTGATGGATAGAAACAGGCCCCGACTCTTTCACAGCATCCTCCTTAGTCACGCTAACCTCAGCACTGTCTTGTCATCAGTGGAATCAGCAGCGCTCTCATTTACATGCAGATCTCTGCTGCTGTCACTGGCTTTATTAATACCGCCATCGACATGAATGTTCACACCGTCTCCTAGATCCTCTTTAATCGTATTGGTGCCATCACAGAGACTTTTGGTGTCATCACAGCTCTTGGTACATGGGGTATTTTTTTCAGCATCCTCCTCCTCCTCCTCTTCACTACTGCCTCTGAGCTCTCCCTCCTCTAACTCTTTCACTTCTGCTTCTCTCTTGGCCCTTTTCTGCTGTGGGGGTTCAATATCAGGGCTCGTCTCTGAGGTTCCCATCCAGATGTTGGTTCCTCTGGGGGTGTGAGACCCTTGCAGCGATGGTGAAGCGTGTTTCACATCCTTCCTCTCATGGTCCATCCCTTCGGTCTTTGTTGCAATACTACTGCAGGCTGATACAGGTTCAGCTGAAACAATATTTATCATCCATTTATGAGACGATGATTAAACACTGTTAATCTGACAACAGAAATTCATACGTGTTCAAACTTATACACAAGCGATCATTTGTATCAAGGCGGCTGAAGCACAGCGGGGTCCATGCTTAAACAGATGCGGTGAGAAAGTTAGTGTGATGTTTTGGCTCCATGCTGGTTTCCAGGATAAGGCAGTGTGCCAAGCAATTAGTTATGCAATGAGGGAGGATGGACACGTTTGAAAGGAAGGCAGTAGAATAAACGACTGTAAAACCAATTTTAAATTATAACCAGTTACTCCTCAACATCAACTCGCCACGGTCTGGTAAATCACAAAACACATTAAATGACGTGCAAGTGTATGTAAATGCAATTATAAAATAAAAGGTACATGCAATTATTAGTTATTTAACAGCTTGTGATAAATGGGACGTATTAAAGAGGAATAACATTTTCTATGATCTTAAAAAACTTGACAGCGTCATCTTGCTTCCGAGGCAAAGCTATATTTACTTAAATGCCAGGGAGCTCATTTCCCAGTGATTCAAGAGGGAATCAAAATTGCAGACCACCAACAATATGGTGGAATCCCAGGAATAGCAATTTTATCCAGACGTTAGGCTTTTTGGAATCTTTCTGAGGCTTATCGGCCATGCAGGGCCGTTGGTCAGCGGCCTGCCGCCTAGTTTTTGTGGCATATGCTGCACCAGGGCTCTGAGGCTTTTTGGCAGATTCAGCACATAAACAACCTACAGGCAATTTAGAGTCATCAATTAACTTAACGTGCGTGTCTTTGGACTGCGAGGAGAAACCGGAGAACCGAAAGGAAACCAACGCAAGCGCGGGGAGAACATGCAAACTCCACACAGAGCGACCACAGCCAGGAGGTGTCGAACCGAGGACTTTCTAGCTGGGAGGCAGCGGCACTAAGAGCCCACCGTGCTGCCCCGACCTTAAAGCTCGATGACTCAAACTTATTAACAAATTTCAACCCTCTCCAACTTGCATTCCATCTTTTTACAAATTAACACATTTTAGCTATACCAACTACTTCTTGCAGCCAACATCTCTGTCTGCAACAACCTTCTCTTTAGCGGTTCTGCTCTGCCTGCCTATAC
Organism: Channa striata; assembly: GCA_033026295.1. Lineage (NCBI taxonomy): Eukaryota > Metazoa > Chordata > Actinopteri > Anabantiformes > Channidae > Channa > Channa striata. Next base: position 5,962,992 of record CM065179.1, on the reverse strand, counting down.
AACAGGCAGATGCTACTCCAATCTACAAACAGTACAGTGCTGTGGTGTCACGTGCCTCACGTTAAGAGCCATGTCAACATTCTTCTTACATTTTGCTCATGGTTTATAACATCGGAGGATGGAGGGGGAGGATCACAAACTGAGCCTCTCAAGTGTGACATTAAATGTCCATCCAGCAATAAGGCCATAAATAAAGGGATAATCCTTAACATGCTCACAGACCAGCTGGCTGTTGCCTCTTTGGAGCCTGCTACAGCCTCAACATTACTTTATCCTCACTGGATACACTGTTGCCGCAGGGTCCGATTGCTTGTTATCACTTCCTGTCCAGCTTCCCGAGCAATGGCGTGTGCAATTATCACAACGTTTCTATTGCGAACATAATAGCAAAACAGTGGGGCACCAACGCCTTATCACTGAAAACACAAATACACTCAGGCTAAAATGACCTCATTCGTCATTGAGTCCCATCTGAGTCTGACAGCGTAATGATACGGAGACAGACGCCGTGTGACCAAAGTGTGCAAATCATGATGGCTGGCACTAAACATTAGACACTGCAAGAAACAGGTGAGAAAAAAAAAGTACATTCTGATATTCGATTCTCTCAATTTCTGCCATTTGACAACTCGTGAGGTCACTGTTCAGCAGAAATGCATTTCTGATCCTCTTTTTGGCCGTGGCTGCAGATGAGGTTAAGTTGGTGTGTGTGATGCTGTGCAGAACACATTCATTTCCATTGGGGTAGCGCGTTGCCATAGTGAAAAATAAGGGAACAGTGAGTCTTTAAGTCTCAGCTGGAGAAAGCAGGACATGATACAATGCTGCTGGAATCGGGGGAGTCAACAAGAGTTGGGGTTTTGGGACTGCACAGGTTTTCGATTCCTACCATATATCCACCCTTTTGTTTAGTTACAGAGAACATATGTGAAAAGGGAAAAAAGGAAGCGTTAAGCTGAATACATGGCAGAAGAAAAGTGTTGCTCAAAAAAAGCATCAGTAGGTTAGTGCTGGGGCAAGAACATGCTTAAGGGCCGGACTTGAGAAATTCTCAGTAAGAGGGGTTTTTGTTACCTGGTCCTTTTAGTGGAAATTCTTTCCAGTGATCTTGCAGTACAACGCAGCACGGGATATTCTATCAGTGTTTTGTAGCTCAGGTTGTCCCTTAGGCTCTTCTGAATGTCCAGCTGATGGAACCTATTTCAGATAAATTCCAAGCACAAAAACCCAAAGAGGTGATTACAAGGCAGCAAGATTACAGCATGACTGGGCAATTACATGACACTGTGCATTTTACTGGTAAAAGTTTAGGTACGATGTAAATGAAAATGAACAAACATGTAGTGTTTTATTCCCTAATGCACACTGGTGGCTGAAAAACCTTTGAAAGATTTCAAAGAAATCTGAGCCATGTCTTGGCAAAGTCAGGATTCCGCTTGGTGTTTGTCTCGAGAGATGAAAAGTGACTTTTCCAAGAATGAAAAACGTCATCCACAGGCGAAGTTCCTTCAGTCCAGCTTTGTTTATCAGTGTTCCAGTTACAAATTATTATAAATTATTATAAATATCTAAACGGGTAAGAAGATTGTTAAGAGACACGGGTTCTATCTACATTCAACACTTGCAGATCCGTATAACTTAGGTTGTCATCACCAAGACACAGGACATCATACAATATATGCTGGATAATGCCAATCAGCCATAGCATTATGCCCAACTGTTTAATATTGAGAAAGTCGTCTGCTTGCAGAACAGCTCTGGCCTGTCGAGGTGTGGACTTCCTCAGACCTCTGAAGGTATGCTGTGGTGTCTGTATCAGGTTCTTGAGGTCCCGTAAGTTGTAAAGTGGGGGCTCAAGGGCACACCCAGCACATCCCACAGATTGTACAGGGATGTACTGGATCTGACGACAACTTCTTAATGCCAATTAATCTTTTAATGCAGGTTCTGTTATGATGCCCTGTCGCCTCACCTGTGCAGAGGTGGTAGGTGGTAGGTGTGTCATTGTAAAAGTCTACGGTCAAGAGACAGCTTGACTGTAAATACAGAGGCTTCATGATGACCACTGGTAACTATTAAGAATAGAAAATCCAGATTACACGAGCCAAGAAAACACTTACAGCCTGTCCAGTTCTGAAATAAGATTCTTTAAGCTGATGAAACCATGAATAACCATGAAAAGAAGTGTACGCAGAAGGAAGGGAACAGCGTGTGACCCCAGTGTCATGTCATGGGCGTGTACAGCTGGTAAAGAAACCAGGTCACAGGAGTTCACTGACGATGCGACTGCTGATGGAAGTAGCAGGATAAAATCTGAACTGCGTGAAGCCATACTCTCTTCTCAGATTTACTCAAATGATGCAAAACTGATAGGACACTGGTTTATATTGCAGTTGGATAATGACCCAAAACATACAGCGAAAGCAACCCACAAGTTTCTCAAGGAAAACAAAACTGATTTCTTTGCCTTGAGAAGTTGGCCAAGTCAGTCACCCAATCTGAAGCCAATAGCAGCTTTTCACTTAATGAAGACAAGACTGAAGGCAGAAGGAGCCACAAACAAGCAGCATCTGAAGGCAGCTGCACTAGAGGTCTGGCAAAGCATCTCGAGAGGGGAAACTCAGCATTTGGTCATGTTCAAGGGTTCCAGAGTTCAGGCAGACATTGACTGCATGAGATTTCATCCAAGTATTAAAGGCAATCCTCATGTTGGTGATTATGTTAGTTTGTTCCATTATTTATGAGCCGCTAAAAAAAAGAGGATGTGTGCCTAAGTATGGCCATAATTCCTGAATGGTTAACGCCACGCTTTTTTCAAACCCCCGAACTAAAGCTGAAATTTCAAATTCATCATAGTTGTGTACAGAGGCCAAAGGAATAACACGTATCACGGTTCCAATACTTAATGAATCTGACTGTCTATTGCACCATACACAGCGACTGTCAAACGTGAGATTATTGAACTATTGATTGATTGGCTTTGGGAGTGGGTGTCAAAAAAAAGACCTGCTATGACACTTCCAGGTCTTTACTACAGGGTCTGCTTTCAAGACGCCCTCACTTTAAGAAGGTTTTCTTAGGTGGGCTCAAGTTAATTTCACATGACCCCACAAAATAAAATAATATGCTGGCTAGTCCTGCAAGACAGATTAATGAAATTAGTAATAGGTTGGAGGCATTAATACACACAGGACACTTCATGCCAAGTGGCAACCTATGGTATGATCTGTAACACCTCTGCATCAGAATGTTTAAAAAGTCTATGTAATTCTAGACAGGATATTACAGGTTTCTATGGTAGAAGAGAATAAAGAACAAAGACAAGGGTCACAGGTTAAGCAGTGGAAGCAGTTCGTAAAGATGACACGAGCAGAGTAATTAAAACACTGTCGCAGTAATCAATAAAGGAAGACTGCATCCAGTGGCCGTGCACACACCGGACAAATATTCTGTCCATTTTTGTTTTTATGTTCAACTTGTAATGAATTCACGTTCATCGGTGGTTTTTATTTCCGTGTGCATACAAGCTAAACTGAAACACACGTGTTTATTAACAACAGAGAAAGAAGGGTAGATGGCAAAAGCAGACTGCAACTCCCTGTGGTGTCAACTGGATTGTTAAAACTCTGGCCATTGCTAGAAACCCGGCTGAACGGATCAGCCAAGAACATGCACACATCTGGTCTCTATATAATGTTCTAGTGAATGAACAGAACAGAGGGTGAGACTGATGTTCTATTCAGGGAGGTTCCTATTGTTTTCCCTCCTCTGTTGAGACCCGTCAGCAAGGAGATAGCTGCGGTAAGGACACGATGAAAATATCCGGGTGCTGAATAGACGTTTTTATGATAAATAATAACGTTGAAAGCTCAAACTAATCTCGCACAAAATTGAATTGGACATGTTCGTAGATATCCACTAGCTAGCAACAGCATTGTTCTGCAAACTCGACTAACCGTACAGTAACTTATTGTAAGGAAATAAGCTGACAGTTGGGTTCATGTTGAAGTTGGACACTGTCTGGATGCTATTGACAGCAAATGGCTTTTGAGATTCCGTGGCCATTTTTTTTTAGGTCAGATTTTCTTTGGTTGCCAACAATATGTCCACATGCATCCTTATGCAATGACAGACCAGGGAATCATTTATAAAAACTGAGAATGCACAAGTCAGACCTTGAAAGATTCATATGCTGCTTATGCCAAATGCAGAATGTATAAAAACAAAAGTTAATGAGAAAGTGCAGACGTCTGAAATGTTTAAGCCAAACACAGTATACACTTACCGGCAACTAGAAATACTGGAGGTAAATTAGTGCTAATGTTACATCGGCATTGCAATACATTGTGTGTCTTGCATTAAAAGACACACATTACTCATAATCTTGGCCTTAAAAGAACTGTTAGGGATTTTTCAAGATGGCCTTAATAAAATATTGAGGTATAAAGGTCTTGGTCACTGTGAGTTCTCTTTGTATGCAAAATGCACTGCAAAGTCCGACTGCAACTCATATGAAGATAGTTTATTTAAGACTAAAGGTCCATTTTTTCAGCCACAGTGTGGCAAGAAACTGCTTTCAGCAGGGTCGCACTTCAGGTGAAAAATCCTCTAAATACATAGTTTTTACTTTTATGTACACAAAATCCAACTACTCTAAATAGAATGAAGCTTCCTGAATATATGATAGGCCTTAGCCACTATGTGAAATATTAAAATGTCTATATTTAAGGGAAATGGCTGTCATATCAGATCTGAATCTGCACACCCCAACACCTTCACTACAAGGTGAAGGGACTGTTTTAGACAATTCCAAAACAGGCCGTGTCCACTTCCCACAGCCACTGACCAATTAAAGATTTACTGACACTTTTTAAACCCAATTCCACATCACTTTGTATCGACTTGTTGGTTTTGCACGTTGCCTGGCATATAGCCTCAATGAGGCTGTACAGAAATAAGGAATCAATTCATATAGAACCATTAACACAATCCATCTGTGACACCGAACAGTTATGCAATATTATCTACTGCTATTCATGGCTTGGTATTTTGGTAACAATACACAAAATGATTCCAGCATTGCAGGAGACCCGAGGAAGCATCTGTTACACAGGAACAAACATTAAGGTGGCTTTAGGGCAAGCTGAGAGAGAGCAGATCGGCAGGCTCGGGCTAAGGAGAGGGTTTGCCGCAAATATGTGAGAGAAAGCACTACTTCAGCGGGACAACAACATCACTGTCTTACAACCTACAAACAGTGGGTAAAAAAACAGGGTGCGCACACAGACGTTTCCTCTTTGGGCCGCAAATGTAAAAACGTCTCTACCTCTGACACATCAAGGGGCGCACACTGGTTCTGTGGGATTCGGCTGGCCGAAGGAAAAAGAAGCTGTGCGGGAAAGGAGGAGAGGGTGTCCTCTGAATCCCAGGAGTGGAATGAATGAAAAAAAATAAGATCAACAAGCATCCAGAGGGGTGTGAATGGGTCTCTTGATGCACTGTCTCCATTCCGGTAAGTGGATGTTGACTAGTTACACAGTCATGTTTAGTTTAGCACAAGAACTTATTTATTTGACTGGGTTGAAATTCCAGTATTCATGCAACAACAAATAATGTAGTCATACCTTTTGTGTTGGACTTGGCAAATTAGTTCCGAGGAGTCATGCCGTAATACAGTTGAATTATAAATTTTGGGAATTACTTCTAAGACTGCAGCACTGAAAAAGTGAAGGCCCGTTTGTGTGTGTGTGTAAAGGGGCCGCTCTCATTACAGATTCAGACTGTGGTCATATGTTTGGTAGATCATATGAAAGGATAAGGTAAAAGAGAGAGAGTTATGACAATGAACTACTTATAACTCCAGACTTGGCAACAAACTCAAAGTATTATCTTTAAAAAAAAAAAAAAAAAAAAAAAGGATGAATCATGTTAATAGCTGCTAGGAGTCATGTATAAAATCCTTCCTTGGAAATGGGTTACAACATTACAACATGGAAGATAACTACTGTTCTGACTAATCTATTAAACATTTTTCAGGAAACATCAAAAGATGCCAATGGCTAGGAGCTGCTCTACCTTATTATATATTTAATACGCCAGCGTTCTAGCACATACTGGGAGGTACATAGGTCCTAAAAAACCAAGAGAGCTGGTGGAGTGGCTTTTGTTTACTCAAATGTGAGCATAAATGGAGTTGCATAATACATTTTTTAACTTCACACTCAGTAAACAATATTACAGCCAATTTAAAATAAAGCCTGGAGGCATAGAGGATACAAATAAATGCCTGGGTTCTACTTTAAAGCAGGATTTTGAACATGACATTATTTATCACAGGTGATTCTCATTTTAATTGGATTTTATCGCATAATTTCAAAACCATGTTCTTGATTAATGAACAATACACAATTTCTGATGACTTATTGTAGCTTCTCTGTTGTTAGGTTGGCGTTCTGTAAAAAAGCCTTTGTCTGAATTTAAGCTCTTCAAAATTCTACTTGGGATGCAGGTGCTGCTCTGAAATGATTGATTGCTGATTGCTTTGCCTCTTTGGCAATCGTGACCACGATGATTTTCAGGTAGGTTGAGTAACATCGCAAGCAGGTCCTGACTGCGTGAATAAAGCACTGGGGCATGTGCTAAATCATCAAATATCTACACAGTTATGTCCTGTTACTGGCACAGCCATGCAAATATCCAATCATGAAACCCATCCGTGTCACTTATGCAGACGACTCTGCATTTGTTAGAGCAATTACTTATAAAAATATTTATCTGTTTAATTTTTTCTAGTTACATCTTATGTGATAAAAAGCAGGAACCAAGTGTGTTTTATTTGTTTGATGTGTGAAGGTAATAATGTCTGCATATGTAAGTGAATGTTACATGATCGTATATGAAATATGGTGTCACTGTAGATTAAGAGATACAAATAATTCACACTGCAATTCAATAAAGACCTACTAGTAAATGCACAATGCTTTAAAGTAGCAGAAAATAACACCAGAGACAATTATGACGTTACAAATTAAATTTTTGTTCATTATGTTTCTGTGGTATTTTTTATGGAATTCAAACCCCAGGTACAATCAAACAACGATGGCTGGCAGCAGGAAACAACGTTCCGACACATGGTATAATGGCAAAATTATCTGTAGGTTTCTTTGACCAATCTGTTACTTTTTAGAGATTTACCAAACAAATATTTTTGGCCTCGTGTTTCAGTAATTCCTCTTAATATGTTGCAATAATTGATCTGCTTTGAACATGTGTGCAGCCCGGCCACCTGGACAAAAATAAAGGACTGCGTGTGCGTGTTTGTTACAAGGAAGAAGGGGGAGGATGAGAAGTTCCCCGACATCTCGTGAGGGAGGGTAAGGATTATGAGAAACAATTATATTCACTAATGACTCAGTGGAAATGGGGGAAAGGAAAGTGTATGTTATCAACACAAATCTCTGACTATCATTTAAATGCCACGTACATTTCTGTGGAACATCTTGTCTTGATATTGAACATCTGAAAGAATAAGTTCTGCATATTTTATTGTAAGGAGTAATTTTTTATTTACCTTGAAACCCATCCTATGGCTCTACTGATAATCATTTTACTCTTTGTAGGAACTGGCGACGTTTTTAAGAACTTGAATACTGTCTGAACAACCATGACAGATATGATTTCGAAACTATGGGAACTGGCATTTAGATGGATGCGTGCTTAATAGTCTTACTGTCCAACCACTAACTTACTGTGTTTTCTGCTACAGTCTTGCTTCATCCTATCAAATAAATATGAAATCACATATGGCACAAAAGTCAATCACATATGACTTTGCATTTATACATTATATCGGCAAGTACCTGGGTTGTTGGCCCCTAGCTGAGACCAAGGCCTGCTACAATTTCAGTGACGCGAATCAGACTAAACACACACCAACCATGAAAACATCATATTGACAATGGAGGGGGACAAGAAGTGCCAAGTACAGAGCAAATTTCACCTCACAGAGTTGGCCTTTCTCCCCTCAGCTTTCATGAAGACTCTCACATGGTCAAATGGAGCGTTCACATAAATCTTCAACCTAAAACAGAAAGCCACAGAGACAGAGGACGTTAGAGACTCAACTCCAACCTCGCACAAAGCAGACAAAGGACATGGGTAAAGTGACTGCACAGTTTTTAAGGTGGCCACTGTAAAGGTCAAAACACAAAGAGCTCATTGATTGTAGCACAGCAAAGAGTCAAATGCACACTTCTCTAGCGCACCGACTGATCCTGTACATCCTCCGTGCTAATGGCAGTCACAGCACTGAATCCACTGTCAGCCAATGAAAAATAACGTCTACTTACGTAAGACCAAACGATTTTAATTCTGTTAGAGGTTCAGGTTAGAAATACTGGGTGTCCTGCAATCAAAGACTATTGTTCGGACTGCGGTTCATGTCCAGGGAAACATGAGCTTTACGAACGGGGTGGGGAAGCAAGAGAAGAGCAAAATGACAAAGAATAAAACAGAACATGGAGAGACCCTACCAAGACCTCTGTGACTGAAGTTGAATTCTGTTGGTTTATATGAAAAATAAGGGTAGAAAAAAAAGACAGAGAGCAAAAAGACATTTAGGTTGAGTTCAATTACAACGAAGTGTGTTGGCCCAAATCAGCTTAGTCTTATGGTGCCTGAAATATTACTAAACACCTTGAGTTGCTCTGGTATATACAGGGCACTTGTACATGCAGACTGCTCTGCATCGGATCGTGTACTACCTTAGTAAAATGCAGATGTCACTGCATTTAAACAGCAATTACTGTGAGCAGGTAAATTAGCTCTCTACCTTCCACATTAACTTACATATACCTAATTTTGCATTTTTGCAAGCAGAAAGAGGATGTGGTGCCCATACATACATCAGAACAGAAATATAACATGAGACGTAGGTGTTAATGGGCCAAAGCTTACTTTTGACGCGTCACAGGGTCCGACTCTGTAGGGTGGATATACGGGGTCAAGATCTGCTCCAAGGTTTGCCTGTCAGGGACCCTTAAAATAAAGGACAAGAGTGCAGAGGAAACATGAAATGTAAGTGAAAACTGAGTTATGGTTGTGACATCAATAACATTTTTGTGAAGCTTGATAAAGACATTTAAACTTTACTCATATGCTAAACTGCTTGGTTTGTCGAAACAATGGACATAAAACAAAGGAACATCAAACTTTAATTTATGGTATTTACACATAATATATTAAACAACACAAAGGACTTTTTGTATCAGATGAACTATATTTTATTTGATTCAACAGCATTGGATATAATGCAATAAATAAAATGTAATATTTGTTTGCTTCGACAGGTTTTTGCAGCCCTTAACTGTAGCCTCCTTCAAACTTAAAATGGATAAAGTTCTGGTGATTAACTTGGCCACTCTTTGTTGAGCTGGGAGCCTGGTTGGATCACTGTCCTGCTGCATGAAGTAGCTCCTTCCACTTATTTATCATGCATTTCTCTACAAAAAGGCAGATAAAACGATTCTGTGGAAGCCCGAATTCCATCTGTTACTACCATCATAAGTTCCATCATCAATAAATATTAGCAAACCTGTTCAAGAAGCAACTATTCAAGCCCACACTGCCTATACAATGTTTTTTAGATATTCTTGCGTGGTTTGAGCAGTTCCTTTCTTTTTCCACACTTTGGCTTTTCTATCTCTTTGGAAGGGGTTAGGTAATCTTGGTCAGCAGTCCATAAACCTTCGTTCCAGAACACATGTGGCTCATCTCTGCACTTCTTACGGCTAATGAGGGCTTTAAATCTTGTGATATGGTCTTTGTATTTCTGCTGATGAATACTTCCTGTGATGGAGGGTTGCGATACTTTCATCCCTGTTCTGTGGGGGTCGTTTGTTCTGTCCCAGACTGTTGATTTTGGGTTTTCTTCACAGCTCTCCCATTGCTTCTGTCATCAGCTGTTGCGGTTTTCCTTGGCTGACCCGTTCGTGTTTGTTGCTTATTACACCAGTGGTTTCGATCTTTTTCAGCACATTTGTAATGGCTGTATTGGCTATCCACAATGTTACTGGAATGCCTTGATTATTTTTCCATTTTTTCTGAGAATCTAAATGATTATTATTTCCTCTTATACACAGCCATCTGGTCTTCTACTGAATTATTCTTTTTAACAACAAACACTAAATCCAAAGGTACTCAGTGAAAGATATTTATTGTTTTAACAAATCCAACTCTGTACACACTGGGGTAACAAGAAACACTGGTCGGTGTCATGGAATGGCTAATATCTGGGTCATATAATCAAAAGGTGCTTTTGTTCTATGTTGTTTAGGGTATGTTGATGTGACTGGCATCAACCTATGTCTCTAAACTTTTAAACCCAAAAGTCTTCAGTGCATAGCAAAAACTAATTATCCATGCAGTTCCAATATTTTCGTAGGGGCCTATCAGAACTCTAAACATTAACAAGTCCCCCTTCTGAGTATTGATCACTTTGCTTTCATCACACAAACCACTGGTATATTAGCAGAAACTTATATAAGTATATTATTTAAGATCATATTGTTATGCAACTCACCTTCTCTGAACGAATTCTGTGTTGCTCTGAGGAAAGATAAGCTTCAGGTGCCACATGAACTGTTTTTCTCTGAATAAGACAGAAAAAAAAACATTTATTGTTCGAGTTTATCAAAAACAATTTTGTTAAATGCTTGTTTTCAGCAGAGGCAGATGTGATCACCAGTGCCCTCTTAGTATAGCCTTCCCGGCCCAGCGCTAATGCTGTTGTTTAAATTCAGAGTATGAAATGGGCTCAGCCTTAATCAGTCCAAGACAATTTGTCTGGCCGCTTCCAAGATCTTGTCCATCTGGGTAACTGTTTATGTACGTTTGACTGTGTGTGTAAATGAATAAACCCGAGTTACCATGGAGATCAATGACATATACACTCAATATTAGGACACCAGCTGCTGGATATCACATAATGACCACTTCTTTTGGGGTAATGCTTTGGGCAGTAGCTATAAAATGTGGTTGGGTTTTCTGGGTTGCTGGGCGTGCTTTACAACCAAACATTTATCCCCAAACCAGCTGCTGTTTTCATATCTACTACTGTCATTGTGACACAAAAATGGCCAACATAGTGTAATGTATCAAAGCCTGGGAGATATGAAAAACAAGATCACTCCACAATTTCTTATCTTTGACAAAACATTTTCTTTTGAAAAAACATTTACAAGGAACTTGCTATCACCTGTCACTCATGGTCATAACCACTTGAACTCGTGCAATCTCTACCAATTTGTCATGTTGTCACGCTACAGGCAAGGCACCAGCATGCTTTTCCAGGGTCATACCCCACATACTGAGTGCTGAACATAACTACAAAGCCTTGAATAGACCAACACCACAGAATGTGCCACGCAAAGGGTGGAGCTGATTCATCAAGCTCTTTAGTATGAGAGTAGGGCAACTGAGGCCTTGATGGATCTGAGGAATGAAGATGAAACATACCCTCAGAAGGAGGCAAAGCTTAATTTGAAGGTGCACGCAAGGGACCTTGTTATTAGAGATGTAGTGTTCACCAAGGACACAACTTGGAGGGTTTTTTGAGATCTGTAATATAAAATGTTAGCGACCTTTACAGTCCTCCAAAACTGAATTAAAAACAAAGGTTTCAGTTTCTCAGTTAGACTTAATGAAACAACAATATTTATTCACATTTTGAGGTCTATTAAAAAAATAACATGATTATGTACAAATATAGAGTAATATTCATCCTCTCATACTTTAAACTAGTTTATCTCTAACACATGTTACATTTTGCTGTTAACAAGCAAGAAGCAAAGCAAAATGTATGGTAAAATAAACAACAAAGCAAAGATATCAAGTGTATAGAAACTCCATATTCAGCTCCATTTGACAGCAGGGACAGTTCTCATGATTATGATGCTCCGTGAATCTAGACTGTAGCATACAACAGGGTATAACCACATGTCTAGTGCTTGAGAAGTGAAACATGATAAACAGGAGGAGGTAAAAAGTGGAAAATATGTGCAAAACTGGCAGAACACACAATGAAATCCAGAGTAAGGAGGTCAAGCTGTAGCTAGTGAAGGCAGCAGTGGGCATGTTGGGTGTGAAGAAAAGGAGCTGGGAGGGGATTCCCTAAGCAACTGGAGGAGGCACCTGACACCTCCAACCTTTTAGTCAGAGGAATTTATATATTTGCTTAGTTTCTCCTTTGGTGCGTCAGTGCATGTGCACTTGCAAATCTAAGTATGTGTGTTAGTACATGCAAGCAAATGAGGGTGCAGCACCAGGTGTGATGCAATTATTCTGTCATTACAGCAAATGGAAAATATGTCTTGCAGTGGAAAAAGGGCTTGCCCAAAGACGTATGGAGTCTTTTCAGGAAAGGTCACAGTGCATGCCTGGGGTAAACGCCGTGATTTGTTCGGTGGGAAAAAAAAAGGTGGACAGTTTAAAATAAAAGTAAAAAACACATGTGCCAACAGCATAAGACAACTGCTTTGAAGAGAAAAAGCTAAAAAAAAAAATAAATAAAATAAACTGATTAATATTGTCACTGTACGTTTACTTCTGAGGGGAGTTTTGGATTCCAATTCTGTTTATTTTATCTCATTCTGAAAACTCAATGTCCCAAGTAATTAAAAAAAAGAAGTTTGGTGGTGGTGGTGTGGGGGGGTTTAAAATTATTTTCAGAAGCACAACTTGCGTAGGAGGAATGGAAGCGGTCATCTCCCACTGCTTCCCAAGGGGTTGCTGCTTCCTCTTTTAAAATTGGCAGACCAATAGTATTTTGTTTCCCTCACTAGGTTACACAATATTTAAACCAAAAATTTTTGATAAAAATCTCCAGTCTGGACAAAAACTCAAAACCCTTAAGGAAGGCCCACAGAAAGCCCCTCTCTTGAAAACAATAGCCTGTTGTTGAATTTTTCAAGAGAACAGCTGCGTTTGAATTAAATAAAAATAAAATGCCTTACTGATTTGGGCGCACAAAGCCTCTCTTTGTACTTAAAAAATAACTGCTACATTAGATCAGTCAATCAATGTAGAGGCAAATATCAGCTGACAGACACACAAAAGCAACTTCGGATCATTTGTTATTGCCTCAGATTCGTCATAATACTGCCATAAAACTGAAGGAATTAATTTGTGTTATTAAAAAAAGTACTATTACTACACAGTAAAAGTTACACTTTAACTCCCCATTTGAGCCATATGACAGTCCCACTTTACACAGCCAAACTTTTCTCCAAAAACCAAATTGATTAATAAACCTTAGTTAGAAAAATGATAACAAACTTAATTCATTTTTACATATGCAATGGAATCCTATAAGTAGTTTATGCGATAATGCAAACATCTGAGTGAGACTCCATCACCCCAGTACAAAGGAGTTTGTTGTTGGAGAGGGATCGAGTGTACAAAGTTCTATGCTTTTGGCTTTTTGGATTGGTCCACTGAAATGACGTACTAGTTTGTGTTGAGCAGAATGAACTCTTTTTACACTTTTAGAGTACAACTGCCTTGGCTGCCTGTCTGAACCAAAATTAAGTCTGAGCAACTGTTTGCCACTCTGTGGGAGACTTAAAAATTAAGCAGATTTGGAGCAAAAAGAATACAGTGCTGATTAAGTCAATGATTGGATTTGGTTGTACCACCACCACTAGAGAGAAGAAAGTCTGGCCGGTGGTCTGGCAGTCAAAGCAGAAACCCAACAGGCTGGATTAAGGATTGGACAGATCCAACAAAAATAGCTTAACATATGAAACCGTGTATTTGCCCATCAGAGGCAGATGTCACGAGTTGGGTGGCAAGTGGTTGTCAGTGGAATAAAATGACAGGACTCTGGGGTCACTCAACTGAGACACAACAAATAAACCCAGTACAGTATATCCAGTGTGTGCATGGTTGAATCCACAACCTCAGAGGACAGAGCGAAAAAGATGCTGATGGAAGAACTGGAGACAAAGATTACAGGCAGCTCCGTGCCATGACTGCGTATTGTTGTTTCTGGTGTGGACCTTATATGCTGCATAAAATCCTTCCTTCTCTAAAACGTTCAGATGCCAAAAAGGTGAATGTAAATATACCTCAAAAATGTAAAGGCAGACGATTGTTCTACAGCCACGCAAACAGCTTTGTAGAACTGTGATGATCCTTGCTTGAGTGACATTATCTTCACGTAACGAATGACAACCTCACACTCTGGACCAGTGGACCTGTTGGTTGAACTTTATAAAAAGGATACACCAGGTTATTAAAGCAGCTGCATTACAGCAGGATTAATACTCCTGGTACCGTGACTGCCTTATGTGAAATTCCATCATAATCTATCCAACACTAGTCAATAAATTCTGCTGATGTAGCCACATTTAGAGCGAAAAAAAATCAGGGTGGCATTAAAGAGAGAGAAAGAGCGAGAGAGAGAAAGGTTTCACTGCCAAAAGTTATTAACGATGCAGTTGTTCTGTCCAAGTACAAAACTATGTAATTAATTCTGAACAACACATGAAAACCCAATTATTAAGATTCAGTCAACCGAACATGACACATGGCAAGCTTATTCTCTCCAGCACATGCAGCACACTCACATTTCGGATTAATTTACAGTTTGGAATTTCACTCAGAGCCAGAGAGCAGCATGTAGCCCACAGTCATGTGGCCAATTGTGATGACAGACTTTGCAACACTGATGAAATTGCTGCTTGCCATTCTGATGTGAGGTTTACCTCGGATGGCAACCGGCACAGACTCTGCTCTGTATCAGCAGTGCTTAATCAAGCCAGCGGCTGCCAGAAGGCTGTCTGCCGGAGCCTACAAAGCATTTGACTGCAGCTGCGGATGATTGTTTCATTTGAACTTAATTTTTGGAAAGTAGGAGGGGTAGTGCATGTGAGCATGCAAAGAAATGAATAATTGTCGCCCGCTATGAAATCTGTGGTAAAATATGGTTCTGTCTGCTTTAAGTCACTTCTGAACTTATTCATCATGTGCAATATTTCTTACACCTCTCACATTTCGACAAACCTGTAATGAATGTCACTGCCACATTACAGCATTTTTAAAAAAGCAATAATTGGCCTGATGGAGGTATTGAAATTACAGATTTTTTTCCCCATCATTTGAACTAAGCCTCACATGTGACTCAGTGTGCAAGTACCAAACTGTTGATGCTGGAAAGTTAACTATGTTTATCTCTTAGATGTTTTCTAGCACCTGCAGAAGAAATGATCCACTGCAGTCTAGGATTTTGTAAGACTGCAAAAATAAATGTGGAAAAGTTCCAGTTTTTATCCCAAAAGTGCTGTTCTGTTCTAACTGAAGGCTAAAGTTTTTAAAGATGTTTCCCATCCAAAAGGGTTGTAATATCAGAAATGTTTCGAGGGAAGACGTTTGACTTGAAGGGGCTACAATAAATGCCGCTCTGGAATGTACAGTATGTATGAGAACATGCATAGCAATTTGTTCACGAGGCTGTTGACATGTTTTGTTTTGGGTTTTTAATTTTGCGCCTTGTTTCCAACATGTGTTAGATAAAAACTGTTCGGATCTAAACAACATATTGTTAAGATTTGAGATGTGACCTGTGACTACACACAACACCCCCCTCTACAAAGGTATTTATGTGTATCTTCATTATTGATTGACTATTGATTCCAACACTAGTCCAACACCAAGTTAAGGGACTGATAATTTCAACATAACTGCTCAGCACCTGGATATGAACTTTTTTAAAAAAATTTCTAGAGACGAGGAAGAGATGCAAAGAAAAGACGTAAAAGAACGGGAACTAAGCACACATGTTTTCAGTGAAATTAAAAGTATTTTCCTCTGACCAGTCACAGCTGACACAGCTGGATCAGTTTGCAGATGTTAAAAGCTTAAGGGATTTTTGATCTGATACAAGCTCCTACTTCATTTAAATATTTTATTGCAGAAAGATGACATAATCTTACTCTGAGATTATTTATGCTTCAGATTTCAGGTAACCCATAATAAAAATAAATGGACTTATCCGATGATAACGTGTCACTATTCTGACCTACAGTTTAAATGGAGCCAATTAGCTAAACTGCGAATAAAAGGCTCAACTTGATAGTGATATAGAATTTGCTGTTTGTCTTGATATAAAAATGCAATGTCTAATAAAATGCAGCATCCGAGCGCTAATAGACTTCTCATTAAAGGGCTTTGTCGGTCTAACTAGAGACTCATCCGAAGAATCACCTCATGTCCTTGCCAAAAATTCCTCCAGTCAGCAATTTCTTTTTTTGTGTTGTCATAACAAAAGTGTTTGTTTGTATGACTGCTCAGTGGATGGCCATAATTTTGCATTTAATGCTGTGCCACTGGTGCACAAAATGAGATTAGAGCATATCCCCATGATCTCCATATACCATTACAGCTCCTTTAAGAACAAGAGGGTGACGACAAGGAACAATTTATTGATTCACTCGTTGTTATCCAAGAATGTGACATTACAGCACAACAGAAATAAAACTTTTAAATTCATGTAATGGATATAATGTTGTGCTGCCTTTAGAAACGTTTGATAAGCTACAATCACAGCACACAATCAATCAGTTTCTCCACAGGCCTGCTTAGCTACTTAGTTCAGTCCGTCCAAGAAATCTGTTTGAGTAATCACTTTACTTCATCAACAAATGTATTACCAGCAATAACACATAATTCACAGATAATTGCTGTTTAACACCTGTGAATTTTAAGTGCCATAATTTCTTCTGACAAAGAGAACTGGGTTCATTATGACCATGTCAGAATAAATGGCAAGCTAACACACATGGAACAAATCTACAGCAGCTTAAACTTCTAGTTACCTCCAGTTCTTATAGGACTATGCTCAGGTATTACCTACAGTAACTACATCTGCACCAAGCTGTCCACTCCACTCAGGCAGTCTATGAGAGAATGCCTTGCAATGCCAGGCCCAGGCTGTAGAAAACATAATTCCACCCTAACACAACTACTCCCAATGTTCTGCCAAATGCCAGCTATTATATGCTTACCCTCCAAGGGCTGGATTGAGAGTCAGCCTGTAATTTTTTGTCAATCTCTTTACTGCATGTGTCTTGTTTTTGAAATTAGTCACCAGCCAGAGGTGGAAAGAAAGTAGTTGTGCACCCGCTATTTTATGTACAAACTTTTAACCAAAGAGACACATGCTCACACACTCACGCACAAACGCTCACACACACACACACACCATTGCCAGGCATGAAAGCCCTCTAGTCAGCTGTCTGCCAGTAATGATCCTTCTCTGGCAGTGTGCGTAGCATGAATATGTCGCTAACCAGCTGCAGTTACACTGCTCACACATCTGCTTTTTATATTATGTACTTGGTACACTCTGAAGCACATTCTCTCTCGATCCCTCGCAATTTATTGTGTTACTTTCATCCCATCCCCTGTGCCCATTTGTTGGTCTGTGAATACGACCCTGTTCACAGTGACACATTTGAGGCCATATCTAACCAGACTAAACAAAGGAATTAGACTGTGCAGCTGGCCTATGATTCTCCTCAGCAGAAATACTTGCTTATAAACCTACCTTTATAAAATTAACTAAAACCTAACAGAACGCTGGTCTCATCCTACAAAAGCCTTCCGTCATAATCTGTCAAGCCGTGTGTGGAGAATGGGGAGTACAGGATTAGGGAGGGTGGATACACTCTGCTACTACAACCTGACATAATGTTGCCTCATCCTGAGATGTGACGTGCACATTGACTCGCCTGCAAAACACCAGAGACACATATGACAGAGTGGTAGATGTAAGGATGGAAAAGAGGGTGGTGAAAGGCAAAGGAACAACATAAAACCAGCTGGAGGGACTGACAAAGGACTCTTTTAGTGGCAATCCTGATTGGCACCCAGTGTTGTCCCTGGGCATTTAAGACTCATAAAACTTTAATATGCATTTCGATGCCCCCCCCCCAAACCTTTATTCTTCTTGAGTGAAGGATCCGAGTGGCAGGTCTTAGTCTCAAAAGAAAAGTAAAAATGAGTGGCAGAGGGTTGTCCAAAGAAGGGGAAAAAAAAAAAAAAGGTGCCAGAAATGAAAAGACCACCAGTGGAGCCGAATGAATTAGTAAAAATGCCAATGTGAAAAAAATACCCACTGCAGGAGTAGTCAGTCTTTGACAGCAGTGAAATGATTTCTCCCCAAAGCAAAAGGAGACACCAACAGAAAACATCCACACTGTTTGCTAAATGTATGTTATTATACCTTAAGTGCATTATAAATCAATGGATGATGATGACATTTCTCCTCTTTTCCTACAGTTTTATCATTCGGCCACGGTTTGGGTTTTTTTTCTATGAAGACAACGTCTCACAACACAGTGCTTGCATGAATACTCAATTTCTGACTACAACCATTGACTCTGAAGAAAAATAACACGGTCATTCCAGCTACAATTCCGGGTAATGCTTCAGAGAAGTGTTTACGAATGATAAAACTAACGACAGACATCATACATAAAAGGGCCTCAGATAAGCCTGTAAACAACCGGGTGCTTCACAAATTCCACAGAAATTCATCTGCAGTTAGTGCAGCAATTTTGAGGATATTATGTCAAAATTCATTTCCTATTCATCCAAATGACATTCGTGTGTGTGTGTGTGTGTGTATTCTAAGCTTGATGAGAAGAGGCAGAAAATTGACGTAATCATGTGTCAAATACAAGTGTGTTACTGTAATACTGACAGAAACACACTGCAGCACTGAATAAAGCTTTTGTAATCCTTTTCGGGTTTGAAGTTGCAAATACAACAGGAGTTAAAACTGGACACAGATCTCACAAGGTGTTAAACAAAAAGCTATAGCTCTCCAGTGTGAAAGGTTCCTGTCTCATGCATCACAGAAACTGTGACCATGGCCATGTAATGTCTTAAACTCCCTCGATATTTTTACTACCTTTAACTCACCTCGGTTTGTCACAGACTAATGTGAATGTCAGTGACACCTCAACTTCCTCACTTCATCCATATCATAAACATGAGCAAGTATCTGTGTTCGATCATCATGCACAGGACTGCCTGGAGCTAACCTAAATTAGGGGCCAGCTCTAGAGCGAACTGCTGTTAGGGCTTCACAAGAGTGCCATCCTGTGGTAAAGTCAAACACCACGAGGCTTAAAAGTTGACTTTGCAACAGCAGGACTTCACCAGAAAAGTGAAAAGAGGTTTCTTTGTCTGTGACTAAGCTTAGTCATAAACAGTCTCACAATGTTTAGACTAACAGTAGTGCTGCTCTGATGGAAATCTAAACACTTGTATTGCTATTACTTCAGTTTGTGTTGTGCCTTTTCCATGATTTGGTCACGCCAGCATATATGCAAACAGCAACGCACTGCTTCAGAGCCTGAACAGAGTGACGAGTGACTGACTGACTTTTCTCTGTTTTGGCTACATTGAAATAATTGTGGCTAAATGTGCTGCTCTTCTACTTCCTGTACTATTTTTGTCCAAATTACAGATAAGGACAAGACAGATACAACCAAAGTAACACTCCTATCATCACTGTTTTAATTTTTAACAGTCAACGATATAGAACAAAGAGTCTTTTATATCAGATCACACACATTTTTTTGTTCCAAAAGCACTGGAACATGTCACTGACAGGTGTTTCTTGTTAGAGATGTCTTGTTGAGATTCCTTTTCAAATAAGAAAAAACACTTGGATTTAGCAAACTATTTTATGATAATAGGCTGATTTGTTCTAAAAATGGTAAAATTAACATGAAAGCCAGAAAGTGGTTTTAGGGAGAAATATCTGAATAGCTTCATTGTGTAAACACTGTGCATAGCCAATACAATAACATGGAATGTTCTGAAAAAGAAAGAAACCACTGGTGTACTGAGCAACATACATGAGAAAAAATGACAACTTCTGAAGACAGAAGTATCATCAACAGCCTCTACAAAGATAGGGTGGTATGTCAATCCACAATATGAAGAAGATTTCTTTAACAGCTACAGAAGTTCATCTGCAGAGATTCACATTAAGCTTTTTAACAGCTTTGCATTTTGTAAATGCGAATATCTTCATTGTACTAAAAAACAAAAATCACAACAAAAAAATTTGCATCACTGCTCCAACACATTTGGGGGGATTAGATATATGAATAAACATGTTCTTACTTTGTGAAGACAGTGGAATTTTCCCTGCTCTTAGTGAAGGTGATGGGAAGGAACCTTAAAGTGATGTTCATTTTCCGGGCGTTGGATGCCAGCCTCTTGGCCTGGACAACAAAAAAAGTACAGTATAGTCCAAAAGTACAGTACAGTATTAGAGCTGTAAGAAGTTGATTTATTAACCAACGGACAAAAAAAAAACTATATTCTAGTTGAGGTACTTGAGAAACAATATCACTGATGTCAGCTTGCCAAATGTAAATTTTTTTTTTTTCTGAGTTTTCAGTAATATTACATTAAATATGATCCATCCCTTGTGGCTTCAGTACCTTGGTCCCCTTTATTGTTTAATGACATTTTATACAATTAATCATATCATATATTCTTTTATGGTTAACTGATAAAGAAATTCATAATTACTTTAGACAATATGCAGAGTATGTGTACAGTGGTGTACCCAAAATATTACTGGTTAGCACAGTTAATTCAGACAAAACACCAGTTCAGTAAATGTGGCTTACAACAGACACCATCTATTCTTAGCACTGAACAGATTTGTTGGGACCACAGGCTGGCTGACATTACAGTTGAGTTCAAAGCCAGGGGGGATCTTCTCTAAGAACAAATAGGATTTATTGATGCAGAGCATCTGTTCTGCATCAATAAATCCATCTGTGCAGGTTTCATTAACACCTAAACCAAAGATGACCTGAAGCTTTTCTTATTGCTCTCATCTGAATTTGAAAGAACAGGCTTTTCCTTTCAGGCACTCCAGTAACTCCTGGATCATAATTGGCAGGTAGAGACAGTAAAGGAGATTTATTAAAAGCTAGGGTGACCTGGCTAGTAGCACATTAATGCACTTGCAGTGTTCTGGGGTGACTCAAAATCCCAAAGCTCATCATGTGCCAAATGGTTATCTCTCACTAACAATAAGCCTCATTATTTTCATTAATTTGTGACCACTGAAGCAGCCACGGCCTCCAGAAACCCCATAAAAGAACATGCATTACTCCATGTACATATCAAATATCACTTTTTTGTGTGTTGTAGTAAGTGTACAGGTGAAGGCTGGCAGAGACACAGATTCTTACATAAATGAGAGCGTGTGGTTTGGAGCAACAGCTGTAAGTATTGCATAACTCCACGGCCACAAATTATACAAGAGAAGCAATAAAAGCTGAAAGAGGAAAACACTCAGATGATGCTAGTTTCTACTGTGGCTCAAGAGTTTACTAATATATTTTTAACTTTGGGATTTTTGAATAACACTATTTATACAATTTATGCATTTTGCTACAATCATAATACAGCCCTTCTTCCAGTTTAGGTTTGTAGATAAAGGAACTAGCCCTCAAACAAACAAACCACAAAAAAAAAAAAAGTTAATTTTGGAATGAGCGTTTATGAAAATAATAAAGCAACATTTTTGGCTTATCTAGAATCTAAGGAAGCAAAAAAAGCTCCTAGTCACAGACCTAAAAGAGTAAAGCTATTTGACATGTTATCAGCTCCATGTTTCTGTTGAACAGATCTCAGATGTCTGCAGTTAGGGCGCACATTATTTGAAATAAGACAGAACAGAGTAACAATTTATCTATGCAGGAGTGTGTATACTTTAGAAAAGGGTCGCGTTAGCATTTTTACAACAATCTTTATCAGCAGGAAGTTTCCTGTTTTTGCATTTATTTAAACACAAAAATACAATCTTCATTGATTTTGTTTGCAAGCACATTCCATGCACATGCATCTTTATGGTGTGTACTTGTTGTCAACGTGGTACTAAATTGTCCTACTTGAATCATTTCTCGGATACACTTTCTTCAGTGCTTCAGTTTGCTTATGCTGGACCAGTCTGTCACTCCTGAACACTACTTTGTGCACCAAAAAGCTTTAAATCTTCCCCTGTATAAACTTTAAGTTTAGCCAGGATTCGGGCCAAGGTCGTTTTTCAGCACTCAGGAGAACAGTCTTGGCGGAACAGTTGCGATCTGCTGCTCTTTTTCAAAGTCAACACATGAGCAGTGGCGACAAAAATGCAGCGAGAAGCATCTGGTTTTGGTTGTTAAAAACAAAACGATTCACACAAAGTTTACTATGCATATATACTGTACACTATACATACATATGATAACCGGTCAATTAATCACCATAAAGTGATAATGACTAATACCTAAAAGGCTTGTCTTATGCTTATGAGTCTTATGCTAGTGCTAGGTGAAGCTGCATACCGCATCTTTAATCTAAGTTTCAAGAACTCACTTTCAAAGTGGTGCGAGGAGTCCGGATGAGATTGTCTCTGTTGGCGCCATCGGCAAATCTCCCGGTATCCTCCAGAAACCTGTAGTCTGCAGCACAGGTAAGAATCAAAAAGCAGACAGACATAAAAGTAAGTGGGAAGCTTTTTTTTTTTTCATTATACTACTGATTAATACTTTTCCCTATCAGCTATTTTAAAACAAATTCCTGCTGCTTTTTGCGAAGAGAGTTTACTTAAATAAATTCTTCTAAAACCATTTCTGCAGTTTTCAGTTTATCATTTGTGGGCGAGAGTAAAGAAGACACTCACCGCTGAGAAGTGTCATTTCATCAAAGTGTGAGAGGGTCACAAAGGCAGTTTTATCTCTGAGTCCACCACATCCTGAATCCGTCTTGTGTCGTTTCACACATAGCAAGCTGCAAAAAGCACATGCAGTACGTCCATTAGCAACATATCGGCTTCAGACAGCTCTGACGATTGCTTGGCGTCAAAGGTAACTGCAAGCGACAATCAAAAGAGAGGTTTTAACAAAGGCACAGAAAATAACGACCCAAAAGACATTTTAAAAGTACATAAAAGATACCTGGCAATATTTGTTTGCTCAAATATCTGACAGAGGCTTTTGAGAAATTCTTTGAAAATCCTTTTAGCAGTGCAGCAGAAGGCGTGTTCACATTTACACCAACAGAGGGCTCTAAGCAAAAAGTCACTTTACTGTTAATCAAAAAAGACAAAGTTCCATTAGCAAACATCTATTAAAAATTAAATATATTATAAAATTAAAATGTATAATATAATAACATAATAATATAATCACTTAATGAGTAGAATTAATTCTTCAACACTTGATTAAATGTCAAACTCCTTGAAATGTACGTTACAAGTTCCAAAATATTTAGACATATTTAGATCTACATTTAAATCTTAAAAAAAACTAAACAAAAAACAATGTAATGCTATAGAAGACTAAATAATATTTAAAATAAATTTTGCAGAAGCTGAAACCACATTTATACTTAGAACTGATGAACAATTAATTTAAGTTTTTGACTGTTTGTTTCAGTGCTTCTTCATTTAATGCCAGAATCCGGCTGGTCCCTGCCACATTTTTGGCTTTTCTAGATTATGGGGACATTATGTCCATGAATCCCCCTGCCAGCTCTTTACGCATGTTGGACTGTCTATCATAGAGCGCTGAGATTTATGACAGCTAGCAAATTTCTCGCCAATCCTTGTACATCGATAGTCAACTGGTGATCTTTACACATCTCCAGGTTCTTACATAGGTGAAGATTCATTAATAAATCAATTTTTTAGCCGGTACAATCGTATTATTCATGTTGCATGACTTGCCTTCGCTCCGCGGCTTTTATTATTTTCCCCGTTCCATCACTACATACTGAGCTTGGTAAGAAGCCTTTCTCCTACTCTGCCGCCACTACCTGGAATAAGCTTCAACGGGATCTGAAACTTTCCGGTTTGGTCTCAAATGGGCAATTTAAATTTTTACTGAAAGAATTAGAAACTAAAACTATAATAACTTGCTCCTGTTCGTATTGATTTATAGGTTGTTTTTTTTTAAAGGATGTTTTACATATTTTGAAACTGTAGAATTTTAAGGATTTGTAATATTCAAAGGGCACTTTCCGCTGCAAAGTCATAGTTTCGCTTTAACACCAATTAGTCATATAAATATCATTCTTCTGCGTAAAATTATACAAACCCTACTTCCAGAAGAGTTAGAACAAACACTGTTTAAAGTGTCAAGAAAAAGGTGATGCAATGATCTGCTAAACATTTAACACTGAGAATTTCAATTGTGTTTTTTAAACATTTGCTACTATGGAATATGAGGTAAGCAACACATGTGAAAAAAGCAACAAAACAGAAACAAAATACTGGAACAATTATGTAATGCTAAAAAAAAACCAACATCTGTGGAACATCTCACAACTCTTAGGGTAAATTGGCAACAGGTCAGTATCGTGACCTGTTAAGGGGTGATGACGCAGTAGCAACTCTTAAAAACTTAATGAGTCACCTGGAAGGTACCAGTAAAGATGAAAGACGGCTTTTTATTGAACTGTTATTTCAGCTTTCGACTGCATTTAACCCCATGGACGTGGATCGCTGACAAATCTTTTAAATCCATTTAAACCTTTGTTTAATGACGTCTTAACAAACAGAGAAGACATCAGGAATAAATGGTCATCTTTTTACTTTTAGCTTCAATAAGGTTAGGGCTTCACTTTTACAGTATTCGTCTTGTACTCCAATAATTGCCAGAGTTCTTTTAAAGTCAGATATGTCGACTGGACAAAGTGGAAAAAGTCATTGCTAAGTAGTAAAGATGTTTGTTAAGTGGTGTAAACTTTTTTCAAAATTGAGTTCATCAAAGACTGAACAGATGTTCATTTTTTTTGGCAGGAGACAAATTTACTCCGGGGTAATTTTTACCTTATTGAGCATTGTTTGTTGTGCCTTGGAAATAATCTTGGCTGGGCGCTGACTTCTATGGAAAGTAGCCAGAGACAAGATGTCCAAGTGTGGACTGATAAATACCGAGAGGTCTTTGAGATATTACGGTTACCTTTCCCAGCTCCATAGAAATAAACAACTCCTGAATGTCGGTTCTTCTTAGATCTGCTTTGTTTTTGCTTGTGATAGCCCACATTGAGACTGTTTTGGTGTTTTTATTAGATAAATTAAGATTAAACCACACCTCCATTCTCATTTCATTAACTGAATTCCAGGTTTGCTAAAACCAGATCTTTCCTTTTTTTTTTTAAATGATTAAATGCCAGATCAGGCTTGGGAACAGCGCTGCATGGCTGGGGTTGGGCATTTGAGGGCTTAGTGTCTTGCCCAGGGACACTTTCTCTATGATGCAATTACTAGTTGTTATAAGGTAAAAGACCTAAATATTATTTTCACCACACGCATCTGAAGGTATTATTATTTTCCAAAGGTGCCAGTAATTTGTTGAATTTCAGACACTTGCAGAGAGACAGTGTAGAAGGACCTGCTGAAGGACAGCGACAGCCACTAGTGCTCTTTGTTTACCTGCTCAGTCTTTCAGGCATGATCCTTTGTGTGTCATTTGCTACTTTAGGGTTATGTTGTAAACTCTCATAATTCAGAGAATGGTCTGTGGACCATTGCCAGCAGTATGTTTTGTTTAATCAACAAAAATCAATGTTGTGTCTGTAAATACAAAAACACAGCCATAAGTTGATTAGAAATATTGTATTTGTGCACGCAAAGGTGGAAAAGATTTCTTGAAATAAACAATTATGTAACTCTTATGTGATTACTGCATTTAGGAAGGAGCAAAAGTATTTCTTTGTTTTTTATTAGTGTGG
This sequence comes from Channa striata, assembly GCA_033026295.1. Classification (NCBI taxonomy): domain Eukaryota; kingdom Metazoa; phylum Chordata; class Actinopteri; order Anabantiformes; family Channidae; genus Channa; species Channa striata. The sequence goes on along the minus strand of CM065179.1, from coordinate 5,937,180 downwards.
AATTATATGATGTCAGTGCACAGAGACTTCAGGGAAAAATCTTCTCAGTAACAGAAGTGTTTTATCTCTGATGGGAAATGGAGAATGTTGGCTCTTTTGTTTTATTATACGACTAGATTCTTCAAGGTCATTGGGCAAAAGAAATTCTTAGTGTGTCATTTATGAAAATCTCTAAATTGGCAAACCTTGTTGTCACATAAAGAGCGTTTTTTCCTGCTTGCTTTACTGACTCTATCCAGTCCAAAACCCACACCAGTATAATCTCTGTGAGAGGGCAGTGCACAGACATCTTTTGTCTGCACACATGCCATAGCTCACCAATTACATACTGTAACTTAAAACTCACAGGGAGGTTGTAAGTGAGCACCCAGGGACTCAGAATCTGGGCATTAAATAAAGCACTGGGGTCCAAAGGGCTTTTCTTTCTTATTTGCAATACAAATACAAGTTTTACAACAACCTGGCGTTCTTCTATCAGTGTAATATTAGAGTGCACTGAGTTTTTTGCTAAAAGGAAAATCAAAAGCATCATTGCACAAGCCCTTACAAAACACAGTACATCTGTTGATGTTGTGTTTCACATCTTATGGGGAGGTACGCAGAGATCTGAGAGCTATTCTTGTTAATGCGTCCAAATTTTACTGCCTTCCCTACATCCACTCTACTTACTTGAAGAATGACAGCTATTCATTTCCTGAGAGACAGACTTTGTTGGATTACACAAGTCCATTGCTGTCCTTAAATGCACCACTTAATTGCCCCCTCCTCCTCCATATTGAGTTAAGACAGCGTTAGCAAGAACAAGTCCGTAAATCAGAGAAATAAAACCTTCAAATCTTTTGTGATTGTTACGCAACAGTTACGTTCTAAAACACAAAGAAACATAGTCACAAATCTACACAATCACACAGGAAGGTGTTTGCATGAGCACAACTGAAGTGCACATGTTTCTTGTCTGCTCCTCTGTGGCCTCTCTGCCCTGCAGGTGTATGCAGGCACGCACTGAAACTGGATGCATGTAATGTTTACAATGCACAAGCAGTGACATTAAGTCTGACAATATGATTTTGTGCTGTTAAAAGTCCACACATAAGCCAAAATAAATGACATTGATCGAACGTTTACGTTTGAATCTGATATGTCAGACTACCCATGGAAGGTTCTTGAAAAGTGTTATTGTTTTTATTATAATACTGTTTTTTTTAAAAAGAAATATTTTATGCAAACAGCAAGGTTGAATATTGTCTTTCATAACTGGCAGCATTCACAGTAATATTCTGTTGTATATGCCTTTAGCATAAACAGCCTGTTAGAAGTGGTACATCTGAGAGGGCTTTAATGAACACGTACATGAGAAATTATTTGCATGCAATAAATATATTCTATAAATATTTACATTGTTTAACTTGACAGAGGTGCTGCATGAGAAATAAATACCCCAAATTTGAATGCATGTGCAAAATCTTTATTATCCTCTTATCCTCTGAACTTTTTTCTAAGGTTTGTCATGTGTAAATGTTAAAAAAAAGATTGATTTATTTTAAGAAAAAGTCTGGATTCAGGCCTTTGTGCCATTGAGAAAAGTGACATGAGGATAGAGGTGCAGTGATTAGCCAATTAATCAGGCATCAGGAAAATACTAATTACATTATACACTCATCTCTCTAGCAATAATTCCAAACATGACACTTCCAAACAAGCATCTGCAAAATTTAAATGTTCTGCTGCTCTATATTTTTCCACCTTAATCTGGGATATTATTGTTTTAAGTGTGGAATCTGTGTGGGGGGTTTGATCACGTCCAGACTAGAAACTACTGCTTTGGTGTCTATTTGCTGGAAGTAAAAGTGATTTCTTTCAAGCACTGGGACGATAATCTTACCTGCAAGAAAGTGTCAGACATCCAGGGCACCGGTACTTCGCCTCCTCCGATCCACACACACCGCAGCTGTTGGACACATAACACAAAGGAATACTACAATCAGAAACAGGTAAATGCAGCATGACAAATGAAACCTACATCTTCTAATAACCACCACAATCACAGAGCATGTGCCACAATAAGAAACCGTGTCAGGTTCTGTCTGGATTCTGAAGTGACAGGTTGTATTAAAAAAAGGCTTGAGGTGCATAGAGACAGAGGTTTGGTTCGGGTCTGGTGGTGTCAGATGCCGGTAAACTAGCAGCCCCTGTCTGCGCACCCTGCTGCGAACACAGGCGGGTAAAGAAATCACCATCGGCTTCTCGTGAAGGAATTAAATGATGATATAATAAAAAAAAGACTCGATTATGTTTTCAGAAAAAAAAATGACACGGTTGTGGCGAGCTGGATGAAAAATCACGTCATCCACAGCAAGGTGTTTTAAAAGTAAGGTTATGTTTCTGTTGGTCGTTGGTCTTCGACTCACTTCGCTGAGCAGAGACACGTTCAGAGCAACAGTCCGCGGAGCGACGGTTAGCTTCGTGAGGCTAATACTAGCACTAGCTTACTGTCAGCCTGTTAATTTTGAAGCCTCACAATGTTGGCATTTAAAATAAAGCCCCGTAGTGTTGGCATTTAAAATAATTTGTGTTTCTGCTACCGGGAGAACCTGCTGCTTTCATGAGAAAGTAGCTCCATCAGCACACACGCAAGCCCACACCTGTTAGCTAGCATGCGGTTACAGGTCGCGGCTCGCTCGTCGCCGTGGCCGTTAATCGACTTACTTTGACAGGGAAATCTTTCTTTTCGCTCCTCTCATCTCTCCCGGCTCCTGGTCGTGTTCTTCGTTCTCCGCAGCGGACATGTCGTCTGATGTCGGCACACTTTTACCGAGCACGGCACGTTGGGAACCAAAACAAACCGTCTTCCGCCGGGAGCCACCGGCAGCACGTGCGCACGAGTTCCGGTCGGACGCGTCCTCGCTGGCGCCACCCGGTGTTTGTGGGTCGGAACTACAACAACCTCCGGGCAAAATCCGGATTTATTGATGAGGATTTGAGCAACATTTGTAAATTGTCATATTTTATATTTGTAGAACTCATAATTAAACAAAGATCACAGTTTTTCTTTTAGGACGTGAACTGTTTGCAGATGGTTGCATGACTGACACATGTTAATAAATGTTTAGTCTCTACAATTACAAGTGTCAAAATTAACAGACACTGATTGTTTGTTATCTAACAGTGACATGAAATCACTTTCAATTCATATCTGAAATTTTTGAAAAATTACTAACAAAGTTTTTAGCTTCATTGTTTTTCCAGGCATTTGAGGCTCAAAACAAATCTTTGCTCCAAATCTGACCCCTCAGGAATTTAACCAATATTTATGACATTGTGCGGCATTTGCACAGGAGTCACATCTTTCGGGTTAAAAAAACTTATTTTCCCACATTTCACTTTGTGTGACTTTGACTTTAACATAATGATTTTACATTTTACCAGTATAATAGGCCATTGTTCCATGATCTGGCCTAAATACAGGCAAAATGATATCTCCTGAAAGCTAATGCTCAGTGTTATGTTCAGAATTCAAACAATTTCAGTCATTCATTCGAGTAGAGAAGTATCACAAAGAGCATCGATTCTGCCAATAACACAGCACACGCACCTTCACCCCTGGAAACCAGCCTGGGCAGTAACAACAGCGACTCTTTCACTTTTGTCCTCCATATTTTACCCTGCCAGAGAATCCGATTACATCTCTCACCACAAGGCTTCCACTAATCCAGCATAGTCTAATATAACTACAAATAATTTGTAGCAGTTTAAATTTTCAAATAAACACAGAATTAGTTGTGGATAAAATGTTCAATTTATTTGTCAACTTATTTACACATTTCCATCCCACTTCATCCTCCACAGACTTTATGTAATTACACTTTGTTCAAGTTGATATAACTTAATATAAAACAACTGTTTTCTGTGTATTCTGACCCACTGAACCACCACTGAAATAACAGTATGACAAATATAGTTACTGGTGTGAACACACTCAAACAAACATTTCAAACATAAATACTTCTTTAGACTGAGCTGTGGTTGATCAAAAGGTTCTCTGAGATTATAGTTTACTGTATGTAGTACAGTAATGTGGACAAAAAACAAAAAGGTTATAAATAAACATACAGTATGCTGTCAATATATACACAGGAAATGTAAAAACTCACTGATGACTCATTCTTTGTTGCAGCACCAATGATAGGTTTGCCCTGAGGAACCTACCAGATAGAAGCAAACGCTACAAAAATATGTAGTGTATCAAAAAATGGTTCATAAATTAAATTTACCAAATCAAAATAAGTACTAATACAATGTAACAAATCTTGATGTAACCGGTACATACAACACAAAAGTAAAAATGATTAACTTGACATCAGCAACTATTCTAGAAAGCATATGAGCAGTGAGAGGTAGAGCACCATCTGTCCAGGTGAACACGTTTAATGGGACAGGACCGAGACGAAAATACCGTCCATTATAGCCCTTGATGGGAAAATGAAATATTAAAAGCAGTCACACATTATCCACATGCTATTGCACTCATATACACCTTTATTTAGACAGTGCTCTCCTGTAGAGGCCTGGCACACTCCTTTGACTTAGGTCCATGTTCAGGATGGTCTAAGTGTGTTGGGGGTGAAGGGTGATGAGGAGGTGTGATTTTGGAGTCTGGAAAGGCTGCTGCAAGGTGAGGCCACGCCCTGTCGTCAGGGACTAATTATGGTTCCATATGCAGCCAACCCAAGGACCGTCTGAGTGAAATTATTTGATAAGTATTGGTAGACACTGTTCTCCTCTGGCCTTCCTGGCCTGCATGTTTGTCAAAAACCGAGTTCGTCCATGTAGGTCGACTTCTGATCGGACTTTGTTAGTTACTCTCAACAAGTGAGAGTTCAGGCTCTCCGACTCATTCCAGCTTGGTGTTCCAGCTCCTCTTTGGTAGACAGCCATGTTTAAAGAGTCTTGCATTTAAGTTGTTTATGTAAAGGTTATAGGAGAGTGGTTTTGGTGTCAGAGAAAGCAGACAGGGCCGATTTCTATATGTCGCTGACTGTGGGGCTTTGTGGGGAATTCCTGTATGTCAACAATAGGTAGCTGACGACTGTCCTGAGTATGGAAGAAGAAATGTGACTGGTGCCAGCTGCCATCTTGGATCTGAAAGAGAAAGAACAGATGGACATGTAAGGTATCATAAATGTAATTCGATATGCAAGGGTGAGATCCCTTAAAAGTAGAATGTGAATCCAATACAAATAATAAAGTCTTTTTGTGATCTTTGTATGTAAAAATGTCCATCACATCTTAAGACTGGCCAACACCTCAGCAGACAACAGACCAAGAAAACTGCATAAAAGGTTGATGGATTGCTGCCCTGCTTCTTACCTTGCAGTCATCCTTTAGCACTTGTGGTTCAAGTAGGGTGTGCTGCTCAAATATCTGCTTATTCCAGCCATGAAACCGGAAAGTGGCGTCTTCTTTGTGTATGGATCCGGTGGAGCTAAAGCTGCGTGTTGGGCTGTCGGGTGGATCGTTGAGGCAGTGGAAAGTGATACTGTGGCTGGCCTCACTGCTCAGTAAATGTAGAAACTTCATTTGGACTTTACCTACGCCAAACTCCATCTGTGGGGGGACAAAGATAAACTGAAATATTTTAGATTAAATATTTAAAAATTAATAAATTTATCTGCTTTATTTAAACACTTTGAGGGCTGATAAGACAAAATTTTACCACTTGGGTTTTACCTTATTAGAGGCCAGTGGATGTAAACAGGTCTGTCCCCCTGCAGTAAAATTGCAGAACACCTCGAAGGCATCAGAAGTACAGCCCAGGTTTGGATCAATCCAGAACAAACCTGAAAGACCCCAATTTAAAAAAGGGACAAAGAGTGAGACAGACCAGTACTCCAACAGTTTTATAAAACTGGTGATTATGGTAAAAGGTAATCATATACATTTGGCTAAGGTTTCTTGGTGTTTGTAAAATTCTGCTGTACATTCCCTCTCAGACAGCCAAACTCTCACCGTCTTTAAGCTTGTGCTGACAGTCCAGCAGGTCTTTACAGACACGAGCCGGGTTCTCCCTGGTACCCAGAGGCTTTTTGATGCTCTCAATCACACTGCTTAGGTAATGCAGAGTCTTCAGTATCTCAGTGTTCTGGTCTGCCAGGCTCATCTCAGTATTCTGAAAGCTCTGGTCAACAATGGTAAAGGTCAAAACAGAAATATGCTCAACTATTAACATCCCAATGTACCTGTATCCTCCCTCCACCCATGCGGACCTTTCTTTACATAAACAGAGTACTTTAAGTTGCTTACCTCTGTCCTAAGGGCAGTGTTTGAATCTGATAGACTGTAGACTGCGGAGTCCTCGTATAGCCACCTCTGTGCATTCAAAATCAGGTTTTAACTCTCAGCTTATTGAAATATGACACAACCAATGTTCTGCTGGTTATTAAACTCAAAGAAGTTAAGCTGCAGGCCTGTTTCCCGTTTATAAAAAGCATGGTAGTGTCAATACACATCTGGTTTATAGAGGAAACGAACAGAATCGGAATACACATTCCTGATTTCAGTAGGGGGTACAATAACACATTCCACTCACCATAAACACAACAATTAGCACGTAATGTGTGCTAACAAAAAAGATATCTGATATATTTCTTTTTCTTGGTTCTTAGAATAGTTTGAGCAGGTCACAGTCATTATAGTTACAACAAACAAACAGTGGATATCTGGAGGGCTTCAACCATTTATCTCCGGTGAAAAAACATTTTTTAATGGGTTTCAGGAATAATGCTTTAAATCGTCTGCTTGTGATGATTAATTTGATGGACTTACTGTTGGACCAGGAGCACCAGGGAGTCCCTAAGGGGTGAAAAAAGATAAACAAGGCAAACGTGAGCTACACAGTGAAAATGATCCTATTTTGTCACTAGTCTGTTCACTTTCAGCTCAGCCATGTCTGTGTTTGAGGGATCTGAAGCCCCACTCCAGAGACAGGTCTGGACTGTCCTTGTTAGGAGTGACAATGTCTTTAGACTGAATATTACATCATTTGTGTATATATACGCAAATACACAAAGTGTTTAGATCTCTGACACTGATCCCCCCAAGTTCTCAATATTAGCCTGAACTTGTTATTCTCACCAGAAGTTGGTTAAGGTTAGACAACAAAGTCGCGTGGTTTGAGTTAGGAAAGCCACTGGCCCAGGTGATAAGCTCCGGAGAAATTCTAAAACTAGTAACTTCAGAAAAGTTAACTCTTCAAATTTAAGCATATCAAGTCTCCCTGTAATGGCTTATGTAAATACAAACTTTACTATTCTTCATAATCAGATACCTTGTCATTATATTTATATGTTATGTGTAATAGAAACGTGAAATGTAACAACAACGGTAATGCTTACTCTGGGTCCTGGACTTCCCTGTGGTCCTTGAGGGCCCTAAAAGTATGAGACAAAATATGGTAATATGGGTGAAATAATGTAATAGAAATATAGAACAGAGAAGTGATTTTTTTCTTTTTGCAATGTCAAACACAGAAATGTTTGTTGTGCAACTAGTAATGCATTATAGAAAAAGACACGACAAATACAGAACAGGTAGAGACTCATTGGTTCACTTTTCTCTGTGATTCTGAGAGAAATAGCAGTGGCATTTTTACTAACGCTCATTGGGTAGAAGATCACCTGCTGGCCGCACAGGCTGACCAGGAATGTTGTGTAATAACCATCATACCAAGGGCAGCTGGACTTTATTAAGACTGTTGGTGGGGTTTGTGTTCATTCCAATTCACATATGCTAGAGTATGGACATATTTGGCATCATCTGTTTTACAAAGCGTTAGAAACACTGCCCCATTGTGTACACGGCCTGCTTGTGGTTGTGTAAACTGCCATGAGATTTAGAATGAACGGAGATTCTTATTTTAGTTTCCCTTACAGACAGACGTGTCTGCAATGAAGCGGACATGCAGATTTCACTGCGGTTTACCATGGTAACATTTTGACAAGGCATTTCCTCAACAGTGTTTACATAAGAGGATCTCAGAGTAATGCAGGGGTTCGCAGCAATCTTCAGGAGACACTAACAGCTATTTTACTACAACTCAGCCATACCGCAGAACATCAGCTAGTACTCGTGCATCTTTAAACCCAGCCTGTGTCATTACACAGCAGGTTTCATTTACCCACGATCTGCTTCGAGGTGCGCCAATGATAACTAGCCAAGCAATTCTTTCTTGCAAGGAATTTGGAAGTATGATGATTGAGTATAGCCATATCTTACGTTACATCAGGATGTGAGTATGCATACTATAAATCGTCATCATAATTTGGCACACATTTTCGTTTGTAACAGATCTTACCATTTCGCCGTTGCTTCCTTTGGCACCCCTGAGGCCCTATGGAAAAAAACATGGGATTAATACTATTAGTAGCACATAGTGATTTAAAAAAGAAATTTTTGTTTATTGTTAAATCCTCTGTGGTACTTTAAAGTGCAGATTGCTAACTTGTGATAGTACACTTACATAGCATAGTTATCAACACACACACTAAGAACATACAGGTTTTCCCATGGGGCCAATCCTCCCTTCGGGGCCTACAGGTCCGGTAATTCCCTGAAAAGAACAGAAATGTTAAAGAGGAATAAACAGTCCTGACTGATAACCATCAATAATATGTTGTCCCAAATATTTCTATTATTATTAATATTAAACTTACCAGGGTACCCATAGGGCCTTTAGGTCCAGGGAAGCCTTTCAGTCCCAAATCACCATTTGGCCCCTGTTTGAAAAAATATATATTAATTGAAGCATCATTGTATTTGAAGCAGCATTGATCCTCATTGGCTCATAGGTACTGTTTTGCTTTTGCTAAATTTCTCTATAAGTGTTACAAGTCTCTTACCTTTGGCCCTGGAAAGCCCTGTAAACCAAGCATCCCAAGATCTCCAGATTCCCCCTAAAAAGACATTCACAACATGTCAATTGGCCTTGGATTTTGCACAGTAATATCATTAAATTTAGCACGCATTTGACAAAAACTTTATGAAAGGGATACAAGTCTGTGTGGGCATTAGCCACAGGGACACTCATTCAGTTTTTAATAGTTCTTTGTGAGTTTGAAAAGAACTGGGGCACACACATTCACCTGTATGTCCGGATCAAATGCAACCCCAAATGATCCCACAGCCTCATATACACACTGTGGGGCTGAGTGTCTGCACCGCACTCTGTCTGAGGACTGTCTGCCGTACAGAGTGACAGACACTGTTTTTACAGGCAGTCACTAACATCCTCTAGACAGCTTCACACTGGGACTAGTGGCTTTGGCCGAGATCTATTCACGAGAAAATGTAAAGGGATCTGCCCCAAGGGCCTTAGTCTGCCCTTGATTTCACAACCAACCCTGCAGATAAGTGGTGGAGGGAGGATTGAATGTTATTTTCTTTTCTCTTCTCTTTGCAGAATAAAAGAGGTAAAATAGAGCACCTCTTTCTGGTCTCAGGAGGGTGAGGATCTTACATAACTTTGCTTTAGCAGCCAGAATGTTTCCATTCCTGGTCTCGCCCAGACAATTTGTTACTGTGGAAAAGTGTCAGACAGATGCATTTTTAACCCCGCCACAGCCTGGCTACCTACCAGAACCTGAAGCTAACATAGATAAGCTTTAAAATATATATAAGCTAATAAAATCTCTGCAGGGATGGTCTTAATTTAAGGTTCTTGTTGCAACCTCCACTGTTTTGAATTTAACATTTCAAAGACATTTATAAGACAAAGAAAACAGAAAGGATCAATCTGTGGATCAAACATTACACACATAAAAATGTAGGAAGGAAGCACAAAATAGTAGAAGTTTTATCTTCACAACACAACTACTGTCACACAATTATTCCATGAAATGTATCTGAATCCTAGTTTTGCATGAAATCCTCACAAATAACTGTGTATTCTTACTGGTTGTCCTTTAGGTCCTGGATCACCTTTCCTGCCCTGGTCACCTGTAGCCCCTTCTAAGCCTTTGCTCCCTGAGGCTCCTCTGTCCCCTGGAAGTCCGGACTCCCCCTAAACCAACAAAACATTAATTACAACTCAGGAAGAGGTTTTTTTGTTTATTTTTCATTTGTTCTGTAAAGACACACTGCAACAATTTACAATTCATCAACTTTATATTCGTGGCTAATGTTTCTTTCACCTTCTGACCAGGTGGTCCCCTTTTTCCAGCCTGTCCGGGAAGTCCAACCTCGCCCCTGGGACCTGGACGTCCAGCAGGTCCCTCTGGTCCCACTAAGCCTCTCTGACCCTAAATAAACACAACAGAGCGTTCCGTCACAAGACAGCGGCAACACTGTTTGTAATATTTTGCAACCTACATTGTTTATATCCAGGTTTTCAGGTAGCTGTCTTCTTCTTTCTTGGCTTTGGTAGACATGTCAGTTATAAAATTTTACAATAGGCAGTAGCAAGCTATGTCAAAGGCACATTATAATGTACATACCGATCAGGCATAACATTATAACCAGGTGACAATTCTACTATGTGTTTATTATAGAGGTCACAGTGGGTAGTGGAGTCGTACTGGAGTTCTCATTAGAAGGATTTTTTCTAATGAGACCTAAATTTATGGTGCTGACAAAGAATGTCTTGAGACATTGCATAAAACTGTCTACCTGTGTATGTTAGAACATGGTCAGGCGTGTAAACTTCACTGTCCATATTCCAAATGTTCTGATTGACTACCACACTTCTTGTAGTTGTGTCCATAGAATCAAGTGCGAAGCGTTAAAGCTATACTTGCAGGCGTTTTGAGATACATTTTCTATATAATAAAAAGAAAAACAACAGAAACATTGCAGAGTAATGCAAATGTAACAGTCGTCCAGTGCAATACTGTTCACAGAGTATCTAAAGCACTACTTTGAAAAAGTAAGAAATACATTTGGGTATCACGCGACAAGCTCCACACAGCTATACTGGGGGATTTTCTGCCATTCATCTTGAGAAATCAAGTCTGGACTCGGGCTGAGCCACTCTAAGACAACCACAGAGTTGTCCAGCAGCCACTCCTGTGTTGTCTTGGCTGTGTGCTTAGGATCGCTGTCATGTTGGAAGGTGAACCTTTTGGCCCAGTCTGAGGTCCTGAGTGCTTTGGAACAGGTTTTCACAAAGGACATTTTTGTTCTTTACTCCATTCAGCTTTTCCTGAGCCCTGACCAGTTTCCCAGTCCCTGCTGCTGAAAACCGGGCGAGCAGCACTCTGAAGATACCTGGTTGTGCCAAACTTCTTCCATTTGAGAACTATGGAGGCCACTGTGCTCTTGGGAACCTGCAGTGCAGCAGACATGTAGCCTTTCCCACATTTATGCCTTGTAATAATCCTGTCTTTTCGACTTCATGGCTTTTGCTCTGATACAGTAAGCATTGTGAGCTTTGAGGCCTTTTATAGTTTTATGTGTTGTGTGCCTTTTCAAATCATGTCCAATCAATTTATTTTACCACAACTGGACACTAGTCAAGGTGTAGAAACATATCAGCAATGATCAAGTGAAATGGGAGCCACCTGAGCTAAATTTCAACTGTTGCTGATTCAGTTTTCACTTTGTCATTATGGGTAATGAGAAACAAAGTGCATTTGAACAACTGTAGTTTCAGGCTGCAACATACAAATTTGAAAGACAAAATGTGATGCATTACCTGTCTTCCTTGTTTTCCTGGTAGTCCAGGTGGGCCAGTCATTCCTGCTGGACCATCTGGCCCTGGGTACCCCTTCATTCCCATTAGTCCAGGTAAACCCGTTGGACCCTAGAAAATGACACTTAAACTCAATCTCAGTCTAAGAATTTACACTTATAATTTATATCATTATACTTCCAACAATACAAAGTTTCCACAATATAGTTTTTCCTCTTAAATAACCAATCTAATAAAAAATAGACAGATAAGTAAAGAGATGCATTCTTGCTTAACAAAAAATAACTGCTGACTTTTTTCAGCACCCACTCACAGTTGAAAAAATGTCTCCACCTTGATTTTCAATGAACCTGCTGTGCAGTAAGAGTGAGTGTCATTGGTTTACACTAGTACACTTAGAACTACAGTATCTAACATTTCTCAAATATCTTAGTAGAAATGTGTTTGAAAACTTGTTTTTAAGGACTGCTGTCAATGCCTCCTGTAAATTCAGAATCAAAGTGCATATATGCAGAGATATTTGCCTCATAGGGTATTTAGGCGGGGCTTACCGACCTAAACAGCCACAATCCAAATTTTTTTCGTTTGGAAGGTTTTGCAGCATTGTTATTTGTTAAAATGTAATAAAAATAATAACAATAGCCCATAATAATAAGGGCTGTGCAAAAGGTGCCAGAGCATGTTGCAGAAAGCAAGGAGAGGACTACAACTGCTTGATAGAGATGATGTGATACTTACTTCAATGCCAGGAGCTCCATTTAGCCCCCTTGCTCCTTTCTTTCCTCCTAAGCCCTGGAAACACACACACGCACGGACGCACAAAGAATCAAATATACATAGAAATTTTTAAAAGAACATGTTATACATCTCAGTCACCTCCCGTAGAGGAGCATACATACAAGACCATGCCCAGTATAACTTATAGGGACAAGCCAAGCTCTGAACAGATGATATACTTTAGAGTTTATACTTTGAACAGGGTAAAATATTTATAATTATCGATTTCAATGCGACAATACACAAATGTAACTTTGCTTTTTCGCCATTGCCACTCTTTAATCCTATGATGACCTACTGCCTCACCCACGCAGAGTGACAATAATTGTGCGTAGGAAAGCTGACAGATCAGCTTTTTATTTGCACATAAATAGTGCACTGATTGATATTACCAGTTCTGAAGTTAAAGATTATGCTGTAAAGGCACAGAAGAACTTTTGAAATTAATAAACTGACAAGGGTGAAAACAGCATACTCGCATCTATTCCATTACTGATACTGATGAAAGGGGGAGGGGTGCAGGATTAATGTGGAACTTGCTAACAGACTCCAACAGAGCTTTCTTAGTTAAGAAGTTATGTGACAACTTAGACTGACAGTTTAGCACAGCATACACACAGCTATTGTTTTAGCATAATCATAGCAATTAGTGATTAGAAAAACCCACACATGCAGAGCTGATATTAGTATTTACCGTTTGTTTGACTGGCACTTTAATAAACTACTGCTATTGGCTTGCTGAGTTGTATTTGTGTAATAAAACAGTAACAAAGTGTGTATTCGAGCTGCCCTTCCCTCCAGAGAGGACAGACCGAGGGGCAGAAGGCGGAGAAACACGCATCAGAAACACCACAACTATAACTTCACATCTGTAGTTCTCACTAAGTACGTTATTCAAATACAAATACAATGCTGAGAATCGTCAGCTTTCCTACTTACAGTAACGTGTACTGTTGGCTCCCCGCATGTGAGGTAATAGTTCATCGAAAAAGTGACGTTAAAAGGAACTAACTTTAATGCATTTTCACGTAAATGTTGTCAGCCATAATTTGCATGTTTAAATGCAAAGGCAAAAACCCAAACAAATATAAGGGCACAATACAAAGAAATGCTAGGTGTAACTAGTTCCACTTGTACTATATAGAAGTGTATAACTTTTTTCTGTGGAAACTGTAACAGTACCGTATCTTTTTATTCCTCGGTAGTGAATGCTTTTTATTAAACAGCTACTGTTTAACAAAACTATCAACACTTCCCATTGTTGCTTAGCAGACATTTACACAATTTATATTTTTTAACAGATGGATCCAATGTACAGTTTATGTTGCACATAACGGCAATGCTCAAACCCAAGCCAAGTGAAATAAATAAATACTCCCAGAATACTAAAAAAGTTATATAATCACTTTTGCATACGGGCTGTTTCACATGTGGAAAAACCTGTGAGTAATTCACTATCAAAAGCATCAAGAAAGACTCAAAAATGTTTCACAGGGGAAATCAAATTATGTAATCAAAAGGCATATAACAAGATTTAAAATCCAAAGAACAGCTACAGTTAGAAAGCAAAAGATGTTCAACAGAAAGCTTGTTTTATCAAAAAAAAAAAACTCTGCTTTGATGGCAATTTTGAAAAACAACATATTTCAAAGCCATTTAACTGCCAAAGGACAAAAGCAAAACATGTGGATCGACATAAGCTTCCATTTTTTTCTACATTAACATTTCACCACAGCTGAGCTGAAATCATCAAGCGTGTCGAAGAGGCTCAAAAGACAAACTGCTTCAAACCTTTGTTTCGGCGTGCTCATGCGGTGACAGGTGAAAAATTAAACACTGGGCTCTGGCCAAATGTCTGCGGTTGGTCTCTTACTGGCAGCAAACAGGAGGCTTTTTCTTGATCCACTCTCAGATATGAACCCAGCTACCCATTCCCAACCCTGCTGGCAGGGGCTGAGTAAGACTATGTTAACAGATTTAGTGATTTAGTTGAAAATAAAAGGCGTTTCAGTCCAAGAAGGACAGTCTGGTAACTGAAATATTTTGATGCTGAAACTGTTCATTTTGTTTTCAGGGAAGAGATCAGATCAGGAAAACCACTGGCTTTACTTTAGGCATGACTGGAAAAAAGTATGCTTGTATGCATGCAAAGGCAACTGTCACGGACTTACTGAAGCTCCCATCTCTCCCTTTGGGCCTGGTTCTCCAGGGAGTCCTGGTGATCCCTGGACAAAGTACATGAACAATAAGATAATATACGACACCATATTCTGTTAAATGATAAACATGTAATACTTTTCACGTAGAACCAGTATGTAAAGTAATACTACTATACTGTATAATAGTATTACTACATAATAATATTTACTGACTTACTGGGGGGCCTTGTGGTCCAATTGCACCACGGGATCCAGTGGTACCAATATGGCCCTGAAACACAATGACGTTTGATGATTCGTCTGTAAATCCGAACATTTGCATTCATTTATTCTCTTATTAACTGAAAAAACAATAGCATGTGCAAAGTCGTATTAATTGTATTGCCGTTATACTATCAAGACAGACCGCAGGTGTTAATAAACATGATTGATAGATTCTGCCCTCAGATGAATTGCAGTAAAAGCCAGGAAGTACCTTTTGTCCTATTTCATAGATAACTGGGGAATAATTTATGAATTGCCAAACCAAATATTAGCATTTTTTTTTGAGCGACTTTAAAGTTGATCTCCAGTGATGCTTCCCAGGACTGCACTTCAAACAGTTACACAACTGTTTCGGCCACAGGATGAGAAACAGTACTTAATGACTCATACCAACCCGCAGCACTATTCATTAGAAGTACATTTACGGCAATCCGGCATACAAGAGCAATAGCTAAGCAGTCAACCTACATAAGTGGATTTAGGCAATGTCTTGAGAGGGTTGGAAAGGGTAGGGGTTTAATAAAAGGAACACTATTGCATTCTTCTGCTTCTTTGCTTATTCTCCTGTTTTGTTTCGCTTCGTCGAACTAATAAAAAATAAGGATTCATTACATTGTAGGCACATTTTTAGTCTGGAACACCAAGACTACTGTGATTGTGTCTGTATGCACATCTGCGTGTGTGTGTGTAAATCTTAGAGCAAAGAATCCGTGACAAAAACACCAGATTTCCCCAGTCTAATTCATGGGAATTAGGTAATCCTCCACAACTTGTGTGGTCCGCCCCTACCTGACCAGAGCAGGATTTCAGTAGTGCACTAAAGGAGTGCAACATGCAAGTAGACAAGCACCCAGAGCACTCACTTTGCCTGTCTGAATGATGGAATGGTTTTTTCTACCTGATACCCGTCGTCCCCTGGATCTCCACGTTCTCCTCGTTCACCCAGGGGCCCCTGTGTAGACACAAATGCACACACTCTATGGCTGTGACCTGTGGGTCTGTATCTTTACTGGTGTCAACTGGAATGGTGTAATTTACCACAGAGCTTACTTAGATAATCCAGATTCATTTTAACCACTTATGTCAATCCTGTATTTAAACAGCTTGAACTTTAAACTGAGTGACTTAAGGATTAGAATGGAGAGTTTAAAGGAAAGCAAGACCTACTGGTTCACCTAAGGGCCCTGGTGGTCCTGGGGTCCCATTGTCCTCGCCTGGATAACCCTGGAATGTAGCAAACAAAATCATTATTATAGATACTGTACATGCATGCAGACATACAAATGTGACATTGAAGAACTTTGCATAAACTTACCAAATCAAAATGTTACAATACTTTCAACTCAAACATTAGTTTAGGTATCAAATTACCTTTTCACCTTTTGGCCCTGGTGGTCCAGTGGGGCCAGGCTTTCCAGGGTGACCCTAACAAAACACAAAGTTTCTTATTGTTCTTAAGGATCCTGGCATACATTTACTTGTTATAACATGTGTTTGAGTTCCACCTTGAAGCCTGTCAGCATATTAATCAGAACTGTTTAAATATAAACACACTTTTTTGCAGAGATGCTCTAACATTGTGTCACTAAAGGATTTGGGTTTTGGCACAGACTCTGAAATCACTCAGCAACAATAGTCAAGTGTAAAGGAAACCTGAGACCCTTCACGCATATAAACACATGTTCAGAGAATAGAACAAAATGAACTTGAGGTACTGTGTTCATATTATGCAACCCAAACCCAGTATTGTTGGCAGTGGTCAGGCTTTTCCAGGCCTTGGAGTTGCCTTGGAAAACAAAATCCTGCTATGTAGTATTTTTGAGTGATTAACAACGAGGAATAATACAAAATAAACCAAAACATATATATGACAAGGATGGCAGGGGTAACGTGTAATGTCATCCTCAGAGTAAAACTAAGAACTTCTCCAGCACATGCTATTCTTGGAGCACAGAACTAGCAAGGGAGGCATGTCAGCTAGCCTTAAATTACATTCAACAGCTATGTTGCAGAGAGATTTGTATGTGAATACCATAGTAACGTCTACTAATTGGATTTAAAAGTGATGCATAAACCAGATATAGCACTTTTTACTTCGGTCCTTGTTCTTGGTTTATAGGGCTAATAATTCTACAATGTTCTCTAGATGACTGATGATAAATCAGTCAACCATCTGGTAGGACATTTTCTGAAACATCCCAAATGTGTTTTGGGTAAATGTGCTGTGTGGTCACTATGTATATGTATCCATGTCATATGCTTTTAGTCTGGAAAACTCACTGTGTATCCTGCCAGTCCTGGTTGTCCTTCTATCCCTCTGACTCCAGGTTGACCCTGGAAAAAAATGCAGAAAATACACACAACATGAGGCTGTGAATCAGTTCTAGTGCTGTTTGTTTCCTTTTTCCCCACTTTGTTTCAGCTAAATATAACCTTGGCTTTAAAGAGACACATGTGCGAACTGAATCCAGTGACCATTAGGACAAGGATGTAAATCTTTTCTTCACAGCTTTCACAACATGGTGTTAGTGGTTGTTTCAAGAACCTTCTGTAACGGAACCAAAAATGTCTTCATTTGGCTCTTCCTGTCTTTCTCAGGCCTGAACAAAAAACGGCCACTGGATACTTTGCTTATAACTCTTATAACACTCGAGAGAGTTTTTCCCACAAATCTGATACGGCTTGTCAGATTATGCAAGTGAAATCCCCCAAACTACAATTTAGAAAAGATTTGCTATTGTAAAATTTAGTATTGAGAACACAACACAAAATTAAAAACTAAGACTATTACATGAACTACAATTCCTGAAGTATTTACCTAAAACACAACCTTGAGAAATATTTTACTTTAACATTTTATGTTATTTCATTTACCACTAGATTAGTCCAACTTCCACCATATGTAAGTTTCTATATAATACATACTTATTTTTACACATAAAATAATAGTCGTAGTTGCAGCCGTCTCTTCATTAGCTTCAATGTGTGTTAGTAGAAAAGGTCTTTGGAGGTTCACTCGGTTCTGATAACAAAAATAGGCTAAATTCCAAACTTGCCTCGGCCTAATCAGGTCAGGTCTCATTTCACTGCTACAGGTCTAGGGTCTGTGTGTCAACATGTCCAATACCTGAGTGGATTCATATATACCCAAGAGTAAATGATGTCGGTGAGCTTTGAGATGGGAGAGAGCAAATGAGATCTCTAAACTTCAGCGCTCACCCCAGCTTTGTTCTGATGACAGAACTGAAGCAGAGTTTATTTTAAGAGCTGGAAAATAGCAAGTTAGTTAGATAATATTTTACTGAGACAATACATTAGATAAGAAAATATACATTTGTCTTTGAAACAATGCTAAATTAATAATGATTTAGAATCAGTTGTCTTAGCTTATCCTTGGATGTCAGATCTGGCTGGAAACGAATGTATCTTACCAGGTTCAGGCAGGTTTTCTATAAGTATGTTTTGGGTCAAGTCCAAAATTCTAAACAAGAGTTCTAGTTTGAAGCCACCTAATGATTTTCACTATTCCCTACATGTCACACATTCACACTTACTAGATACCAGTAAAGGTCAGAGAAAAAAGGCAGGAAGAATAGTTACTAACTGGTGTGCCTCGAGTTCCCCTGGCACCTTTTGTCCCTGGCTCGCCTGGCTGACCAATGTCTCCTCGTGCGCCCATTTCACCAGCAAGACCCGGAGGTCCTCTTTCTCCCTATACAGGTGTTACAAAACAGAAACACTTAACAATACAACAATAACAAAATAGAACCAGTTGATATAAAGATAAATAGGTATAATATGGAAGAAGGAAATAATCCCAAAACACAGCAGTGTGAGAACTCATCACCATTTGTAAGAAAACAAATTCATCAGTCTATCAAATCATCTTCTGTCTCTGTTCCAGTAAGGTACTTGAGTAAACAGCTTAAATGTGACCAAAATAATAGGTAGCTGAAACAAGATGACTCAGTGGTTCTCTGGAACTGCTCGAATGCCAAAGTACAGTTTCGGTTAGTGTCCTCCCTTTCCCAGCTGTTTAGCTGCCAGGAAACAAACTGCACTGAAAAAATGAGGGTAAATGAGTCACTTACCTTCTTCCCGTGTCGTCCTCTGTTCCCTGGGGGTCCCAGTTTTCCTTCTGGTCCCTGCACAAGGAATCACAAAGGAAAAACATCATTTTTTAAAGAAACTATTATAAATCGAGTGTCATTGACAACTGCAAACTTTAAACACCATCCGATTACATGCTACAGAAACTTTAGCTGAACTCTAACGCTGCACTTTGAGTCACATTTTGGATTCTGTCTTAGTTTGTTGAGTGTTCTTCAATGCACAAGTAAGCAAATCTGATAACATATAAACACCAATCTGCAGACCCTGAAATGGCAGCATCTTAACAACAGTTTTACATGTGCACAACATATGGTAACCTTTGTTGATCCAAACTTTTACCATATTGTTTGGTTTTCAATAATGCAAGCTAAAAATAGCTGTAAATAGTTCTGTGAAGCATCACCTTTCAACACCAGTAATCTTACAGCTATCAGACACTGCAAAACATCTGCAATCTGTGAGAAAGGGACTCTGTTGAGAAGGCTGACCCCTGCTGGGATACTAGGGCATTAACTATTTAAGAGAAGTCCTATACTTTACTCCATGTGTAACAATAATTTAAAGATCTAATGGTAGTATTTATATTTTTTATGATGACTAATACTTGAAAGGCTGTGCCGAGTGCAGTGAAGAGTAGCAGATGGTAAAGCACAGTGAAGCATGGAGAGAGAGATCCGAGCAGAGCAGAATGGACTGATTTTAAGTCTCATGTTAGTTAACTAAAGTTTCATACTGTAGCTTTAAAGTTGGCAAACGTACACGAAAGCCTTGTTTCCCAGGCTCTCCAGGTGCTCCTGGGGGCCCAGCATCTCCTTCTATCCCTTTATCACCTGGCTCTCCAACTGGCCCACGATCACCAGGTTCACCCTGACAGAGACAGAGAAGCAAAGATGCAGAAAGACAAATGAAATATAATTAAGTTATAATACATGGTTAATGCAAAAGACTTGTGAAACTAAAAAGCTGACAAGCTTCTCTTCATCATGCATTAGAATTGTGAAATTGTGGGAGGGGACTCTGTGGACAAAATGAATAGTAAATAGTTCTTCTCTTTGATGAAGTAAAGCAAATGGAGTCTACTAAAAACTCATTACTACTGTTGCCATATAGGAAACACAACTAGAAACAAATCCATAACAATTTTTTTTCTAATGGCTAAGTTACCTTGGCTCCATCTTTCCCTTGAGGGCCATCTTCACCAGGAGGACCGTGAGGACCCTACGAAAACATCACTGTTTACGTATTTACAATGTATTGCTCACTTCAGAGGTATCGCTAATGAATTATGTTAGTAGTGTGTGCACATGCCTCCAAAACACACAGTGATATCAATGTGTCTTGAAGTTTTTGTACATCTTGTACATCACTGCCCTAAGGTGAAATGTTAAACTGCTGGAGGGAGATTCAAAGAGCTTTGAGTAGGTATTAAGTTACTAATGAGGTTCTGAAACCTTTTGAACTTTTAATCAAAGTGGTTAATGCAAGTAAAAATTCCTGAAAGTCATTTTTTAAATTTTATTGTCAACAATCCCCATAGAGAAACTTAAACAACAATGAATTTCAGACACTCAGTCACTCTGTACGGCCTTCTACAAATTAAATCAGCTTACTCATCTGTACTGTAAGTCAGTCAGGCCCACTGCTCAGCTTTTCATTTGTTAATCAAAAAGGCCTGGGTAAGAAACTGGTGCAAAACTAGCCACCGTTTTCATCGTATTCTGAATGCTGAATGAAGACGCATGTCACCTGGTAGAGAGGTGTGGCTGGAAGGCTGATGTGTTTTTAAATCCAATTTGGACAGCAGCAGACAGTGCTGCTAAATAGAGGCTAAATAGAGGCAATTCATTGTTGGTTTTACTTTCTGTATGAGTATTGTAAAATATGATGATGTAGAACAGGGGTCTCAGACTCGCGGCCCGCGGGCCAATTGCGGCCCGCGAGCCGATAGTTTGTGGCCCCCACCTTATTATTAAAGTTTAATGTTAGTGCGGCCCGCGAGTTTGTTATGAATGCTGACGTATATTGAGGAAATGACGTTCTTTGTCAAACCTGATTGTGAGCCAAATGTGGCTCAGCTGTGTGCCAGGTCTCTAGCAGCAAGATGTAGGCAAGAGAGGCCATGTTCAGAAGAGCAGTTCATGTTCTTAAATGTTCCACTTATGTTCAGGACAATTCATGTTCAGAAGAAAGCTGAACTGTTAATACAGACATTTGAATCTAATTATTATAATTATTATTATTATTTTATTTACTTATTACTGATTGATTGATTGATTTTCTTATTAATTTCTTATTTATTTTCTTCTAATTTGTTTATTTATTTTTTCATTTTTTTTTGTGTTAAAAATAAAAAATAAAGACATTTGAGAAGATTAAAATTATTTAAAAGTTTTTCTTGTGGAAACCTGATGCGGCCCAGCCTCACCCCGACTCTGCCTCCAGCGGCCCCCAAGTAAATTGAGTTTGAGACCCCTGATGTAGAACATAAATAAAGCTTTGACACTTCATGCTAGTGGAGACAGTGACTCTCTTTGTTATGCATACACAGGTTGTGGACACAGTCCAGGACACAGTATTAATCAAATTATATGTGCTTACTGATATAAAAAAGATGTAGTTTAGAAAACTAGCCACTGCTGTTACAATTTCAGTGACCAGTAAACAGAACACACACTGTCCTTTAAACTGTGCACAGGAAACCGCTGATAACTATGGCATATGATCTCAAATCTCTTCTGTCCAAATGTGGTCACTTTCTCTGACATCTTCTCTTTTTGTTTATTTTATTCTATCAATTGAGATAATTAAGCTCTGCACGATAGGTCTAGCATGTCTGGTCTTTACCAAACAATGGTGAGTTTACATCTGTGTGAAATACAGAAAGGTGAAACTCGTCTAGTTAACATGTTATTGACTGTATACAACCTGTCAGACAAAACCAATTCTATGATTCTGCTCTCTTCACTCCGGGAGATTAGATGTCTTCGTCAGAATGACGGGGTGTAAATAAATGGCCGGGTTAGATTTACCCAAACACAAATAAAGAAGGGGATTAGTGGCTTGTTTGCAGTCACTCACTCTCACTCCCTCCTGTCCCTGCTCTCCTTCAGCACCTGGAGGCCCGGCATCACCCTGCAGGGACATGAAACACAATGTGGGCACTGTGGAGGCCAAAAGATGCCCATGTTGGTTTTCACACCTGGCCATTGAGGGTTAAAAGAGGCAGTGCAAGACTTGGCATCAGATGTTATTTCCTCTAAGGCTACTGTTAGCTCATCTACACATTCACTGAGGAAGCGTCCAGCTTTCCACATTGTTTACGGGTGAAGCTCTAAAACACAGCAAGGCTGTACTCACCTTTAATCCCGGCTCTCCAATTGCACCTGGTTCTCCCTCTGCACCAGGTCCACCCTACAAGCATGGGTCAGGCATAAATTATATTTTATTTGTTTTGTATGTATAGAAATGCCAACTGTAAAGCTTAACTGTAAAACATAAAAATGAATAAATAATAATTAAATATATTTATTAAAAAGTACTTCAAGTCCTTGCTCTCCCTCAGGTCCAGGTTCTCCCGGAAGTCCTTTGGGACCCTGCAAAAAAATATCTATTACATGATGCCTTATGAACACTAGATCAATGTTCACTTAGAGTTTAAAATACCTGGCGTAGGAAAGCTGGAGACCAGCCAAAGGCAAGAGGAGACCCGTTAAAAAAAAAAAAAAACATGCCTCCAAGCACTATATTAACATCTCACCCTAATAAATATCTGTATCTGGTTGTTTGACATGCTTGATGCCCCTGAGGGGTCAGCAGATTTCCAGAAAAGTCAGGAACACGAGGACTAATGTGAAAAGGCAGGAAAAAATCTGAATCTAAATCTCAAAAACTCCCTCCCAAACAGTTAAATTACTGGTAGAAATCAGCATGAGGGCATTTGTGAGGGCCAGCTTCTTCCTACAGACTTTGTAAGCTACAATGATTCTCTGCATACTCCACCAGCCTTAACAGATTCCAGAAAAGTCCGTTTTCACAATGTATAGTGTGTTTAATGTTTCCAGAAACATCAAGAGAAGACAGCATCCTTACTGGTTCACCGTGAGGTCCCCTCTCCCCGGTGCTGCCTGGAATACCCACTTTACCCTGGAAATACACAGTCAGGAGCTCAGTGTTACTTGAGTCATTCTTCATTTGCGTAATTCTTTTTCTCCTCTTATTATTATAATCACGATTACCAGTAGCACAAACACAATGATGATGATGATGAGAACCTCTTTTACGCAATTCAAATTAATTTGCTCTCTTGAAATGTCAGGATGTGTTGTTGTCCAAATATAGTGTTGTCAGGTCAAACATCAGAAAGGACATTGTGAAATAAAATAGTTATGGGTAGTGAAATTGAATTTTAATTCATCACATTCATCGCAAACTGCTTTCATGAAACAAATCTTTCAAAATAAATCTTTCATGCATGCAAACTTGATAGATTTTAAGGGATACCTTCGAAAACACAAGATGGCGCCATGACTCCTGAGCTGGACAACAAAAACTATCACCCTCAGGACACAAAGATGTTTTACAACATCACCACGACCAAGATTTTACTGGGACACTGAGTGACATATTCTATAAGAGGCAGAGAATAATGCAGTTTCTTTGCTATAATTTTTGTGAAAGCCTGACTAAAACAGCATGTTTAAGACTGGATGGGAATGACCTAGAGGGCAGAAATCACAATCGCAAGGATTTTGTGTGCAACGATATGACGGACCTCTTTTAAAAATCAAGTTGCCATAATGTCAAAAATTTTTTAATCAAGCGACCACGCTCTTAAAATTGCTCTTGTAAATTTCCGCGCTGTGGGATCAATAAAGATTACCTTACCTTCATGCGTAAAAGAGAAATTACTTTTGACACATACTGTAGAATAAGGAACCTCATATCATTTGCCAGTCTCTGGGCCGAGGGGTGATTTGGAGCCTTAAAGGTTCTATTTTATTAGTAAATTGGTGAAATTGTTCACATTTCTAGGAGGATGGTTCTCAGTTTTGACTTAATTAGGAACTGAGTACAAAATTTAGTGATGCAAATAAAACCTGGGGTTATCAAGTAATGTTGTACAGTTCTGATTAAAACTTTTTTAAAAAAGATCATTGACAGAAAGAGTTGTGACAGAAGGAGCTAATCGTTATGTCGCAGCGCATCAAATATCTTCCCTAAAGTCAGCTATCTTCTTATTAACTTCTTGGAGTGGTACACAGTCCATCCATTATCTGGAACTGCTAAATCCGTGTAGGGTCACATGTGGGTTCAGAGCCTATCTCAGCTGTCATAGCAGTTACATTATTCTCAGATCTGCTGCCCCACAATTTATGTTCGCCGCTCTGTTGAACACAATCTCTCCAGTTCTGTTTCAAAATTTCAAAGTTTCAGTTTAACTTCTACTTTATAAGGAAAGAGCTCCAAAAATAAATCTGTAAAGCCTGGCAAAGGGATGTGGTGAAAGGGTTCAAGGTGTGTAAGGGTCCTGAACGGAAACCCATTCTAAAAACAGGATGGGACGTGGCACGTCACCTGGTAGAGTAGCAACCAGTTCGTCTGGAGCATTCTTCTACTGCCTGATACTAGCTCAACTTAGCTCGACTGTACTGCACTAGCTTTTAGTAGCAGATACTTTCCACTGCAGATATATTACCTGCTCAGTGTAGCTGGTTGCATAATATTGCTGCACGCTGTGATGTCATCATTAATGCAGAGAGACACAAGCAACCTCGAATAGTAATTAAAATATTTTTGTGTTGTAGCCACAGAGATGCCTCTTGCTAAATGAAGGAATAATCTGAAGAAAAATAACTTTTAGGGTAAACATTACTTACAGGCTTTCCAGGAGGGCCCCTCTCTCCTGGACTACCAGCCGAGCCCTTCAAAATAAAAAAATCAATGTTTAAGCAATTAATGGTATCATTTTCTGAAAGATGAAAAGATATCGTTACCATATTTAGTGTGTGTGTGGGAATGGGTGGTTAACATGATACATAAGCATCACCACTTTTGCACTTGCAGTTTTTAAAAACATAGCATTCTGCAAAATTAATAACTAATTTCTCTATTTAATGGCTTTAACATTTCTAGCTGAAAATACACTTCCAGATGGATGGATAAACAGGGTCGTTAATCTACTCTAGAGACCTTGAATTATACAACAACACTGAATATCTATAGCTGCAATAGCTCTTACATAAAACTTCTTTATGGAGAAACATTTGAATTTAAATAATTTCAGCTAAGTCTTCTAAATTGTCATGCACAACAGATTGTGCACTAAATAATAGAACTATAACAGCTTTATAAATGTTAATGCCACTTATGTTATTTTCATCTCATAAATTTCATTTCTCATAAATCTGGGTCTATAATGAACGGTGAATACAGGGGTTTTGTACTTGTTTCTTTGGGATAAATGACTGACACAGTGTGTGAATAAGACATAAGTGTATGCCTAATTGGCATCTAGTATGAGTTTCTGGACAGTAAAATCCTAATCCATCTATTGCAGTTAAGCAAACTGCCGCGAGAACTAAGAGTCTCATGTGTTCCTCTGCCAAATAAAATACGGCAGGGACCAGTGTTTGATAAACGGAGCAACTTTCACTGAAAAGAACAAACACACGAACAAAGAAAAGACTTAGACTGAGATACTATGTGTGGAGAATTGCAGACAACATGGACTGTAGAGTCTACGGAGGAATATTAAGGGAACATCACTGAAAAACAAGAGCAAACTTCAGGTAACATTCTAGTTACTGCATAAAACCTTGCTGTTGCTGATATCAGTCCCAAATATTAAACACTTTTAAAATATTTTTGAAAGTATGACTGTTAGTAACTACATCTTTATGACATCAAGACATCCCTAAGCCATTGTTATTATCATGTTATCATTGTTCAAAATGACAGTAAAATCTGGTAAAATCTGCAAAATGACTGGGCCAACTGAAGAAGACATTTGCATTCTCATGTACAGCCCCTCCACATAATATCCATATAACTGTGCCTATAAAGCTGCACAACAGTGCACTTCATAAAAACAACGCATCACAGAAGAGCTGAAAGCAGCTTCACACAGTAATTATATTTCGGCGTAACCCGATACAGACACAAGAAAAAGGCCCATTCTTAAAAAAGAATTATTGAAGACAACAGGGGCCAACTGATGACAAATGGAGCAGGATGCTCCAATAAAAAAATAATAATAATAATACTGACATTGGAAAATGTTTATGTATATGTAAATGTTACCTTCTCACTTCCAATGAATCTGAAACATTTCTCCAGAATTGTGTACTGAACAAAAACTATCAACAGCATCCTACTTTGAAAGTGTATTTACAACGTATTTACAATGTGTCTCACAACTTCAGAAACTTTCGACTTTCCTTATGTCCTTGTCTTTCACTTGATAGTAGAGGCTGAAGGACGGCTGTATGTGCATATTAATTCAAACAATACTTACTATGAATCCTGGCTCTCCTTTTCCTCCAACATCACCCTTTTCACCCTGCAAAGAACAAAAATGAGAGATTTTGAAAAGATGCTGTTTTCCAAGGTGAACAAAATATTGAGTATTAAGTATTAAATATTAATACATTTTCATTGGCTGTGACAAATGATATAACAAAAGCAATTTGAGCAAATAATTCCTGAAACTAAATAAAGACACATTTGAAGCAAAAGGACAATATGTAGTTAACAGTCACATGCATATGCTGGGTGCACACCACCATCAGGTTTACCTTGGTGCCCTCAGGACCTGGTTCTCCCAGTGGGCCATCTGGCCCCTGTGGCCCCTATAAAAAAACACTTTTTACTTAAGAATGAGCCAGATAGAAAAACATTTAGCATCAATGGAACAGGCACCAGTGAACATACATGTACAGTTAACTAAAAAATGACACTAAGTAATTTGCCTGTGTTCTTTGTCTGCCTGGAGGGTCTCTGGTGCTGATACCATAACCTCACACTCCCAAAACCATTTCAGTTGGTTTCTCCACCACCACATAGGTATGGTGATAAAGATCTGTAAATAAACCCAATCACCTCTTTTTTTTCTGTGCACACTTTTACAATTTATCATTTTCACTTTGTTTTCATCTTGTTTTTCCTGTCTTAATCGGACTCCCTCCCCTCTAAGGTCACTCTGCCTCATCTCAGCTTCCTGGGTTTCATTTGTTTTTGTCTTTTTCCTTTGTCTGTCTCTACAACATTGGTTTTAAGGTCACTGAGATAACTATTTCTACCATTTTATTTTTTTATTATTTTTTGTCTTTTTGGCTTATCCTTACATTTCAAGGTTGCCAGAGCAGATCATTTGTCCACATGTTGATGTTACTGTCACTTACACATCTTTGTCGACATTAAACTAATGTAATTAAATTAATTTCAGATTGTGGACATAAGTTGTGGTAAATTACCTATAGCTATTAAAATACATTAATCTGTAGGCAGAGACATGTTGATAATGAACAATGTGTGCATACAGATTTCAAAACTGCAGAAAAGTTTTTTCCAAGGAAACAGAGTGAAATCACCATTGTATTGTTTTGTGGATTGTCAGTGGCCAACACTAAATTGCATAGCTGCATCCCAGAAAGCTAGGAGGAAAATGCATTCACCTATATCACAAATGCTATTTTTTCTTCTTTTCTCAACATTCAAACTTTTAACTTAATAGTGAACATACACAAAATACATATGTTGGAACAAACTCTTCATGTGCACAAGTTCAAAACAAGAAGAGAACAATACATTTAGAACAAAGTAACACTGTAGATTTGTGGTGATTTGCAGACCAAGCAAATTTGTCCAAGAACACGGTATAATAAACCAATCCATTAGTGAGAGTTCTTGAGGAACTTGGAGTTTGAATAATAATTCTAGAAAAGTTCCAAGAAATCTGGCCACAATTAAAATCCTTGATTTCTCTTTGCTTCCTAACCTGAAGGTGTCACTCTCATAACAGCGACACAGTGCCTCACAGTATGACTACACCATATCCGTTTGACATTACCATAATGTCTTCCACCTTGTGATTCATGGGTCTTTTAAAACTGTTGTAAATGCCCCCTAAAGATGGAAAGGCCAAGTGTAAGCATAAACACATGTCTTTTAATTGCTTTAACCTCTTTTATCTGCATGGGGCTGTGATGCCAAACAGACAAGTGAGGTTTTATTGTCAATATCGAGTTGGAGTAGACTCCATTATAAAACATACAAGGGCTTATTACAACTAAAGGTAGAAATAGCTCTTACCCTCCTGCCCTTTGGCCCAGCGATACCTGGACTACCCCTCTGCCCCTGTGGACCCTGACAAGAAAAACAACATGGTAGTGAGCGAGAGCAAAGATTAGGTAAGGAAGTTTTTCGTAGTGTTGATTTGCAATGACTCAGTTAGTTCACAGTATAATGTTAAAACACAGGCACAACCCATCTATGCCAACCATAAAAGTACAACACCTTACAGCTTTAAGACAGTCTAGATTAAATCATAGCAAACAGAAAAGTTAGGGTTTATGTTTGCAAAAAACAAGAGTGCATTCTTCCACTTTAAAAAGCTTACAGTTAAGAGACGTGAATATTGCAGTTTGGGGGTTTATAATATCTACCCAAGATACTATGTAAGTAGATAAGTCAATATATTCAAGCTTCTCAGTCCATGAAGTGTTTACGTACATAAAAGAAAGCAAAAAGTTAATTTGAAAATTTACACAAGGAGAAGTACCATAAATAAATGGGTTTATTTTTAACTGCATTAAAAAAAAAGACAGATCGACATGCAAACACCTCAATGCAAAGAATCTTTATTTAGCACAGCACGGGGGCAAACAAGGGTATGACACTTACAGGTGTACCTTGCATGCCGATGTCCCCTGGACTTCCTGGTAATCCTGGATAGCCCTTAGAAAAACAACATATAAATGGTAGACAGGGAATTATGTCATTGTCCAACTCAATCTGCTGCTGTACATGGCTGTTTAATGTTAAAACTATTATACTAATTATGCAATCTATGCTGGATTATACCTCAGGATTTTATAAATGAGTTGGGTGCAACAACAGTGCAGTAAAAGTTGAATCTGTAACTGGAAAGGATAAAGTCTGTTCTGCAGAATAGTGTCGCATATTAAGATACAGCATGTTACAATGTGATCCAGAGCCTCTGCAAAAAGACACGACGGGGAGGTAAAAATACTCTTTCACTAGCAGTGACTTAATCATCCAACTTAGTGGTGGGGAACCCATGCTCCTCGAGGGCTAAGCCCTGCTTGTATTCCAACTATCAGAACAGCACAGCACATTAGTCATACTCTCGTCAGTCAGCCAATTAGCTAGCCTGCAAGCCACTCTGCCAGCCAGCTAGGTCAGGATTGGGGCCAAAGCCACAGGCATGGAGTTATTTTGGGACAAAGGACAGAGATACAGGCCAGCCTCTTTCTATGAACTCATAGAGCATTAGACAGTGGAAACACAGCTACAATGAACAGCAATGTGTTAGTACAAAGTCATTATGAAAGCATACACAGCAAGTACAGTAGCTGCTATTCGCCTGACACTATCCAGACATTCATTAAAGGCAATGAATAGATTCGATTATGCAAACAGTCATGGCACTGTTTTTTGGCATTGGTATAATCCAGTTCTTTTGCTCCTACGAATCTGCCAAACCAGATTTTGATCTAATGCTTTTATTTAGCCATTTTATGGTAAATGTGGATTAAAAGTAATGAATTGAGAAATTATGGGAAAAAAAGAGTGGAGGAAAGTAAAGATTGCATTATGATCAGCTTTTTTTTTTTTTTTTTTTTTTACAGATAGTGATCCTTGACAAAAAGCCTGGATCGTTGCTGATAGAAACGATCAAGATCAGACCACCAAAGCAAAATTAGTCCTAATTACTCATCCTAGCCAATATTCACTAAGCTCACTTAGGGCAGCAGTAGCCTCTCTGACACATTAGTTAGTTACAGGAAGTGTCATGTCATGTCACTGTATTTTATAAACCAGACCAGACAGCCATCCCATACTGGGAACATTTGTTTTTCATTCCAAACTCACGATAACAGTAGACTGGACCCTTTTAGGTTTATCTAGTAAGTCGGCTTCCATTTCCATGAACTAAAACCTTGC
Source organism: Channa striata (assembly GCA_033026295.1). Lineage (NCBI taxonomy): Eukaryota > Metazoa > Chordata > Actinopteri > Anabantiformes > Channidae > Channa > Channa striata. The sequence continues at coordinate 5,907,003 of CM065179.1, read as the reverse complement.
AGCTAAGTAATGGCTGCTAAAGCTTACAACCAAAGTTGCTTACTGGTTTTGTTATATATTGATCATAGTTTGACATTAGCTTACTGAATTGATCTAAAGCTAATATACTATATGTTGCTGCTTTTTTGGAAATCCCCTCTCAACATATGCACTATAGCTTTGGCATTTACCAGCTTTCATACAAGAGTCAGAGCTCTGTTGTATATCCTGAGTAAATAATACTTACCCTTGGCCCCTTCTCCCCAGCTGGACCTGTTGGACCTGCTGGTCCTCGGTCGCCCTAAGGAAAAACAGACAGAGAGAGAGAATCATTAAACTATAATCTGAGTCTTCGTAAAGAGACCTGACACAGTTTAAGATATGCATTTTCTAATAAACTACTCTAAACATTTTAACGGCCGTGTCAGTGATGCTTTAAGCCTCACTGCGGTGTGTAACACCGTTACAAGGAGGCTTCCATTTCTTCTTGTGTTTCTATTTAACAGTGAGTGAGATAGTATTTAAGGTTTTCTTAAATACAAGGAATTGAAAGTCTGATTTATAGGGTGGCAGTGACTGTTATTTACAGTTTAGATAATGCAAAAGGAATTTCAAGGCTGCCAGGCTATAGCTGGTGTTGACAGACCGAACGAGGAGGAGGATCCTAGGGTCTAAGAAGCAGAAATATCATCACAATAACATGTTCTGACATCTGGATGAGAAGGGAAAAGGGTTAAGACACAGTGGAAACAATGGTGAAAGGTGGCAACCATGTTCACAATTCTTTATTTTGAGTCTTGTAAAATTACTAACACATTCGTCATACATGTCAATGCATCATTTTACAATCTACAGTTAATGTCTTATATATAATGATTGATGCCTTCTCATATAAGACAGAAAGGGGGACGCTGAAGCCATAGCTCATTTAAAACCTCACCCTTTTTAATCAGCTACACGTGTGACATTATTCCATTCCCCTTCATATCGCACTTCCCCTTCATATTGGACATCTTTTAAACTCAGTGTTTCCGTAGGAGATTTTAATTCATCCTCAGGTTTGGTCCATAAATTCACCCCTCTGACGAAAACACATCCGATTTTAAATATCTTCTGGCTCTGATACCAGAACGGATTGTTAAACCCTATAATAACCTTTCAACCAGAACATTTTTGCCATGTAAACATTTGAGCTTGTAATTTTTGTCTTCCTGTAATAAATATATTCTCTCCTTATGCCTACCCCATGTGGGGCTAACATAAGGCAGGGTCTGTTTCTGAGAGTTTCAGTGCAGGATTATGGGAATTGTGCATTAATGGTTCCTTCAAATCTAGGCCTAGTAGAGCAGGACTTTTCTGTCAAATATGAACTGCTAGCGAAAACATAAATCTACATCAACTGAACAAAAACACAAAACATATCAAAGTCTGACTATGACTAGTACAAAAGGCAGTAACAGTGATGCCAACATCAAGGTTGCACCTCAATGCATTTGTGTGCTTCTGCAGGTATCTCTGGATTTGGAGCTCTGTGTATTTGTTGGGTTTTCTCAATAACTCTTTATAGTCTTGACTAGGGCTTGGCTCGACTTTTTAAAGTATATCCACATAATTTCAACTGAGGCACAGGGTGAGACAACAGCACTTATATCGATTGATGCAGTCCATAATCCTTTTTCATCTCTCCTCATAACCTCTCTGTGACACCCTGCACCTGTGAGGCCTCACTCATTTACAGTTTTTTCTGCAATATGGAGGGACACAAAGCATCAATGTTCATTAATTCAATTTTTATAGTTTTACTATAACTTTTTGAAAGATACTGTACATTTCTTGACCTTTTTTCTTACTTCTGATGATGAAGGAACATTTGTACTAGCTGAATTTTATTGGACTAGGTTTAGGGTTAAGTTTGCAACCTACACGCAGTTTCAGTGTAAGGGGATGTGTGAGTGTAACAAAATCCTCAAAATAATGTCAGGAGAATCAGATCTAGACATTGTCTGGAGTTTCCCTTTCTGATATGTTGAGATTGTCCAGAAAGGTATTCCAGGCGAGATGCGTTTTTACTTGTAAAGAAATAATCCATATAATTGGGCAAGGGGTGGTTGGGCACTTTGAGCAGGGGGTAGGACATGAGGCACAAATAAAGCTGTGGAAGTGTTTTCCTTGATGGCGACAACACAACCCACTGACTAGTGATGTTGGTTGTACGTTGATGCATCTGCAGTGTTAAAATAAGTTCTTCACCTTTGGGGGTTTGTATTTGTACTGGCTTTCGTGTCAGTCGCAGGAAATGGACGTCATCAACACGCCCAGTCACTCATGGTGAATCCTCCAGAGTATTACTTCCTCTATTCACACATGAGTTCGTCTGGAGATAATCCAGGCTTTGCACTAGGAAGCTGGCTGGGCAAAATCCAGATAATGTCTGGGCCAACACACTTAGGCGTTTGCATTCACAGATACACCCCCTCCGGCTATAGTAACATGACTGCCACCGCCATAGCCCCAGCCTATATACTGCACGTCTATTGACATTATTAGTGGAAAGAAAAGACATTGTCTGAGGTTAGATACAATCATTTTGAGCTTATGTATGTTAACTACTTAGCTAAAATTAGTTTGAAAATATCTTGTTTCAGTAGTGTGGCAGAGGAATGAAGGTCAATAATGGAATAATGGTAACGTGACTTTAACAATATTGTTATTGTGCGAGAGTGTTGCGTGTTTATCTCTGCATGTGTTCTGGACCCTCCGCGGCCCCAAGCTATGGCTGCTAGGCACAGCTCTAATTAAAGGACTCTGTCAATGGCAAGCAACCATCTAATGCTGACTGACAGAATAATGATAGAGAAACGTTCTCCTTACCTTTTCACCAGGAACGCCTGTCACCCCAGCAATCCCAATAAGACCTACTGGACCCTGAAAAGAAGAGAAGGTGAAAGAAAAAAAAATTCTGTTATAGCACAAACAAATCAGGAGTAAGTTACGAATGCTGGTTTGTAAGTATGAGAACTTGAGAACATCTTCAAGGGACAATTTTCAATCCTGTTTTGACACCTGGAATGTAAGAGGTCACAGATTCCAGCGTCATTCTTACGTCAGTAAAAAGGGGGGCAGCCGAGCAGAAGAGAAACGTGTGATGGCCTCTGACAGTCTTAATCATTTTAAATTTCACTTAAAGTTTCAAAATGTACTGAATGTATTATCATTACTAAATCTACTACTACTACTACTACTACTACTACTCTTTCAGCTTTTCCCATCAGGGGTCGCCACAGCGAATCATCCTTTTCCACTTCACTCTAGTACAAATCATTGATTCCAAATATTTTTCACAAATATATTATACACAATATACAAATACAAATTATATAATAGGTATTTCTTGGATACAACAGTAATAATTGGGTATTAGACAGATGTTAATTTTGCAGTATGCTGTAACTCAATACAGATGGTCCCAAAGCATACACACTACTTGTGGAGAGAACACTAGCTAATGCAAATATGAGAGTTGTCAGAGAAGCTTAAACACTTCCAGATCAGTCGTCTGCAAAGGGGCTGCGGTTTGGAGCTGCGCCAGTCTTTCCACAGGACTATCTGGAGCTCAAGACCAACACTGACACTTATGGGTCACTGGGTGCACAGTCATTCACATATAGCAAGTGTTTCCTAAAACTCTGCGAGCGCATTTATTTTAAGCAAAACTGTATGGAGTATGAAGACAACCCGCAGCACAGAAAACAAAGCAGTGAACTAATGAGGTTAGCACTTATCACAAGCCAGACTGAAGCCAAACATCATACTAGTATGACAAATTTCTTGGTACCACAACACCTGGACTTGCAGTGACAGTGAAATCACTTATTCCTAATTACAGGCTGTGTTGTCCCTTTCAGCCTAACATACAAGCACAATCAGACTGGCTGTGAGGACAAATTACCACAATTACTGATTTTTCTTGTTGTACTGAAAATTAATCAGGCTGCAAAGGCAATAACTAGATCTATAAAAAGTAACTGATAAAAGATCCTGTCACTCAAGCATGTTACTCGACATCATTCTTTGCCTTATACATGGCATTTTTTAAACATAATTTAATTTGTGTATAAACACAACTTTTTTTTTTTCAAAGTTTTGTTGAATGCTCTTGCCTGTTCCACGCTGCAACAAAGAATCTGGGTACTGCTGTGACTATTGCCTTACACATAGAGAAAAAATACAGCACATTATTTAGACATCTCCCTTTCAGAGTTCTGCCTCATTCACATCTAATTACACAATGAATAACTGTCACAAAAATGGCTGACGTAAACTATATTAGACTGTAAGTACACTTGTGGATTGCTTTGGTTTATTGTTGTGGACTGGAGGGTGACTTAAATGGATCTCAGCAGCCAATCTAAATAAGGGACTCAATAAAAACTGATGGCCAACGGTTTTCTCACACTGACCCTGAGTTACCCTGCATTAGTCAACAACAGTCTCTCATTTTCTTACATATCCATTTCATTTGGATAGAGGCTAGAGGCTTCATAGGTTTTAGGATTGTTTTTTTCTGCTAAGCCCCATGGTTTCAAAGGCCCCTCTACTGAGTAACTGCTTAATACCTCTCATATGTGCACTCCCTCTCAGCGTCCAACACTGCCTGTTTGGTTGGCTAGACTTCGCACAGAATGCAAATATTAACATTAAGGGGCCTCTTGAAAGGGCAGACACACTTTGAATGTTCAGAGAAGTTGTGCGCATCTAAGACACTTACAAATGGGGTGATATCCCAATAGTATTTGTGTTGCTATAAAGGATTAACTCATGCCTAAAACGGACAACTGAAACTTATTTTCACGTAACGGTTTCACCTATAAAAAGTCTGCAAGTATGGGACAAAAATTATCATCTCAATGAATTAACATTTTCTACTTCATTTATTATATATCGACAACATGCAAAGTATGTGTGATTCTTACGAGACTTACAACAGATGTCAAACACACATTGGAAGGTTTTCAGGCATAAACAAATGTGCACCACGAATTAGGTCACTTCCACAGAATATCTTTGATTGGTATGCTTTCTATTGTAGTGTGGCTTTTTGTCAATTTAATGATGGAAACACGTTTTGGTTTTAACACCAAAAGTACAGTACAGTAAAATAAAAATAGGTCAGGAAAACAGGACATTAACAAGTGCTGCTGTAACTTCCTGCTCGCTGGCTACACGAGGATTTTGTTAATTTAATTGTGGAACATGACATCATTATCTCAAAAGACTGTGTATATTAATCTTTAAGCAAACCACTAAAAAGAACACACAATAAGCACCACATTCCCATTTGAAGAGGGACTTCATTAAAGGTTACTAATCTACAGTAGTATTAGCTGCTGCTTGTCAAAGCAAATGTGATTATGACTTACTTGTGGTCCGATTTTTCCAACATTTCCCATGTCCCCTTTCTCTCCCTGCAAGCAGAAAACATAAAACAGCATGCTGGTTAGTTTCCTGTAATTAAGGAGATCTCTGTCACCATCCTATTCTGCCACTGGTCAACACTCCCAGGCTATTAGACGTCTAAAAAGGCCTCCACACATACTGCACAGAACAGTGGACGTGTGTGTGTGTGTATAAACAAAATGGTGGTTTGCCAGTATGCATGATAATGGCCCTGGAAGAAAAAAAATCATCTCCTAATTAAAAGCATGTTTACAACAAAGTGGGTCTTAGACTTACAATAAATGGGTCACAAACACGCCAGCACTGACATCAGATGTCAGCACTAGACTGTAATTCAGAATGAAATGCAGAAACACATGGTGGGTACAAAAGCCAACTACTGCCAATAAAAAAGATGAGGAAAGTTATAAAATGTTGTGATTTACTAAATTACAAAGCATGAAAAAACAAAAATAATCTTAACTATGGTTAATAGTCATAAGGCTGCAAGTGTAACCAAATTGTAGTTGCAGATATACAGGAGTTATTCATTCCCAGTCAAGAAGATTTAGAAAAAAATTACATTTGTTTGGAGTCACTGACCTTCAAAATGACTGGCTGGGATTTACTGAAAGATTTTTACTAAAAGATTTTTAAATTAATTATTCACGTTTATCAAGAATTAAGGTAATAATTGAGACAACTAAAATGCGGCAGGTACAAGACATTGTCTAAACAGATCAGCTGGAACAAAGTGAAAGACGTTAATCCAGCTACAAACGTAATTATCTGAAGACACAACAAAAACTATTATTGAATATATTACTTATTCTACCCACGGTTTCATATGTTTACATTCAGCAGTGTTTGCTCTATGCTGTTGTACATGACCATAAGTGTGCAACACTGGAAAGACTTCTCTGATTTCACTGCCATGTGTACGTGTGAGCAGGTTTCTAATCAGCTTTTTCCAACAGCACGTGTTTAGCAAAAGGCTGCAGACAGGACAAGCAGCTGAATGAAAGGCTGAGATAATTACATAGCGATGCTTCCTGGCTTTCAAATCGGAGTCTGCTTAAAGTCTGAAAATGATTGTACCACAAAGGGCTTCATACAAATCTAAAGAAGTCACTTTTGATCGCTTCTCTCTCCCGTCCAGTCACTTTGCAAAGACACAAACACGGCACAAAAAGAATCAAAAAGTTATGGTGAGGGGGTGGATTGGTGGTCTTAGCTTACAACCAAAGCTAGTTTACCTAACTTTTCCTGCTCACTACCTGAACTCTGGAGAACTGCCTTCTTCAGCTTGGTGCCCAGCTTCTCGATACTGTCCTGATTCTACTTATGCTGTTCCTGGTTCCCTTTCTTTTTCCTTATTCTTGTGCAGATTTTCGTTTTCAGTCACCAAATTGGGTTCCTCCTCACCTAGACGATAGACGGCAGTGGAGAGCAAATCTGCACCTGAACTGCACACGGAGACGGAAACACTAAATTTGAAAACACGCTTTTTTGGAATCTCACCTGTCTTATAGAAAATACCTTGAAAGTCATGACTCAGGGGCTGCTTTTGGAACAGTGTGTTTGCCCTTACCCGCTACACTGAAGTGCTACAGCAGAAATGTAAACGCTGTAATTTGATTCTTTTAAGAAACCGTTTCATTTGGATGGATGCACAGCTGGCGTGACCACAGTGCACACATTTGATGTTGCTCGCAGTGGTCCAAGGAACCGCTGAGGGAGTCTGCATGTTTGCTCAGACACATGCAAAATTAAAGGGACGTTGGTGTCACAGTGTATTGTGACTTGCACCGCATGTCCACAATTGTTGAGAAACTGAAATTTTCATAAAAGGAATACAGTAATATACAACCACAATTCATTAATGATAGTGCAGTTACTACACAATGAAAGTAGATTCACCATTAAACCATCAGGGCCAGGTTCACCTATGTAGCCTTTCCTTCCAGGTCTTCCCTACAAAGACAAGCAGAGACAAACAGTCATAGTTGATCTCAAGCGTGTATCACATTTTATCTGTGCTGCTGCTTGAGGAAGACCTAAGTTAAACTGTATCATTTAAACCATATGGAAAAGGGTCAATTTGTACGTTGATCATGTCTGTGGGTGTGTGTGTAGTATGTGAATCTTACTGGAGGGCCAATGCTGCCAGGTGGGCCAAGTGGACCTTCATCACCCTGGAGAAAGACATTACAATTCATCTTACTTTAAAAAAAAACATGCATAAGAACACACACTAACACACACACTACACAGTAGGTAAACAGACATGTGAAACACAGCTAACACACAAAAAAGCATTAAGAAATGAAGCCACCTACATAAACATGTTAAGATGTTGCATGAGCAAGCACTAGGTGACAGTGAAGAGCAAATGTATTTGATTCAAATAAAGCTCTTAAGCAGATGTACTTTGTTTTTCACATCCCTGCTTTAGCTCGAACCTTTAACAACTTTGCCCTTGTACACTGATTAGGCGGTTTTGATTTTTTCCCCAAATAAGCAACTCCACTTAACTGCAGACAGTTGCCAAACCAGAGCTTTAACATTGTGCACAATACAAACTCGTGTGATGTACACCTTGCAAAGGTTTCTGTTCCTTTTTCTAGAGCTGGAAAACTTTGAACATTCTTTTTCTAAGGAACAAATGATAAATCATGACCTCACCTAGTGGAACATGCCCTAAGAGATACTGCAAAGAAAAAAAACACTAGCATCTGAGCCAGAACAGTTTTGAGCTACACTGTTAGCTACTTGTAGAAACCTTTTGATGAGCAATACTTTCCATTTTCATTATAAGTGAGTCAAGCGCAAGAAGACGTGTAAAACATGTTGAGTGGTAAGTTGTCTTACCTGTATTCCTTTTGGCCCTGGTGGGCCTTGGGGCCCCCTGGCACCCTGCAAACCCTGAAACATAGCCAAAAACATAAATTCAATTAGAGGCAACAAAGTGATGGATGGATGGATACATGAATGGAGGGAGATATGCTGTAGTACCTTTGGTCCAGGTGGACCGTTGGGCCCCGGTACTCCAATGTCCCCAGGAAAACCCTTTCAAAAACAGGAAACAATATCATAATGTGTGATATTTACACTGGTCATGAGTCATATGACTGGTTAAGCTTGATCTTGCACAATAAAATAACTCAATGCACTTTTGTGTTATCACAGGAGGGCTTGGTTTACACTGTGTTTAAAGTGGGAGAGATAAAGGTAGGCTTATTTCTGTGGTAATGTACAAAAGCAGCTCCTCTTTGCAAATCAGTTTAAGAATCTCTCATAAATCTAAATCAGACGCAGGGGTGGGGCTTTTTTTTGGAATGTATAGACAAACTTATGTAAGACTGATGTAAAGACAGTGACTGCTGCTGACCTAACAGGGCCAAAAACTTTCAGGCATGCCTGCCCCGACATAATCATCGGCTAACTGGGGTCTGAAAGCACCAAGATAAACATTTTCCATGTTTTTTTTTTTTTTTTTTACATACTTTGCTGCATCAACCATGACCTTTAAACACAGGTTAGGTATTTTTAAATTCAAACCAAAGGTGCATTGAAGAGAGATGCCAGAATGAAAGCAGAAGAAATAAAAAACTGATATTGTAATGACTGAAAAAGTCATTATTGTCAACACACAAACTATATCATGAAGAATAATGTACCTAGTTGCCAATGTCAAAGTAAACTTTTGATTTGCTTTCTTTCTTAAATGTATTCCCATTATAATAGATTAAACCCATGATGTAAATTTAACCATCAGTCTTTCAACAGAACTAAAAATCAGAAGTCTCACTTCTATTCTTCCACAAAATGTCATTGCTGCTAAGAACTATACTGCACTAGACAGTTTCTTGTTTTCATCTGACTTAGAGTTTCTTCATAATTTCCCTTAAAATAACAAAATACAAAATAACCTAAACAACTGTACTAGTTGCTGTTAAATGTGTTTATGTCTAAAATGTACACTGTCTTTTTAACATTTCCATATGTGCACTTTGTTCCCCGTTTCCTTTTGTAGTTTAAGTTTTGTTTGGTTCAATGATGTTTAGCCTATGTGGTCCTGAGGGGACGTTGTTTTCTTTCACTGTGTATCATGCACACTGTATGCGGTTAAACTGATAATCAAAAGCCATTTAATTTTGAAACATATAGGCTGAAATGGGTTGCAATCATCATTACATCCCACAATAGAATCACATGGTTTTATTCCTGATTCCTCCTGGCGACATTTAAAAATGGGCTCAGGCAGGACAGAGAACCGCAAGTCGTTCTAAAAGGTAAACAGATGAAATAAATACTGATGGAAAAATAAAAGCAGCCAAACCTTTTGTTTTCAAGGCACAACAAAGGGCAAACCAAAATTTCAGGCCACACCTGTATTAGAATATGTGCAAATATGGTGTCAACCCCACGTCCCTTCCTCTTAGTTGAGTTCTCCTGATCTTTTTTTCGTTCAGTGAATCTTGTTAGTTACTGTTAGCACCAGAGGAGCCTCTACAGATTTGTACTAACCTTTTGCCGGCAAACATGTAGGAAACACCTGCTGAAGCAGTCACTAACAAGTCCTCTCCTCCTCAGCTATTATGTGATGCACATTAACCATAGCAGCTCAGCACTAAAAACTGAGATGAACAGTACAATCAAGACTCCAGTTAAAAATTTATTAAGATAAAAAAAAAAGGAATTAGGCTTTGTCTACAACTTAGCATTATTAGTAAATTGCCTTTTTTCGTAAATTGTCTTTTTTGGTAATTCCTGTTATCTCCATAGTGAAATCAAAATCATGACAGATGCTGTAGAAAGCTTGTGGAAAAAGTTTTCAAAAACACACAAACTAAAACTTGACTTGGGGAGTCCAAAGATTAACACATTTAATTATTTAGCATTAACCCAATTTGTTATTTTTCATTCTTTGTATGAGCTAAAATTTAAGACAGTAGTTAAAAAGACTGATTACGGTATTAAGCTGTTTCAAACTTCCCTTACTTTTTAGGATCTACTTGAACCAAATACTGGAGGTCCTGGTTATTATTAACTTCAGATTTCACTTTATTCCAAGTTATATGAATAAGTTAAATTTTTTTGTGTTGTATATCCCGACTTATGGTTTTCAATTGTTTTTTTTTTGCTGACATGCATGTATTCTCTTTTGCCTTTATGTGTATTTTTTGACCAGGTTACTGATTCATAAATAAATGATCAAACACATTATATAAACTACTTATCTAGTCAGGTTTATCAGGAATTCACCCGTAATTGCATGACATTTAAAACCAACTGGCTACAAAAGAGATCTGATTCAGATAAGATAATCAGCAGCCACTAAGCACTAGGTGGGTAAGGATAGATCGAAAATAATTAAGGTGGGGGGGTTACCAGAGGACAAGGGTTGGGAAACACTGGCATCAGTAATGGGGTTAAATAAGCAAGACTGTCACCATGTGATGACAAAAATTCTCTTCAACAAAGGTCTTTTTATTTCTAAAAGACCAGACCAAAATCCACACAGAACATTTGCTAAAACACAATTAAAAGCAACACATTTAAACTGCAATAACATGAAAGCTGGTCTTTGTTTGTATATCAGTTGATCAATTCATCAACTAATCAGTGTCATATGATTATATGGCATATACATATAAAGTTTTTCATTCCTATGTTAATACTACGTTTTCTATGTTCATCTACAGTAGTAAGCGGTCACCCCAGCCCGCAGCCAAACCTGACATGTGCAGTAGAATGAGATATGTACATTACAGCTACATGCTGCAAGCATAAAAAGGTCCCATCTTGGCTCTGTGCCAACCACATTACAAAGTAATAATTTTACATCTGCATCTGTGTTTGGACTGGATCATTATGAATCGTTGCTTTACTCAGAACACTACATTGTGCCAAAGCAGTGTAAATACCATTTCCCTAATAATATCTGGTTCTACAGTCCACTCATGCTGTAGATCATGCAACCTTACCTGCCAACAAAAGCTAAATTACAGTACTACGTACAGTACCAACATTTTACACTGTGTACAGGTAAAATATCTAAACATGGTAACCATCCTGGGTAGCTGAAATCTGACCTTCAGTAAAGTTTATCTTATCAATTTTACGGGACTGAACTATATGTGCCATTAAATACAGTAACATAATTGAAGCTTTGTACACTTACAAACCTGCTTCCTTCAAACAAACAATCCGGTAAACTACCCATTATTGTAACAGAGTAAAAATTAGTCACTGTTCAGTTAATATGATAATAATAATTTATATAGTTATACTTTTCTGCATATACATGTAGTTCCAGCTCCTCCTTTTTGAAAAAGCTTTGTGGAAAATACAATGACATTATGAATAGATTATCTTATCACATGTCCTTACCTCAGGTCCTGGAGGCCCAGGTGGTCCTCTTGCCCCCATCTCACCAATTTTACCCTGTTCAAAATACAAAACCCATGAAAACATAAAAATCTACACCTTCATTTAGTTCATATTTTATATTTTCATTATCAAACTGGCAGAGTGGACCTTTCTGGTTTTTCAGTCTTCTCAGGGAATATGGTAAAACAACTGATTCTGAAGTTCACTAACAAAAAACTGTATGATGAAGCTGAATTGATGTGAATTTGACAGTGCTGCTTTACTTAACCAGGTAAAAAATAAATAGAGTCCATATCTCATCTCATTCCATATCTTACTGGGTTTTGTCTATAAAAGCTGTACAGACACATACAAACTCACACATACCATAGGTCCTGGTTTCCCTCTTGGCCCACCAGGACCAGGAGCACCAGTGGCACCCTAAAAGATATGAACACGTTTAAACAGGTCTCATGCACCCCTTGTTTCTGTGTTTTCATCTGTGTTTTATTGCTGTAAATGCATGCCTGAATGCCCATAAAAACATGTGACTTTATGTGATTAATCACATCAATGTTTGTGTTTTGATTAATCTTTTTTGGCTTACCTTATCACCTTGGTACCCCATCTCTCCTGGTTCCCCTCTTTGTCCTACTTCACCCTGAATTTCACAGTATTATAAAGAGATATAACACAAAGCTATCCTGCCACAGTACTTAAAATACGGCCATACATAAAAAAAAGAGAACAATACATACTCATACACACACTCACACAGACAAATTGATCAGTTAAAACATTATCACCACCTGGTGGTTTTACTTGAGTAAAATACTTGAAGTGACATGAAGTGATATATATATACACATATATATAAATTCTAGCAGTATCGACAACTCAAGGCAGTAATGCATGCAATAAATAAAAAAACACTAAGGGAAGTCAATTTAAAATTTCGTTTGAGTTTGAGTACTTCTACCACCTCGGCAAACAGTGTATTACATTTTGCTGCGTATGGGGCTGTGTACTGAGTCTTGATGACTGTCAGTGTCAAAACCTCCAGTATTAATTTGTTGCTGATCTGTGTATGTTAATTAGTAAGGAGTTAAAATATTTAACTTTTATCTACATTTTGTGATATTTAGTGCTAAAAAGAAAAGCCCTAATATGTTTTGCAATTCAGATAACAATGTTGCACTAGGCCAAGATGGACAAACAATGGACTCCACAAAGTTTAGTGGAGTGATGAGTCAATGTATAAGATGCTTAAATCTGAGTGAAAAGTGGTCCAGAGCCCATGAAAGCATGATAGACTCCCCTCTGGGCAATAAATGATTGGAGATAACGTCATTTTGTAGCAAGACGATGACAGGCATTTTTTACAGTTTTATAAACTAAATTCTGGACAAACAAGCAGCTGCTGGAATACTCTCAGTGATGTCTTGGCCACCTCATTCACCAAAACTGAACCTGATCGAGCAGGCGTGGGAGAAGCTAGACGAAAAAGTTTGGAAATAGCGCCCAAGCAACACAGCAGATCTTTAGGAAATTACACCTGAGTATCTACAAAAACTGATAAGTACAAGGCCATAGATTTGTCAGATAGCTTTTCAATGGGCAGTCTTAGAAATAAAATTTTACATTCAAATTTAATTGAATTAAAACCAAGAAAAGATAATAAACGTGTGTAAGTGTTTCAAAATGCACACACCTACACACAATAAGGTTTGGATTTGCATGAATACAAAATCAAACCAACCATTTTGCCCATGTGCAGCCATTTCAGTGTTTTTGATGAAGAACTGCTTACACAGCATCATGGCATTAAGTTCCTAACGGTGGCTGTGTGTCTACAGAATCCTACAGACTTGTATATTATGTCCAAGTATGTGGCCTGGGTAACTGGCACAGTTATATAAGCACACATTGCAATAATATAAATATTTAGATCACCTTATCACCTTTCAATCCAGGCAGGCCGGCTTGTCCTGCTGGGCCCTGTCACAGGGACAAAACAAGAGAGGAAAATTGGAGGAATGAATGAGTTTGGAAGAAAAAAAGAGAAAGTAGAAAATGTGCAAGGAATCAGTGACTTCAGTGAAATCTTTTTGAAGGACGGATATTATGCAAATAAACTGAAGCCGACGGGATTGGTCAATTATACAAGCAAGATTGCGGCATCAAATCAAACATTTCAAAACGTATTTCTAAAACAATTTTTATCTTTATATATTTAGATGTGACAAAATATGTATATGTGTATGGTGGCACTAGACACACATAAATTTTACATTTAAATTTTTATAAAACTTTGTTCATTTGCAAAAGCCAATGGCTATCCTACCTGAGGTCCCCTAGACCAGGTAGTCCTCGTGGTCCCTCGGGCCCTGGGTCCCCCTGTGGAGATAAGACAATATATACAGTAATATAATTTATGTATCACAAATACAGACACACGCACACACACACACACACTTAAGCTAAAATCCCAGGCACACAATTTTCCAATTCTTTAACTATGACTTTTTTTTTACATTAACTCTATATGCCATTTCCTACACAGAGCATTTGTTTTTGTTGCAACCTAATAATGTACAATTAGTAAGACGTGCTGAGACTGTATTCAATTGTTTTGGTTCAGTCTTGGCTCTGCACACCAGTGCAAGTCCACAGCAGCCACTCTAATTGACAGATGGGAGGTGTGAATGGCAAGAATGGGTGGCTGGACGAAAAAAAACCCTTTACAAGAAGGCAGGCAGTAAAGCTGGTAACTGTGACTGCTGTAACCATGTCAGCAGCAAAGTCTTTCTGGTGACAATGATATGTGTGGGATTGGCAGAATCCCAAAATATGCAAGCACATGTACAGAATGTACTTGCTTGGCATAAAACATAAAAACTAACCAAACACCATCTTTGTTTGTATGTAAAAGATATATGTGCTGTCATGGATTCGACTGTGTAAATAAGTATTTTTACTGAGGCACTTGCTCCAAAGAGTAGGAGGCAAGCGAGTCTGTCAGACTTTGTTCCAAGAAGGCTAAAAAGACATTTTCTCACATAATATACTAAACACAAAGCAATTTATGAATCATAGACTTTAAACAAAAGTTGCTACTATCATAGTGCTTTAATCTGTCAAAAACTATAAGTGAGAGGTGAGTGAGAGAACATGGATGGATGTTATGTCAGCAATGGCATGTGGCTTAAACTAGGAGTCCATCTGGATCCTGCAAGGCCAGTGTCTGATGCTGAGGCTCCACTGTGGTACTGCAGCAGGACAGACACAAATCACATGCACTCCATTAAAAGAGGCTTTTCAACAGAGAACACATGAAAAATGACATAATGAAACAAGCTGAGAAAAGAACCCACAAACTCTGGAGTTCAGCAGGATGGACGAAGGGATTGTATACAGAAACATCCCACACAGAGCTTTGCTCAAATGCTGTCAAGATGTAGCCTGACTGCCAGGTGGATTCAGACCATCCAAAAACTTATCTCCCATTGACAAGGGAAGAGAAGTGATTAAAGACTTGACAAAAACCAGATAGCTGCATTCCCACACATCTTGTTTCAACACTACCACTCAGAATATCCATCAGACATAAAATGCCTCAGCATATACTGTTCTTGAAACAAAACAGGAGGAAAGTTTATTAATGAAACACCTTGTCACTGTAAATGACCAAATACTTTTTGAATTAACAGAACCTGATAGTTTGAATATACAAACCAGATAGTCTCTTCATAAAAATGTTATGAATTACAAAATGTTCATGTATCATGAGTTCACCACCTGTCAGCACATACAGTGACCCTTATTTTTTATTAATAACTGTACATGTTTTGCCATAATCACCATAATCAATGTTCTTTAAAATGCACTGCTTTCTTATTTTTGTAAAATGTAGATAATTTGCTTCCTAGTTTTACTTGAGGAAAGGATTTGAAGTTATACTTGTAGATGAGCATTTTTAGACAAATACCTGCTCTTTATCCTGAGTACTGAGTTTTTGTATTACTATACATTATGCATGCAGTGTATCACATTTGGGGAATATGGTGCTGGGGCCATGCAGCCTGCTCAGATGGGCGATGATCACCCTTGTACTTCATAACATAATTCAAACCACCAGTGTTCGTGTTACAGCTGATGCATAAAAAGCAGCAACACAAACAAAGCATATAAAAGTTTGAAAACTTAGTTACCACCAAACCTTTGGCTTTTTTTTCTGGCTGTGAAAGAGTTTCTGGCTACACCACAATTTGTTGGATCACACATTGGCAAAGACATTAAGTGCATACCAGGACAAACCCTTGCTTCCCCATGTTCTGCTCTTGTTTTAAAGTTTTAACTTGTGTAATTTAATAAATAACTAAGCATGTCTAGAGCCACAAGGGTCTGATTGAAACTGGAAAGTGAAAATTATATTTTTAAGTCAAACTGAGCTGGAGGGGCTGACTAAACATGAATTACATGAAAAACAGAATTTAAAAGTCGTAACAATTATATCTTTAATTTTGATATTTCTTACTTAATATCCAGGTTTCTGGTTGATTTTTTCACGTTCCATTTACACATATGATTTTATCACAAAGTTTTCATCACACACTAGACATCAATAGGACAATTGATCTTTTTTTTTGGGAGAGGAGATCAAATGAATCTTGAGGTCACGTACATGAATTGATACACCGAGCTCTTGAATTACTAAATAAATAATAAATAAACAAGCGTAAAGTATAGCTGTTCATAATTTATAAACATTGGTTTCATTCTGCAGTTAAAGGGGTTTAACAGTAACTAATTATTTGGCGACATTTGAATACGATATCTGCAAAGTCAAAGACGCTACACATCAATAGGCCTGTCCGTCACCATTCAAACATGGCAGCCTATAAGTGGCTGTATGATGCTAGAAACAGGCTGGTGATATTTAACATTTGTGATTGATTTGTTCAACTACACTGATTTACTAAAGAATTACTAAAAGTACGTGATGATAATCATAAAGGCTTTGCTTTGGTAATTAGATACGTAACAAAACTTGCATGTGCATATGTAATACATTGTTATGAACCCTTGGTAAGCTAAAATCCTGAGGCCGACTCATAAATCAGTAACAGTTATTAAACCAAAAACAATAGTACTTCAACGCTGATTAAAAAAATAACCACACATGTTTCAACACAGCACATCCTGCCATCGTCAATCAAAAACTCCAACCTATCCACCACAGACAAAGACAATTTGGACGGACAAGCATTATTGAAAACAAGCACAAAGAGAGATGCAAGCAAAACAACTTTCTGAATAGAAAATGTAACACATTAAAAAATGCAAACTGCAAACCTGATACTCACCCTCAGACCAGGAAATCCACCAATGCCAGTTCCACCAACAGGCCCCTGTGAAACATCACAGCAACATCCTAAGTACACAGGACAGAACACTTACAGTACTGCACATTCCTCATTCCCAAGGCTAAACTAATATACTGGAAAATATAAATAAATACACTGTATTTATAAGACACAAAACATAATTGGACAAGACTGCATTTTGGCATATGTAACTGTAATAACTACTACTTTGTCTTACACTTTATGCCAGGGAAAGTCAAGTTGAGCTCACTGTATTTGTACATATTGTCAGAAATTAAAGAGGACATGTGGCAAGCAAAGATGCCCAGACTTTGAAGAGGAGGAGGAAATTGAAATGGCAGGCACAGATGAAAACTATACAAATAAAAAGGACAACTGAAGTCACCAGTGCAAGAGATCTTACCTCAATGCCATCAGGCCCGGGAGGCCCCCTCTCTCCTACATCACCCCCCACACCCTGTGGGGAAAGTACAAGCATTTTAAATTTAACAAAGTCTATAACAAACTATTTCTATATATGTCTTCAATAAGCCAAAGGACATTGATAATTATTTTACATTGTTTCAGTTTTTATTTATCACAAGTTTTTATTATCTGTTTAATCATTTCTACACATTCTATTATCCCAAAAAAAGGACAATGTTTATAACATAACAAACTATTTCCTTTAATTATTACTCAAGATTAAAACGGCACTGACAGTGTGTGAAAATAATATTTATTTAATGAGGCAGGATAAATCTATTGGTGAGCTTGTGGGCTGGCTTACAACAGCCCTCAGGCCAAAACCTTTGATCCAGTTAGCCAGACATGAATGTTCGAGCGAGAGAGAGAGAGAGAGAGAGAGATGAAGAAAGAGAGAGATGAAGAAAGAGAGAGAAACAGAGAGAGAGAGTGAAAGAGAGAGATGAGAGAAAGAGAGAGAGAAAGAGAGAGATGAGGAAAGAGAGAGAGAGAGATGAGAAAAAAGAGAGAGAGAGAGAGATGAGGAAAGAGAGAGAGACAGATGAGAAAAAAAGAGAGGGAGAGACAGATGAAGAAAGAGAGAGAGAGAGAGAGATGAGGAGAGAGAGAGAGAGAGATGAGGAGAGAGAGAGAGAGAGATGAGGAAAGAGAGAGGAAAGACAGAAACATCAGAATAAACAGATAATGGGCTTCCTGCCCGTTTGGCAACTTCAACACAGAGAAGCTAGTTTGTTGTTTTTAAAACATTAACTTTTCACCGTGTGAGTTCCATAACACGACATTCCAACTGTCTCTATCCTAATCTAACTGTCATTTTTCAGTGCAACCATTGCACAAACTAGGCATTGCAGGACCTATGCTAAAATACATGCCATCACATTTCCAACGTGATTGACCGTATCCCGACCAGCGTCCTTTAAAGAAACGTCTCTCTCTGGACACTGTAAATACTGGCCTGAGGTGGCGTGCTCTTTTAGCACGTTCATATTCAGGATACAAATGAGTCTGCATCTGGCATGTCGACGGCTGTCGTTGATTTGAAGTACTGCTAATTTAGAGGATAACATTTTTATTAGTTTATACATTCTCCCTAATTTTTTAGACAAGGCCGACACTGGCTACTGGAGTTGCCTTCCATCACTACTGACTATGGTGTAATAACTGATGAGATTTTTCATTTTGTAAACAATGATAAACTATGGCAGAAATAAATAAAAAGGTTCATTATTACGTGTCTTCCTTTGGGGCCAGGTTTTCCAACAGGACCAGGCGGGCCCTAGAAAAGAAAACAAGTAAAAGAATAACTTCAATCTGAGACATGAATTCGTTTTGCTCCCTGGAAACAACTAGTTTTAATGTCTTAATAAAACTAAGAGATTTTTATAGGCTATAGAAAAGTAGGAAGTAAGCAAGCCAAGAAAAGGTTTCAGCACACTGACTTAACAGTTCCCTTGGGACAAACTACACTGATGTGCAGCAAGCCATGACAGAGATCATAAAGACAAGGATTTCCTGTGTGGTTAGTAGCGCAACATAAATCTGACAGCTGATTTCAAAATGGTGATTAGGGCAGAGTACTAAAACAAAAAGAGAAAACCCAAAAATACAGGTATGACTTCTTCAACTTTAGTCTGTGATCTAATACATGAGACCATTTAGGAGAAAAAGTAAAGGAAGAAGACGAGCAGTAAAGGACAGTATCAGCGATTTGAAAAAGTATTGAGGAATCACAATTTCAATAAAATAGCATTTAACGTAAACAAACATCACTCACTTTCTCCCCCTCCAACCCCAGAGATCCAGCAATGCCTGGAGGCCCAATGAAACCCTGTAAAATAGCACTTTTTCACATTTTCTCCAAGCATTTATAGTATTTCATTAGGACAATCTGACCACAAATAAATCAGTTGTAGAATACACACCTGCCATTGTCTAAAGTGATATGATTGATGTTAGTGAGCAGCAGCACAGGAATTACTTTTCACCTTGGACAGCAGTCAGAATTTCTGCACAATGACCCAAGACAAGTGGGACTAATTGCTGAGTTCCTTGTAACTCTGTTTCCCAGCTCATAGGTTACACACTTACTACATTCTTCCTTCAAGTAAACTGCAATGGGGCCACAGAGTTAGTTCACTCATCTTAGAGTTGTATCTTTAATATCTGTTTACATGGAATGGTTTCTTTTCGCATGTAACCTTGTATATAGAATCAATATAATCAGTGTCCATATTTCCACATCTGAGATCAGAAATCAAATAGATTACTTGTTTTATAAACCATTTAACCCAACATGTGCAATACATATACCTGTACCCTTCATCTCAAATCCCTGTTGATACACAAACCATTACTACAGTATATACTAGTATTAACCTTTCACTCTGAAATTATGTTAGACCATATCAGATATTATTGGCTGTACTTGAGGACATGATGATTTTTTTGGTAGCATTACCTTGACTCCATTCAAGTATTTGTGTCAGTTGGCAAAGGCCATAGTCAGAATGTATGAGTCATTTGTGCAATCCTTTCCTACTCTCTCAGACTCCCCCCTTATCAGTGCACTGTCTGTCTTTGTGCCTTTTTCACTCTGCCTGCCTCACTTCTGACATGCTAATCCCAGCTATCCTCTTTCTCTGTGCTTCAATGCTCCATTTCAGTCCCGTCTCTCACTAACTCATTTGACAGTCTTCCTTCTGCCTTCATACTTTCTCGCATCCATATTCCTTCCATGCCCTTCTCTCGTATTTTTGTTTGCTGAGGAATAAACCATGGTAAGAACCAGTAAACCTTCAAAGAGACTGAAGCAGACTCCCAAAAGACAATGTATGACAAACACAACTCACTATTCTCGAAAGTCTTCCAGCAGTATAGACACTGTCCTAATCCGTTTAGGAAATTAAGTGGTTAATCAAGCCCTGCTGTAGAAAAAAAAGGCGAGTGTTACTCGTACTTACACGGACACCTTTAGGCCCTGGGATACCTTGTGGCCCAGCTGAGCCCTGCAACAAAGCAAAGACTGTGGTAAGTAGGACCTATTGTTACAGTGCATGGAAACTCGCATGGTGAGGCAAACGCATCAGACTTTAAATGGTCCAATAAGAAGAGTGTGGGCTTAATTTACAGACAGCTAAAATAAAACATACATCTATGGTTTTTGTTCTTGATATATTGCCATCTACAGTGCTGCCATTGCACATTGTTAGTCCCCACACTGCACCCATGAAAAACTCTGGGACACTGATTTCTAACATTTATGCCCTGGATCAGTGGAACTGGAAGCATATTTTTGTATTTTTCACTGCACCTGCCTGCCAGGGAAACCTGCAGCCCCAACTTCCCCAGGAGGTCCTGGCATGCCCTGCAGCAGGGAGAGAGAGAGAGAATGAATGGCAAACAGCAGATTAGATGGATGATAAAGTGAAGGAGGAGAAACAGATCTCTACTAGCACTGCCAACTCAGGAATAAAACACGTACTGTTCATTACAGACACCTACCCCCAAACCAACCCTGTACCTTTCTAGCCACCCCCTCCTCACTGGCTCACTCTGCTGTTTTTTTCAACTCACCGTTCAACAAAAGATACTGTGCACTTGAATCATTCACCTTCATGCCCTTATCCTGTACACTTTGAAACAACCATTACGTCATCATATAGAATAACATTTTATCTATGACACTAAACAAATGATAAACCTACAGCAAATTCTTATTCATATTCTGCAGGATTATGGTAAAGTTAACGGTTTTGTGTTTTTGTTGATCGGTGCTGATATTACTCTACTGGGTGCTTAGATTTTAAAACCAAAATTAAAAAAATATAATCTGAAGGGTGCCTGTTGATGTTGTCTTTCCTAAGTTGTAAAAGACTGTACAAGTCATTTTGTAATCTCTCTTTATATTTTCTTGCTGTTGCTGTTGAAGTTTGTAGAAAAATATATCATTGGCTCCTAGTAACAAATAAAACTACGAGCATATAACATTGCTGCCATCTACAGAATTACAGCATCACCGGCATTGAAGCAATTCCTGGCATTCACAGAAATGAATGTCTTCCTTCTTTTGTAAACCTCTGATGTAGACATCAGAAGGCTGTAATGAGAAGGGGTCTGTGTAATGGGCTTGTTAACTGTTAGTATTTTGATGAGGTGAAGATTTTTTCCATCAAAGAGAAAAGATAAAAGAGAATGCTGATTAGCGGGGATAGGATTAATGTAACACATGCTGGTGATACACACAGTCACAGCAGTGTGTTTGTGTCTGCATACACCCACATACATGCATGTACAGTATCTGAACTTTTTTGTTTGTCACTATTTTTGTATGAATTAACATGTAACTACCATATCACAGACTGTATCTTCAACCCTTGACTTTTAGGGTTTTCTAATGAGAGCCACATGTCCCAGTGCTAATATGAACTGCTGAGAGCTGGAAATGCACAGTCAAACTCTCTGGTTTACAAATACACACAAAAATCTACTTACTTGTTCACCTGGCGGTCCTGGTGGACCTGGATAACCTTTAGGACCCTTGAAAATGTAATAAAGCAAAATCATTACAAGTTTATAAAAATATTTCATACGAAAACATAAGGCTGTAAAATCAGTTGAAATGAATAGCAGAGAATAGCCATGTTTATCATGATTGTCCTACTTTAGCATGTTAGAATGCTAACCAGAACAAAGAAGTACTACCAGACTAATTCCTATTAACTATCATCAAGAATATCCCCACTGTTGGATCAGTAAAGTCTTATCGTATTGTTACTTTTAGTCACATCACATTAGAGATTAGACATTTAATAGCACATCAAGTCAAAACACCCTGTGTGAATACAATTTAAAGTAGCATCATAGCATTACATCCGAGATAAATAAGCAGGTGAAGTAAAAAAAAAAAAAGCAATAAATAAAAACATTAAATAATTATATATCTTACATGTGTGTGTGACTAACCAATTGGTAATGACACAGAGTTGTTGCTGAGGCCACTGATAACATCTGGTGCTAATACCTGAATGGCTGTACAGTACAGGACCAATATTAGGGCCAGTTTTAGAGTGTGTGCAAATGTGTGTATACATGCAGTGCATTTTGGCGCATATACAATTGCACAACTGCTCCTAATAAATGTTTTATCGACTTCAAAACAATGGTAAAGTCCTCAGTATTTGATTTTTAGACAATTCTTTTAAGTGTGCATGGCCAATGTAAGTACTTGGGAAACATTTTACAATAATTTACTGTTCATTAAGTCTTCAGATACTCTTTTATTTTTTTTATAACGGAGTGTAACACAATCTCACCGTTACACCAGGAAATCCTTTTGACCCTGGCAGACCTGGTGGACCTCTGTCACCCTTTCAGGACAAATGAAAGACATTTGCATAAACTGTGGATGTAATAACTGAAGAGAGCAAATAGTATTTGGCAAGAACTCAGCAAATACAGGAAGAAGGAAATTCATCTCGTTGCTCTTAATTCGTACAGAAAACACAGATACAAAAAAAGATTGTGTATAAATTACTTGACATTGAACAAAATGTCATTTTCTAGCCAAAAACCTAAATAATCCTATTTGTAAATTTAGATGTTGAGATGAATCTAGAAAAGATAACAAATGAACAACAGGGCAACATTTCAAAAGGCTTCACTATTTAGGATACACTGTAAAAATTCGCTATGTTTATCTTGAAGAGAGGAAGTCGTGGAAGTGTGTCAGATGGACACTTAAAACATGCCTTAGTACTTCAGCCAATGTCTTCCAACAATGGATATATTAAAGCTGTCTTATTAATGCTGACCAAAACCAAAACCATATGCTAAGCAAAAGCCCCATGCTATCCTGAAAATTCAGATATTATGAAGTGAGAGAATGAATAGAGATTGGAGAAATAATGTTAATTCAGACATCCTATGAGCGGCATAAAGATGCAATGACTAACAACTGCAACATAAGTGAAAAATATTGCAGGGCATGATGAGACATCTGCAATCATTTGTGGGAATGACATAATGATGAAGTTGGAAACTGCAAACACGCAAAATGTTTGGTTTCTAGTGAAATTTAGCATCTGACTATCCCAGAAAGGATCCCAAGAAAAAAATTTCCATGTCAAGTTTTATTATGGTTTTTCTATGAATGCACAAAGCATTAAAATTTAAGAGGATACAGACACGTTTGGAGCTAAATTAGTTCAAGGCATTTTGCAGTGCTACTCAGGAAATCTTTATTTTGATGCTTGGAAGAAAAGGAGACAAACTGAAAGAGAAAAAAAAAGTAAAAAGGAAAGCTACAGATATACTTGCTTGGATCTACACGTACGCCTATGCGAAATGGCTCTTTCCCGTGGCAAACATTGATTAGGACCGTCAGCCGTGGACATCGTTAGAAATGAACAACACGCGTACGCTAGAAACACTTTCGCATATTGCCAGTGCAGCGGTATTAAAGGATTTTAGCACTAGCTACACAATTTAATGAAGGTAGTGGAAGGTTTGGTCAAAATCCTACTAACTGTCAACATCTACTTTACCTGTACCTAGATGCCATTTTTTCTGCTTTATTAGATCGTTTTTTTACTGGTAGACCGGTGGACCTGGGTCTTAGTCTACCCCCTTGTGGCTAAGCTTTCAAATTCTCCAAACATACACAAACTACAGAAGGAAGTACTGTATGTAAACCGTGACAGCAACAATGCCGCTGTCATCTATGCATAGGCAGTGCAACGCAGCAAGTACATGTGGGCCCTAAGAGGAACCAGCTGTGGTAAGGCTACACAACTAAGAGTGAGTCAGAAGCGCAGAGAGGGGGTTTAGAGAAGGCTGCCAAGTCAAATAAATGAGATGAACAATACTCTCAACATCACGGGCTGAGCATTTTACTGAATTTACACAAAAAACATTGTACTACACAAATCTGCCTCATTATACACAAATTATTGCGTATTAACTTGGTGGTAAGTAATTATATGCAGATATTTGAATATTCTTTGAATTTTTCTAAACTATTTTACTGTATTATTTAAACAAACGTTTTAGCACTTTTCACACCACGATGGTGGTAAAATTATTAACCAATGATTAGCAGAGCAGCAAAGAAAGCAGTCAGTGATCAGAAGCTGTGAAGTGAAATCACGTGAGATATGATCATATGATAATAAATTATGATGATGTCAGGAGATGTGTTACCTTCTCTCCTTGTGGAGCCTGGCCTGGAGACAGCCCGGGATCTCCCTTTGAACCCTAGAATAGGAACAGGGTCACAGAATTATAATGACTTAAACGACTCATCTTTATTTCAAATCTCATACTTACTCATCACTCCAATACTTACAACAAATCATTATTTTTTTTTTAAGGCAAGTTTTGATTCTTTAACCCTTTCTCGATACAGACGTCTACGACAAGAATGGATCACCTGAAATATTACACTGGCTACATGTACTATCACTACCAGCATTAGAGTAGTTATTAAATGGTAACTGCTTAGAGATTTCATTTTGAGTAGTACAACAATTATGAGGAAAAGACGTAGCCAAAGTGTTGCAGTTTCTCTTTCTTTTAAAGTCTAGACCTCTTCCCACATGGTCATTAATTCTTTTCACAGAACAGATGGTGCCCTTTTAGACCGTCAAGGCAGCCACACATTTTACATAACCAAAACCAGTATTGCACAACTTATTGCAACACATTTGGTTCCATAACGTAGAACTTTATCTTTTTCTAAGGTAGTAGTCATCCATCCGTTCATTATCTGCAACTGCTTATTCTGTTTAGGGTCAAAGGGGTGGTGGAGCCTCACTCTAACTCACACCTACAGGCAATTTAGAGTCACCAATTATCCTCACACGCATGTCATTGGACTATTAGAAGAAACGCGAGAAACCCAGAGGAAACCCACGCAAGCACAGGGAGAAGATGAAAACCCTGCATAGGCCACAACTGACAGGTGAGTTTGAACCGCAACCTTCTAGCTGTGGGGCAGCAACATGAACCACTTCACCACTGTGTTGAAAAAAGTTTAACTGCAAATCATTACACGGTGTATAAAAAGACAGATTTAGAAATTACTATAGCTTTGTCATCCACTTTTCTGCAAAAAGAACAAGCAATACAGTAGCAGCAGCAAAAAAGTAACAATGACTGAGGATCCTGATCTCATTCAGTATCCCAGACTATCCCAGACCACATCTGTGTGTTCCACAAGGTGGAGAACAAGTCAGTCTTTTAGAATGAAGCTGACCAAGTGTTTTTCCAAAAAAAAGTACTGTTTGTAACTACTGAGTCAACTACTGTAAGTCTTTATGGAGTTCCAAAGTAGCATTAGTAATTGATCTCCATATATCCTTCACATATCTGTAGCACAACTAATTAAATAAGAAAGGCTGAAGTCAACACAAAAATGCTTCTGTGGAACAAGAAACTTGCAAAAAAAGTAATCATCACAAACTACCAGAGGATCCATTAGACAGCAACACATCTTATATATACATCTCTGCACTAGCTTCCATTATGGCCAAGCATAAGTTAAAATTAAGTTCCGACACTCACTGTAGCTGAACGTTGGATCCACAGAGAGAATGAGAGAGACAGAGGTCAACTCAGCAGCACAAAAATTCTGGATCATTCTTTCTTACAGAACTGCTTCTGCTCAGCCATATTCTCTGAATATGACATGAATATCATATCTGGTAAGTGTTTGTGAAGAGATGTTAACCCACTCGACTCCATTTCTCTTTAAAAGTCTTTAGCTGTTGCTCTAGGGTTCTTTTTTTTTAGCTCAATGAGCATTTTGTGTCGTACCTTTAAAGAAACCTTGGTGGGCTGGGTGGGTGCCTTTTTCTTTAGACACTACTCATGATACTTGATGTTTAGTGATGTACCTGTAACGCTGCCATCACTTAATATGTTTTATGGGTGTGTTCAATTAAGACAAGAAACATCATATGATTGAGTCAATGTGAATGTTTAAGCAGCTTAAAAACATTGTGTTTGTTGAAATTAGTAACTTTAGTAAAGATTACATCATATTTCCTGAGAAATATATGCAGAAAAACAGAAATTTGCCAATACTGCCATTACTTGTGCTTGCCACAACATTTTAAAATTCAACAACAGCCAGTGAGGCAAACAAAAGATTGGCAGTGGGAGAACATATTCTACCACAGCATAAAACCAGGCTTCTTTTATGTCCCGAAAGGAAACCATTGTTAATATTTCAGAATGTGCTTAAAACACATCAATTAAGCTCAGCATCAGGGAGTATATTCCGCTGTATTTGTCTTAGTAACCAAACATTACAGGATATAGTTTTGGAAACTGAGACAAAGAGTCTCTCAATCCCTATTCCACCTCCACAAAGGCATTTGGGGTGTGAGGATGACTCATCACCAGGCCACTAAGGTATTAGATTTGCATGATTACACACAAATGTGGGTTTACAAGTTGAAAGAACAGTGAGTAAGCAGACAGCTCTGTATTATATAATAATAAGATCAGAGGTTGCACAGAAGAAATTCATCTATCTTCCTGTTCTGTTCAAGTAATCAAGAATGAAATCAGGACATTCCCTGTGTTTATGTGTGCGTGGTGAAGTAGGCAAATCGATCCTAATCCTTTCAAAGTACCTCCATAAACATATTTCATCTTTAGCTACTATATACAGTATTTACCAACTAATATGTACTCAGAAACAAAAACGTTTCCTCTCAAGAGACAGAGAAGAGTAAGGAGAACCTTTTCCATGTCCTTTGTTTCTTTCCCTCTAGAATGACTGTTCTTTCATATATTCGCTGACTGCAGTCATTCTGTGGTAGCCCTTTGGCACCACAGTCACAGCAACCATGTGCATACTTGCCCACATCCCCACTCAATTACACCAATACATCTGCTCCCATGGTGGGAAAAGCTCTATGGAGATTAAGAAATGCTGTCTTCTTCCCCTTATTTACAGTTAGCTAACATTGGCTAATGAACCAGGGCTAGCACAATTAACTCCTGTGGAGAAAACTGGTGAAAGTCACCTACTTTCTGGGAGGCAGAGACTAGCTCTCTAGAGAAAGGGCTGCTATAATTTATACATTTTATCACGGAATTAAATGTTATATTAGTGCAGGTTACAAAATGATTAAAAAAAAAAGGAAAAAAAAAACGGACAGTGATTTATTGACAGCTCTACAACACTGTCTTGTAGGGCAACTGCAAGAGCTGTGAAAGCAGGTCCACAGTCTGAAAAAACTTTACAACAGCAATTTTCACCAATTAATTTAACATACATGTCTTTGGATTGTGGAACCTGGACTATCTGGAGGAAACCCATGCACGCACAAGGAAAACAAGCAAACGCCACATTGAGCCAGGAGCCTCACTCTAATTCAGCCGCAACATTCTAGCTATGAGGCGGCAGCGTTGAGAGCTTATAATCTTGTGAAAGTAGAATATATTGGCCAAAATGTGCTTAGCTCATGTTTGATTATTTTTCTGTTTTGAATCTAGTTCATCAATCCTGAATTGAAATATGAATCCTCACAATTGAGCATTATATTCATCGTTGTTTCAGCACGAGTAAGTACTGTAGGTGGAATCTTTCGTTTGGCTTACTGTCGGGCTCATCTACTCCTGTACGGAATTACTCCATCAGTGTCGCCTTCACTGTCCTCCATATTCATTTTTCACTACACTGTCTGCATTTGCACTATTAAAAGAAGAGAGTGATTTGTGACACGAAAAACAATAAAGCATAACATGAAATGACTGGTGTTTTTCCATTGTCACACGATATATATTGTTCTATGGCACAGCCCTAATGCTTAGCAAGTGAACATTGGGCTCAAATTTCTTCCAAATGACAGGTGATCTTCCCATAGTTTTATTGCTGGTTCCAATCGTCAAGGAACTTAGTTACCACAACCTAAAATATTGGCCAGGACCTTGTCTGGCACATTATAGCCGTTATTCCCCCAGCCACGGAAGAAAGCGACTCACCTTGGGCCCAGGTGGTCCAGGCTGTCCTGGGTTTCCGTGTGGACCAGTGAGACCCTAGGAAACATGCAGCATGCAGTCAGAGAGAGAGAGAGAGAGAGAGAGAGAGAGAGAGCAACATTTAATTGCTTTATGTTTCTGACAACAGCTCAGCATTTGGGAGTAAGGCGGCTTAGTTTTTGTCAGCAATATTAAATAAAAGCTAAAAACATTAAGAGGTATTCAGGTTTAAGAAGATAACTGTACTAGATTTGGTGAATACTGCAGGCTCAATAACACCGCACATGCTGTGTGCAGACTAAAATATTTTATACTAACTTCATATACATCGGTATGAAATGTCAGCGAACTACTTGCAATATCCTGGGTCTCTGCATAGATTGGTCATGAAATGTGATGTACACCAGGCATTTTAAGCTAATGGCTGAGCAAAATCAGTTCTGTAAGGACAAATTGTCATAAATTCCTCCTAAAAACTGTGCAGGTCTCAGTTACAGGTAGAGTCACCTCTTGCTTCAAATTTCTTCTGCTAAAGGTAGTTAAAAGAGCTATTAAAATGTTCCTCTTGCCTTTTCCACTAACATTTAGTTTTTTCAATGTTTATTCAATAAATATATGAAAAATACCTGTACATGAAAACATCATCAAAAAAGTGACGTAGAGTGGACACAGCATCATGAATTTTGCCAGCTTTGCTCCACTTGGACCTGGACAGTTTATCAAATTATCCTACAGGATAATGTCAGGGTGGCTGTCTGCAAGTTAAAGTTTAGAAGAATCTGGGTCATGCAGCAGGACATTGATTAATCTCAGAGAAGTTCATTTTTATGTCATACACAGTGCTGTGCATTCTTCCTAAACAATACACCTTATTTAATCTGTTTAAGTTTTATCAGCTTATAAATATTGCGTTTGTTTATATTTGTGACTTTGCTGAAAATCTGATGACAATTTTTAACCATTCTATGCAAAAAAAAAAAAACTGGAAATTGCAAATAGTTTTCTTATTTTTTTCTTGCCACTGTAAATAGTTATACTGTAATATTGTCAGTGCACCAAAGCAGTTTCATTCCTTGGACTTTACAGGTATGCAGTGAATGCAGAATCACAAATACACACTTATGCCAAGAACTGCGCACACACACACACACACACACACACACACACACACACACACTACATACAGTACATTCTTGCACATCTGTTGCCCTGCTGCTTTTTCTGCACTGCAGCCAAGAGCTAGGAAGAAGGATGTCCCTCTCTCCTTTATCCTTTCTTTCACTGTGCGTTTTAAATCAGCAGTTTGATCCTGGTTTTCACAAGAGTATACTGCCAACCATAATGAAGGAATAGTGTTTACTACTAAATTTGTGAAGCCATTACTTGGTTGAAAGTTTTGTTATGCTGTGTATGTGCGGTAATGGAGTCTTTAGTTTTAACTTACAAAATCTAAGTACAGTAAAAAGATCTAACCTAATTCTATGGGCTCTCCTATTAAAACACAATACAAGAATTCAGTACAGCACCCTTTTCTCTACAAAATACTCGATGCGTCAAACACTTCTCAACTACAATTATGGAAGGTCTAAAGCAAATTCCCATTTATTATTTATTCACATGACAAAAGCTTACGGCAAATGGCATATCCCAGTCAAAAAGTTCACAGTCTAATAACTCTCAGTCTGCAGACAACCACAGTACTATACACAGCCTCAGCCTCTCACCACATAATGGCTCCAAGGCTCGCTGACTCTCCTTTATGCCTATGTTGTCTACTGCATCATTCATGTGCTTTCCAAGCATTTTACTAGGTGAGCTGTTTAATTGTCTGCCACCTCTTTCTCTATTAGCCTGTCTTCCTGTCCATCTGCCATCTAATCTCCCATTTATGCTCACTGTTGAAACACAACAGCGATTAAAGGCACATTCCCACTGACTCGAGCTGTCAGTAAAAATCAAAGCCTTCTCATTCATTTGGAGCCTTTCCTTCAGTGTTGCAGGGGTTCCAATGTATGTGACTCTAGGAGAAAATTTTAGCATTAAACCTGCCTCGAGCATTGTGTATAGACAGCCAATCAAATCTAAACATGCACATTCCTGTAAGGTTATACGTTAACCAAAAAATCTTTGTGAAAACAAAAGATAAATGTATCATTAGCAATGCATGTATATTTAATAATGACAATAATTCATACAATAAATAGCCACGTTTGACTGATAATTGATGGAGGTATCTAATCAGCTAATCACATCCAGTAAAACATATCCAGTGAGCGGTAGCGCTCTAATTATGCCAGAGGCCAGAGGAGAACTTCTAGACAGGTTTGAGCTGATACAAAGGCAACAGAAATTCAAATATTCACTTGTTACTTCAGTTAAGTTTTGATTGATGGTGTATTATCGTGTTGGAAGTAGCTATCACAAGATCGGTACACTGTAGTTGTAAAGGGATGGACATGGTCAGTGACAAAAGTAGGCTTTTGCCTACTTTTCCCTGTAGTAGGCTTTTGCATTTAAACAATGTTCTATTGGCTCAAAATGCTCCCCACGCCATCGTGCAAGGCACGACGGTTTCAGGTTTAACACAGCTGAGAAATCTGCAGCAATCACATGTGAATTCATGTCAATATGGACAAAAACCAATTCTAAGCAATGTTTCCAGTACCTTGTTTAATCTATGCCACAAAGAATTAAAGCAGTTCTGGGGTGAATAGATTTAAAACCAAGAGACAATGCCACTCATGGATACACAACTGTAGTAGAAGCTGAGATCTAATTTCATGAAAATGAGCAATAATTCATCAATGACAATTATTTAAATCTGAGTATCATTGTCTTATGTGGTTCAGAAGCAGATATTTATACATATCTATAAGTAATAAAGCATAAAGTTAATAACATTGCATGTGTTGGCGAGACGTTCTACCAAAACCACGACTGCACTATTTCTACACCTTCCCTCTAACACATACCGTATCCATTTAGTAAATGTCTTGTTCTGTTTGGAGATGCCTTCGGGGCCTGTGGTTTGATCACAGGCATTGCATCATGACAGGCTTGGCAACTGCATACAGGACAGTTTCGAGATCAGAGTGGAAACAGCCTGTGCCGCAACTGCTGGTTGCATCTGGAACGGTTTGGTCACTCAACCTTAATGCACCAAAAGTGCTGACACATAAACATTGCCTGAATCCTCAAAGTGACCTCTGTAATTCTCATATGCTTTTACAAATCAAAATGTGTTTTAGAGTTTGATCATGCAAACATGTTTGTCAGCACCTCTTACCCTGACAGATGCAGCTGGATTCTGACAATAGTGGCAAAACACATATGGTAAATGTCTATTTACTTCCATAAAATTAAAAATACAATGGTTACATTTGTTAATGCGTTTGTGTCAAGTGTTTTGACAAGTTTATCGCTTCCAACAGTTGCCAACATGCCTGACCTGAACCTCTTTGTAGTAAAAAAAATGCTTTGTAGGCAAAAATGCTTGTCTTGATCAGCAGATTGTACAGCATGATGCCTTGTGTCATCATCTTTGTGCGGGTTACTTACCCGAGCGCCTCTTTTTCCTGGAGGGCCTGGTAAACCAGGGGGACCAGGAGGACCCTAGATCAAATACAATGATAAAAGAATAGGAATGTTGTAGAGAAAGAGGGAAAGAAAGCAAAAAAGATAAGAAACTATTTTAATAACAAGCAATAACATACAATTCACTTTCTAGTCCTCTGCAATGATGAGTATGTGTATAATTATGCAAGAGCTTTGGGCTTGAAAGAAAAGACAAGATATTTTCAAATAAAATGTCTATTAGGAAAGCCATGAGCAAAAAGGTGAAATTACATTATAAACAATTAACAAAATGAGACTGAAACTGTCAAGCTTTTGGTCAGCAAACAGAATGAACCAGTGGCCATCCATCAGGCTAAGTTCTTTGCCACCATGGCAAAAAATAAGCCTTAGTGACTCACCCATGCCCAGACATAAAAAAATTGATGCCCACTCACTGTTAAAATCATGGACAGTCCAAAATTTAAGATGATGCATACTAATACAACATAATAAAGTCAGTAATTTTATGTAAAAGCCGCATTTTTTCCATCTTAAAAGATACAATTTAATAGCAAATGACACACAAATATGCTCAGTAACAGCATGCTCAACTTATCTAGAACAATTTTACCTATTTGACTCTGATTAAAGATAAAATCTACACCAAAATATCCCTGACATTAACTAATGGGTTTTAAAAGGGTGTTTAATATAAAATCCATCACTATCACTCATAATCTTCCCCCCACCTCTGTTTGTCATGTGATTAGTGAGCAGGCAGTCTACTCTTTGCAGAGGGAGGGGCACTAGAACTTTTTAGAACATTCGTAGTAGACTGGGTTAAGTGGTTAGTTCACAGTAGCCTAAATACAATCAGCTATTGTAATTAACGGTCAGTCAACACGCTCACTCAATGAAATGGTCGATGAGAAATCAGGGACAGAGCTGATATTACGGCTACTCAGAGTTTCGCTTGTTCAACATGTGCGCCAATAGTGGCGTACACTTGTCCTTCCTAGACTCCCCTCTGTGAATGAGGAGCAGCTCCGCATTGCCCTCGGTCACAGAGACCAGACTGAATTTGAGCAGTGTCATTAACTCCATGTTCAATTCTGCTAACTGTTTGGAAGTGCTAATAAATTAAGTTAACGACACTGAGGCTCACAAATAATTTTACGCCTGAGCACGCACTAATTTGCAATCATATACGTGACTGAAATGCTTAGTTAGCCTCACAGTGCTAATCGGTGGAACGGACACAGACATGGATATTTGTACAATATTAACTGAGCATCTTTTGCACAAATATTTGCAAATCTCAGACTAAAACTAAAACATCAGAAAAGCCTGGTTCTGCCGGAGGCTTCTTCTGGTAAAGGGAGTCTTTTCTCTTCCATCGTAGCCAGTGCTTGCTCAGGGGTGATTTATTGGGTTTTCTCTATAAATCTGTAGTCTTGACCTTGTACTTGCTCACATTCACCATGAGAATTGCCTGCCTGCAGTGAGTGTGTAAATGAAAGCCACGCCTACTATGCCTGCAGACAAGCAGTGGAAACAGACCACTGTTCAGACATTCACACACACACACACACGCACTGCGCTGCTGTTGCACTTCAACAGATCTCAGAAAAAAACAGGTAAGATTAAAGCGCTGTCATTTTCAAAGGACTCTTCCTAACGTTTTATTGGCGGGGTATTGAGATACTTTTCTAGTTTCACTTTACCTTTCAGTCATACAGATCATAGTCATAGAGAAATAGCATGTTAAAGATCCTAGCTGTTAGGTTAATATTACTGCATAACACAACAGCAAGACCCCTGCCCCTCTGCAACATAGTCCACACCTGATTACCACAGACAAATTTCTCCTTGACAATGCAAATTTTTCTGGCGCAGCCAGGTTTCTAATTGTCTTTTTCAAAGTTGCAAAGTTGGAATTCAACTGAAAGAAATTCCTGTAAACCTGCATAAGTAAAGACCTCTTATTATTTAATTCAATTTATGTCGTAACTCATTACCAAGTTAGTACAGTGGACTTAAACTTATCCCCAATAAAGCAAGAAATTACTTTCTTTTACTTTTCGACTGATCTCATAACAGATGACATGTAACACATGTAACCACGGTAACTGTAGCCTACAACACAGCTGGGAATAGCTGTTCCATCAACACACCTTAATATCAAATTTATATTAAAATAACATTATTTTAAAAAGTACAAAATAAAATTAGACTAAAAAGTCAGAGTTAAAGTCAGATAAATCAAACAACTAAATTTAAAATTTTGGACTGCGGTACTTCTTTTAAATACTTGGTGTCAGGATATAGTTCCTCTAATGACAGAGAGCGAGGCCTAATCTTGAAAAACAAAATGTAACATTTTGAAAATAAGCTTTTTACTAAAGTGAATTGGAATTCGTAAATTGAAAGCACATTTTCTGTCAGTGTGTTAGAGTACATTTATTCAGCTGAAGGGGGGTTGAAGATTCCACACTTTACCAGCAATCTTTGTCAAGGGGATAACATTAAGGATTATGCAGGGAATGTCATTCAAATGACAAAACATAAGTGTATATGTTCTAATATTTAGAAGTTTAGATAACAAAGACTTTATAATCAGAGCATTATTGAACCTTCTGAAACAGTGGTACAGAATGGGATGGTAATTGGGTGCTGTTAAGCATCATTATCCTATCAGAGCAGTAGATGGGCACAAAGGGAGATATGAATAAAGAAACAGCCGTTTGTTCCTCCAAACTCCCACATGCAGAGACATGGAAACTGTGAGCACACCACCGCCTTTACCAGGGCCTAGAGAAACTGAGGCACTCATGCAGTAAAATGGTAATATCCACAATACTTCATCTGTTCAGCCAAGACAAGGATAAAATCCTTCCCAATGAAGTAAATTCCAGAAGTCAATTTTCTGGAAAGTTGATGACTACAATGAATGAGCTTTCAAAATTGTTCCCTTGTGTGACATTAGGTAAATGGCAAACCCACTGCACTGCTGCCCAACGTGCAATCAATAAGAAACCCATCCACACTACCAGTAACAATACATTTTACCGACAACAGTAACATCAAGATATTTGCTCCCTAACAGAGGACAACTTTAAATAAAACATGTTACAATAATCATTACTTTTACAGATTCTTTAGAAATGATTTTAATGTAATTGGGTTATCTTTCATGCTTTATAGAGCAGAAATGAGCATAATCTCACACTGGATTAATATTTTTGAGATCGATGTTTGTAATAGACCTTCACCACTCTCATCCCATTATTTGTTTATAGGCCACTATTTAATCACTCAGTACAAAGCTATAAAACCTATGTATGCAAAAGAAACAGAGGGATTAAATTTGTGTAAACAAAAAGTAAAAAAACATGAGACCAATGTGAAAGGTCACATATATAATGTATATGAATGTGTAATGAGGATGTCCCCGATTAGCCAAGAAAGCTGAATTTTGAGTACCCTGTTTACTTAAAGTGCATTAAAATGCGCTCAATCTCTAATCCTTTTTCCATGATCTCCTTTCATTCATCACCAGGAACATTAAGATCACTTCTCATATTTCAACAGGCAGTGCACACCTACTGATCCCTTTTAGGGTGATGTGGGCTGTAAGGAGTAGTTAGATCCCAGTGACTCTCATACCTGCTCTATTGTCACCTGATGAGAAACAAGGAACCACCCTGAGAGAGGATATAATTGGATCCCTTGGCCAACTTTCATGAGGAAGTTAGGTTCCACATAACCACACCTGGATGATTGAGAAACGTCACCAACAATATATGTCCAATATTGAAAATATATTGAAATGTGCATATTACATATACAACATATTCTTATGTGTTTCTGCTAGTTAAAGATACACTGATAACACAGACCCTAAATAACTCAAAATAGCAGAATTTAAAGAAGTTGGGAGTGGAAAAACTACTTTGGGGTAGAATTAATTTTTGCTTAATTGGCTGTTTTATCATTTTTAATGCTACAACTCCACAATGCAGTGAGGTACAATGCTGCAAAACATTTGAACTAACATCTCAAACAGTTTCAAACTAAACACCAGCATTATCTCCTTTAAGGGTAAGACTTTACTGTGGCAGTGCTGGATGGGACTGACATCGTTTTAGCTTGGTGTTCCCAAGAGACTGACAACTGAGTGGCAATTAATTTCCACAGCAAACAAGGTGTATATATTGATATATTATCAAGTTAGCTTTAAGACTTTTTAAGCTTTTCTTTATACTGTTTTAAATGAAATATAAGACCAAAGGGGCAAAGAAAATAATTCTGGGTTGTTTCACTCTTGACATTTGCATTGTAACAAATGCCACCCCCACGTAAAGTCCAGAGAAGATCAAGATTCCAACCCCTTCATACAACTGGCAGAAGCTGTTGTGTTATGACTGATCGGTGTATATTCCATTTCTGTAAGGAAAGATCTATAGATTTTACATGTTACATCTTTATCCATAATGCACTAGAAAAGCACCTATGGCCAAAACTGCATTATGCTCATAATACTGAAGTACAGTGTAGTCAGGCTGTGAAATGATCTATGTTGATCTATATGTTGCTGCGCTCAGCACTACTAGAGCTGTGTCCCACCTATCGGCCTGCATGTCAATAAAATGCATAGAAACATAAGCAATGCCTAAAATATGAGCTACATAAGCATGTTCTGAGGTAAGACTATCCTGACAGCCAGCTTACATGAGAAGGATGGATGGACAGCTACTTTGTTCTAGCTGGGGTATATGTCCAACCTTCAGATGAGTAATCCACTCTAACACAGGAGTACAACTGGCTGGCAGAAATTCAGAAAGGGAATGACATGTTATTTTAACAACTTGTAGATGCATGAAAAAAGAACTGTGCTGAGACAAGTCACCACCTCACTATCACTACACTACCCTGCCAAAACATTTCTTGATATATTTTGGGTGTATGTAAAAACTTACATAGCCTTCAACTGGTAGGGGTCACAAATTAGTTTTGATGTTTTTTTATTGACATTTTACTTTTGATCATGTTTCAGCTTATTAAAAACTGCTTCTTGAACAAACATAGATATCTTCATGAATTAATGCTCTTACCGGAGGACCTGGCTCTCCTTTTGGGCCATGAAACCCATCTTCATAGTCATAGAAGATATCAGTCTCTTCATATCCATAATCATATCCTCCAACGTCTACATCATCATAGCTGCCATCCTGATCATGCTGTTCTGAGGTGACCTTATTCTCCCGGTACAAAGTGGTGCCATTGGCTCTCAGACGTGTGTCCTGGAGCTGATGAGACTGCTGGAAATGACTATGTGAGTCCCTGGTGCTTGTGATGGAGTTATTCCTGAGTCGATCCTTCATCACTTGACTTTGCCTGGCTTTGGAAATCAGACCTGGGGTGGCATGTGGAGTCTGCAGGCTCCCAGAGCTGCTCTTGTTTTCTGTGCTGTTCTCAGAGACATCGCCATCCCCCTGGGATTCACTCCATTTTGCAAACACATTTTCAGTAGTGGTAACTGCTGTGTAAGCGAGATCCAGCACGGCTTGCCTAGTCAGGTTAGGTGGATTGGGGTCATCAGGCTGAAGTGATGTGGTGGAGTGGGGAGGGGGATCCAAAGAGGAAAGGTGGCTCTGGTCCCCCAAATGAGGTTGTACTATTGGTTTCAAAGTTGAATTCTGTGTGATCAAGGTAACTGGAGCCAGTTCAACAGCTGCTGTGGTTTTTATGGGGGTATGATAGGTAGCTGCTGCTTGGACAAAGGTTTTTGTCATGGGGTTGGAAGACGGGTTATTTGCCTCAATATCCAATCCAGAATGTGTCAAAGACAATCGGTATGTGTCGGCCAGCCGGCACTGTTTTTTAAGGAAGCTGCAGTAGCGTGAGGCAACTTCGGCAGAGGGATAGATGTCAAGTTGGCAGACTCTACCATTGAAAGGTGCTGCCTTTAGAGTTCATCCTCCCTAATGTGAAGAGGCTTCTAGAATCCCCTAGTGTCTGAGATCTCCCCAGGGTCTGCTCCCGTTGCAGCACAGCCCCACAATCTGCATAAAAAGACACTGAGCGTGCATGAACACCAATAGCAAAAGAATGCTGGCTCCCATCCTGCCAGTTATAGGTGAAGTAGATGGAGGCTTTCTCAGCAGTGTATATCACCACTCTGCGTGGCAGCAGCTGAATGCCAAAACGCAGCCTGTCCCTGCCATCTCTGACACTAAAAACAAAAGCATTATTCGCTCGCCAGGAGCTTAGGCTAACCACAACAGAAAACTCCTCTCCAACCTCCGGCGGGAACAGACTGCCAGCTGGAGCTTCATAAAAGGTATTTGAGTCGAGTAATATCCCATATCCAGAAACAGGAAGATTCAAAGATGAAGGAACAGTGGTATAAGCACTCAAAGTTGAGCTTGTCCTCTCGTTGTTTGTACTGTTTTGGGCTGTAAGCCCCAGTTGATAAAGGATATCCACTCCTGTGAAAGAGACATTAGTAAGGTTAACATAGTGAGATGGGACACAAACTAGGTAGGCAGGCTGGTTAAATAAGAAATTTTAAACAAAATCAAGTTGAAGCATGCTAATACAGGCAGCAAATTAAAATTTAAAATCCAGGAACCAAAAAAGTTTGTTTACTCTTATTTTACTAGTGTTGAGTTTAAAAAAAATGTCCAACATTTGCTTCTTGACATCACATTTAGGAATCCTTGGCACTCAACATATCAGACTAAGCGGTCATAAAGCCAGACAGAAACTCTGTGATTTATCAATAATTTCCGATGTCGTTGCTCACACTACAGAGTTCAATCAGCATTTCTGCTTGGCCAGAACATCTGACTGAACTGGTCACAGTGTACTGTTTGCGTTCAGTTTGTGCAGTGACATTGCCTACAAAGTTTATTTAAACAAGACAAGGACAGTGTCCATTAAAAACCAGTAGCTTGTGGATTCATTTAAGCATATACACATTTTAACTCAACATTGACTACATAAAACAGTGGCTACTGGTAGCATTTTAACCAACAAATTAATGATCCTTAGTTGCTAAAAAAACTAGTGTCTGCTCAACAACCGATGTAACCAATAAATTTGGCAGCCAGGAGAGAAAAACTGCAAAGATACTGACGTATTCTTTGCACATCGCCATATGCTAGTGATAGTTTTGTATTACAAATATAAAAATAACAATAATATTCACATTGGGTCGGTTTTTGTTTCAGTCCTTTGTTTGACTGATGAACCATTACACCCTTACAACAGTCTCTCCCTATGATGCCGACGTCCCCTCCCATTGTTTCCCCTTAGTACCAGAAAGGCAGCTGGGGTCCAGATGAGCAGTGGGGACTAGAGAAGGCTGGAGCTGAACTAGGATACAGGAAACCAGTCCACACAGCCTTTATAGATCAATCTGCCATCAGAGATTCGTAGGAACAGTTTTCCTGAAACCAGCCTTGTCACTCGTTTCCCATGCTCACAGGTACTTCCTCCGACAATTTATGTTACCTTTTCTGACAGTGAGACACAATTAGACAAATGACTAATGGCTGCTCTGTCATTTATCTGGATTGAACACACGAGTTTGCAGTTTTGGCTTTGACTAATGAGCAATAGGTTGTAGGGGAATGAGATACATGTGTTACATATATTCGTACTACGCAGTAAGTTGTAGTAGTTATATATATAACGGGCAGTCTGAGGATTTTTTCTATTGCTAATAAAGAGATATAACCTTGTTTTTCAAGCAATTGTTTACGTTTTGGAATGTTTGAATAGGGGTTACCAGATTTAGCATTACTCATTTCAAAAATAAGTTGTGTCATTTGATTCAGAGCATTGTGGATTTAAATTAACTACATTTAACAATGCAAATGCTGAATGACAAGCAATACCTTAGAAATATAATGTGCCTGTTTTGAATGACATGTATATGTAGAGTATAATATTTTCACTTTTCACACTTTGCACTGCATCAAATTAAAGAGATGAAATGATTAAACACATTGAACCATCTTGCAAATCTTAAACAAGGATCATTTTCGTTACTGATTCAGAATAAGAAATGACCTGTCCTGAATATGGTTCTGCACAACTTTCAGTCCTCCTGCCCAAACTGGGTGACTGACTATCTGTAGCTGATCTAAAAATGCACTCTGATGCCCTTGACATTCTTTGCCTTAAGTAATGTCAGCCCAGATTCCAGTCTCATGTGTGAGGACAAGCTGCTCTTGTACTACGTGTGCATTTCTCTTCCTGAAAGTATGATGGATTGATCATGCTTGGAGTGGGAACATCAGCTACAGAGCTCCCAAAGATGAAGTCACGTAATTCCAGAATTCATCAGTCAAATCACAACACCACCATCTTGGCAGCAGTAATGAAAATTTAATGATTAAGCTGTAATTCAAAATTTTAGGACACTGCCATGATACTTTCAACCAAAGGAAGGATGGATAATGGGTTTGAAAGCATCACTAAATGCATTTGGTATTGCCTTTCAAAATTAATTTCCACAGTGATCATGCAGTATACCTGTTTTACTCAGATATAGGTTTTGCCTTACTTGTAACAGTAAAGATTAGTTAGCTACAGCTGGTTAGCACACTATTAACATGCACTACTAGCTGCTCATACTAATATTAACTATGATACGACGATACTGCAGGTCTATAGCCCCATTTTTAGGGCTGTGAATTATTGTCACTAACACTCCAATCACATAGATAGTCAACTGACAACCATCAATATATGATGACGTTTGCATAATCTGCTTTGATAAAACTCACGTCATTTAAATAAAGTATTTAAATAAACCACTTCTTATCTCTTGTCTGTTCCACATGGACTTGATCCACTGGACAAAAAGTATTTTAATCTGTTTCTCAGGAACCTTGCACCATCTACTCCTGGCGGAAAAGTGATGAATCACCAATTGATTTACTCTAGTTAAGGGGCAGCAGACATTGTACATTTATGTGAAGATGTTAACTGCTTGAGAAGTCATCATGAGGTCAAGTTCAATTTAAGTATACGTAAACTGTGTCACATTTCTGGCAGTGTCCCAGCAATATGTCCTTCAAAAAACAACATATCTTCAAAATTTATTAGTTTTCTTCTCATTCCTTTGACAGCATTTTTTCCTGCTGAGTGAAACGCCTTCAAGGTAGGTAGAGGAGGATATTACTCACACTGCCCAATAGCTTTGAAGAAATTTATAAAGATGTACAGATTCTGTAGAGCCAAATCAAGTGTATCATCTATAAGAAACTGCTACCTTTTAATTACCTAACTCTTCTCATTCTTGATACTTTTTT
Source organism: Channa striata (assembly GCA_033026295.1). Lineage (NCBI taxonomy): Eukaryota > Metazoa > Chordata > Actinopteri > Anabantiformes > Channidae > Channa > Channa striata. Next base: position 5,865,491 of record CM065179.1, on the reverse strand, counting down.
ATATCAGTCTTTTTTAAAACAACCTCCCCACCATCTGATCACCTGAGGTATAGATGCTGAAACAGACTAAGCCCTAATTTTATTTTAAACATTGCTATCTTCATTCTCTTTGTCTGACTGCTGGGTGTGCAATCCCTGATGGCTAATTTTAGTATAGAATTCACATGGGCAATATACCAAATTAATTGGAATAATGTTAATTTCTCAGCATCATCACTGTCATGTGCACACGTGCAAAAGTCACACTACAGGATGTGACCATATTTCCCAGTCATACGTAAAACATCCAGGGAGTTCTCTGATTGACCACATATGAGAGCAACCATGAACAAATAAAAATCAATAAAATTGCATCTTTAGGGTATTTTCTATGAGGATCTTTATTTGCTAAATTGTTCTTGAAAAGGTGAAGTACTTCTCCAAAGAGGTTTGGTCTGAGTACTTAATCGGTTTTTCTACAACCTAAAATCTGTTTACCTCACCACACAGAACTCACATGCAGGGTTTGTATCCAAGATAACGTGAGGCTGCAAATGGATTAAGTGGAAAGGTAAAAACAATTTCAATCAAAAGTTGAAATTTTTGCTGCTATTTACCTTGAGCTAGGTGTTCTTCTTCTCCAGAGAGTACTGCAGAGCATACTGACAGGAGCAGGAGAAAGTTCCACCTAATAGGGATACATAAAAAAATGAAAAGTAAGTTTAAATAATTCTGATCAAAATTATTCAACAAAGATAAGTATTTTTCTCTAAAACATCCTACACTCATACATGCATATGTACACTAGTGTTTCCCACACAGACTTTATTTAGGCGGGCCACCCAAGTATATTGTATTTATACTGTTGGCCTGCAACTCAAGCATAATGAAATTCTGCAGGAAAAAACACTTCCAGGTTGCCAGAACAAATACAACTAGAAATATATACATTAGCGTGTAGGCCATGTCTGAGTGTCTCCGTCCGCTTATGTGTTGCAGCTTTGGATGAACATCAGAACTCCAAAATGACTTCAAAGCAAATGCCGGGTGAGAGATCGATAACTATATATACACAAATATCCAGCAAATTTACGACTGGTCTTTCTTGCTGTGAGGCAACACTGTTCATAGCATTTTTATTCATTCATAAAAATGCTTTTTTACTGTACAAAAAAAACACTCAAATTCAGCTCTTGGTGAAGAAGTGTTACATTCACAAGCGAGTTACTGCAGAGACAAAATAGACGTTTAAGAAAAAACACATCTTTTTGTAATATGTCTCAAGGTGAAGATACATAGACAATTACTTGTGACATCAGAGGCGGAAATTTTATATTGTGACTCAGTTTGAGTGCAGCTACAGGGCCACTTAAGACATGACCTGCAGATGAGTGTGGACTTGAAGAGCAATGAACTTTACTCGCAGTCCAAACTGGCATATGCTAAAAGCAAGAAAAACACATATGCAATCAACAAAATGACAAACTAGGTGCCATTTAAATAAGTACATAAAGCATACATACACATATAAAGTCACTAAGTACCATCTGTGTCAGTTAAATCCACTATCGCCTGTAACGTTACAATGACTTGCCTTCTATTTCAAGAGCACAGGAGATTAACCTCTTTTTAACTGTCATAAATGTCATTATAATGCTTATTGAACTACTACGAGACTTTAACTAGTCTGCTAACTATGTAGCTGTAAGCTAGGCTAATGAAGGGGCTCGGTTTGCTGACCTGAACTCACTTATGGCAAATACACCCTACAATTGATGTTTTCTTCTGGTTAGACTTTTAAAATTATACACATGAAGATACGAAATTGTTTGTTTTTTTACAATAGAAAACGAAGAAGTCACTTTGACATTAGCGTTAATTTGTAATTTAAAGGCTAACGTTAGCTTAAAAACCAGTAGGAACGTTAGCTAGCCAGTTAACACCAAAGCTCAAACAAATTCTCACCCTCTTCTAAAGTCTGTTAAACGTGCTTTAGGCGGCCACAGGCTACAAAAACTCGCACAAAGTCTTAAATAGGAGGAAAATAGCAATAAAGTGAGTGTAGTCGTTGACGTGTCACTTGTCGTGTCACTTCAGTAGTTACGGACTAGTTGTCGACACCGCTGACGCAGCCGAGCCACAGAACGCCCCTTTGTGGCGATTCTTCTATCGCGACTTGGCAACGGCGAGTGTCTTTTAAAAACGTCTTTTAGCCTGACATTGACTTTTAAATCAGCTGTATTTCAAGCAGCATCCACGTTCATTTTGAAAGTGCGCAGAGGTAATAGTCACTGACCTTTACTGAGTTAATTTTCTGTGAACAGTGTAATTCTAGACCGAGCGCAGTGATCCAGGGACAGTAACTGTTGACCGGAACTTTGTTTGAGGTGCCTGCAGCGTGATGCAAATTAAACATCTGTCAGAGACCAAAGCAACTAAATCTATAAGAGTCTGTACACATCTTGTCATATCATTGGAGAGACAGAGACAGAGTAAATTTTAGTAAACCAAACAAAACAAGTAATTTGCAGGACATCGGTCTGTGGCAATGTGTAATGTGAGAATTTTCAGTTTATAGACTGAACTATGAATTGCTAACTCAGAAGAAGCATCTCTACAGTCACAGTCATATTAACAAGACACACTTGAGCAATTTAACATAAATCCACTGTTGCAGGCATTCATCTTTGAAATCTTGTTACTAAAAATACAGTAAGAAGTCATACAGGGATAATTTTTAATTGTGTGTTATTGTTTTTAGACAGTTGTAGAATTTGGAAGCACAAAGTTGGAAAAGGTCCAGCTAAGATGAAAGAGAAATTTAATTTCTGCTTTTAAGAAAATTTTATTTTGAGAGGGAGAGTTATTGATTCTCTCAGTGAGTTTGATAAGAAACTTGTGTCTGATGATTTGTTTTTTCAAATTTCAATACATTTTCAACATACTTGTATATTTAAAGATCTTGAAAATATCTTATACAATATCTTACAGTGTTGTCCAGTAGCCCTCTAGGTGGCACTGCCCACATACAGCTACAGAAGGGCAGCATGTACTACTGTACATACAATCAAAAAGACCAAACAAATCTTAAGAGGTGAGAATCTACCCATCCGAGTTTTCTTATGAGATGTTTTAAATTAGGTGCAAACATGATAACAGCACGCACAAAAATGACCACATTCTTGATATAATGTATACTCTGCCATCTACTCCTCTCTCGTGTCAGCAGCACAACAGTTAAAACACACCAATGTTTTTACGATTTGGAGCAGAATTGTTCGTACTACAGGTGGGAGTTCAGACAACTATTAGTGAGCTGCTATACGCACTCACTAGGAGCAACTAACTAGGGCTCAGTATCTCACTTAATGGCACTTTGACATGTGACAGGACAATCTGGGAATTAAACGAACAATCCTGGGATTCGTGGAGGAAATGCTCTACCACCTGAGCCAGAGTCTCCCTTGTGTGGCCTTGACAGAAAGAACACTGACAGTCCGCAACCTTGAAGCGCACTCTGCTTATTCTAACATAATCTATCACACTGACCAACCTGTAAGTGACTTCTGGCACCTCATGATTTTCAGTACTGATGGTGTAACTGTAGTACACAACCCACAAGGAGACAGCAGTCCTACTTTTTCATTTTTAATAAGTTAAAAAGAGTTCCAGGCAGCTGTTATACCTTAAACATTCAGGGAGTAAATGTCTTGTAAACATCTATTCTTTGTGAACTTTGAAGACACGATTAGCCCAGCAAAGCAACTACTAGTTTCTGTGTGGCCCTGATTGACAGAGATCCACAGACAGATGAGTGTGCTTGTTTTCTCACAAAATGAGGGCTTGCAGACTTGAGCCAAAGAAAAAGAGCCAGAAGCAGACAGACAGAGACAAGAGAAGAAAGACAGAAAGAAAGAGGGATGTAGAAGAAAAGGAAAAAAAGGGGAAACTGAAAAGGAAATGTGATTGGCTATAAGAAGAAGCACCATGAGCCGCGTCTGTGACCTGTTCCCCATCGAGAAAGTGGTGCGACATTCCTCGGCCGGGAACACAGACATATCCCCAAAGCAGGAAGAAGCAAAACGAGAAAACGGGAGGAGGGGAAGAGTGGGGGTATATGAGCATAGTCATATTTATGGTGAGAATGGATTAAACTGACATTTATTAAGCCAGTGAGGACCCTAGACGGTTCAGCTTAAAAGTTGGCAAGGTTTTAAAGTAAGAAAAAAACTAAAACTAACTAAATTTAACACTTAACATTCCATTTTGGAAGTGTCAAGTGGGGCCATCTGACGCTGATTCAGACAGCTTTTTTTTTTTGCCTGTCTGTCATGGAGACAGGTCTATTTAAGGCATCCCCGAGGCTTTGCCACCAAACCGACTCAGGTCATTGCTTTTGAACATGTGCAGTGATGTAAGCACAAATGGTGGAAGCTTTCCAGCACCATCACTCTCATCTTTGTGCGTCAGTTTTCAAGACGTTTGAGCACATTATAATCCTTAACATGTGTGTTATGTTTTATTTTGAAAGAAGAGGGAAGTGGGACAGACTCATATTAACACTGCAGGCTGCATGCCGAGCCTCAAATTTTGGCAATTTCATCTTTAGTGTCAGCACACTATGACATGCTTCTCAGTCCTGGAAGTTAATGGAAAAGACTGCTGAAAGCAAGACAAAGCTCCCCAAACACTGCTCTGTTGACTAAGGGAAATACCACTATGTGGGGAGTGGGTGTCAAGTCAAGACTATAAATAATCACAACTTAAAACTCCCCTTTGCCATGAACCATTCCAGCAGTAACAGATCTCGCCTTTCTCCCCCTCAAAATGAACTTGGATGCTTAACAATGGCTCATTCAACCGAGGAAAATGGACAAATGGAGAGGCAAAGTGTTCAATTTGGCTTGGCAAATGGGAGCAAACTCACTTAGAGTGTGTTTAGAATTCACAGCAGGAGAAGGAAACAATTTTCTTTCGTTCATCGCTGATGTCTGTCGGGGGGGGTGACTCTGAGCGGTGACATTCACTACTGTTTACATATCTAGTTTGGCAGACCACTTACCAAATCCATTAGAAGCAACACGGCATGCAAAGCTGTTAATCTGCAGCATCAACTCTGAAATGTTTAACGTCTTTAAGGAATAAACCGAGAGGAATGGAGACCAATAAAAGTGCTGTTGAACTGTGCTGGGGTTAAGACAACTGCAGCTTTTCTTTACGTTGCCTTTGGTGGAAAGGACATGTTGGACCCTCTAAACAAACCTGATGCGAGTCACCTTGACTGACCTGTTGCATTTTGTGCCATTCTGTTAAAAAAAAGTCGAGCCATCAGGAAACTACATCAGGGGATGTTGTAGGTTTTAAAAGTGCTCCACATGGAGTCATATTCAGAAAATTGAGGTTTATAGAGCCTGACATTGGAGCTTGTACCTAACCTCCTCTACACGGCCCAAAATGTGGTGGAGTCAAGCCCAAGTTTTAAAATGAGTGGAATTCCCTGAAACACATGAGCTGACAGTGCATTACATTGATGATTATTATAGATGTCACTTTGCCAAGACATCAAATACTGAGAGAAATAAATGTGACACCTGAGCAACTGCACCCATCATATAGGATTCATCATATATGAGAGCATCTGTGTTTCTTTTTTTTTTTTTTGCTAATCAGGTGTTCTGTTCTCGCACGCATCATCTCTTAAGCTGAACCAAAACATTCCTGGACACGAACAAGTAACTGATCCACAGCCAATATCTGTTCCTATTGGCCGTGTTTCAGGCTTAGCACCTGTATCCTGATCATAATTACTTCATTATGGAAGCATTAAGTGGGCCTGCATTCTTCTCATGTCCAAATGGCCAACAGCTAAAATTAAAAGTCAACCATCTTCATGTTTCAGTTGCTTGTAGTTCCTCATTAGCCAAGGTTTGAAATAATTTTCATTTGATTACCAAGCTACTCAAAGCAACGGATGAAGTAAATCAAGTCATTTCAAAGATCGGCATGTTGCGTTTCATCTGACAAAGAGCCAAGCGTTTGTAAGCTCACTCTGATTGGTGACTGGAGTCAAGAGGTCACTGTAGACCAGAGTAAAGATTGACTTAGTCCACAGGGTAGCGAGCGGACAAAGGCCTGTGAGTAAACTTCTACTGGCCTTTATTGGTTTCCTCACTTCCTGTTTCAGAAGGACCTGCAGATGTTAAGAGGGTCAAATACTCTGACTCACACAGACAGGCCAAAATATAGACACCGGTGTGGAGGAGGTGATGCAGCAGTGGGCAGGCTATCATCACACAATGGATTCTTTTTTAAAAAAATAATCAGGTTTCAAGGTGGGAAAACTCACATCTCACACCTTAGTTTAGTTAACTAACGTGTGTAAAAAAATACTCTAAATATGTGATGTCTGGATTGTCCTGAGTCCCCTGAGTTCAGTTTTTTAATCAGTTCTCTAACTAAAATGATTTCCTACAATAAGTCTTGCCACCAAAGATGCCAGTAGGCACAATTATAATCATAAATGACTGCATGACTCGACATGATTAGCAGTGGAAGAACTAAAGTTTTGCATCATTCTTAGTTCCCCTAAATAAAACCAAACCCTCCCATTCCATCAATTTGTATCACAAAGCATTTCTTTGCACAATTGAAAGTACATGGCCATTTTAAAGTAATTATGGTAATTAGATATCATGTTAATCTCGTGCTGGGCTACAGTGTTTGTATTCAATGTACCTGTACTTCATCTAATGACCTCGAGTGCTCGGGAGTACTTACATGTTACATGGATAACATGGCAAAACAACCCTTGTATATTTACAGTGGACCGGAGAAAATGTGTATTTTCAAACTCATATATCCATCCTAACAACCAAGACCGATTGCGTATTTTGTGGTTATTTGAGAGAACATCCCTCAATTAGTTTTTAGAATAAGGGGGAAACAATATATCACTAATTTCAGCAACAATCGTTCCAACATGCCTCATGTCTCGTGGAATCACAGTGTTGTTATGTGACATCATGTACTGTATAAAGAGCTAAGCCAGCTGCAGACTTCTTTGTGAAATTTCCTTTTCAACCACCATGATATTAATCATTTTATTTTGTATTTTTTGCTGCAATTTTCCTTTAATGGGCCCACTTCTCCAGTCCATTAAGCACTTGCCAATCTCCACTTCCCAAAAAACTCATCACTTGACTATGAGAACGTCTGCGGCAGCCAGTGTTGTTGAGAGCTCTAGGTCAAGTGTACGATGTATGATTAGTTGTGAATCTCTGCAGCTGGAAAGTCCAGCCACTGCCAGCAATGGAACAGCAATGCCGGCAACAGTGGATGATTGTCTGGAGCTCAGGAGCCAGCTAACCACTGATGCATACACACTAACTCTCGCAGTGAATTCAAGGGAGGCCACACTTGTTCTCATTCAACTCTGCTCTTCCATAAGGATCTCGTTTTTCACTCTCAAGGGCGAAAAGCAAATATGGAATCTTAGGATTTCAGGTCCACTTTGTTTTCAGTCAAGCTGACACCATAAACAGAGAACAGGAGAATTCACAGAGATTTCAGCAGGCTTTCAATCATATCCTGATGACAGATTACACCGCACTAAGATTTTCTTCTGATAGCAGGAAAAAATGGTCCGTTTAAATAGAATTCATGACATGCACATATCTGCTGCCTCACAATCACAACTGAATGTAAGAGGACAACAAAACCTGCATGCTAGATGTCAGTAACACACACGTCCATGAGGAATGTTTAACTTTACAGGCGCTGAATAGATTTTGTTCCATTAAAAGCCCAAAAGACAGTGACAGAGGTTCATGAGTCTATTTGATCTCCACTGCCCGTCACTGAATATTATTCTAATGCTTTTGGCAAAGATTTATCACTGATATTCATAACAAGCTTCATTTCTTCCGAGATTCATCCTCTCTCCCCCGTTATAGTGTTTAACAAAGCTCAATGAGTCCAACATGGCAATCGGATTATAATAAAGAGATGTCAGGCTGCATGTTCATGTTCAGCTACATCCATCAATACCAGCCATGAATAAAACTTCAAATGGACCTGTTCATAAAAAGTACACTCATCAGATGCAATGGTGAAGCTGGACAGGAGCGAGTTTGGATGAGGATTACGCAGAGAGTCCGCACAACCAACGGGGTCTAAGTGGAAAGAGCCTAAAAAGACCGAATAAAGACAATGGTGATGAGCGAGTCCACTGACCAGCGTTACGCACGTCCTGCGCTTCAAGCCGCAGAGACTTTGTGCCGCCCCTGCCAGCGACACAAGCCAAAAACCCGAACAGCGGCGAGGACTCCAACGGAACCTGGTCCCGGGGACCATTTCAATAGTGCAAATGTGCGCACTCAGCCTCACACACACACACACACACACACACACGCAGCCACTTACGTTGCCGCCGCGGAAACGTGTCCACTCCTTGTCCGTTGAGCTCCTAAATGCATTTGTATGCATTTGTCCAGGCAGCAGAGATCTGGGCGAAAACGGAATCACACTCGAGAGGAGACCGGCTCATGGGCTAAGCCTGCGTGGACGGAGGAGGGCTGCCAGCTCAGAGTGTCCTCATCCTACTGCAGCCCCAGAGGTGAGATCTCTCCCACTCGGCCAAACCTGAGCCTTCGTCTCCGTTGCGCTCTGTTGCGCGCAGAGATTTTTTTTTTTTTTTACCCAAAGCGAAGACGCGCAACAGCTCCACAGAAGACGAGCGGAACCAGAAAGCGGGTGATCCGGACTGGCCGGGCAGTGCTGACTGATCTGTGAGATCAAGGCAATGAGAAGTCCGCTTCCTCTCTCCGAGTGATCTCCAGCACAACAGCACATCCAGCTCTGCGCGTCTGTTCCTCCAGGCGGTGGTTTCTGCTATGTGCCTTGACTTGCACTCATGCAAAGGGGACCTGTATTCGCCTCAACACAACTGCAGCTGGTGGTGTTGGGTTTCACCAGTTACTAACTCGTGACAATACGGATATAGTTTTTGGCCTGTGTGCATCAGTGCCCTTTGTCGAGCCCAGGTTTTAAATAGAGCGGAATCCAAACCTCATGGAGAGGCAATAAACTTGACACAGCGCCCAAAGGGGGCTTCATCATAATAGATGTCAGCCTGCCAAAGTCCTCAAATAGTGAGAGAAATACATTTGACATGTGAAAATGTGCACCCATCATATATGATCAGTCATATATGAAAGCACCTGTGTGTTTTGCTGATCAGGTGTTCTGTTCCTGCATGCAAAAGCCCAAAGTGGGTAAAGTGATCAGTGAACAGGTTGGAGGGCAGCTCATGTCCTACTTGTGAAAAAGTGGCATAATCGTTTGAACAGGAACACACAACCAGACTGTGACTGGGACTAATGGCAAATGTGTCTGTTCAAATCAAAACTAGTGGCACTTAATTAAAATAAATGATATGCTAAAGTCTATCAGCTGGACGAATAATCTCCAAACTGCACCCCAAATAAAAGCTGTGAGGTCGGCAGCAGAGATCTAGTTTTGCTCTTAAAGTGTGATTAAAACTTTTTCAACTTATTTGGAATATCACATACAGTAGTATGTTAACTATCAATGCTTGATAGATCAAATAAAAATATTGCACATTGCAGCCAAGAGGTATGCGGTTGTGCTGTATAAAGCTACTATAAAACGACCCAGTGGCATTCTGAGCTTTATTTTCTTTGGACAGTATCCAAAATCATGACATCCCGAATTTGGGCCTCCCATTAACTCCATTTGTACATAAAAACATCCACTTAGTCCTCCATCTGATTTAACATGCCATGTACAGTAGTCTGAGGGGTTTAGATACTAGCCTGAAGGGGTTAACGCTGATTTATTAGCAGTAAAAATCCAAGTAGTGTTTGTCATGACACAATTGTGCTCTGGAGCTGATTATAGATATAACACTTCTTTTGTCATCACAGCCCTGGGGTGTTTCCCCCTTAAAAATTACAGTTTCAGGCTTCTAATCCACTTCCACTGCTCCCCATCCAGGTTAACGCATTAACCTAGAACAAACAGAGCTCTGTGGGTCCATGCCGGCCCCCTCGCCTCCTCCCACGCACTGCAGCATCCTCCTCCAGACATCCGCAGCTTCCCTCAGTTTAGCTGGGACAGAGAGGGAGTCCATATGCTTTGCAGCTTAGGGAACTGGCAGGACGCTATAGGAGACAGATCAGTTCCTGAGTGTAATCCCTGGTGAGACATGCAGCATTTCTGAAAAGGGACAGTTGTGGGGAAAGGTTACGATGTCCAAACATGAAGCAATATATGAAAGAGATGTCAACAGCAATAGTTTTGTGGTGCTGAGGCTTTTTGTGCTGTGGAGGTCCCAACCCTTCATTAAAGTCAAGGAGATGTTAGCTCTCTCTCTCTCTCTCTCCCTCTGGCTTTGCCATTAGCTGGCATCTCGGCACAGCACTGCTTTAACCGCATGTTTTCCACTTCCAGGAAACAAAACTGCTGAGATGATTCTTTGACTAGACCATGAATCAGCATCGCGAGCAACTGAATCACACAATCAGTTTCTAGAGAATCTCTGCATATGGTTTGAACGCGGTTTGAACCATATCTCTCTGCGTTTGCCGCGTGTTGGAAAAGATGTGTCATATTGATAAGATCTCGATGACATTATTGATGAAGGGCCTCTCTCGCTGCAAAGAGGCTTTTTATTATATTATAAAAATAAAATGACATCAGCCAGAAATGGTCACAGATTTACATCAAGACAAATTTTCTCCTTTCTTACATGTCCAGATGTGAACTAATCAGTCCAATCTGCACCGAGCACCAGAACGCTGGTGACTGGTGTGTGATAATAAGAATCAGATCACTTCTGCTTTTTTTCCTTGAGAAATGGGCAGACGCACATGAGTGCATGCTGACCCCCTCCTGAAACATATGGTATTCCCCATCTTGTAGGTTCATAACTTATCCAGTGAAATGGCCGATAAACGGCTTGCAACCAAGCCAGACTCACAATAGCAGTTAATGAGCCAGTGTTCTTGGACAATGACGGAGTTTGAGTACATGAAGGACAGACGTTATTGTCATATGAGCAGCGTGTTGTCACAGACTAAGTTCTTCCTTATGATCAAATATTACATAATGCATAAAGCGCACATGTCTTTTCCAGCTTGGTCTGAACATGAACGTGCACCTAACCCTTCCAAAGCTTCTCATGTTCAACGGCTAAACGTTTGCATTGCTTGGAGTTTGGTGTTGGAAATCTGCACTTGATTTGGACTCAGATGTACTCAGGAAAGGCTGAAGTCAACCACCATATGCAGTGTAAAGAGCATATTGTCTTTCAGGTTAACATTTCATAGTACAATGACAGCTCGTAAATGTGGAGTGTGTGGAAAAGTTTTGCGTCACTTCCAGGACCAGAGTGTAGCCAAAGTCAACCAGACTGGAAAAGGGACTGTTCGTAAAACAAGAAACTGCGTAATAAAAATGTGTTCTGAGTGCTTATAGTAAGCGCATTCTTTTATAATACTGCTGCATCCATGGTTGGTTAGGTGTGGCTCATGAGGTAAACAGCTCCTCAGTCTGCGTCTTCTATAATTCTGTCTGAGGGAGAACAACCAGATTGGCAACCAACACTACCTGCAGACTGGCTAGACACGGCCTCCGCCTCTAATTAGCGGAATAGTCCTGTGTAATTCCTGCCCTGTGTGCGTGTCACTGGCTTGTAGGGCTGTTATTTTGGCGAGCAGGGAGAGTGTGGGCAACAGCTGGGAGAGTGCTTAACAGATGGTGGAACACAGAGGAATCGACGGCTGACACAACGTTCCATGTAAGAGTGTGTGCGAGTGCGAGGGATAACGGGAAAGCAGGGGAGTCCGGGGTGAAGTGGCTGTGCGGCGTAACGGGACCTTTGAGAGTGTGCGGGGGGAAAGTGAAAGTTCCTCTGGCGGACGTGTGGGATGGAGAGGGTCACAGAAGAAGAAAACAGCCTCATTAAAACGGCTTTTAATGCCTTAGTTAGAATTTCACAGTTCTAACTCTCACTCATTCCATTGGCCACGCTTTTCACAGTACGTTTGAACAGTATCCCAAACATTATTTACCGAAGCAGAAAAATAATTAGGCCTTTTATTAATATCATTATGTGTAAACACGTTTACTGTTGTTGCTTTATTGCAACACTGGAAACCACCAGAATACGATTGTCTTCCCACTTCTGGTTGCGTCGGCCACGTCAGTGCCCCCAGAAGGGTTTACGGTGCACATGTTGAGCAGAAGCCATGTACACCCACAAAAACAAGCCTGTCTGTCATCATCGGAACATCCCAGAGCTGCTAAAATCACACGCCGCAGCTTTGGAAGTGATTTACATTTAAGATGAACGTTGTAAACAAGTTAAGTTATCTTAACAAGTTATTATTAAACGAGTGCGGTGTCTGTACATGAATTTAACAAAAGCCCCCCAAAAAAACTGTCTGGCAGGGGAATAAGAACAGGAAAAGAAATGTGCTGAATAAGATAAAGATCTTTGCTCCTTATAGCGGAGATGTAATTAACATCCCATTCCTGCTCGTTCACTACCCTCTTTCCACCTGTTGGTAAATCGAGCCTCCATCACTGTGTGATCTCATGGTTTTCCCATCATATGCACTAAAGGGGACTAATGAAAACTACGGATTCTCCAAATGAAACAAATGCAAGTTCCAGAAGAGGGCTGAGGGGAAGTGGCTCAGCTGCATGGGCATTCAACCTCCTAAGTTGGATTTTGGAGAGACTGCATGAGGGAATCATTATATGTAATTGAAGTATTTAACTCTTTTGCAGCTATTTTTGTACATGATTATATACAATTCACAAAAATACAAAGTATTTGCTCTGAAATTTGGATAAAAAATGTAAATCATAGGTTTTAGGACACAAGTGTTCTCGTAAGGCTACATTAACTCAGCGTCAGCTCAGTAAAGTGCTACTGACGACTAAACCACCTTCAGTGTTTCGAATGATGACTTCTATTTTTTTCAGCTGTTTATTAATTATATATTCTGTCCTCTCAGTGTTTCCCCACATATTCTTTGAGGAAAATTCTTGACTTGGTTTGTTCACACTTATCCTCCACATTACTTTTTATCCTTGACTTTACATTGCTTTAAGTTGCATGCTTTCAATAATTAATGACTGGTTGTTTCGAAATCAGCCTGAACAATGTAAAAGCTGCAACAAGAAAAGACAAGTAAGCCTCACATTACTACAATATGTTAACAATACCACCACTTAATTAAATGCATATTTCCAGCATAAAAATACTTAAGCGTGGGGGAAGTGTTTAGGAGCTTTTTTTCTAACGGAAAACTAATTGGAGCAATTTAAATGTTACGAGTGGTCGACTTAAACCATTTGTTCATAATGGAAGTGATTAAGCGGATGGTAAATAAAAATGCATGTATTTGCAGCAGAAATGCTAATTCCCTCCACGCAGTGTAGTTTGTTGCTTCCCCTTTAGACATTGTCATAATTCAAAGAGCTTGATTCAAACTCTCTTTATTGAATTGGGGGGTTTGACACTTAAAGGACGCCATTAAACTTCCCTCTGACACGATAAGCTTAGCTTGTTCTAGTTCTCTACCAATTAAAAGACAATATGCCCCAGCAGCTCAAGATCTTTTTAGGCAAGACATTTAGGCTCTAGCTTCATATTTCTTGTACAGACATGATGGTATTGTTCCCTAATTAATTTAATACACATCAATGGCCCACATCTGGTCTAATTTTTGATTTTCCACGTTTTGAGATGTGAATGAACAGAGATAAGTTACAACAAGTCCTGCTTTTTGGCAGCCACCGTGCTTCTTCCCCACAGTCGTTTGTTCCTGACAAGTGATAGGAAAATGCTGCTTGAAAACAGCAGGATAGATACACAATCCTGGGTCATAGCACAGCACCTTAAAACCCGAGTTACGCAATGCAGATTTAACTCTTTACGATCAATAAAACAGCCATAAAAAAAGTATAATCATTGCACCACGTCCAGGCACCACAAAGAAATGTGCGAGTGGATAAATGTCTTTATTTGGACAATCTGTCCCATTTTGGCCCAGAACTGGCAAACACAGCTCTTCTATCACAACATCGTCCCTGGTTTTCCACAGCTCCCTCCGCTCTCTGTTTTGGATAAGAGGAGGAGATGTGAGGAATAATGAGAGTAGAAGCTTGCTATGGGAGGGGGAAAAAAGCCACCTTGACCTCACTTTCATCTCTGGAGCTGATCCTCTGTCTGGCGTGAATTCTCCGAGGAGCTGGCTGTGGAACAGAGAGTGGCTTTATGCTGACTTACTACAGTGTTCCTCGTACAAAATCCCATTTCATTTCTCGAGAGGGTTAAGAGAATGGCTTGAAAGGCATGTTCTCTCTTATCTGCAATGATACCAAAAGGCTGTGAGTGATTTAGGCCTAATCCCATATATTTTCCTTGTGAAGTGCAGCCAGTGCTGATGATTCTTATCTTTAGGCAAAAGCAATGTGTTGAAAACTGTTACAGAGAATTAGGACGTCAAATAGAAAACCATTGTGACGAGGCCTGTTTCCACTTCCTGCTTTGCTGCAGATAACGTTTAAATCTGTCCATTTTAATCCCTGCGTTCAAATAAAGCAACTAAACATATTCCTCGTGTTTCAAACCCATATTTATTATCAGGGGATGAAACAAGCACATGTGCTGCCTTAGCAGCAGGGAAGGTCTTACTCAGCATGGACTGAAATGGGGTTTATGACTCTGGGAAAGATTCCCTGTGGCAAACAGTTTCTGCGACAATGTGCGCAAAACACACATTTCATAATCTTTGGAAGAAGCTGAAGAGCAATTTACAAATTCAGTCGGAGAACAGTTTGAGTGGTAGCTCTTCGGATGCAGGGTTGCTGTCAGGAGCGATCGCAGGTGCTAGAGAGAGGCAGCAGACAGTCGTTGCAGTGCCGCACCGCAGCGACCTTGGTGGCACTGGCCATCAGAGCGTTAGGGTTCAGCGGGACCTTTTTCATGGGTGGAATGCAGAAAACGCTTCCCACCAGCTCCCCACTTCAGGAGGGACCAAAAATATTTCCCAGGTCTGCTCTGACTTCAGGCCAACGTCGCCTTTCAGGTCAACCCCTCTCAGCTGGTCTTCATTCTTCATGTGATCATTGCTTTTAGCAGACAGCAGCGTGAGGAAGGTCTACTAAAATTCTTTTCATTTTTTTCCCACATCTGTGTCCTTATCAGCTCACGAATTCGGGCTGAGTATGTTCACTTCGGAAAGGTACGACACCTGTCACAACACCCAGCTCGAGCATGGTGGCAGATTTGGCCCCCATGTAAGCAGGTTTCCTGGCTTTTTAAGTGCTTCTTTGGCTTTACAAATTGCCTTTGATTTTGATGCAGCTGGCAGATAATTTCAGGAAGGCAAGCTATTTTTAAGCCACTACCCTTCTGTGAATATACAGCCCACATCTGCAGCCCCGAATGAATTTAAACAAACACTCTGGAAGTTAAACACTGTCTGGCTCAGACTTCAGTGTTGAAGTGCTCAGAGAAAATAGAGGACACTATTAGGAAACATGCTTTTTTTTTTCTTTTACTTTCACAGTTTATGGCTTTTACATGTGTGAGTGTCTTGGCAATTAGTAGCTCTCTTATGATTGTTTACACAGCCCCTGTGAGGCCACCGGGGGAAACGTCAGCTCCTCTTCCTCTGTGAAGGCATTTTCCGTTCTTCTCTTTACCTGTGCATGAAACTGCAGCCACACACACTCTTGGCAGGACCCAGTGCATCCACTCAATACTTTAAACAGAATCAATATAAAACAGACTCACTCACAAAAAACAATGTGTTCTGAGGAAGATTAGAAACAACTGCGCAGAAGATTGTTCCCAGTTTCGGCAGGGGGACAATATACGTTTACTGCTGCAGGATCCCTGGTTTCCACAATAACAGCCCCAAGGAGGAGGAAGAGAAGAAGACGTGAACAAGAACCAGACGGGATTTAACATCTAAGCCACAAATAGGACAAACCACAACCAATTCGGACTGAACTTTTAACTCGGATGTAAAGATGTATAGAAACTGGGAAGCTGCAGAACGTTAGTCCTTTAAAGTAGAGGCTGTAGTGACTCCAGAGAAGACCTTTAAATATGGATTCATTAAAATCTGCAAACCTTAACAACAACTCATGGGTGTCAGGGACCTTTTGTTCCGTGCACGTCAGCCCCGCTTTAAGCTCAGACTCTTCTCTGTCCATTAGTTACCCCAGTGTCACCAAGGCAAAAAATAGCCCCACGTCTCCGTCCACTGGGGCAAAGCGATGCCACCTGTCAGCCAGAGGACGGGTTTAAGAACCAGACTCCAGACACAGATGGACGGCCATCACTACCTCATGTGTTTGCTATCAGGCTGACAGCCGGTTTTGGTGTGACTGGCTCGCAGAAAAAGGCTGTCGTCATTACCTCATGTGTGCACGCCGGTGGGACTGCCAGCAACAGTATTACAGAGACATAAAAGAACAAAGTCTTAGGTCACATCTTGGATTAAAAAGGACATAAGATTAAGAGTTTCCTGCAGCGTGAGTTAACTGGTTGTAAGGTCTGCGTTCTTATACTTTGTCAATGACCCTAAATCTAAGAACCCTAGACTCGATTGATTTTCCGCTCTTCTTTGACTGATGAATGAGATGATCGGTGCAGCCTGGTTAGTTTTCTGAGATAGGCGACTTCAATCTTCCTGAAACCAACAGTTACTTGCGGCGTCAGTCCAGTAAAGGCACTCAAACAATATTGTACCCTGTGAATGATATTTTATTTTCCATCTGTATTTGTGGAGCTGCATGTAACTTAGTCCAGCAACAGATGAATGTGAGAAGTTGTGAGATGAACAATGGACGAGAAAAGATAATAAACCCACTTCTGCAAAACAAACTTTATTACTTTTTCTCTCATCTGTGACTTTTTTTCTTCAGTTTTGCTTACTTTTAGCTCTTCAGGCCTCAAAAACGTGTTTAAATAAAACCATCTGAGACGTTTAGGACTTCTTTGAAACTGCTCAACAACTCATAAATGTCTGAAACAAAACAAGGACACAGCTTTGTTGTCTCACAATGCAAAAAAGTTCAGAACCACTGGTTCAATCTTTAGCAATGTGTTGCATTGTTTAGCATAAGTAAATATATATTTTTTATTTTTTTAATTATTACTATAATCATTAACTCTGTCTGCAGTGGAGTAGATGTACAAACGAGTTAAACGTTTAAACTGCTTAAGATTCCTGATTGCTAACCTACGGTGTTGCGAGCTCATTTTGATTTTAGACTATTATGTTTCCAATTAGACACCACAGACATTTTCAGGAGTTAAAATGCTCAGTTTGTGTGGCCCAACATGCTGTGACTGAAGCAGCATGAATATTTTCTGGAAATACATCCTTTAGCAAAGGTGAAAAAAAACCCCAACATTTACCTAAGTCGTCTAGACGGAGAGACTGTGTCAGACGTCCAGACTGTTTTGAGCTGACAGGCTCTGGTGGACAGAGGAGAGAGCGGAAACCCAAACATAAAATCAGCCAGGTTATGTCAGCAGAATTATATAATAACATTTATAAAGAGACTGAATGAATGTCCCCCGGCCCGACACAATTTATTGATCGTATTGTTAAATTCAACTCTTCATCATAACCTTTGTAACTTTACACTAGCTGTAATCTACACAGAATTACAGTTAAACCGTAAGTAGTCTTCACTTATGCAGCACTTTCCCATCTTATCTTTTGAAATTTTTTCAAAGGGTGAGTGAAATCTTTCCACTCACACCCCAGTGAAGGCAGAGCTGCAGTGAAACCAACCTGGAGCAACTTGGAGTTCAATGCCTTGGGACACTTACCCATGGGAGACTGGTTTGTACTCTTGCTCCACAGTGAGAAGGTCCAATTTCATTGCTGCAGGCTAATGTGAAGCTACAGCTCAGTGATGATGAAAGTCTGGCTCCGAAGTGTAAAAATGTCAAATGAATTCTTTGTTTTAAGTTTTTATACTGTGCCAAGCTAAGCCAACCATCTTTAAGCCCCTTATTTAATGGAAAAATACATAAGGCAGAGGTTACTTCTTATCAAGAAAACTGTTTTAATAAACCAAAGTCCAATTTAGTAAAAAAGACACCAGACATGTGCCGACTGTCGTGAACTCAAGGGACAATTCCGTCACGGTGTTTTTCTTTGACAGTGGACGCAGAGGAGAAATTCATCTGCCGCTGACAACAGGTACGAATTTGTACAAAATAAAAGGAAAACACCCAGTCGACTGGATAAGTCCAAAAAACCAACCAAATAAGAAGAAACCTCTCTTGTTAAGATCTGTGAACAATTTCCTCTAAATGGGTAGCCTGTGGCGTGAGCTAAACACACACGGAGAAGACATCCAGCTGTTATCTTTGCCCTGTGAGTTCTGTGAAGTGCCTGCTGGTGGGTTTACACACTGACTGCATTCTCTTCTGGAGAAAACAAGGGAAAATAAAAATCCTACAGAACGGACCTAAACGAAACAAGATGACTGTCTGCAAAGCTGCTATGTGATGCAAATAAGGCCTGGAAATAAAAAAAAAATTGCTTCTCCTTGCCTATATCTTATCGTTTTTGCCTTCATTTCCTGTGTATGTTTGGTCTTGCTGGTCAAGTGTTTCAGTGCTAAATAACCACGCCGTGCTTCCTGAGAGTCTGGCTGCTTGTCTAATTCCTCCGCATTTATTTCCAGCATAGAGACAAGGACACTCGATCTTCACATTTCACATAGCAATGTCTGTTACGCCGTGTTGTTCGCCCTTTTTCTCCCCTGTAACAGAAATTGCTCCAGTGGCAATAGAGAAGTCAGATGCCCGTTTGTGAACAACATTAAAGGCAAGAAAAAGTTTGAGTTCTATGGTCCAAAGGTTCTGCAGCTGAAGCTGAAACAGAAACAGAGTTGAGGTAGAACGGCTGAAGAAATGCACGGTTAAATTGGAAAGACTTTGTTTTTGAATCAAGTGCTGCATCTGCCATCTGAAATAAGAGCTGAAGTCCTTGGATCGCCACTAGCCCATCACATAACACCAGAAGCATAAATGCCTGCATTTTATTTCATGAAAGGAAAATCTAAATAAAAGACTTGAGAGATGTGCGCTTTTCTTTAAAGGTCTAGTCCAGTGAAGAATGAAATACCCACCCAGAAGTTGCTCTTTTTTAGTTCCAGATGATCGATAAACGTCCACATAAGCTCTTTAACGGCGCTGCTCGATCGTTCAAACGCCTGAAACAATGTTCGGTTTTTACTGACAACGACGTCTGTGGACACGTGATTTACAACTGCTGTCTATAAAAAGCAGAGGTGTCAGTGGTGTGACGTTGCACTGCAGTGCTACTAAACCTGCTAGTCAGAAGGTCAAGGTGGGTTTTTTGGGACGTTTCCTTCTTACCTAAACTAAACCAGGTAGTTTTTGTTACCGGCAGGAAACACAGACGTAACTAATAAAACTGAAGATGGCTGAGTTCCATTTAGCTGCTACAGTTTCAGGACCCTTGCATCGTGCAAGCTGGTTCACTTTAATGTTATTCATAACACATGTCTAGATGTCTGCTATTAACAAGACCATGAGAGTCACCAGATCCAAAATGCTTGTTTGTGTCATTTGGAAAACGCTGACAACCTTTTTTGCATTTAAGGCTAAGCAGCTTGCTGCTTCTGAATAATAATAGGCTGCAGATAATCTACGTGCGGCACAGGACTCTGGTTTTCTTTGGCGATTTTATGCTTCGAAGAAGGATTTTTGCTCGAGTAAGTCCAACGTAGTGATAGTGATGATAAAACTACACACACATCCTTCATTAACCTCGCAAGTCCTCTCAGCTTTGTTTCCATCAGATCCAGGAGGCTCAAATGTCAGAGAACTTGTGATGAGCGCAACCGTTATCTTTTTAACAGTTCGGGTCAACAGTGAAGCTTCAGGGAATGTTGGTGTGAAAAGGTGCTTCCCCTTCTTTCCATGTTGTTCTGTGCCCGTCGTATTCCTCCAAACAGTCCGGGTCAACAGGACACCGTCTTCATAATGGACCCAGGGTCAAACGGACACCTGCTGCCAAGACGCGGGGCCTTATAACTGACAGGCGTTAACACTCCTGTAACTACACTGCTAAGCTGTGTTAAATACGCTGCACTGCGTCAGGCTACCTGACCGCATCAGATCCCATGTGCCGGCCCTGATTAGCACCCCGCCATCCCCCTCTTCCTCGTCTCATTTCACACTAAACAAAGTCGCGGCAGGGTCCGATGGCTGGACCCCCTCTCTCTTATCACCTCACAGTCGGAGTTGCTGGATGGGTTGATGAACTTGGTTGGAAGGAATCTGCAGGCTGCTCCACTTGACTGAGCAGAGCTAATGAGTCAGAAAATCCCACAGCCAGGGCTCCAGGGTTCACCGTGGGCATCGGGGGAAACGGGTAGTTCAAGCACATAGGAGCGAGGACGAGGTGTGGTTCACGGGGAGCGCGCTTTGCAGGAGAGCAAACCCCGAGCTGGAGGGACCGAGCGCTACAAGGGCTCCAAGGAGGTAAAGGTGTAGCAGGAGGAGGAGGAGTGTGTGACTGAAAGAAGCCGGGATTACGCCGCTTTGATCTGTAAACCGTGTCTGCACCAGGGAGGCTGGGGGACCTTTCCACTCAGCCAGGTGCACTCTGTTCATCAAGCCGCTGCCAACCCCCCATCAAGCTGCCCCCAAGGTGTGAAATGTGCCCTCAATCCTTTTTGTACATGCCCCATCACACAGAGGACCTACAGCAGGAGAAGGACTGGCACAGGAACAGACGGCACGAAAGGCCGCGCCAAAGCCTTCAGCTGTTCTTATCGTGTCAAGATCTGGGCCTCAGAGAAGAATAAGGCAAAACAAGTATAGGAATAAGTCAAAGTGTGAAACGAAGTGAGTGAGACTGACAACAATCAACGCCTCTGTCATACCTGGACGTTAAATGCAGTAGGAAGCTTCAGGTTTTTTTCAACGGCAATCATCTGTTGAATGATTGGCGTTGAAAAAAAGGGCCTTTCGTAAATGTCGTATTTCTTTAACTGCTCATCTGCTTCATAGGGTTTACAAGAGAGTTTGGTTGCATTATATTTTATTTCCCTTGTGCAGAACAATAACAAGTTCTGGTAGCATTTAAAAATGATCTGCGCTGGGCGGCTGGACGATGCAAACGCTGACTAAAGACGACCGGTACAGCAGTGTAGCATGTCTGTGGGTGACATCATTTTCACTGTTTCACAACAAATTATTTGTATCCGATGAGATCTGAGAAACACATATGTGCACAATTTTATAGAATGCATAATTATACCAAAATAACATGATAAAAAAATAACATGATTAGCACACCCCAGTTTTCCTTTGTGTACAGCATGTGAGCTACTTTTGCACTT
The DNA here is from genome assembly GCA_033026295.1 of Channa striata. Lineage (NCBI taxonomy): Eukaryota > Metazoa > Chordata > Actinopteri > Anabantiformes > Channidae > Channa > Channa striata. The sequence continues at coordinate 5,844,068 of CM065179.1, read as the reverse complement.
TTCTTCCTATATGTTGTAAAATCTGAGAAATTACCCTTCACATTATTCCCTCTTGTTTTGTGAAGTGTGTTCTGTGTTAAACGTGATGTGCAGTAATGCATTATTTCCTAATAAAATGTGGCGTGGCAAACAATTCAGAAAGCCTGAACGAGACGTTTGGGATTTGTGACACACACTTGTCAGAGAGAAAATTCCTTCCTCATATGGCATTTGGGGAGGCACAGTAATTTATTACATTTGTCAGTTCAGTTCTAACATGAGGACATAATTTTTTATGCCTTTTATGGATTAGTAGCTGCAAACATGTAAAAATATTGGAAGCCCTTCAGGCACTGTCCAATTAACATTTTAAGAAAAGCTGCAGTGGTGGGAAGGGAACATGTACAGGATTTGCATGAGGAGCTTGGCATTAATCTGTCTGTGCTTCAGATCTTATAGAGCATGGTAACCTTGACTCACTATCGAACTATTTTTGATTCTCCATTCTTCGCTGTCTTTTTTTTTTCAAAGATTATTGGCAGCGTGAACTGAATGGGGCTTATTTGAATTATGCATTCGAAAAGTAGATGCTGCTGGCCTTGGCTCAAAGCATTCTTCCATGACATGTGCAGAACATACAGGCAGGGAGGCTTTTCCACACAGTGACCAATCTGTTTTGCAGACAGCCTCGAACCTCCTCCACGGGATCTTAGACGCACTTGTGTCTGTTTATTTTTGTGCCCCTGCAGGTCCTGTGTTGGACTCTCTTTTGAACTGGGATGTCGAGTAGGGACTGTCACACTGAAAGCAAAAAACGTCTTTCCGTGTGGTGACCGAGATTCATCTTAATGCTGCTTTTGAAGGATTTCTCATCTGGAAAAGAAAAAGAAATGTCACATGTTGTCAGGAGAACATGAGGCCATGTAAATGGCAAACCAAAGAGCTTTACAAAGAAAATGGATTTCCAGAGAAAAAACACAAATGTGCAACCACCACAGGCTGCACACAGATTGTATGACAGTATGGATTTGAAATGGGGATGAATGGCAACATTTTACAAATGAGCCATAACTTGAACACAAATGTGCTCTTTATAGATTTTTCTATAGCTCAACAAACTGTCAACGTAGCCTAGATGCTAAATATTTTAGACAGTGAGGTTTACGTGGGTTTTTTCACCCTGCAGCATGTTTTAATGTAGTTGAACAAGGACACAAAGAAAACAGTTTTGTAGTTCGGGTGGTTACCTCATTCAGTCATTTCTCTTTAAGTTTAATATTTTTGTATGAATGAATATCTCAGAGTGCAGATGAGTGTGTGTGGTGTCTGTTGTGGAGGAGGAAGAGAAAATCAAAGCATCAGGAAGGGCACGGGGTTGAGTGTGCTTTGTGTGCTCAGCCCACAGCCATCCACGCTGCAGGACACCCTGGAACATGTGATGGGGATGATCACCCCCCGAACACCCACCCCGGCCCATACCATACCTCACCCCACTCAGCGGCCAACTGTCCTTTTGACCCAGATCTCCCACACCTTGATGCCAGTAACCCCCTCTTCCCTGACACTCACACACACACACACACACACACACACATTTTCTCTTCTCTAGCCACATCAGTTGGATCCTATTCCGGCCTCCAGCCACGAGCCCCGACAGGTCGCGGTGCAAACAGAGCCTCGAGTTAATGTAATGAGCCAAAGAATGCCACCTCTCAGGTTTGAAATCTCACTGAGTGTTAAGTGACCAGAGAAAACACAGCGGTGGAGGTTATTTGCGCACGTGTCTGTGCAGCATAAGGAGCCGTGGATAGAAAAACAGGAGGGGATAAGAAACAAAGCAGGAAGGAATGAAAGGAAGTGCAAACAGAAGAAGCTTTTAGAATGAATAATTAAAATGTGGAGGGGTAGTTAACATGCAGATTTTTCTAATGCGCATACATTCGGCATGTATAAATATAAAAATGCATGTTTTAACACGAAAGTCGCCTCCGGACTTCCAACTTAAACAGCTGCCTGTCTTTTTTTCTCTCACTAACCAGAAAGAAAAAAAACGAGTCATGACACCACACGTTATTTCCACTTCACCTTTTTACAGGTAATGATATCAGTGATGGATTTAAATGGAAAGAGGGAGATGGAAAAAGATAAAAGGGGGGATGATAGATATGCATCGGGTAATGCTGGAAGAGAAGTTGAGCATGAATGTTTAATTTCCACAGGTGCTGCTTTGACAGCTGATCTTTTTTCTGTTTTGTCTTGTTCAGCGGCTTAATGTTGTATAATGCGAAGATGTTACGAGACTATAAATGAATGTTCTTGCTGGTACAGTATTTTTAACCATTACACGACACGGCTACACTCAATATGCTTTCATGGCTCAAAAATGCCAGTTTTTTTTCTATTGACTTGGCTGTAAACAACAGTGCTGTCACACAGCAACACTGACATAAATAATGTATGCACAACCGCTGTGTTTGGACAAGTTCTGTTTCTGAGGCTCCACAATGTAAATAAATTATGACCCGAAATGCCTTTTGAGTAATGAGACGATGTTTGTGCCACACTCAGCACTCATGCACACAACTGCAACTTCAACTTCAGCTTCACTTTATTGTCCCCAGTGGGAAATTTGTTTTGCAGCTGCGCAAAATTCAAAACAGACGCAGATTTAAACATAAGATATCTTTGCGACATCCTGCAGAGTATGTCATCCATACAGTGATGGAAGAAGAAAAAGTGTGAATATCACAGTTGATATAAACTATGAAGTTAAATGTTTACTCAAGACGAATGTACAGGTAGCCACTTGACATTATTACTATATGATTGATGCATTGGTGCCATTTTGTATTTGGTAAAATTCAGTATTTTACTAATTTTGTTTTTATGTAGTATTTTACTTCCCAGGTGCCGGGTAGTTTGTGAGTATTTCCCAGAGATCCATAAAGTCTTATGATAACACATGCTGTAGGTTTAGTAACTGTTTTTTAATTAATGTGCAGAGTAACTAAACAGTAAAGCAATCAAGTCATTGTTCAGAGTTGTAGCAGAAGTGGAAAAACTCAAGCAAAGTGCAAATTTCCATGTAAATATTGCTGCACTAATTGTAACATAAAAGTCTTACGTTAGAATAAAATGGTCATTCAGAATCAACAGATTTCTCTTTAACAAATGCAAATGTGTTGAGAGGAAGTTGTCTGTTTTCCTCATTAACAGTGTTAAGGTCGCTACTTGACCTCCCGTGTCTTCCCACTAAAATGTTTGGGGTCTAAGGTCACTTCAGGGCCACATCAGCCCGATACTGACCAGGGTGTAACTCTGACAGCAATTTCTAATATGACGTGTGAAAAGGAGGTTGACTGAAACACTAGACGTTAATTCTTCACCAGTTTCCCTTAATAATTCTCTAAATAATCACAAAGGAGGATGTGTAGACAAAAAGAGGCAAGAGAAAATAAACATTAGGATTAAGCTGCGGTGAGAACAACAGGCTTTTGCAACACGATATCAGGACAGTGTCAGGCCTGCTCTGTTTGATGTGGGTGAAAAAAAAGAACAAAAAACCTGCATCTGGAGTTTATGAGCACATCACCAAGCCACCTTTTCATTCTGCAGGTGTCCTGGATGATGACACTGGCTTTAATTATGGTAAATGTAAACAGGATTTCTATAATTACACAATTAGAAAATGCTCAGCATCACCCAAAGCACACAGGTGCCCAACAAAAGATCAACAACAAGGACACAACATGTCGTGTCTGGTGTAAAGGGGATTAAATTGGGGTAAAAGTGCTTAGTTGAAGTCAGTGTGCATCTCTGTGTTTCTTCAAACTAATTAAATCACGGATACACAGACTTACAGTACATGTGTTCTGACTTGAGTTACGCCTATGGATAAAATGGAGACATCCAGGACGTTATGAGTGGCTAGATGAGACAGAGATGTGGATAGGTGTGGCTCTTCACTTCCATAAGGAATTTCACACATCACAAAAAAAAAAAAAAATGGAAGCAGAAGACAGGGCCAACCTCCCTTAACAGATTAACTGGATCCAAGCCTATATGCTGCCACAGAGCCAATAATATGATTTAAAAACAACCCACCTTCATTAGAAAATCTCCAGCTCACACCAGTCGTCCTGGTAGTACGTTTGGATTTTAGGGGAAAACACGTAGCAGGAAAACATTCAAATCTATGTTTCCTGTGGCCCAACAGAGGAACTGACAAAGGAAAAATAATCACTTGTGCAAAGACTTTAAACGACCAAAACACATTTTCTCAATATGTCATATCCTGTTATGTGAAAATTGGGCCACGAGTAAGTGGAATTATTAAGAAATAGAAAAATAAATCTTGAATTTTTGTAGGAATCACATTTTTTTTCAGTGAAATTTAGTTTTCCATACAAATAACTCCACAGGTGAACAACATTTTCAAGGATTTCTTAGTATTCGATCTGCACAGCTGTAGAATAAATAAAATGAGTCATATTTCATTACTCAGTCCCATTTTCTCATCTGGAACTGTAAATTTAGAGCTCATTTGGTTAGTAAGACATAAATTCTCAGCTTGTATCCATGATTCTGAGTGTGTAGACTTGTGTAGCATATGACATGACACATGTGTTTGTGTTTTTTTCCTTCAGCCCAAGATATTTTAAGTGTTTTACTTGTTTTTATTCATCTTAGCAAATCTCATATCAGGCCATTTAACTTTTTTAAACTGTCCGGCACAAGTCCTGTTTTAATTCCTTCTCTTTATTATAACTTGTGCTGAAACAACCCTAACAAATGGGAAGGTTGAGTTCAATCCAGCTGTGCTGTGAGGATAGAAGGACTATAAGGTCTGCTGTTGCTCTGTGGTCCTATCTAACAGTTTACTAAGGTTAGAGATTTTAATTATTATCTTATAGAACATGAAAGTCTGGCAGAATGTCCGCCTGTGTTACCTGCCAGGCTCTGGCTCTTTCATATTGTGAGCTCCGACTTGTCACATTAGTTGCCATCAAACGCATCAGTGTAAAAGCCCCACTGGGAATAAATAGAGGTTGTAATAGCACGGTGTACTGTGCATCCTAAGAGTCGTGCACATCCTTGTTTTGGAGGCTTTCATGCTGTCGGGCCTGTTTTTAAAAAGGTGAGTGTTGGCAGAAGGGTGCAATCAGTCAGTCATCCATCAACACGTACAGAAAGCCCTGCTAGTTCAACTGGGCTTGAGTGAAACAGCACTCATTCTATCTAAGGGCTTTACTTCTGCTGCTGGTGGTGCCGCTACTACAATTACTCTTACGACTGAAGAGGAGGAAGAGGTGGAGATGAAGCAGAGCAGCCAATCACAACAAGGAAGAGGCCCTCAGCCACATTAGTGAAAAATGTAAATAATTTCCTGCACATGAACTTTTACCTTTAGAATGTGTTCAGACTGGACCTCCCGTAAATCTCAGCACCGATTTGACCTCCAGCTCACCTAAAAATGCGCGAGACATCTCATTGTTGTTACTGCGAGAGAAAAGAGAGATGGGAGGAAGAAAGAAAAATGTTCTCTTGGTTTTTCGTGAGTAAGTGTTTGACCTGTGTGTGCATTCAGAAAAAGCTGGATTGGTAAGTGTTAAAGATGAATCATTAGAGACTGTCAAGATCTTGAGGAATTGTTATCCAAACGCTGTAGGTGGTGCAAACCTGGGTGAACAATCATTAAACCTGTGCACAGCTGCCACTCCTGTTCACTCCAGGTGGCCATGACTTGTCTCATGGGTGTGACTACACTACACTCTAGTGGTCCAAAATTATTAATGACTTTTCTCGCACGGTTCCCCAGTAAAATTCCTTCCTTTCCATTTTGTGGTTCCTGTGTGGAGCACACGTTGTAGACCATGCTTTTACGTTAGAACAAAATTGTGTCAGATAATATTATTTTGTTATTTTTATTATGGCGGGATATGTGAAAAATTTACCATAACTGAAGACAAAACATGTAAGGTGAAGAGATCATTGTGTATCAAATTTGTTATATTAAATACGAGCTTGTTTTTATGTCTACATTTAAATTAAAATAAATTAAGATTTTAATCTAAAATTGTGAGGGTATATAGACTGTTTATAATCTGTTACAATGTTTGTGTCTTTAGCTGTCGGCCTATTAGACATGTCTCACATGCTCAGAGTGAAGATCACAACTAGAGTCAGGTGTTTGTGGGAGAATGATCATAAACCATCCGTTACAGATGGAGATCCACAGACAGTTGGATGAACAACATTCCATCAATATGCAGCAGTGGAAGAGCAATGGTGGAAACCAGTGAAGGAGAATCTGTGGGTCCCAATAAAGCCAGTTTGAAAGTTTTACTGTGACACATAGACACTAATCAGTGGTGAGTTTGTAGGACTTTAATCCAAGTTGCCAATTCCTGAACATGTGCTGTATTAAAATTGAGAATTGTAGTATCCCTATGTCTAGAGAAGGTCATCACAATACTATTGGACATGTCTGCCTGTCACTGGGAGCCATTTGATTTCAGTTTAGTTTGGTTTATTTGACACAATGAGAGAGAAGTCTCACATGCTGTACCTGCAAGATGTCAAAGATAACACAACAAAGTCCAGAACTTTTCCAGTCGGGTCACTGATGTAAGAAATGAGCTATTACTTGATACAGGACTGCTCACACAGGTGCCTCATACTACCATCATTTGAATTTGAAAATCAAAGTACGATATAAAAGACTCAGGAGAAAAAACAAGTCATACACAACTATGTTGCCAGCATACAAGCCAATATTTCAGACTTAACCTGTGTTTTATTTATGAATTAACTATCCTTGTCAGTAATGAAACACGGTAATTACTAACTGGCAACCCTAGTTCCTCCAACCCTACAAAAGTTGTGGCATAAAATGAATTACTTTAAAATCTAGATCGTTAAAGGAAATGACCAAACTGTAAATATTCAGTAAAAACAAAAACAAATTACACGGAAATGCAGTAGAAACAGGAGCTGACAACGCTCCTGTTTTACTCGGACTGCTCCTTTAATGAAAAGGCCTTTACGACAGTCGTCACGACACTATGCGTTTGGTTTACGACTGTTTTGGAGGCTGATTCAAAATGGAGGAAAGCTTAGAGGTAAAGGCTTAACCGACTCAAGTTCATCGGCTCTAATTTCACAGTTTCCTCTATTTTACGTTAATACATTTTTACAAACATAAAAACCAAAAGATCCAACATAATGTCGGAGGAGAAGAAGTCCGGATCTTTAGGTTTCTTTTCGAGTTACGACGATTTGAGCGACAGCAGCAACGACAGCGACTCGGACGAGGAGGGACAAAGTCGGAAGAAGCGGCCGGGGACGGATGCTGCGGACGGCGGGGCTCAGTCCTCCTCACACGGGCTCAAACGGGCCGCGGACGGAGCGTCTTTACCCAAACCGGACGAGCTGTTCAGATCCGTGTCCAAGCCCGCTTTCCTCTATAATCCGCTCAACAAGCAGATAGACTGGGACAGTCTGACTGTCAAAGCTCCCGAAGAGGTGAACGTCCAACGAGGACATTAGCTCACACACACACACATATATAACATAACTAATTTAAATGACATTTGAAAAAAATTTGCTGCAAAAACAATGCAAACATATTCATTGTTTCTACGGTTTACCCTTTACTAAATTCTATACATACCTACTAATAAGTATTAATCTCTTTTAGCAAGAATTAGAAAAAAAAAACTAGTTAAGAAAGTAACTATCATTTATTGATCCATTAAAGTGGCCATACAATACATTTGTTTGATAAAACACGCAATCAGCTCAATATAAAGTAAAGCAATTATGTTCTAAAACCAGATTTGGCCCAGGGGAATATAGGAGCTGTTATATCACTAACTATGAGCTTAAAGCCTTAAGCGCAGAGCCCCTGGGTGTAAGCCTACAGCCTGCCAATGTATTTTAGGACAGTTTTCAGTCTTCAATCCTCTGTTTATCTTGTTTTTAGTATTTTGAGCTGTTAATTGAAAAGTTTATAAAACATATCAATTGAAAGTCAGCAAATTTCAGGTGTTGGGAGCCCATGTTATTATCTCATATTTCTTGTATTGTCCAGTAAACGACATAGTGCTAAACCCAAAAGTGTTGTTGATTTTGCAAACTAGCTCCAACCTCCTGCTTTGTGGGTAATAGGTGCCTTAGCTGAGTGATTAATAATCACCCTGTAATTGAATTTAGTCTCAACTGAGTAACTAAACCTGCACAGTCATCACATTGCTGCCATCTTGTACGCTGACCAAAGCAGGTTTCTATTATCGGCATTTTAGTAATTGGTATGTGCTGAGAGAAGGAGTTCTTCTCCTTTCCAAGCCTGAGTGTTCACAGCTCATTTGAAGCTTTAGATGTGTATTTTAGGAAGTTTTCAAAAACTTTTTTACTGCTTCTTTCTTTATGCCAGTTTTCTTATTTTATACATTTCTACATTACTTGAAGCCTGTCAGAGAGTTTAAGCCTTGGAAGACGAATGCTGTTCCCCCTCCTGAGAGCTATGCTGCAGAACCAGAGAAGAAGAAGGGACCACCTCCAGGCATGGATATGGCTATAAAGTGGTCCAACGTGTATGAAGACAATGGGGAAGATGCACCACAACATCACACTGGCAACGCCAAATTCCTTCCTGCAGATGAGGAGCTATCTGAGTCAGGTTGGTCTTTCATCAATATTTAGAGGACGGTAAACAGGTAGTACAGCTACTGAAACAGCACAGCAAATTAGTTAGTAAGGAACTGTAGAGAAAAAGCAAATTTCAATAAAGTCACTGTAATGAGACAACTGTATCGTCTGTTGAAACAGTAAGTTATTTAGTCAGGAACTTGCAAAAAATAAGCTTTAGTTTAGAACCCAGAGTCAGACAACAGAGAATGTGAGAATGTGCTAAATTACTGTGCCCTGTGTTGTCAGGATCAACTTACCTTTCAGTCAGTGAGCTAAAGTCCCTTCATGATTCTTAAAAAGCATCAGCACAGTAGCTCAGCCAGCTTCTACACACACAAAATGAATTGTATGCAGGTAACCTATTGTAACCATCAGACGGAGTGCACATTTCCCAGAACGGTTACCATGTTGGGATGTAACTTCACAATGTACAAATAACAGCATAAAATTAACAGAGTTTTTGTCTTGGACATGGTTAAAGCATAAACTCAAGGGAATTTTATAGGTGTCCTGAGATGCAAAGCACAACCTGAGCTGCACCACTCTACTCATAATGTTGGAATATTGACATTAGGAAACATAAAATCACCTTCCAAGCACAAGCTAATGTAACATGAATGCATTTACACCAGTTTTAACTTTGCATCCTCACAGGAAAAGAGCTGCTGTTTGTTGTTTTGAACAGTGTGAAGTTCATTAAATCAAAAATCATTATTTTCCACTTTCCTTCTACTCCTCTGAATCTCCAATCTCCTCTGGCAAGCAGATGAAGATTCAGAGAAGCCATCTCAGTCTGCCAAGAAACGTCGAGTGGAGACTTTCCGGCAGAAAGAGAAAAGGAAGAGGGACTTGGGACAAGCCACCTCCGATAAGAGTTTTGTAGAGGAGGAGAAACGGATCCTTAGGCAAAAGGTCGAGTGAGGCCCTCAGTTTACCTACTAATGTCAGCCAAGAGCTTTCTCAAACATTAGCACAACGCTCACGCAGGTTGTACAAGTATACTGCAAACATACACAGGCATTCAGTCGGAGTGATATACTGTAACTTGCAATAATCCTTTTGTTTTTAAGTGACTGTCACAGACGTTTAACCTAATATTTTCCAAAGCACATAATAGTGGACCCAACCTCACTAGTCCTGGCCGTCACCTTGGTTGGGTTTTTACTGACAACACACTGAGATGGGAGCATTCCCAAACAGGACAGGTTGCAGTTTGCCACCACCTCTGCTTCCCTTCCAGTATTGTAGTTTAGACAACTTGATGAAGTGGTTCTGTCTTATTGTCCCTATGTACTTGGACATTTGCAGTGACAAACGCATTTAAACTGTTGTCAAACACTGCAAGTAAAGAAATCAATTTGACCACTTGCCATCATGCTGGAACACATTTAACTTTAAGTTGGGTCATTTGACTTTGGATCTTTAAAAAAAAAAACCCATACTTTAAAAGACGGACATCTGGTTATGATGGTTCTTTTGGTCTGTGTTGGTTTTGTCTTATACAAATATATAATCACCACTGCCCTATAGCTTTGCTTGTGTTAAAACTGTTACTTTCCTTTTAAAGATGTGATTAAAATGTCTTTAGATGTGTAGATATTATTTAAAAAAAAAACATGTTTCCATATAAGACAGTTTGTTCTGTCCTAGTAGGAAAACAGGTGTTATCGATATGATAATGATGCCATTGCTAATGGTATTTACACCTTTGTTCTTTCTGCTGTGACATTTCCGAATGTCCTGAGTGAATAAGTCCTGTTATTGTGTTCAGAAGTACCTGCTCTTCTGTCCTTTGGGCTCTAGATGGCGACTGTAAGCTGCACTAGAATTCACTCCCTTCATATTTATGATGAAGTCGGCTGCACTATGTGTAAATGTTGGACATCTGAATCACAATTAGGGTTTTTGCATACAAGCAGTTTTTCTGAGGAGTGTTTCTTTTTCTTTTTTTTCCCACATTTTTCATTCGTTATCAGTAACTTTAAAGATGAGAGTTAATTTATTTCAGACAATTAAACAAACAGCAGAGACCAAGATTGCACAAGATCTTGACTCAAAACCAAGTCTTTTTTATTCCTCTTTGAACCATTTAAAAGCTCATATTTTCACAAATTAACTCTCAAGATTTATCTTCCCGCTGTAGTAAATATAACGGGATTTCAAGGCAGGATACAGAGAAAAGTTCCCACTTTGCAACAGTTTGGTGATCATAGGAATTCCAGGCCTATCTGTCATCGTGAGTTGACATGAAATAGTGGTAAATATGCTTCTGATAAAATTCCAGCCTGCAGGTATGTGCCTGGCCTTGTCTGAAATACGTACCTGGTCCTGAACAACAACAGCAGCAGCAGCAGCAGACTGATTTTATCAGCCATATTTCCGAACAAAAAACTCTTCTACTGACTGTATGACTAATGACCAGTGAGGTCACATTCATTAGCTTTTAAGAATTACTCATCTCGCTGTCAGTCTTGTTCCCATAAAAACTGTGTTCTGTTTTGTTTTATAAATTATGCATAAAACCAAAACTCCAGCTTGTGTATTGTTTGTGTGTATTGACATGTATGTGTATTTGATATGATATCAACAGCATTCCTGGACTGTAGCCTCTTTGTGTCATAGAGATCAGTTTACCAGAGAAAAGATGGATGTCAGATGACCAACCTTAGGAGCAATTTAATAGAAAAGAGAACTTCTTGGTCTGATGTGACACTGGGACAATCAGACCATCATCAGTGATGACTCAAATCTTAACACATTCTGTGTGAATGCAATACTAATAATAAACATTATTTATATAGCTCAATATTTCTGACAACAAAGTGCAGTACGTTGTGCTTCACAAAACAAGAAACAAAATGAAAATCCTGATTAAAACCCACCACGATGAAATAAACATTTAAAATCTAATAAAGTCAAGTGCAAATAAAACGGATAATATTGTAATAAAAGCTGTGAGGTGCACATTCCTGACTCTATTAAAAGACTGTCCCGGACGTGAGGTGCATATGAATTGAATAGAGCTTCTCAGAGTTTAGTCTTGGCCAGAGAAACGGTAAATGTAAGAGAGGCGGCAGAATCCTGGCTGCTCTGTTTTGCAATAGTTGTAGTTGTTTGCCCAAATTCTTATGGAGATCTATGAAAAGGGAATTGGACTAATTAAATCAGCTATTAATAAAGTGTGAATGCTTTTTTACACTTCTCTCTATTACTGTCAAAAGTGACCCTGTGTTTGTTAGTGGTGGATGTAGAGTTAAGAGATTATGTGAAAAGAAATTCTCTCATTTTGCATGTGCAAATTAGTTTTATCCCTTTTTTGACTGATCCAGTGATTTTGAAAATAAAGTCTAAGATATTGTTCACAGGACCCAAGGCTGAATCTTGGAGCACACCAGACAAAACTTTAGCTTTTTCAAGACAAAGTAAAAGTTGTAGCATTTAGTTTTGTGGTCACTTAAGAGGATCCTGACTTACTCATTTGACAGAAATCACCAATGACTCCGGACACGTTTGTGTTCCAGAGCAACGAGCAGTGTCATTCACACTCACTGTTTATCACTGTGACACATTTACCGAAGGGTCAAGACCCCACGATGTATTCAGGAATGTTTACTGAGCCGTCTGCCTACAGCTGCTGCTATCTGACATTTTCACGCAGCATGTTGCAGCTTGTATATACATTTAGTTTTTGGCCATCTGAACCTAAGTGGGGGAACCAAGAGTCTGATACTGACATCCACAAAGTTACAATACCACCGTGATTAAAGTCTGAATTAGAAACTCGTACACCCTTAGCAAAAGCTGAGGTTGCTGGTTCCATGTCAACACACTCAGTGACTTGTTAACTAAAATCTTCACTCATTCTTGGATGTTTCCTAGAGGCAAACAGTTGTTTTTCACACCAGCAGCTTGGTCCTCCGTGTGAAACAGATGTTGAGCAGAAAGGAAAACCTCCGTGGAGCTGGAGACAAACACTTACAGTATCTCCTCTGAGCATATTAACTGCGTGTTATCGATGCATGGAATGGAATTGTGTTGAAATCAGCTCATGAGACCAAAATAACTGCTTGGCTCGGAGCACCCTGTGGTCTAGAAACCGCAGGTTCATCTTTCTTGGACTCTTATTAAATATGGAGTGGAATTTTCCAAATGATGGTCAGACAGTAACTTAATATTGTAATTTACGGTAACATTGTGGTTCTGGCCACTGATTGCAGCTCAATATTTCCCAAAAATTTCCCCATGTTTGAAGTTAATGTAGCAGCTTTACCACCCAAAAACATCATAAGAGCTTCTAAAAAGTGTTTTTAGAGATACAATCTATAAAACCGAGTCAATGATTACTTATTAATCCTCATTGTATAGAATATTGTAAGTTTATTGTAAAGAAAAATTAGTCACCGCTTCAGAATTAAAAACTCTTTTCTGTCATACGACAACTTCATTCTCTGTGTATTTTTTAACAACATTATCCATATTTGTAATGTCTGCAAAAAAAAAAAACCACAGGTCCTCTCACAGTGAGAGATGATGGAGCACAGTAGCAGGAGAAATGCAGTCTGACCTCTCCACTTGATAAACATGTCAGGGGCTGCCTGTTGATAAGGATGTGAAGCAGACGGCGTGTTCTCTCCGTCCTCAGAAGACGAAGAAGTCAGCCAGCGGTGGTCGGCTAACGCGGCCGCTGGTCAGTAATGGAGGAGATGCTATCTGTGTGAATTCTGTTGTCACGGCCTTTGTCCCGTGTTTTGCTCAATCGGGCTCAAGTGGGTGCAGTGAGTTGTGTAAGTCAGTACGTGCAGATTCAGCTGGCTGTGTCTGAAAGTGCTTCTGAGCATGAAATGAGTTCATAATTGGCAGTTCAATTCCGTGACTGAACAAGTAGGTGATTAATCCAGCAGATTTGTAACTTTAGTTTGTGTTTTGGACTGTTTGTCTGCAAAAATAGATAAATAACGATGTCCCCTTGTTCTCCCAGAGAGTTTGTTCTAACATAAAATTAAATATTAAAGACACAAATTCAGAAATGTAATCATTAACATACAGTAAACCCACCCTTATTATAAGCTTATGTATATCATTGCCCTGGTCACTCTATGTTATAATAAAACTAAAAGGAAAAACAAAGAAAACAGCAAGATTTTGAAATTCTTCATATATCACCGATCAATTATGCTCATTGACACCAACTTCAAGATAAAGAAAATGTCTTTATCTTACAAATTAGTTATGTGGACTTGTACTGAACATGGTCAAAAAGTGCAGCAAAACACTTTATGTTGTCATTTAATATTTAATAGATAACAACTTAATAACAGCATTTAACAGTATGGAGATTTGCTTATTGGCTACCATCATCCATCAGTTAAATATGAAGCCACAGTCAGTAACACAGTAACTTCCTGTAAATCATCAATGTAATTGCTGATTGTTATACTTGCACAAAATGTTTCAAAAATATTGGGTCCCGTAAAATGTATTGTTCAATCCCCAACCATCCACAGCTTTGACAAGACGGTGTAAATACAAATGCAGTGAGACACAATACGAACTCCTTTTATAAATATTTTTATAGTAAATTATGGCTGAATGGCTATAAAAAAAATAATGTGACCCAGTGGAACATAAGGCAGCAGTCCCCTGGCAACCGTCCGCTAACACGACTCGTCCATCCTGATTTATACCATGAGAAAAGCTTGTGTCCAAGGACATAAATTTAGTTGTGGTGTGTGCTGAGAAAAAGGGAAGCCCATAAAGTGGCCAGAGCAGAGAAAGAGAGGGAACAATGGGCAGCCATCAGGAGGGGAGCCCCAACAGCTGCGAAGCCCTGTATCCCAACACACACTCGCGTGCACCCACACACACACACGCAGCATTTCCACACTTCACACACACACACACGTGCAGCATTTCCACATTTCACACACCGCACACACTCGGTTTATTGGTCATACGCTCCCTGACCAGGCCGTCTGAAAGGGGGCCAGCTAAGCAGATGTTCAGCCGCTGCCTTTACAAAGGCATGAGTGAAAAGGAAAGAGAAAGGACAGACAAACTTCCTCATTTTTCCTTGAGTCAGCGTGCAGAGCAGCTCACGACAGGTGCCTATTTCGCCCAACTTTCAGATTTGTCACCTGATGACAATGAAGATTATTACAAATGTAATGTTGTATTATTATTATTGTGTTATTACAAATGAATTTCTTACATGATTCACTTGGTCCAGGCAGATGTTAAAACCTTATAAATAATAAATAGTTTAATCCTATCAGAGGTATTACTACATTGTGTAGCAGTGAAAAATGGGAAAAAATTAGTGAATAAAAGGAAAATATTCACATAAATAGGATTACAAATTAATGTGACCTTTATCATATCACAGTAACTTTCCATCTGTTAAATTCCAGCTGCAAATTTTCCCTCTAGAGTCAGACGTGACTTTAATTTTTGTAAAACATACAAAACTAATTGCTAAGCTAAAAAAAAAAAAATCCAGTTTCTATGCTCATTAGTGGCTGTTGTGTTTGAAACTTCTAAGTGAGGTAACTGTAGCCGTCAAACCTGTGAAGTGACCTGAAAAGGGAATAAGTGCAGAACAATTAGCTTCAAACATGAAAAGTGAATAATAACAGTAAATAAACAGTTTTGGCGTTCAGCACATTAATTTCATCTCATGCATAACTGTATGACATTGGTAAGTATCACAAGACAACATCACGTAGTTCTGAAACAGAGAAAGCTGCGTTCCTGACAAAGACAATCGCGCCTCAGAAGTTTGTGTCCTTCCTGATGCGAGCGGCCTCTTTTCCGTAACGCCCTGCACCTTCCCTGTCACTCTCCCTTTTCCGTCTCTTTCCCACACAGACACAGCCTGCAGGTTTTGACCTGTGAATAAGTGCTCAGACAGGGTCTAGTCAGGCAGTCGGGGAGGAGGGCCGAGGCGTCAGGGCCTACGTGGCTCCAGCCGAGCAATAACAGATGCTTATCATGTTTTACTGAGGGTGGCGGTGGATGTGGGATGCTGGGGCCCTGTCGATGAATGGCTCGGACAATAAATGCCCTCAATCATGGGTAGACATTGTACCTTAATAAAGGCAGGAGCCTAACAATGGATTCGGATTCACTAAGACAGTGTGTGTGTTCAGGTGTGTGTGTGTGTGTGTGTGTGTGCGCCCACACACCCACTGCAGCTTTTCAGCAGCTCGTCCTCTCGCGCATTCCAAGTAGAGACAACAGCAAACAAATGGCTTAAGGTTAAAATATTTCATTCTTCTCGGCACTGCATCCGCCCTCTCCTCAAGCCCTGGGTTGGGGCGGGGGTGGGGGGCTACATGCAAGGTCAAAGAGGAGTGGATTACTCAAGATACACTGAGATAAAACTGTCAGTCCAATAATCAGCAGAGACCCATCATTCTTAAGTCCCTGCTTTTGGCTTGGTGTTGACAGGGGAGGATAAAAAATAGCCTTCATATGTATGTAATAATGAAGATGAACCCGTGACATTCCCAATCCGGCTCCTTCGCGCAGTGGTAACAGATGATTTAGAGCTGGGAGGTTATTGCCATCCTCTTTATTCTTGCTTAAATTCCCCGGAGACGTGACTTGTTTTTCCTGCTGTTTGCTGAAATGCCTTCGCAGCTGCTGGTGGACGGTGGTACTGAGGTCCCGTGTCCCGGCTCTACAACTGGACTGAATTCACATTTCAGGGTCAAATATGTGCTGAATTTCAAGAGTGCGGCCGGAAGTGCATTTCACATACCAGCACCCAGAGCTGAACCTGGTCTCCTCGTGGGCGCAGGAGTTTTGAGATTACATTAGAAAAGAAGCAATAAAGAGACGTACTTCATTTCTCTGAGACACTTCTATGGACACGTTTCCCTTTCTTGTCACTTTTTACTTGTGCTCCACAACATTTCTGGTAGAAATCTTGTACTTTGGGCTCCACGACGTTTATAAATTTATTTACTTTTCAGATTAAAAGCTTGATTCAAAATGAAGCTTCTTAATTTGTGATACATTATCTTCCAGTTTGCTGCTTTTATGTAAATATGGTTTTATGATTATCATTAATCTGCTTATAAGTTGATTTGCCCGTTTTTTGTCCTATCAATGGTCTGAAACCTAAAGATAATCAGTTTTCAGTGACGGAGCAGTGAAAAAACTTCTGCTGGTTGAACTAAATGACTGAAAACTCTCTGCTCCCTGTTGTTTGCATGGTCCTTAATTTACAAATGAGATGTGTGAATATTTAGTTTTACTTTGTCTATTCAGAATCATAAAGACGTCTCACTGTAGTCACTACATGTCTGTTTCAAATAGTATTTATCTGCTTGCTGTTACTTTGATTATGACTTTTACATTCCTAATTACTTGAATAGGCTTTTTATTGATTTTTATTTTGTACTGCAGTGAGATCCAGTCTGTAAAGTGCTAAAGTGGAAACTAATAAGAAAAATGTTTTGATTGTTTGCCTGTTGCTGGATCAGCTGATTTATGAATTGAACACGTTCCCTGTGGGTCCATCTTCTTAATTATGAGGAACTGTTCTCATGTGAAAACACCTCCAATGTTTTATAGAACGACTATGAGTAAACCACCGACAAGATAATTGGATGATTTTGTATCATTTGTATCCATCCACAGTTTATCTAGAAATGATTTTGACGGACATGTTCACATTTCACTCTTCAAACAGACCGTCTGCAGCGTTTAACCGCCGACACCATCCTGAGCTGGGAGGCTGTCCTCACGCTCATCATGTAACTTTCTCTGAAGAATTGCTCCCTGAACTCTGAGGCAGGGAAATATGCCAAACATGTGAGCTGCAAACGCCAGGAGATGGTGAGGTGAGGCGCTAAAGAGAGGGAACGGGGAGGGGGGAGGCAAAGTGTGAAGTGGAGCAACAGGGAGGATGGGGGGAGAGAGGGGGAGAGAGAGGGAGGGGAGGGAGAGAGAGAGAGAGAGAGAGAGAGAGGAGGGAGGAGAGAGAGAGAGGGGAGAGGGGAGAGAGACAGAGAGAGAGAGGGGAGGGAGAGAGAGAGAGAGAGAGAGAGAGAGAGAGAGAGGGAGGAGGGGGGAGAGAGGGGGGGGAGAGGGGAGGGGGGGAGGGAGAGAGACAGAGAGAGAGAGAGAGGAGGGAGAGAGAGAGGGGGGGGAGAGAGGGAGAGTGAGGGAGGGAGGGAGAGAGAGGGAGAGAGAGAGAGAGAGAGAGAGAGGGAGTGAGGGAGAGAGACAGAGAGAGGGAGTGAGGGGGAGAGAGGGAGGGGGTGAGGGACAGAGGGGGGGAGAGAGGGGGGGAGAAGGGAAAGGGGAGGGAAGGGAAAGAGAGATAGAGGGAGAGGGACAGTGAGAGGGAGAGAGGGAGTGAGGGAGAGAGAGGGAGAGTGAGAGAGAGGGAGGCAGAGAGGGAGAGAGAGTGAGAGAGAGAGAGAGGGAGAGAGAGGGAGAGTGAGAGAGAGGGAGGCAGAGAGGTAGAGAGAGTGAGAGAGAGAGAGAGGGAGAGAGAGAGGGAAGGAGAGAGAGGGAGGGAGAGAGGCAGAGATAGAGAGAGAGAGGCAGAGAGAGAGAGGGAGAGAGAGAGAGAGAGGCAGAGAGAGAGAGAGAGGGAGGGAGAGAGCCAGAGAGAGAGAGAGAGAGAGAGGGGGGAGAGAGCCAGAGAGAGAGAAGGAGAGAGAGAGGGAGGGAGAGGCAGAGAGAGAGGCAGAGAGAGAGAGAGAGAGAGGGAGGGAGGCAGAGAGGGAGTGAGAGAGAGAGAGGGAGAGAGAGAGGGAGGGAGAGAGAGGGAGGGAGAGAGGCAGAGAGAGAGAGGAGAGAGAGAGGGAGGGAGAGAGAGAGAGGCAGAGAGAGAGAGAGAGGGAGAGAGAGAGGAGAGAGAGGGAGATAGAGAGAGAGGTAGAGAGAGAGAGAGGCAGAGAGAGAGAGGAGAGAGAGGGAGATAGAGAGAGAGGCAGAGAGATAGAGAGAGAGGCAGAGAGAGAGAGGCAGAGTGAGAGAGAGAGAGAGAGAGAGAGAGAGAGAGAGAGCTGGTGCAGCGGAGCGCGGCGACAGAGCGGAGGTGACCGCGGAGAATGGAGAGGAGCCCGTCCGCCCGGCGAGCGTTGACCGCGGCGAGCGAGGAGATCCCGTTCGGCCCCTTCCCTCTGGAGCCTGCGCGCTAGAAGAAACCGGGCGGAATCAAGCGGGGACAAAGGGGAGGAATGGCCGATCCTCTGCGGAGGACTTTACTAGCGAAACTCCGGGGGAAGAAATCCAAGAAAGGAGCGACTGTCGTCGGTGGATTCGGCTCCGCCGCCGCCGCCGCCGCCGCCGCGGAGGCGGACGTGGGCCGAGAAGGTAAAGAAAAAGTTTTGCAAACGCAGCCAGACTCCGGCGGTTCTCCGCCGGTCGTGCTGTTGTCCAGGCTGGACGGCACCGCCGACAGAATGAGCACGTACGAGAATTGTGTGGACGGGCCGACGGTGCGGACCGGGGGCTCTCGTAGTCCGGGACAGTCGCGCAGCAGAGTTGGCCGCCGGCGCACGTAGCCGGCAGCGCGGCGGCGGGGGCAGGGTTCGGCTTAACGACGAGCTGCTGGGGGTCTCACTTCAAAGCGACGTGCGGTGCGAGGGACGCGCGTTTAGAGGGACACACGGGGGCCATCAGGGGCCCGGGTCCGGCTCCGCCGACGGCCACACAAAACAGTTCGTGTCGGGGCCGCGGCAGCGCAGCGGCGGGGATTCGATCGGGTTTGGGGGCAACTCGAATCACGTTTTACACCCAGCACGTGTCGAGTGTCACGGCGCGCCCGGCGAGGCTGCGGGGCGCCGGGTTAGCGCCGCGGACGGTGAGGGGGCAGAGCCCGGGGACAGGGGACGCTCCCGGCACATGGCCGGAGCCGCAGGGACTGCGCATGAACGCAACGCCAACTGGAGTTTTGACAACGGTCCAAGTTTGGAGACACATTCCACAAATTACGCGGCGGTCGTGCATCCACGTTGCGTGTCGACAAACGCGCAGGAGCAGATTCTGATCCGCAATATCGAAAGCCACGGGCCCGAGTTCGGGGGGGACATTCGAGGCACTGCAGGTGCACTGCAGAGCCCGACGTTCTTCCCCACAGAGCTAGAGATCTGCAACATCACCATGGCCTCCCTGCACGCCGCCGAGGGCTCCCTCAGGTTCCCCTTAGACAGTGAAGATGAGGATTATTATGACAATGAAATCCTGCCCTTTTATGAGACCATCAGAGCAAAAGGTGACGGGGACAGAGCAGAGGTGGCCGAGCTGAGCCTGCCTGCTCAGGGTCAAGGACAGCTTGGGGACAGCAGCAGTGCCCAGGAAACGGACAGGCTCAGGAACCAGCTGAAAGAAGCTTATTACCTTCTCATCAACGCTATGAAGGACATCAGCCTGGATGTCCAGCAGATCGGTGGGGGTTTGGCCGAGCAGCAGGCCGCCTCCTCTTGTAGTAGCCATTCCAGGGACAGTTTGTGCTCCAGGGTGTCCGCCAGAAACATGGACAGTGACTCTTGGTCCTCAGGAGGAGACCACAGTCCTCAGCAGGTGTCTGACACTGACTCACTCCTGCTGTGCCTCAGTGGGAATGCTGACCCGGGGCTCAAATGCAGGCTGGACAGTAAGAGTATGTTGGACCTGTCCATCAGCAAGATAAGACCCACGTTAACTCGCTCTGCTAGTGATGGAGCTATCAGGTACCCAGATGGACTGTCAGCCTGTTATCGGGCCCCTGGAGACCAGAGTCTCGAAACGTGTAGTGATAAAGTGTCAATAGGGACGAAAGAGGCTGGAGGAGTGAGTGGACTGTCCCAGCACAATGCCACCACCAGCAGCGACGAGCTGCTGCAAGATGCCGGTGGTAAGGAGGACCACGGCGGGCGGCGGCGTGAGAGCAGCAGCTCGGTCAGCAGCCTCACAGGCTCTTCGGATAGCAACGCAGACGCACTAACAAATCAGGGTCAGGACAGTAAGCAGGAGCTGATCGAAGTCCGAGTGCACGGGCCCAACTGGGCCAACAAGGGTCACGGTGTCACTGTAAACAAGATGCAAGAGTGGATGCACAAAGGCCGCTTGCTGTCTTCAGAGATGAAGCAGCGCATCGAGGGCTCAACGTTGCACCGTGGTGCAGGCCAAAGCCTGGACCGGTCCTGGCCTCAAGCTAACCTTGTCGGGTCCAAACCAGGAGCCCAGACATCCAGCCGAGGGACTAAACCTGTCAAGTCCCCCACAATCAAGGGGCAACGACAGCAGCAGCCAGGTAGGAAGGTTGCGCAGAGCAGCCTCAGCTCCCGGTGGGTCCTCTCAAATCAGGGAGCTCTCCTCCTTCCTCCTCCCGTCTGATTGTTGTCATCCTCCTCCACTCGTAGTGCACTCCGTCTGGTGGCACTCCTGCTCCTGTGGATGCAAAGCAAGCAAGGGGACGAGACGCCTCACAGCTCCTTGCTTTCTTTTCAAGACTCTTTAACCGGTGGCGGGTTTTTCTTTTCACACTAATGTAGGCGCATAACACTGAATTAATGGCACATCAGGTCGTAGGTTGGATCACTCACCGTGTAGCTCAGTAACAACTAACTCATTCTCCTCCTCCAGCTGCGGCCGTGTTCTTTGTGGTGCTGGTGGTGGGTTTGTGTGTGTGTGTCTTCGTATGTCAGTGTTTGATTACGTTCAGCATTTTAGAATTGTTTCTGATTGTTTCTCAATGTTCAGTATATGATGTGAAAAGATGAAAATATCTGTATCATGGAATCACTCACAATTACACTGTTTGGGCATTTTTAATACAGCTAAAGTGATACATTAATAGGTTTAAGGTTTGACAAAATTTCACCACAAGGTCCATTTAGTAGCTGTTCTGGAGCTTTCAGTCACATCAAACTGTTGTCATACAGTTGTACATGTACAAATTTTTACGTTTTTCTCAAAACTTTCAAGACTTTTCAGTCATGTTTTTTTAAAGGGCGACTTTTTCATCTTGCTTTCAGTGGCTTTAGGTCAGGTTGTAAATGAATATTACTGCTTTTAAACTTCCCTACATTAAAATATTTCTCTGCTTCTAGCTAAAAGACTCCTCCAGATGACATCACCTGGAGGAAATGTTCATCATTAGCAGTTCAGATGATGTGATCTGTGGGGCTCTGGAAAAGCAGGTTGACCGTAATTATAAACTCCACAGTGTGAGCAACAAGACGACATAATGTGGACTGAAGTGTCCTCCTAGTGATGTCATCGAGGGGAGTTTTTCAGCTAGAAGTAGAGAGATGTAGATATAGTAAAATCAAAGGGAAGTTTAATGGCATTTATGTACATCTACTACCCAAACGGCAAAAGAAGCAACTTCAAAATCAGTGGAGGCGTCTCTTAAGAATGAATATTTATCCTATCTAACAGCACTGATTTGAAATGAAGGATTCGTACCAGGCTTGCAGTGTCAGTAGAAATGCACTTTTTGTTCATGCTGACCCGATTTGAACCAGGAGGCAGTCGGCCAGTTTTATCATAGGACTCGGAAACTACATGGAACACTTTGTACGGCCTCCTTTGTGTGGATCCAAGCCATCATCACCATCTTCATTTTTTTTTCCTTCCCCCAAAGTTTCTGCCTTCTGTAATATTTTAGTTTGTGTTCACTTGTGCCCGAGCTGTTCCAGAGTAAACAGACGAGCTGCCGTGAGCGCAGCCTGTTGTTGACTGTCAGCGTGTAGTGCTGCTGGAAATAGAGCGTGATCCGTGAGGCTGCTGAGCGGAAGCCTCGCCGTTGGACGTCCAGCCGCCGTTCCCTCGGTGTTAAGTTTTACAGCTCTACCTCTTTCCCCTGATGCTGTTCAATAAATTCAAAGACAGCACTTTTTTGGATGTTCCTTTCCGTGGTCTCTTTCCCCCCGTTGATTCTCATTTTTTCCCCGTTTTGCTCGGCTCCCCGCTCGCTGAACCTTTCCACAGCTGTGGCCAGAGGAATCCAAAGCTGTGGTTGTGTGTGTTTTTTGTGTTTGAGCATTTGGGGGGGTTGGGCCGACATGCCCCCTTCCTCCCCAGTTGTTTGCTCTGGACAGCTCCTTGGTAACTTCCATTTTAAGGAGACTTTCCTTCGGGATGTTTAGGATGCCGTTCCTCATTCATTAAATTATTTGCCTTGTGTCGCCATGAATGAACAAAATAAAGGCTGATTAAGTATTTATTAAGGTCAGGCCCCTGGACTTATATTTTGCCCCTGTAGCCTCTTAGTGCCACAGAAAGAGGAATTTAAAAAAGCTCCAGCGACTTGCTTGTCTTGGCCTGTAACTTGTAATCTAGTTTATGGGTCTACTGGTAATTGATTGAAATATTTATGTATTTCTGACGTACTAAAAATAAGTTCTTCCCTCTGAGTGTTACTTGAAAGTTCAATTGCACTATGAAGTCACAGCATAAAATGTTGCCTTAATTAGACTGAAACTAATTTATTTCTGTTCTGACTTGTCCTTTAATTAGTGTGAAAGAATCATGGCGATGATCATTCACAGCTGTCCATGTCTCTGCTTACGTGTGGGCGAGGGACACGTGCATATGCACCTCTCCTTTGTGTAAATGCATGTTTGCATCTGCAGCCATGAGGATTTACAGTTTTGTTGTGCTCTGCTACGGCAGAGTGTTTGTTCGCCAGCGGGCAGGTAGTATCCTAGCGTCATGTTTTGGCCAGACCTGAACTCAGGAGTGGTGTGTCAGTCAAACCTGATGTTGACACGGAGCCACAGACATGAGAAGTAGAGGAGATTGACTCCCTGGAGGCAGATGTTCTGGCTTTTATTTCATCTTTTAAATCTTCTGTCCTTTTCAGCCCTCTGGTTCAAATTAAGACAGTCAACCTCAGTGTACACAGCTGGAAATTCTGACTACCTTGGAGCACCGACTTTGTGCAGTGTCAGCTGCTTGCCTGCTCCCAGACACGAAGTAGTGCAGCACACTTCAACGCTTTTTGCATAATTATGAGAAACAACATATAATAATTTGTTGTGCAGTGAGAAGCCTGTGGGCAGATGTTGTAACCTTAGACAGAACCGTGCGGGTTGATTTCTGTCTCCAGCCTGGACAGAGTAAAGATGTGCTCTGGATTTGGTTTAGCGTGCATTGCTTCCACATCGTTTTGATGTCATTAATTTCTGCATGCTCAGTAGATTCAAAGCAGCAACAAGCTGAGAGTGCAGGTGTAACACAATCCTCTGCAACTGCAGTCGAGTCGTGTCAGAGCGTTGCTGTTTGGTGTGTGCATTGTGCCAAAATCCTTGTTATCGAGCCTTTTTATATATATATATATATATATATACACACACACACACGCTCACGGCTGATGATGGGGGGTCAATAATTTGTCTCGTCTACTCTGTCTGTTCTTGGACAGATTTATGGAGAATAGTAGCTGTAAAGACAGATCAGGTGATGGCGAGAAACCTGAGAGTTTGTACTAGGAAGGTTTCGAAGATGTGATGCACATGATGAGGTCTGCAGACACTTTTGGCACCGTTACATGATCGATTAGCAGTAAACTAACTATAATGTATGTATCAGGTGGCATTCTGTCGTGAGCACCAAACCTTTTCTGAAGGTCCTTTCTTTGACTTGTCTTACTTTGCTTTGTCCATAATGGGGTCACACTGTGAGCCCATGTATCTTTTTTTAGACCGTACAGTCCTTCCCTGTAGCATTTCTGTCCCTTTTACAAACACAAACAGAGGCAGGACAGAAGAGTCGGTGAAAGAGCTTCTACATTGAAAAGGATTTGGGTTTCAAGCCAGCACATTCACAGGAAGTAGTATGAGCGTTAGCAGGCTGCGCTGCCAGGACGCCTCACTGGGGTGCAAGTGTTGACATGTGATGCAACTCTGTACGATCTCAGCTCTGTCCTGGTGCAAAAAGAAAAATCCACATTGAGAAATCCAAATTACCATATGAATGAGCGTCAACAGGAATGTATGGCACACAGCGAAAAGAGGGGAGACTGAAACTCTGTATACACAACAAAGTGTTGTCTGTGTGGAGGAGAAAAGTAGCTGGTGTGTGTTTTGCACTTATCCAAAGAGAAGCCTCTATAATGCAAAAGGAATTTAGGATCGGCCTATGGGAAAGGGAATCAGGAGTTTTGTCTTAGACGTGAAGAAGCGTCAATCACTCAGGAGATTTAGACATAAATATAATTGGGCTTATTGTGAGGCTCAGGTTTGCACCACCAACGGTTTTCGGCCTAAGTTTGCATTCCTGTCAGCACCTCACACACACCAGTACCACTCCCCATCCGCCTCCTCCACTCCTCGTTCCCGTATTCTCTTCATTTCCTCACACAGACGTGCACCCTGGTGTTACATGCTCTGGCCATCTGGTACATCCAGGTCAGGGGCAGTGGTTTGCCACCGTAATGGAAACGCGTCATGCCGCCACAGCGTAGGAACACGGGCTGCTAAAGTTGTTAATTGACCAGGTCTTAATCGTGCTCTGGACTTTGGAGACTTTGGACATGGACACAAGTCTTCCAGAGCCAACACACCACTGCCTCACCGGGTGCTGCCCATGGTGCCTATGGGACATAAGTTAAATGTCGAGCACAGATTTCATTATGACATATATAAGCTATAAAATAAATGAAAGGGAAAGGAGCTGTGTTTTTTCAGCTTCCTGTAGAAAAGCTATTCTTTGAATCAAAGTGGCTTCTGGCTGTTTTATTACATATAGTTTTTAAACTCTGGATAGTGAAATGGCCCTGATGTCTCCTTCAATTTTTTTTGGAGGCATGTCAACAAAGGCTAAGACATGACATGGACAAAATTACTGTGTGTGCTGTGGAGTGCAGGCTATTAAAAAAGGAAAAGAATTCATCTGAAAGACTAAATATTTGCACACGCCTCAGGTTTGGACTGACAGCTCTGATTACTTTCCATTGTGTGCACACTGATCACCAGCTATCTGGGAGTGAATACACCTCCTCTGTCTCTAGGAGCACATTTTAAAATATATTTTTAAAGTAGAATAAGTTGGGATGTTTGGATACAGAAGGCTGCGGGCTTGAACCCCACTCAAGTCACCAAGGGCGACCTTGGTGCTGGTCCCGAGCCCGTATGAAAATGGGAGGGTCGTGTCAGGAAGGGCAGCTGACGAAAACTCACAAATCCACATACACAACACGTTCTGCTGTGGCAAACCCTTAAAGGACAAGCCGAAATCATAAAATCATCTACCATAAAATGAGTCAGTTTTAAGCTTGTCCAACAATTAATTGTTGCTAATGGTGTAAACACACGTAGTTGAATGAATTAAATGTTCCTTCCTCACCTCAGAATTTGTGATGGAAACGTTTACACCTTTACCCATGACGTATTTCCTGATCTCCTACTAACTATATGTTGAAGTTAAACTATTATATTTTCGGCTGACTATATATATATATATAAGAATATAAATTTCACAGCTATTTGGATTTAGGAAGCTGAGAGGAAACAGTGAAATGACTCTGCTGCTGTTTGGCAGCGGGGAAAACTGCTAAACTCTCCCTTGTTATGTGGAAGCGGTGGCCTGCAGTTGCTCTGCGAAGGTGCTGCTCCTGAGAAAGAGTGTGTCAGCGGCGAGGCTGTAAATCTTGAGCTGTGGTCTGGAATGCTGCTCGTGTCAGAACACGCTTCCTCTTCCAGTTATGAAAGACCCCTTAAACAAGATGGCATGCAACAACTGCAGGCACAACCATCTCACCTCTCGTCCTGTAACCACACTGAGTGTTGGCAGTCGTCTTCATAACTTATATTGATCTTGTTTTCACTTTCACGTAACCTTTCCCATAGTTCCTAGAGTTTATAACTCTTCTGTAGTTATAAACGCTCTGTTGTGGACAGAGTCGAACGGGTTACAAGGAACTGCCAGGCCAGAACAGCTGAAAACAAACCACAGCAGATCATTACGGCCTGCCAGCTCGGGTCTAAATATTAACTCACGCTACAGCTCCAGAAAAAAAGACTTTTCTCCTTTGCTGTGCAGAGCTCCCAGCCCCCCAAACACAACATCAACCCCCTAATCCACACTAATGCAAACGCACCGGTGGCTCGATCTGTACAAACAAAAGTGTAAATTAAATGGAGAAGGAGAAAGGAGGAAACACTTAAAGATGTGCTTCTTACTTTGGCAGCATCGTGGTCTGGAAAGGCGGTGATTGATTGTGTTATTGTCGTTCAGGCTAAAAGTTGCTTCTGTTGTTGCTGCTGAAAGGAGTTTCAAACACTCACGAGAGTCTTGCATAATCAAAGCGGATAGATGACATCTTTAACATCTTCATCTTCTTTTTATCATTGTTGACATATTTTTCTGGGGGAAACCGTCAAGCGGCAGAGCAGAGGAGCGACATTTGTTGAGATGGGGAGAGGAACTAGAGCAGTTTTACTGCCTTTGTAGATCACAGGTAAGCCGAGAGAGGCTGGTCCACTTCCAGGGAAAAGCAAATCCCACGGAGCCCTTTGCTCTCTCTGTGCCACTTGCAGCAAATCGTGGCTTAGTCTCAATCTACTGCGAAAGAGTGAAGTTATGTAAGTTAAAAACCATGTGATGCTTTAAACATACTTCAGCTCATTTCTCCTTCTCTGGATGAATAATACAGGAAAAAAAAAACCTGTTTGCGGTTTATTCTGACTCATTCATACTTTTTAATGGCACGGCGGCCGTGCCTCACATTGAATTTCGATTTCGTCAAGTGAAAATATTCCCAACGCTATAATTTGGTGGATCGAGCCTGGTGCGCATGACAACGCGTTTCCTTGAGGAAAGGAGAAGTTGTCATTATAGCATGTGGAGGGGCTCGTCTGGGAGCTGCCGAGGATCAAAACAGTCTTTTACACAAGCCTGCTGTACATGTCAGAGCAAGACCCTGCCCTCAGCACCTCGTTCTCCCCGTCACACACACACACACACACACACACACTGAAGTTGTTTTTCTCTGGCTGCATTGGCTCATAAACTCTTGTAGCAAACAAGCAGCAGGGCACATGATTTGCAGAGGAACTTTTTGATTTCTGCTTTAGAAAAGAAGAAAACCACAATCACATTGTCGCACTCAAAGCTGCACAGAATCTCTTTTGGTGCTTTTCTTTCACCTCCACTGTTGTTATTGTTTTTTTACGGTGAACATATCGCCATCGGCCGCGCTTATCGTCGGCTCACGAACACACACCCTCCCTTCTCTGGTCTATTTTCACAGCTGTAATGCCAGTGGTTTCTCGCTCTTTTTTTTTTTTTCCCCCAAGTTGCTGCGATGGAAGATATGAGCACTCGGCCCCTCCATCTGCCTGTGATTTCTTTTGAATTCAGAGCCCACATATTCCCCAAGCTGACGTTACCGAAGTGGGAGATGCTGAATTGGCCTGCAGTGATGTGACTGAAAGTTTGACTGTAGTCATAAAAAAATATGACAGTGGTTGATCCAAAACATATCACAGTGAGATGAGACGAAGCAGGGACTTGGCTTCGTTTGTGGTGACTTTGAAAGGCAAAGACAAGCATAAGAGAAAAGGGGAGGAAAGTAAATCTATAAACCTGATATTTTCGCACTTGTGGTTTCCTGATACAGATGTTTTCTTCAACTTGACAGAACATGAATAGACTTAGATTTGACATCAGATTATTTAGTTCAGTTCAGTCCAACAATTACTTAATCACGATGATGATTAGTTTTTATGCCAGTCAAAAGCTTTTATAGCGTCTCCTGTCATGAAGTTGTAATTCTTACATTATTTATCTCCCATCACTCCATCAGCTTTCATTGAAAGTGTCCAAGCCTCCTATGCTAACGGCCGGGAGGTGGGCAAGAGCAACGAGCCTTCGTCATGGAGGCCGCCGCTCGCCACCATCACCGTTTCCAAGAAACGTAACTGGCTGCAGCAGAGCGCCCTCGGGAAGAATTGCACCAAAGAGGAGCCACAGGGAATGCTGGGAGCCGAGGAAGAGGGCAGCCAGGGCTCCCAGCAGCCTCCTCCTCCTCCTAGTCCCTCCCCAGACCACCTGAGACCTCCAGGTGGAGCGACTCCACAGCCGGGTCGCCTGCAGCTGCCTCAGGTTAGCTTCCAGATGATGGATTGGATTGGTTCGGTTCGGTTTGGTTTAGAAAATAAACTTATTGACGTTCCTGTTGAGAATTGGATGAAAAATCGATACCAGTCTAATGTTTGTCAGTTAAATTCTACAGTCAGTATCCTGCGAGTTGAACTAGGCCTATATGAAGCTGGCAATTGGCGAATCAGTGTTTTTCCCAACTTCTTCCTCACCACGTTTTGTCACTATGTTTTTATTTAGGTTAGTGTCGGTCAGGCCAAGGCGGGTCCTCACCCTCAGAGTGTGGACGCAGCCGAGGAGAACGACGCAGATGATGAAGGAGAGATCTGGTACAACCCCATCCCCGAGGACGACGAGCCAGAGATGTCCCATCGGCCCTCTGTTCGACTGCTGGTTCCTGCTCGAGCGCAGGCCCCCAGGAGGCCTAGCAGAGGTGGGGATGTGGGTCACGGTGGCAAGTCCCTGGAGGGCAATAGTGGCGCCGGGCCAGAGGCGTTTGCTGAAAGCCTCTGTGGTGGTTCAGGCGATGGGAGTCAGGGGAATGCTGTACATTCCACAGAGGCGCTACATCTGCACAGACAGATGCTCGCGTGCAAACCCCAGGAGGAGGGGGGGCCCTCGAGCAGCAGGGCCACAGGTAAGGCAAAAAGATGAAAGACACCCACACCTTCTCCCATTCTTCCCTTCCTTCCCTTCCTGCTTTTTTGTCGACGTCTTTCCCTCGCATTTCTTTGGACTGATGCTCAAAGGCCAATCACTGCCTGTCGTTTTGTCTCTCAGCTCGTCTCTGTTAGAGAGATTTTTGCGGTTGTACACACCTTGCGCACTAATTACAGCGAGTGTTGAAAATGTTCCCAATCAAAGGATAAACAGACGTATTTAGCTGCAAGTCCTTCCTGGCTTAGATTTACTCACAAATGTGTAGCGTTCCCCATTTAAGTATTAAGTTCAACGTGAAGTTGGACCAGCGTCTGGGTTTTAAAAGCCAAGAATCCTCTGAAATCTGCAGCGAACACAGACACAATAGCTCTGTTTCGTCTTGTTCTATTGGATTGTAGCAGACAGGAGCCATTGCTGTCTAATCAGATCATTCATATCAGTATCCCTCATTAGTTAAACTCAGACAGACATTAGCCAGGAGGAATTCAGAACTGGCATTCCTGAGAGGAGAGAATATCCCTTTACTTGGGGCAGCAGTTCACGCAGAGGGCTGTGACCCGCTGCATTTGGTGGTTATTAAATTGAAGAAATGTCCCCTTGCCTTTTTAAAAAGCTCGCTCATTAATACTGAGCCACAACCTGCAGTTTAGGCAGCCTCGCTGTAAAAGAACCCGACTTCTCTCTCTGCACTTTTTTTTTTTATTTACTCGTGTGCCAGGAAATTGTTGACAGCCCTGTTCTACAGCGACGACATAATGATGACAGCCAGCACACGGCTCCCTGTCTCTTAATAAGCTCAGTCTGCTTTTTCTAACTTCCGACTTTTTGTTCTCTCTGATGTGGCAACATGGTAGTTTGAACCAATTGGCAGATCTCGAGCTGAGCCTATAATTACAACTTTTGACAACGCTTTTCTGTGGCACGCAACAGCCATTTCTCGTCGGAGCAGCACAAAAGCCGAATAGTTTGGGTACGCTCAGTGAAATCTAATATGTGAGCTTCAGCGTCGGGAGCAGCACATTGACTGCTGGAATGAAGACTTGAAATGAGTTCAGAAATAACTTTTTCTAAAGTTTAGGTAAGGAGAGTGGGGCTTTTTCCAATCCGTTGAAGAGGAAGCTCCTTTATTCGGCACTGGACGTACACGTTGATATTTAAAGTCTTCACTTCCTGGTGTCCTTCATCATCTGCCCAAGCAAATCTGCCCTTGACGAGGCAGCCGATGAACTCCTTGATCCTCCGTGACTGACTTCAAACTCCTGGCTCTCTCTGACACCACGTGTGGCTCAGTAAAACTCTCCATCCTGAGAGACTCTCCTTGTGGGATTAGGATTAAACCAGTCCCGAATGAGCCCCGGTGTTCTGGCCCAGCAAGTTCCCTAGTCACGTCACACTCAGCTGATTCAATGCAGGTTTATTTGTGTAACCTCCAGTTGTATTTTTAGCATTCTGATGAAATTTAATTGGCGTCTTTTCATACTTGTTAAACAGATGAGTTGACACAACTTGAGTGGTTGTGTAGTTTTAGTAGGTTCTCTGCCTCTACGTTCCAATTATTCTTCGTGAACTTGCTCCCACTCAGAGTGCGGTGCCTCATTTACATGCTGTAATAAGATTCGTCTTCGCGGGAGCATTCGGTAGCGGGTCTGTGATGGTGTGGGTTTACTGGTGCTCTGACTGGTAGCTGTGAAAATGAGACATGAGAGCAGCAGCGTTTTTTTTTGTTCTTTCCTTCTTTCTTTCTTTCCCTCCCGCTCCGGAACTGCCTCCCTCTCTGCTGCCCTGTTGACTTTGCAATTGATTCCTGTGCGTTTGCCAATGCCATCCCACACTTTGCTGCAACAAAAAGCAGCAAAGAGGAAACACTCCTAGTTGGTTGTGTGTGTGTGTGTGTGTTATCGATGCAGTGGGCAGTTTGGTTGAAAGTCAAAAAGGATGGTAGGCAGGTAGAAAATTGCCTCACTCCCGTTCTTCATCTTTAGTTAGAAGCCTCCTCCTCATGCAGAAATCGCCGTGTTTGTCTCTCTGTGTATTGTGGTTTGTGTTGGCTGCCGAGTGACACTGCACTCCTCCTCCACTCCAACTGTTTGGGAGTGATGGGGGATGGTGGGCAGGAGGGAGAAGGATGGCTTCCTGCTGTGGGCCTTCAATGCACTCTGCTCTCAGTGCCCCATCCCTCCACCGCAGGGGTAACGGGGCCTGTTTGGGGTCATGGAGACTTACAAAACAACCTTTCCCTGCACTATTTTATTCATTGTCCATTTGGTATGTTGGATAAACTGGACTTTGATGACTTTGTTTTGGACAGAGGCACTGGCAGATTATGATTATGAATGTGACATGATGCTGAGTCAGTGCTGACAGTCAGCTGAGACAATGAAAAAGCATGAGACAATCGTCGTTACCAGTCGTGAAGATTTTGTTAAGCGTGTTTAATATTTACAGCCGACTTTGGCGACTGATGACCTGAAGTCGGGCAAACCTGAGCGACCCTGACCTCACCGTCCTGTATGGTATTTGTGTCTGATTGAAACAGTCATACACAGAGCACTGTCAAACGTCTGTCTGTTTTTTGTGTGATGCCTTGTTACAAACTGTAACCGTTTCACAAAGTTTTTTACTTCCATTTCTCTCTTGGGCCCGACAGTCCATGGGGTCCTCGCCTCTCCATGAAGAATCTCTTTAGCACTGTCGACAATATTATTGTTGGACGGATTGAGACAGTAATTGAAGAGGCTTTAAATTGATTTTCACAATGTAAAGGGTCTGAAAAAGAAAAGCCAAACTTAAAACAAGAGCCAGATGCAACAAAACCTTCTGTTCACACTGTCCAAGAAGAGACCACATCCTGGCCTTTCAGAGGAAGTGACGGGAGCCAACGTCTTTAGTTATCGTTCTGTGAAAATCCATCAATTCAAATGTATTTCAAAGCTAAAATGAGTCATTCGTGTGCTGTTTTTATTCAGTCGAGTGGATATTTTCTGAAATTTAAGTCTCTTTTAGTGCGAAATTAATTTTCTGCGTGTCCCTGCAGTGAAAGGAAAGTAACAGAAGGAATTCGTACTCAAACGAGCGCATGTTTTGGGGGACGTTAATTAAATGTGACTAATGTGGAAGGTTGAGGCCTTTTTGTTGTCATCAGATAAACCTTTTAATACAGTTTTGCAGAGATGGAGGACTGTGGATGCACATCTGTAAAAGTAAAACCTGTTTTAAGACAGACTGATGAACCTATTTGAGCCTATTGCGTGAAAAAAGGTCATTTCTTGTTTGTTAAAAGAACCCAGATGGCAGATTAGCTGTAGTATATCACCTGTACCAACCTTGCCAAATGCATGTTTTTGCTGCGTGTCTGCCACATGTAAGTGTATCTGTGTTTAAGATGCCACATCGCAGGCTGTCTCGCCGTGTCTCGTCATCGCTCCCAAGTTCCATCTCCTCTGTCTTGTGTTTCTGACTCTTCATGAAAATGAGCCCATACAGACTCCACTCTATCTCCCGGGCTCAACATCTGACAGGCCTTTCATTGATTGAGCCCGAATAAGAGCCTCTGCTGAATTAATGAAGCAGTGCAGATGCAGACGACTCTCTAACCGGAGTTTGGCTCTGTTCAGCTGCGTGGTTCTTTTTAACTCACCGGATACACTCCAGACTCCTCATGTGCTGCCTTTTGACTGGCTTTTTGTCCCTCTGAATGCTCTGTTTGTATGGAGAATAATGATTGATGGACTTTTGGGGGGTGCTGAGCTTGTGTGTTCCCGATCTCTTGTTCCCCTCAGCGCCTGTTTGGGGAATCTGAATTGGCCGGAATGGGATCAGAGCTATTTCTGGGAGTTGTTTTGGTCTCGCTGGCTGTGACGGTTTGTCTCCCGCTGCTAAAGTTACATGAGAGTTCAAGCTTCTGAGTTCAAAACTGGAATTTAATCTCGGCTCATGATTCCACGGTTGAGTCTAGAGGAAGTCAACAACTTAGACGAGCAGCACTTCAAAACCAGAGCAGATTCCCTGGCACTAGATGTGAACTTCAGATCACGTAGTTTTGTCAGGGCCATTTCTTTCTGGTCTGTTCTTCATTTTAGTTGGAACGTTATTATTAAGCGATGCAACCAACTGTTATGTTCTTTAATGATTGATCAGATACTTATTTTTTTAATTTATTAATGAAATAATGATATTGGAATAAATGTTCACCACAAAGTTCCCAGGCTCTAAAAGTCTCCAGATTGCTTGGTTTGTCTGAGCCGCAGTTCATACAAAAACAAAACTTATTGACTTTACGATTCAGTCCAGCTGTTCACCACAAATTTCAACTTGATCATCAAACCAACTTTAGCCTCTTTGTTCCGCCACCAGCACCGAATATTCCCACATTTATTCATAGTGAGTCTGCAGACTTTTGATTATTCAATAAAATGTGTTTTGCCAACTCTCCCTTGAGGGAAAAGACACTAACAGATCATATTTCAACTCTGACACCTGCATTTATCTTTCAAAATTCTATTAAATTTAACATTTTAGAAGGCAATGAACACAAGCCAGGTAAATTAACACACTGCAGGCGGTTTCTTGCAAAAAAGTATTAAAATTAAATAAAGGAACAGTCCCAGGATGAAGACTATGACATGTTTGAGCTCGATCAAAGTCTCAGTCACCATTGCCATCACCAATACGTGGTTGTTCTCTACTGGGAAGAAACACAAAGTCTTAGACGAAGGCAATGCAATCAAAAGCCGGGCTACAGGCATCTGAGATCTGTGTTCTCAGCCTAAACACATGAACATGGTTCCTACACGGCTTACAACCATATAGTTCTATTTACGTTCCTCAAAACAGTTTTCTAAGAACTTTAGTGGTTGTTAATTCCTCAGTCTGAACACATGAAAAAAGGGGGAAATTATGGTTACAAAATGAGATCAGTGAATCACTTTCTGATGAAAATGAAAGCAGTGCTGATATATTACATCTGTTTAAACAGTTCCTTTACTAATTAAATAATCTGAGTGACCTTTGCACCGTGATGCTGCTATAAAGCTTTGGAGTCAACTAGAAACTGTTGTCTGGTGTTCAGAGTATTTTTTATTGGTAGTTTTAAGGTTAATTTATCTCTTTGCGACTGAACCATAATTTTTTTCAAGTTCCTGGTGACGAAGTGAGCAATAAATTCTTAGTGACATAATGATATGAATTTGCTGCAGTAAAGAAGCAATTTTTCATTGGAAGACTTTCAAAATAAAATATTCAAGATTTTATTCCCACTTGTTAAGTAGTAAAAACGTCTTTGGTTTGGTGTCGGATGAAATAATAAGGGATAACAACTTGAATCACTCATCGCGTAGCTGTTAGCGCCTTGTTGTTGGGGTTGTGGTGGTGCAGCCTGGCGTGGCTGCAGGCTGTGCAGGGTTCAGCAGCCGCTCTGTCTGCGGAGCTGCAGCAGCAGCAGGCAACATGAGGGCTGCTTTGGCAGGGGGCCATGTTGTGCTAGCGAGAAGGCCTGCATGCTTGGATATATTAGCAGGGGTTTTGTAACCGTTGTAATGGAACGGCTGGGCTCCCGTGGCCCCCAACAGGCCGTCTGACACTGACTGACTTGGAACCGAAGAGGATGGAGGGAGCAGCAGCCCCGAGCCGAGCCTCGGTCGGCGAGTGCGGCATTCGCCCCTTTATTGACTCTCTCCCTGTTTCTCAGCACACGCTCCCTGCACCTTCCTGTTTGTCTTTGACTTTAACACACGGAAACAGACGCGCTTGTGCAGACACCATCAAGCGAATACAAGTGGTTTTACAGCAAATGATTGTTGAGGGAACTCAGTATCTGTGCCGCGGACAAACGCACATCCACAGTGGCCACTCGCCTAACAGTGTTTCATTGGACAGTGGTTCACAATTTCCAGCTATTATTTACACCTTGGCATTAACTAGAGTGACGATTTGGCTAAAAGATGGCAGAAACTGATATCAGGCATATTTGATAGTTTGCCTCTCTCTCTCACACACACACACACTCTCTCATATGTCTGTCTTTCTATACTTGGAGGACACTCCTTGACATAATACAATCCCTAGCACCTTATCCTAACCCTAAACCTAACCATCACATCTGAACGCCTAACCCTAACCAAAACCTATGTCTAAGCCTGTCCCTAAAACCCAGTCTTGGCCCTCAAATAGCCATTTGAAGTTGTGTGGACCAGCTAAAATGACCCCACAACAACGGTACTGAAACAACACGTTGCCTCAGAAGGCTACAAAGACATGCCCACACACACACACACACACACTCCTGCACCTGTCTGGTGCCTGCATTGTGAAAAGTTGTCATAAATTCCTGGGCTGTGTTACGAGGTGTGACTGGCCAAGTGCCTGAGGAGTGCTGCAGGGTCAGCGAGGCCGTGCGCGCCTTTATCTGTGCATATTTACATGCGCTGTGTGTTTGTGTGTTACAGCATTACGGCGAGTGCATGTGCTGGGGGTTGACACTGTTACTTGGCTCAGGTGTCACCCGGAGGAATGCAGACCTTTTGCACTTTGACCCTGCGACATGGCCCTGGAGGGTTGGGTGTCAAACCATTGCCCCTGAACCTCAGCTACAGAGGTGTCACGTTACCGAGCTGGCTGCTGCCACAAGGCCAAAGGCTGTAGAGGACACGGCCGTGTGTGTTTGCGTGTGCGTGAAGTCACAATCATTAACAATGCAACAGTCATTAACTTTGTCAGTGGCTGCTGGATGTTTCCCCAGTTCGTGTTGACTATCAAATAAATTAGACGACAGCAAGATACTGACGGGAGTTGATTTGATTCTCACGTTTGAAGGCTTTAAAATGCAAGATGAGGTTATTTCAGTGTGAGATGGTCAGTTAAGTCAGCATTAGTAGGTCGCAAGACTCAAAAAGCTTATTCTTTTTTTACTTATACTTCATCAGTGACCGTGGAGAAATGCTGCAGTCCCGTGTTCTGCGATTTTGGTCACCTCGACCATCCAGACTCCTTAATGAAAACCAACCACCATTAAACTGATGCATTTACATTTTGCTTTTATCCAAAGCGTCTTACAGAGTAACTCAGCGTGCGACTTACAGCAAGAATGTGAGCTAATCAAATTTACAGGCGCCACAATGAGCTGAAGTTTATCTTATGTACACTTGATGATCTTATCAGCAATCAGGACACAAGCAACCTTCACCGACAACGGTGGCAGTGCGATTACTTACAGCCTCTTTAAATGCGATGTCTATAAAAAAAAAATCACCATGAGCTTCAGTGTTGTTCATTACAGCGTTATTGCTCATGTGCCGCACTTGATAGTTGCGCTTTGTTCCTGACCTGACCGAGGCTCTCCTCGTGAACCCGGCCCTCCCCAGATGTTTTTGGTGAATTTACACCTCCATCGCCCTCCACCCGTTTTCTCCTTTCTCAGTGCACCTTTGTGTCTATTATTGGCAGGACGCCCTGACAAGGAAGGCTACTCAGCTAGAGGGGAGAGGAGGCTAAACATGGTTTGGTGAGGAATGTGGGAGAACAGCCGTGTTCATTTGTACATTCACCAAGCAGCTTGCCAGCCTTCCAGTGGACCATCCAAACCTCTGAGAGCCTGGACAAGGGGTGCCTTTGTCCCCCATCTGCTGGCTACACCCTGCCCTGCTCCTGCCCCCCATCTTACCCTTCTCTCCATCCTGTTGCACCTCCTCTGCCTCCCCCCCTTTTTTTTTTTTGCCCAGAATAGCACAGCAGGCCCCCCTGAAAATAGAGCTGGTGATGTTGGCAGGGTCAAGCTCTCTTGCCTCTCTTCTTTCTACTTTGTATCTCTTTTTCTCTCTTACATACATAATCGCTCTTTTGTTTCAGAAATTCACAGAAAGTAATTAGCAATAAATGCATTTTTGTGGCGGCAGCAAATCCAAACCTATTAGTGCAGATGTTTGTAATTATAATACAGTAAATGTGTAACAAGCTCATCACGCCCCAGACTTACACTTTGATGGACCCAAGCAGTGACATGTTAAGAAGACACGTTAGGAAATTGTATTAAAGATGTCGAAAAATAGCTGTTTTTCTGTGTGAGAGAGACTCAAACGTCACATTGGGCAAATAGCAGCATGTTCATGCTTTAATACAGGGCTGACTCGGTGTTAACTCCTTCTCCGCCATTACAAGTTAGATTTTGCTAAGTGTAAAATCACTGTAATAGTAATATCTAGGTCAGTGATGGGAATCTTAAAACGTGTGCAAAATGTGGACGTCGTGTGTGTGCTCAGAATATCGAATCGTTGGTTCCACACAGCGTGCAGCAGTGACAGTGTGCAAGGTGAACTAGTACAGCTGGAACCTTTTGTTTTCACGTTACAGTCAACACATGCTGTCCTAAAAAATGTGTTAGGTGCACAATAGAAAATATCCAGAAACAGAAGGAAATAGCCACAACATTATTACCACCTGGTGGTTTTAGTACTTACAACCTTCTATAGGTTGAACAAACCATCTGTCAGCACAATAAGTGGTTAAAATCAGCTCCACCTTTACCAACAGTCAGCTTCGACCTTTAATTTTCTTTAATTATTGCACGTGTTTTACCATAATTACCATAATAAGTATTGTTTGTGCAATGTAAAATGTAGATGACCCGCACTGTGCTGTGTTTGCAGTGGTACTTGTAGTGGGCGGTAGTTTTATGCCAATACTTTTTGTACTTTTCCAGTGTCATCACATTCTGCTGTGTAGCTGCTGACCCCTGTTCTATGTGACATTATTAAGACCTCCCGTGTTACCAAAAATCAAACCTCTATGTACTGATTAGTTTACAAATTGACATTTTCTAATGAAGTGGCTCTAAAATCACAGTTATTCATTTTAGTTAATCGGTTAAAGAAACTAAAGGGAGAAATCCTCCAAGAATCGTAACTGAACTCCACAATTTTATCTCTACAGCATTTTGAAGTGTCTTTCAGCTCAAAACAGCTCTGCCCTGTTTTGCTTTCACAACCTGCAAATGTCTTGTTTCTAGGAACAGAACGCTGCAAAAAAAATCCCACTAATACTGGAGAATTTAGCAGCTGAAGACCCAGATATTTTCCTTTGTAAATGATGGAGAAAAGCAATGTTACTCGCATTTGCCAGATGGTCATAAGAGCTGAAAATCACAGTCTGTGGCTACATTGTTGGTAACACAGGAGCATTAACTTCGTGAAGTGATAATCTGTCATTGTTGGACAAGCGGCATGATTTACTGCCCATATATAACACGTAAATAAAGGCTGCTGGTTAGATATTAATCGGAAATCTGTCCGGGCATCTTGTTGAAAACGTTGCAGATAAAACAAAGTTTCAGCTCGGTCCTGTAGACTAAACAACGTTTGCCAGTCCTGCGTTGAAATGTGGACCCTGGAATTTCATGTTGTAGACATCTAGTTAGGTGGGAGCTGCCTACGAGCGCCAGTCCAAAATGGATATTTTTCAACTTGAATAATGACGGAGTAACTCGAGCTCAGCCTTGAAGCAGCCGGTGTCCTGACATAGACAGTTCCAAGCCTATAAACCACTGTTTTTCCTGGAGCTGCAGCTAATGACATTCCACTTCGGTTTTCCCTGGTGCTTGATTGAATGAAACCCACCTCGTGGAAACATCTTGGTCAACAGCTCGTTATCTCTTTATTTAAAACCGTTAATTAGCTAAATTACTGTCTAGGTTTACGTCTGTAGATTGTAGCTGTGGCGTATAGTGCTGAAATGTTTATGTGAAGCGTCTCTGTCAGCGGATTACTGGGTTGCATGTTAATCTAATCACTTGATGATGTGCCATGTAGGTGTAGTGCTTTTCTGACAGACTGTAAATTATGGCTCATGCACTCTTTGCCTTTGGTTTTCTCTTTCCTGTCTATCTGCGCTGGACATCTGAACAGCTGCAGTACTAGTAATCACAGGAGTAAGGTTGGATTGTCTAGTGAAACCGGTGATTACAGTGACTTCGTCTTCTGTCTGGTGGTACCCATTTGTCCTGAAAATTGCTTTCTAAATAATTTTCTTGCCAAAGAATTTTTCCGAAGGATTCCGAGAACTGTCCCGGCAAGCAACAACCAATATTTAATAAGCATCTAACCCACCTTTTAATGCGTTTCCCTTTTGCTCTTCTGTAGATGGTCCTGATCTGCCCAATGCCGTTGGCTTCTCGCCTCCGTCGAGCCCAAACCCGACCAAGAAGAGCAGCTCCATCAACTGGTCCTTCCCAGATAAGATCAAGTCCCCACGCACTGTTAGGAAGATCTCCATGAAGATGAAGAAGCTTCCGGAGCTCAGCCGAAAACTCAGCGTCAAGGGGACCCCGAGCAGCAGCAACAGCAACACTGGCAACGGAAACGGCCAGTTGGAGCCAAGACCACATTCTCCTAGAAACAATGAGACTGTCCTCCAGACCTCAGGGCCTCCTAGATTAGCGGCATCTGGGGGCGGGCAGGCGAGGCGTAACGTGATTTCCCGCTACCACCTGGACAGCAGCGTATCCACGCAGCACAGCTTCAGCAAGAAGAAAAACAACGGCAGCTCAAAGTCTGCCAGTAAAGGCGGCTACCTGAGCGACGGTGACTCCCCGGAGCTGGTGGCCAAATCTGGCAAGCACGGCTCTGCAGAGGGGAAGGGAGGGAAAGGAAAGGAGATGGAAGGAGGTGGAAGCTCCAAACTCAATGGCTCAGAGCTGGACATTGATGCTTTCCGACATTACAGCTTCACAGAGCAGCCCAAGTGCAGCCAGTTCATCTCTGGACTGATGAGCCTGCACTTTTACGGGGCCGAGGACCTCAAACCTCCACGCATTGACTCTCGAGATGTTTACTGCGCCATCCAAGTGGACTCGGTTAACAAAGCACGAACCGCTCTCCTCACGTGTCGAACCACCTTTCCTAGATATGGACCACACCTTCAACATAGAGCTGGAGAACGCACAGCACCTGAAGCTGGTGGTGTTTAGCTGGGAGCCCACGCCGAGGCGCAACCGCGTCTGCTGCCACGGCACGGTGGTCCTGCCCGCGCTGTTTCGGGTGACGCGTTGCCACCAGCTGGCGGTGAAGCTGGAGCCTCGGGGGCTGATTTATGTCAAGCTGAGCCTGATGGAGCAGTGGCAGAACTCGCTGGATGGTCGGCCAGATGGAGACAGGGAGCCGCAGGTGTTTGGCGTGGAGGCCCGGAAGGTGGTGGAGAGGGAAAACACAGGACTGATGGTGCCGCTGCTCATAAGCAAGTGCATTAATGAGATCGAGAAGAGAGGCTGCCAGGTGAGTCTGAGTGTGGATCAGTGAGTTTGACTTTGACAACTAATGACTCTGTGGCTTAAAAATATGATTAATTCTGCAGCTTCTTTTCCCTAATCGATTAGTTGGTACGTCACATTTTTCTCTTAAACGACGCCAAACTGAGTCGTGGCCCTTCAGTGACAGCACAACATTTTCATGCTCTGTCCATATGTTGAACGTTGGACAACATGTGCCATCTGCAAATTGAAAGCAGATGGGAATTCACTGGAGAAGAAGGCTGGTGGGCTGCAATTATGCGATGCATTTCTGTATGAGAGCGCCCCCACGCAGAGCACCCTTTTAGCTGCGGGATGCCCCGCAGCCAGCAATAACACTGGATGAGTGGCATGAGCCGAATGGACGCAGGAGATCTACGACACACGTGGTGTGACTGAGCCTTCCCGAGGCGACTCGCTCTCTTCATTTACAATGGAGAAAGAGTCCGAGTTAAGAGACTTGTGCGGTAATGGATCATGTGATCACGCCTCCATATTTCACGTCCTCTTTGAAGCGCAGAAAGAGGACAGAGAGGCAGTGGTGTTCACCTAATTAGAACTGGGACAGTGGCAGTAAAAGTGTCTGGTCGCTGACTGATCGCTCTTGGGGAGGGGGGGGATGCCAGGGGTAGCCGGCCTGGGGCCAAAAGGCAAACATTAGGCCTCCCAAGGAGCCTGTCTGTCACACCAGACCCTGCCCTGCGCCACTTGATCAACGCACTGAAACTTCAGCGGTAACAGCACATCTAATAGTAATCTGCCATTCTTACTGTCTGTCAGGTTTTCATTACGTTTCTTCTTATTAGATATGTGATACTTAGCAGCGCTTCAGATCAGAGCGCCAGCTAATCCATTAATCCCAGTTATTCACAGGCTGCTCGCCACCTTCCGGAGCCCAGAGTGACCTCTTCAAATAGCTTGATTTGTCTGACTTTAAAGAATATTTATTTATAATTTCATATTTAGATTTTTTATGTGTTTTTAGTCCATGATAAAAAATAATGAGAAATCCAAGCACACGTCCCTGTGTAACGTCTGTCTGCACTGGGACTGACCCCTTGTCGGACAGGTATATGCGTAGGTTTCACTGAAGTCTTTGCTGAGTTGGGTCAGGTTTCCTCTGTTTATGTAATTCGCTCTGCTTTATCTGACCATATAGTGATTCCAATCAGTTTGTGTCTCTGCTTGTCTGCCTCTTGTTGGCCCCCGTCTCTCCTTCTGCCTTGTCTTTTCCAGTCGATCTGACACCGTGTGTGTGTTTGTTCTCGTCCTCGACAGCGTTTTTTTCCCAATCGCCCCTCCTCATTTACACACACGCATGCACACTTTGCTGCCTTCTTGCTTTCATGCTCAGGGTATCAGTCTGAGATCAAGTATAAGTGCTCCCCCAGGTTGCAGGCAGACGGGGGTTAGGACGTGTTGACACCAGATCCCAGAGGAATGTGCAGGTTGTGTCACTGAAGCACGCACGGCTACACATGTAGCAGTGTGCCTTTACAAATGATTATGTGGGTCTTTGATGGAGGCTCCTTTTCACAGTCTCCCCTTGCACGTCCTGAGGGCTCCTCTGAGCTTTTAAGACGTCGGATGATTGTGGGTGTTTTGAAAAAAGATAACGTCTGTGTCAGAAATGGAGTTATGTATCCGAGAGGTCCAAGTAACCTACATACGGCCTCACGGAGAAAAACAGATCATCCTAACATAAAAAGTAGAACAAGGTCACATTTACTTGAATAATGGCTGAAATAATTAGCAAAATAGGGAATTCATTTTTAATTAAACTAATGGGTTTAGCTTGAGTCGGCTCTGATTTTGCTATCAGACATGAGATCTATTAAATCGAATATTTTAGACTGATAATTCCTGTTGCTGGACATACCTGATGATATTCACATCACACAAAATGAGATGGTTATCAATAAGATTTGTCAGAATTCGTAGAGAAAAAAATAACAGAACTTGCAGTATGTTATTGTTTGGCTGTGATTTTTACATTACAGTGAGAACAGCTCGTTATTTTCCTGTTTCCTATCAAACAAGTGAGTCAGGATTGGAGGAAGTCGACAACTTGCTAGATTGACTCTGGTTGAGCACTTCAGAGCACTGGTGCAGTCAAACGCACTTTCTTCCGTTTCTTCTCCTTTGATGTTTCTGTAAAGTCATTAATCTGATCCCGAACAAAAAAACAAAAAACCTACTCTGATCATTGGTTTAACAGCGACCGAGCCTCCACATTTCTGTTTAGCGGCCTCTTTGTGTTCTGTGGTTATTGTGGCGGCTTTTTTCTGCATATAGGCTTTGACCGGCGCTGCTTGTTGTGTTGCCCGGCAGCCGCAGAGCGTAAGTGTGAGCTCTCTTTTTGCAAACAGCTGTTCCCCGCCTGCACTCGGGCTCCAAAAGAGAGAGAGACTTCTTTTAGATTTTTGAATGGACTTGTTGTTCATTGTGCCCAGTGACTTCTGTTTACTTTCACACAAAGACAAATCCCTGCTTAATCTGTCCCACTCTCTCCCTCTCGTGTGCGGGCTTGAAAACAGTGCTCGACTCGACGAGGACGGCTCACAAATACTCGACCTCGCGGACGGGGAAACATTCTAGTGCCACTACGCTGCAGCCCGGAAAGGCTCTCTGTGTGTGTGTGTGTGTGTGTGTGTGTGTTTGGAACTGGACCCAACCCGCCATTCACAGCCCACTGACTTTACACGTTA
This sequence comes from Channa striata, assembly GCA_033026295.1. Lineage (NCBI taxonomy): Eukaryota > Metazoa > Chordata > Actinopteri > Anabantiformes > Channidae > Channa > Channa striata. The sequence continues at coordinate 5,800,709 of CM065179.1, read as the reverse complement.
CCGGGGCAACCACACCACTTGGTCTGCCATGCCACATACCAGACAGACACATGTAGGAGAAATTATGGTATGTCTGTAGCCGGGGCCTAATCCCAACATAACAAGGAGACCAGTGGTGCAGAGTTTCAACTATCAAATGTCTCGAGGAAATTGTTAGAGAGTTCCTTCAGGTCGCTCTCTGGAGGCTTAGGTAAAGAAACATAGACGGTTTATTGTGGTGCGTTTCTATGTTAATGCCGACTCGTCTGCTGGGTTTCCAGAGGAGCTCAGTGTTTTTGCACTCCGTCATAAGCACAGGTCAAATTTATCACACCTCTGAGTATGACTCAGAGCACATTCTCGCTTTCTAATAAGCCGCGTGTGTGTGAAATAAGGCCACACACAACTTTTTAAAAAAACTTACTTTAATTTTTTGCTCCTTTAAATTTTGACTTTACTACACATTAGAGATGATTGTGGTTTTAACCTACTGCAATCTTTTCACATTTCAAACTCCAGTTACTAGTTACTTTTCAATGAAATGAAGTGAGATATTCTACACAAAGAGTCATGTTATGTAGTTGAGCTCCTGCAAGACTTTGAATGCAGTATTTTTGATTTAATAGTCAGCAGATAATAAAGTTTACATAAACTGGTTTGACGACAACAAAATCAGATTTTTATGCTACAGATGTTATCATACATAGACAGACATAGTTTAGTTAAAACATGGTGGAATTTTTGATTGAGTCAGGTTGCCAAATGTGATATATGCTCCCTCCCAATATATATATATATATATAAAAAAACAAACAAAAAACACAGTAATGCATCCATCCCATTCAGGCTTGGCTAAAAGACAGAGAGGCCACTCTGTATAATGCAGTGCAGTTCAACACCAGTACAAAGTACAGGCTCCAAAATGTACATTTATATTAACATTAATGTCTTCCGGATGGGGATCCTTTATTGTATTAGTCTGAATTCACTGTAGCTACTGCAGGTGAAACCAAGAACCTGCCAGTGAGTTTGTTTTGCAAGGGTTAGAACACCTCGTTGCATCCTGGAACGTCTTCACCTGTGTCACAGAGAGTGACAAAGAGTTGTATTTTCAACTTTTCAAAATTTGTGCGTAAAAAAACGTCCCACTGAAGTCGATGGAGTTTTGAGTTTGTGAATGTAGTTTTGGCACATTGTTTCAGTTCAGAAGTAGAACCTGAGATTTTGTAAGGTTATTACGTCTGTCAGACTGCTTTGTTTGTGTGTATGTTTGCAGGTTGTTGGTCTCTACCGTCTCTGCGGGTCCGCGGCCGTCAAGAAGGAGCTACGTGAGGCGTTTGAGAGAGACAGCCACGCCGTGGAGCTGTGTGAAAACACGTACCCTGACATCAACGTCATCACAGGTAACGTGAGACCAAAATACAAGATCACACACACACACAATTACACACACACACACACACACACACACACATTCATTAGGATATGTAGTACAGTATACTAATACACCTTCCCATGAAATTTGTTTTCATGTTATGAGAATAATTATTTGATCCAATGAAAGATACAATCACAGTTAAGTCCTTCAGTTACTTGTTTTGTCCTAAATATCCTTTATGAGTAATTAAGAAAATTTAACTTCCTTCCTATAATGAGAAAATAATTGTTCACAGTTTGCTTAGGCTTATTGGAAAATTGATTGCATAATGCATAATTAATTAGTTGCTAGAATTGTTTTTGAATTAACTGATCATTTAATGGATTTCTTCAGAGAATAAAGGCAGATTTTTAGCTTTTGAGACTATTAAAACATTTTATGAAGCATTTTTGAGACATTTTGTAAAAAGGAGTTTAGAGAGTTATTGTTATCATCGAATAAACTATTTCATTTAAAACAATGTAACAACTCAACAGGGAAACACTAGAAACATACTACACTCAGGAAGGTCTCACAGTAAAATTAGCAAAAAGAGAAGAAGAATGAAGCCGTGTATCACAACTACAATATTACCAAAAACAAAGGTGCGATCTCTTGGATGGAGCCTGGATTTAGCACTGACCCAGTCCTTCCCCCCCGTAAATGTGTCTGAACCCGCTTGTCCACTGCAGAAGGGTCAGCACACGTACGAGTGGGAGTCTGCCGTGTGGAGTAAAGACATTCCAGCAGTCAACATACCTGCGTAGGCCGGCGCCTCAGGGAAGGGCCCACGCGCACAAACACACACACACACACACACACACACACAGAGACCCGCTGTTTGCTGTGCATTCAGGTCATTCTTTCTGCTTGTGCGGTTCAGACATGCTCTCTACTGTCCCTCCTCGGACACGTCTTAGGCGACTCTTATTTTGAAACGTGCGCAGCTCAGCCTGAAAACTGCGGTGCCGTCTGTGTCAAGAAGGTTTGATTGTCCCGTAAGCAGCATTTCATTATGTAAAGCCACGAATATAAATGTCAGTCAGGTTCTTGCGGGTTTGTGCCACAGATTTATTGACACGGTCGTGACATTTTTTTCTCCCATAAAAAGAGGAAGACCATGGAAACCCTTGGGCATTGTGGGAGCTGCTGTTGGTTTTTGGAAGAGGCCCTGTGTAGGCGTCGTCCTATCATGCCTGCTTTGATCCACATGCATTTACATGGCAGGGCAAAGAACACAGTTAACAGTTGAGCGGGTTAGAAAAAAGGGCCAGCACCAGCGCGGACTGTTGGTTTTTGACTGCTGCCTGAATTTGCTCTGCCAAGCGCGTTGCTGTTGTAGATGGACATGAGTGACTGGAAGAGGAGTGAGCGGTGAAGCTGAGGCGGATGAGGGGTTTATGAGGTGTACTGCAAGAAGGTTCATCTTTAAATAAATCCAGTCATTTTCTAAATGATGTCAAATGTAGTTAGTGTCGCACAATCCCCAACAATGACGTCATTCAATGTTCGTCATTCTGCATCCTGGATTAGCTTGTTGGTCTCTGCCAAATGTCCAAAAACCTTCGGTTGGTTTGGTAGTGCATTGGGTGGAGATGTAGAAGGTTGTGGATTGAATCTTGCCCTGCCCAGCCACCAAAGGCCAGTCCGATGCTGGTCCTGAGTCTGGATAAAATGGGAGGGATGACGGTTATTGGATTGACAAGCGTTTTTTTGCAGCGTGGAGTCCAGACTTGAGGCCAGTGAGCCCACGGATGAGCCGAGAGGGCCGGTGTGTGGAACAGCTAATTTAGAAATGGAGGTAGTGAGAGGGATTATCCAGGGGTCAGAGTTCAATCCAAAGCTTGCAAAACATGCTCAGTGCGCGGCGCTCTATTGTTTGAAATCCCAGTCCCATGTTTCAAATCACAAGTCAGTCAAATGAACCCGAACAGTGTCATCAACATGCTTCAGCTTCTTCTGCTCACCAGTTAATCTGTTCATTGGAGTTGAAAAACTTGCAATGATACATTTTGAATTGTTGCATTTTGAAGTGGTTAAATCTCACTTACCTAAATTTTAGCTTTTTTTGCAAACTAAAATGATTGTTGATAAATGATGATGAGGCGTATTTTTAAGTAAAAAAACTCGGTTCGCTGTTCAAGGACAGTAAGACTTTGTTTGGTAAAACTTTAGCGTAGAAGATCAAATGAAACTTGTGAAAATATTGAACTTTCCACTTTCCACTGTTCTGTGTTTTATGATGCTTCTCAGTTTTTACAGTGTTTGTTTGGCAGCTTTGCCCTGATGAAGAGCAGCACTCGCATCCCGTAACCTCTGTTTACAGCCTGGGACGGAGGTTTACTTTGGAAGCGACACCTCCGTGTAGATCAAAACAAATGCAAATCATGAATCGCCGTGAGAGAGTTTAGAGGACGGTTTGTGACTCTGAATAATAATGAATCCCTCGGCTCAAAGCTTCTGAAACGATCCAGTTATGGGAAACTTGTGTGTTCAACAAGAAACCAGTGTGTCCTGAGCCCTGCTGGTCGACAGCTCAGTACAGTTATTGATCCTAATTTGGGGTCCCTCATTTGCCTTGCCTGACATGTCTTTTCCATAGCCTACTTCCCTACTTTGCCCCCACCCCTCCACAGCACTCCAGTGAAGACATGGAAAGTCATTAACAAGTGCCCCCTTTGTTGGCGAACAAACACAGATGGTATTTGGCTCACGCATGGAGGATTAGCTGAACCCTGGGCTGGTCAGGGGAGCGGGGAAGCACTTTGCTGAGAGCCCCAGGCCTGCGTGGCTGTCAGAATATTTTTTAACAACAGTAGTTTGGGTGTTAAAAATGGGGGCGTGGGTGAGGGGCTGACGTATCTCTGATGAATCTAAACGTAGCATGAGCAGAGGGGTTAAAGTAACCACAGCGTTAAAGCTTTTCCAGTGGCACCAGACGAGGCAGAGACACACACCCCCCCCCCCCCAAAGCTGTGGGGGCGTGCAGGACAGCAGGGAGGGGGCAGGACGCAGAACAAACCTCTGTTTGTTCTCCAGGCGAGGCGTTGACTGCAGCACTGACAAGAGGAGTGACCTTCCGTTTTGTTTGAACAAGAGGTCAAAGGTAGAGCCGTGCCCCAGTGCATTGTGTGCCTTGTAGTGTTTGGTGGCACATTTGGGACACAGAAAGAGTCTGAATCGATTGGAAAACAAAGTATTTTACATCAAAATGCTTAAAGCTGCTGTGATCTGTAGCCTTTAATTGCATGTGCTGAAGCACTGATTCAGGCGTTTTGATTTTGCGATGCTGCTGCGCTGCTTGTGATTTTTTTCCGTGTGGTTCGGCTGGTTTAAAGCCAAAACGGCAACGGTTTAAATGCGGCGTGTGCTCGATGTCTGCTTGGCTGTGAAGGAAAGTGAAGCAGCTGCGGGGCGAAGCACACCTGTTCACCTCTGAGCCCCTGTGACCTTGTGCGTTGGTGTGTGTGTGTGTGTTCATGTTTCACGAGTCTTTGCGTGTTTATGTGTGTGTGGAGCCTGCACCGACAGGGGTTAAGCCACAAGAGTAAACAGCAGCACTGACTCATAGCAGGCTAATGATTTACCTGAATGGCTGTATTCTCCTCGTATCAGACACTCACAAGCACATGCGCACATGCACGTACACAGATCCGACTGACCGAAGCCTAGATATGTGTGTGAGTGTGTGTGTGTGTGTGTGTGTGTGTTTGTGTGTGTGTCATAAATTACATGTGAGGGGAAAAACATTGTTTAGCTTGATGAGGCGATACCAATGCGAAACAGTTGTTTTGTCTGGATGATCTGCCTCACAGCACAGGGGAGGTCACAGGGTCCATGCTCGTTTTTCCATATTGAGGTTTTCAGAAAAACAAACCAAATGCTACTTCTCAGAATTTTGTTTTTTGCACATTTGCTCAGGAAAAGCTTGACTTTTGCAGCCATACAGATGTATACACAACGCTCAGGTTTGCTCCCAGGCAGCCGGTTGTCCCGCGATGGAACACGCAGATTATATTATCTGAGCAGAGTCTCAGTAAAGATTGACAAGGGGAAGCTGAAGGATGTTCACAAAGCATTTCTGTGTAATCTGTTTGGAAAATCAGCGTTAAGGAGAGAGAAAGTCCTTATCACGTCTTGCTCATTCACACTGTACCGGATTTCACATCAAACCCGGTGGAGATAACGCATAACAGAAGCACTGAAGAATGCGAATCAGAGTGAAAAACAAAATGGAAACAAGCTGCCACAGATCAGCTATGCTCACGGGGCACAGACAACACGTTGGATTGTGACGACCTTTTATGAGCTGCCTGAAGCTGCGTTCACGTCGACCTGAGGACTTGAGCTGTCAGTGTGCTGGTCTACCTGAGACGGCAGAGCTGACATGGTGCTCAAATGTGCATATTTGTGGTGCGTGTTTTTTTAATTCTTCAGAAGCAATGTAGACTGCCTCAGGAATGCACTGTGTGTGTGTGTGTGTGTGTGTGTGTGTGTGTGTGTGTGTGTGTGTGTGTGTGTGTAATTGTGCTGGGACGGGATTCTCAAGTCCAGCAGAAACACTTGCTGTTTTGTTTTAATTAGAATGGTACGTTTCACGTTACGCTGTTATTCATCACTTTATTTGTGTATGTATTGTTTTTGGAACAGATACAACAGAAAGGAGTCCAATTCCACATTTAGCATGCATTTAATTTATTGCATGGACTGTACAAAAATACACTTGCAGCTGTAGGAAAACCCTTAATACAGAATATCCAAACACATTTTAACCAGACTAATCGTTGCTTGTGGCCAATACGCAGGCTGATGTTGAGCAGGTACAGTGTTCACCAAATCTTATCTAATCTAAGTCCTGTTTTAGTCTTTGAATCAGTTCCTGATTTAGACTGTCGGCTGCTAAATTTGTCGATTGGCATTAAACGCAGAGCGATGCCGAGGCTGAAGGGATTGTGATGAGGTATTTAGTTACAAGCCAAAATAATTGTCTTTCTTGTGATGTCAAATAAAGTCAGACACTTTGTTAGGATTAGGACTGTGAATATATCTGCACCAAATTTCACTCAAATCTGTCCAGTAGTTGTAGAGGAGGCACCATTCACACTACAGGCCTTAATGAAATAAATTGTTAGATTTTATTTTAAAAAATTTTTTGGCCAGATTGCATGTTTGTGTTTTGTACTCGTGTTTGTGACAAGTGTTCCGCTCTCGTGTGAACACCTTTGCCGTCCTAAACTAAAGGCCCAAAAACAAAATCATATGTTGACAGGTTAGATTGCAGCATTTCTCCAAAAGTGCTTATTTATAATATGTTACGTCGGTTTAGTTCAAACAGTTTCTCCACAAATATCCCACAAATTCAAACTTTTCATCTATGCTGTTGAGCTGCAGAGGACACTTTGGACAAAAAGCTGTTGGATTTGAGCCACTTGAGCACGAAATGTGAACACAGTTGAAACATCTTAATAAAACACTTAATTACAAGGGACTGAACTCGTGATAACAGTTAGGAAAAACTGAAAAGCATTAATCCTCAGATTCCCTTAAAGAGCAGGGGGTGGACTTACTCGGATTAAAGCGTGAGCGTGTTAAGTTGTGCCCGCCGTTCTCCTCAGCGGGCCTAAGGGGATGTCAGTGGATTTACAGTGAATCTTATTGTCGTCTGCTGTAAATAGAAGGCGAGCGGCAAAGGAGAAAACAAGGCGGGTGGGTGAGACGGAGTCCTGCAACAGAGAAGGGATAAAGCCGGACTTACTATTTACAGCGTCTTAATAAGAATCAGTTTCGGACACTGGAGGGATTTGGTCACTACTTTGGGAATGTCAGAGAACAGGATGGTGTTTAGCATCGTGTGTTTTTCATTTTTTATATCCGGACGTCATTGAGCTCAATAAACTTTGTGGCATGAATGTGTAACCACGCCGGTGTAAAGTTTTTCCCCTTCGCTATTGTGAGGCTGTAATAAAACTTGTGCAGTATCTCCATCTATTTCCTGATTGGTGTTAAAATGTCAGCTATGCAGTAGATAATTATTACCATAGTTGGGGCAGACGTGTCTCATCAAATGATATATTGTGTTGATAAGGAAAAGATCATCGCCATCATCTTATCGATTAGACAGTAATAAGATAACAACCAGCTCGGCTGCAGGAAAACGGGGTTTGACGTTAACTTTTTTCATTCAAGTCACTGTGGTTGGTGATTTTCCAAAGTTACTATCCGCTTGTGTCCGGACACCTCGCAAAGAGCAACTTTCTGATGAAACACAGATGACCTACACTTTACAGTGTCTGTGAACGCACCTCACCTGCAAGACTCAGCAGATCTCCAGTTTTTGACAGAAGCAGATGCTCTGGTGGCGTTTCTTCCAGTTACAAGAAAGAAGTTGAACTGTGACCTCCAAGTGCCATCCTCAATTTATGCAACAGAGAAATATTTCATCATCTGTGATCAATTTGCTGATTAACATCTGTCATGCAGCATTCGAGGACAGGCGCTCGGCAAAGTCAAAGTCAGGTCCAAAAACCTCGGAGTAATTTTTGTCGTGGACCTATCACAGGGTTTCCTTACACCTTTCATGTGCCACCGTCCTGTCCACATGTCCACCATGTTCTCCACAGGGCCGTCTTTTTTTATGTTGTTGTGTTTCCAAGGCTACAAGCTTCACGATGGACCAATGAGCAAACGGTGTGCGCAGGCGGCGCTCATGGGAGTTGTATTGTCACAGTGTCACGTTGCACTCGTATCAAATGTCTTTTGAGACTACAGTTAAAAACTTCACACACAAAATTCAACTCACCACAGTGGCGAGTAGGTGTGATGGTGATACCCGCCACCGTGAGCATAAACCAAATGCTAAGTTTAGCACAAAAATCTGCTCAAAAGCTGATGTGCAATGAGCTCTTAGTAGACCTGAATTTGTAAAAACCCATAAAAACACGCACCTGCAGCACAGAACCCAAACTTTAACTTTTCATATGTCACCATGAATTAAATGCATGAATAAGTTATGAACTAAATCCAAAACAAGCAAAATGGAAAATAAACAAAGTCACTAGGAGAACTTCATCGTTCATAGAGCGGAAACTAGCTGGAGCAGAGTAACAGGCAGCAGCCTCTGCAGAGTCTCAGCTCACGGATGTTAGAAAAAGAGGGACGTCATGTGCACACGTGCTTCGTTTCAGCATCTCGCACGACGGAGCATCTCTTACTCTGACTCTCAGTGCACGTTTCTGCTTCATACCTGAAAAACAAAGCATCAGAATATGATGATCGGCGGCAGCACGGTAACGCCTCATCAAAGTCATGCTGAAGAAATGTGACTGGTCTGCCGCCATGAGAGCATCAGCAGCAGTTTTTGACGGAGCTGTGCAGCAGCTCTGCAGAGCGATTGGTCAACAGGTCGTATTGAGCCAACTTCAATTATCAATCATCCTTTTGTATTTTTCCATGGTTTGGCCAACAGCTTGCTTTATATGAGGCTCATTCATCATGGCGGTGCCTGTGAAATACACAAATGGGTATTCCTGTTAATCTTCCTAAACATGCAGTGTGTTTTACTTTGGATCATAACCAGTATTGCTGATTACACAGACCACAGGCTTCTCTGAAAGCTGATCCAACATCACGCGGAGGGAAAAGAGAGCAGACACTCACCACAGCTGTCACGCCGCCAAGAGCCTTTTTCTATTCCCGTATTTATTCTTTTTTTTTCTCTCTCTCTCTCTCTCCGCTTTTGCCTTTGATGAAAAGACATGCGAGTGATATTTCAGGGGCTTAGTGGAGACAGACAGTGTGAGTTTCATCTTCTCCTGTGGCTTTTGTCTGAACTGCGGGGAGGCTGAAGTCGCAGGTGTGAACGTGCCGTCACAGACACCGGACCCCCTGACACTTTTGGCTGCCGAGTCACGCCCAACTCCAGGCATTTCGGCAGACGCCACGGGATCAGCTGCGGCAACAATGGGGCCTCCACTTGCTGCCAAAAGAGCGTGCCAGACTGTGTCATTTAAAAGAAAGGGAAAATAAAAGCTTTTTTATTTCCCAGTGACTGTACTTGATAAAGATATATTGTTTGTGATTTGTCAGGTATTTATAAAAGCCGCTAGTGCGAAGTGCTTCTCACTTCAAGCGTGGGAAAAACCCTCAGTCCTTCTCCTTTGTCTCTCTGTCTGTCCCTGTCTTCAGGAGTACTGAAGGACTACCTACGAGAGCTGCCCTACCCTCTCATCACCAAGCAGCTGTATGAAGCTGTGTGGAGTCCATGGCCACGAGGCCTCTGCGGATGGGAGCAGCCGGCTGCGAGAACGACCAGGCCGACTCGGAGCACACCGTCGGCCTGCTGGAGAACCTGCCCGAGGTGGAGAGGGTGAGGAAGATGAAGAAGAGCCGTCCATAAAATACTGTCACAGAAGCGGTTGGGAAGGGGATAGTTGTGGCATAGAGAATGATGGTTGTGACACTAGGATTACTGCAGTTTAACTGCTGTCAACCTGTTGCCGTGGTGACGTGCCATCCAATTTCCTCCACAGGGTTTTTCAACCATTTATAGCCTCAGATTTAGAAATTAAACATCTGATAACAATGTTTTGTCAGATCTGTACAGGACGATGTTTAATTATTTTCCAGGCACTACATGTCTTATTATTATTACAGTTGGATGAGAGGCGACAGGAAATGAGATGCGAGCGAGGCCGTAAACTAACAAAAGCCCAGGGACATTGTGACCAGGGCAATTTTCTGTCTTAAAACTACGGTGAACATATTGCATCATAGCAGTTTTTGTACTACAACCTTGTTATTAATCAGCCAACATAAATGCTATCAGCCGCTGGCTAATATCGGCTGATAAACTGTGTCGCTCCACAAATGGACTGGTTCAGTTCCAGTGCAGACTCAGCTGCTGGTGGCACGGACTCACGAGACTCACTGTCGTCTAGTGTTGCCACGATACCAAGTTATGACTTTCACACCGATACCTGCCAAAATATCTTGATACCATCATTTATGTTTCTTACTTATGGATTGTAGTTGTCAAAGCTGTCGTGGTCGGCAGTGATGTCATCGCGCTTCTACTTGGGTTCATGTGATTTGTCTGGTAGTTAACTTTGATGTTTGCACCCAGATATCACTTGCTCGGCACCATTTATTAAGACTCGTTGGTGACCCTTCTTGGTGGGGCTCTGAACATTTTCTAGTAACAGTGACACTTGCGGATGTGGATAAATGGATCATAAGTAACGTCTGGATACTTGTAAAAGCAGCTTTTAATTTATGATTAAAGTTAAAGGACGCCTTCACTGATTTTGAACTTACACTTCCCTATATCAAAATCTCTCTGCATCATCTGAACTCCTAATGAGGAGAAACTCCTCCGGGTGATGTCATCAGGAGCAGTTTTTCAGCTAGTAACACAGAACTATTTAAATACAGGGAAGTTTAAAAGCATTAACACAGTCTTATGCTTATTATCTTTGTTTGTGACATTTATCAAATGCATTAGCAATGAGCAGCCTAGCAAGACGTTATTGTAATACTGACTCAAAATTTGGCCTTGTTTGCCAAAAAAACTTGCAACACATTTTTGCTGCTACAAATATATATAAATATTTTTAAATATTTCAGTACTGCAACTCTGTACTAATCATATTAATATCATGTCATGTTTGTGTCTAAATATCAGATGACACTGAAGAAGCTTCTGGACCACCTGAAGCTGGTAGCGTCCTACCAGGAAGCCAACAAGATGACGTGTCAGAATCTGGCCGTGTGCTTCGGCCCGGTGCTGCTCAGCCAGCGTCAGGAGGCGTCCTGCCACACCAATCGGGTCTTCATCGACTCGGAGGAGCTGGCCAGCGCTCTGCACTTCAAAAAGCACATTGAAGTCCTGCACTACCTGCTGCAGCTGTGGCCAGGTGAGCCATTGTTTTCTGGATTTCTTTAAACGGCTGAATAACCTGAACAGTCAGGCTGTGCTCGTCTGCAAATGCCAGCTTTCGTGTACAGATCAGCACCAGCTCGGTGGTCACGGAGCTGGGCGGCTTTGATCGTTGTGGTTCTCCTCCAGCTGATGGTGTTGGCGAGCATCTGTTGTGCCCGCAGAGATGAAACTCTCCACAGAGCGCTTCATCATGGCAAACTGAGCCGTTCGGGACAGCGTAAACCGAACTCTTCGAGGTGTGGCCTTCCCTGTCTTAAGATAAATCACCCACCGAGGACAGATTCCCAGCACCGGCTTTCACTCAGCTCAGGTCATCTGTCTGCCCGCACAGCTGCTCTCTACCAGCTGCAGCCGTCTGCTCCGTGTGAGATATGAAGGAATCCAAAGATGATTCAGGAAGGAGCTTAGAATGATAGAAAGAGCTGCGGGCGGCGTAGAATTTGTTTTGGTCACAGCAGCTAAGTAGAAATGTTTATAACGTGCAGGTTCAATTTTATGAATTTGTGTTCCTCATCAGTGTGTAAGTGACTGCTGTATTAAAGACTCTGTATAAAATGATACAGACTTTACACGCAGGCTGACAATATATTACTGCACTTCTTGGCAGTTTGTCTTTTCCAACCACATTTTAAAGAGGCATTTTCGTCTGTGCGTGACTTTTTATAAACATTCAGTGGAGACTGTTTGTTGATTACGCTGAAGATCCATTACACTTTACTGTTGCTGCACACGCACAATCATCAATTAAAAATCAGGCAAATCACTGTATTTTAGATGTTTTACAGAGTTCACATCCCTTTCCAGTGTGTCTCACAGTACATGCACGCTGTGTTTACAACATATTTAGACGGAATTTACCCCTAAAAATGTGAAATTCACAGAGCTCGTCCTCATATCCTGCAGCTTTATTCAGATTGATGTCTGCAGAGCTGCTTCTGTGTCTGGCCTCTAAATTTAACTGCCTCTTCCGACTCCCACATCGAAGCAGCTCTGCGTAAACCGCTAAAGCTCAGCACCCTCCGCCCTGCTTCACAGCATCTGCGGGGAGAATCGCAGCGCTGGAGAAATTTAAGTGCAGCAATTGTCAGTCAAGTCAGCATTTAGGAATCCCATAATAACAGGTAGCCGAGCACGAGTGGAATTTCAGAAGAAAAACATCAAAGTGCGATAATATTTTTTTTATTTCTCATTGTAGAACACAGATATTGAGTGTGCGTTTAAAATGGGGAGGCTGATCCTCAGACTGTAATTTTCCCAACGCTCTGCACTCCTGTCTGCAGCTTGTGTCCCCCTGCCAGTGCCTATAATGATGTGTAATGACTTTGACAAAGCTCGCAGTCCAGGTTCCAGCCTCTGTTTACACCCTCGGTGACATCCCCATTCTATCTGCCGCTTCAGCTCTGAGCGCAGGACATCTGCACTGTAATTAGAGACATTCCAGGCTTAACCTTAGCCCTCGGCACCTAAAGCGTCACCCTAACATTTCACAATCATTATGGGATATTTTCAGCCGCCTCTTCACACCTCTCACACACACACACACATCCAGTCCTCCGAGGCATTGTTGCTCAGGCCTCCAGTGTGCATCTCTGCAAGGACGTCTGAAGGCTTTTGGCAAACAGAACACTGAGCCTATTTACAGGAAGTGTGGGAGAGCGTGAGCATATGTGCGCCGAAGAGGCTGAAGAGGTGGAGTGCCAACTGAATGTGAAAGTACACGGTTGGACCCGACGAAGTGACAGGAAGTAAAGAGAAATGTGTGTGTGTAGGTAACGCTTTTAAATCAACCTGCCGCATCACGGCCAGAGATCATCTGGGTGAATTCTGCCAGCTTCCCGTGCATTCATCTGGGTCTTTACTAGTGCTGCTCTTAACCTGCCTGCAGGGTATTTTCATTTTAAGTAAAAACTCTATAAATCGGAATTGTCATTTTGTCAGTTTAACAAACTATGAAGATGTTAGAAACCTACTAAATGCAATAAACAGTAGACAAATACCTACAAATACCGATTTTTGGTCAGAACAGCTCTTGTTCATAAGTTCTGACATTGGACAGTAGTTAGTCATCTGCAACAAGTTAGATTCTTTTTTTTCTTGCGTCTTATCCTCTACGCTCGGGGACGCCACAGCAGATCATTGGTCTGAACGTTGATCCGACATCGTTTTACACCGGATGCCCTTCCGTGTGCAACCCTGCACAATTTTTGCCAGGACTCAGATACACACTGCACCGTTGGTGTTGGGTGGTTTGGGACTCTGGTGTCTTGTCCAGGGTCACTTCGATGTGAACCGCTGACCCCCTTACTTCCCCTCCCTAACATATTAGCTAATTCCCAAAAATACCAGAATAAGAATTTTTCTACCATTTTCTACCAGAAATTGATCATGACGTGTCCCCATCGTCACCAAAGTCACAAATAGTACCAAACACAATATTTGTAAGCAAATAAAATACAGATACAATCTTTAATGTTTTTATTGAACACACCTATTAAAAATACTAAACTACCAAAAATAGACTGAAGCTTACAAACCATTCAAATTCAGCTAATTTGTTGGTTGAAGTTTACACAGATTCATTTTTCATGACTTATAAATTATGTGATGAATAAAGTGAAGCACATTGAGCTCCACTGACGGAAAGATCAGCACCGACGTTGCGTCTCCTTTCTGCCTGACAGCTAATAACGTTAGTCATGTCATCAGTGAATCATGTCTGAAATTAAATAACAGTGTCTCCTAAAGGAGGATAATTCCTGTTTGTTTTAGGTGATAATTGTCTTTAACCTCAGGAGAGCTGCAAGCTGTGCAGCTGCTGCACACGTGCAAATACTGTATCAGCAGTAGCCAGTCACCGATGAATGAACTGGAGTCAGCGTTGTTCATATTTTTTGTTTTAGGGCATGTGAGGATGAGACGATGGTTTAAACACAATTACTTCAGGTCTTCTTTATACTTGCAGGGTTAATGTTGTACCTCTTGTGCATAGCTACTCCATGTGTAGTCCTAACACCGTGTGCAGATGGATGGTGTTGTGGTGACTTCAGCACGTGCAGGAACTGTTTGTATTTGAGCTGCTTTGACAGGACGTGCATCAAAAATCAGGGCTTCCACTAAAACGGATGAACCTCTTCCTGATGATTTTAAATGGTGGAACTGAAGCGAGATGTTTTACCAAAGAAGAAATTACCTGTCAAACTGCAGCTTATTGGAATAATATTTTAAATAACCAACATCCCAGCATATGTCTAGGGGTTCACTTTATTAATAATGGGACATGAATGAATCTGCAAGCGAGGCGTTTCAGTTGACAGCTTCTTCAGGCTCAATTATTAAAAGCTAAAAATCTGCACAGCTCAGCCACAAAGTAATAAGGATTTTTCCCAGAATTCCTTTAAAGGATATTAGTTCTATAACCTGATTAACTCTGCTCGTCGTTTGTCTCTCCTCGTCTCCTGCAGTTGTGGACCCAAACAGCCAGTTCTCGTCCTCCCAGACTTCTGCAGCTTCTTCAGACCTGCTGTCCGCTCCCCTACGGCGGAGAAAAGAGCGGCCCCAGGTCCTGAACCTCAGTGAAGCAGAAATGGCCGGGGTTCTCAGGCCCAAACCGGGGCGCCTGGACAGCCCCAGCAACCGCTACGCTGGCGACTGGAGCTGCTGCCGAGAGAACTACTTCCCCTGTGAGCTGCTGCTGCCACCCAGCAAAGAGGAGGCGGACTACGACGACGTGCCCTCTGAGGACACAGAGGCAGCTGAGGACAGGCCCGAGAAGCCGGAGGACGGAGAGGAAGATAAGGCGCAGCAGGTCACGAGCCCTGATCCTGTTGAGCAGGAACAAGCTCCAAACGAGGACGTGCTGATGGAGGTGGAAAAGGAGGAGGAGAAGCGAGGACAGAGTGACGGTCCCGGCAACAGGCAGTTGTTGGAGGACGAGCAGGAGGAGAGGTTGTGTGAGCACATCCTGCCGCCGCGGCTACCCAAGGAGCACACCTACCAGGCCTACATGAAGATCCAGGACATCAGCCCTGTGCTGAGCAACAGGGTGAACCTGAGAGACCTGCAAGAGAGCATCGACACTCTGATAGGAAACCTGGAGCGAGAACTCAACAAGAACAAGCTAAACTTCGGATACTGACTCCACACCTCACACACACACATCCACGCACACACCGACACACGACCGGAGAGGTTTGGGGGAGACCTTTGGTGATCAAGGTGCTTGGGGAGACAAGCCATGGCATCTCCACGGTGATCCTGTGATGCCAACCTGGCAACGTGGCAAAGTAGTGCTGCTGTAAAAACACAACGGATGAGATGAGAAGAAATGTAACTGGGCACTTGTTACCCGCACACATTCCTTTTGTTTTGACTCTCCTTCGACTTTACGTTGTTAGTTTGTTTCCGTCTGATTCTGTTTCGTGTCGTTATCGTTGCTTCTCTTCTTATTAGAAGAACCCATTGACCCCTCAGGGGTATTAAAAGGTGCCTTAATTGTGTGAGGATGGTAGGTCAAGATGAAAATCCAACCTGGAATAAAATACACCCCCTCCTACGTCCCAGTGCTTCCCATATTTCCCTGATTATTGGCAGGACTTCCAGTGATTTTTGGACATTGAACACTTCCAACTAATATATTTATTAAATAATTTCAAAGTAAGTGTGCAAAGTTCCATGCTTCTAGTTTCTTATAGTGTCCAGATTAAAATATTACTGTTTATTAAATTAGGTACTTTATTAAATATTGCTTTTGAATTGAATTTTAGGCTCACGGGAGACAGATTAGGAGTAGAATGGACAATTTGAGACAGTAGATTTTATTAAAGGCTGACTCCAACCCATTTTTGAGCAAACCCAACGATGGAGCAGATTTTGTTTCAGGGTGGATTTTCTTTTTAAGGCAGCAAAGAGCTTTTCTATTAAAGTACAAAACACAAAATTTTGTACGACAATGATGCACTTATGAGGCAGGCAGTTGTGTAGTTTTCATTATAGTTCATGGAATTAATAAAGACTCGGACTAAAACTGAGCGAGAAAGAGCCGCCACTGAAACCTCCTCTTACGAAAGACCGTGAGTTCCATCTTCATTCAGACGCCCGCCTGCAGGTTAACACATGCACGGACTGTCAGAGTTAATGAAGCTCTTATCTGATCACAGGCGTACACTATGATGGAGATGGATTGGATTTTAAGCAGGCAACTAAAAGAGACAACATGTGTTTCATGTGGCATCTTATTCAATTTAGGCTCGGAGGAAATATTTGACCTTTGAGGAAATGCACAAGTGAGATGAGAAGAGCCCTCTGCAAGAGAAATGTAAAATTAGACTGTTTGTTTAGACGGAGACAGAAATTGGGAAACATCGAATCATTTGAATATAGAAAAAATGTAAAAGTTACCATCACTTTTAAAGGTCACAGTCTACCACAGTATGTTTTGCTTGTTTCATCTGAATATGTATTTTCAGTTGCTTTTACGTACCACTTGGCAGGAAAACAGGCATTTCTCAAAAAGTCAAATTATGACTTCCGAGCCCTTCATCCACTCGTGTTTCTGTTTTTCCCTGCTGTGGGCGGAACCCGTGAAGCAGACGCAGCCCAAATGTGAAGCACAATGTTAAGAGCTGCCTGAGTAGACAGAGGATGTTTTCAGCAATGCAGGGATTCAGAATGATCAGTATTTAACCTACGTGTATATAATTATATAAATGTATTCGGAGTATATTATTTTTACAGCTTCTATTTCGATGGCGTATTTAAATATTCCCCGTGACCTCGTAGTGTTGAACTGTAGCAATAGTTGCTTTCCTCCCTTTCCTACCTGTACACATCTTAATGTGCTGGACTAATGATACGACTTTTACATATATGAGAAAATTCAGCTGTTGCAGACAAAGCG
This sequence comes from Channa striata, assembly GCA_033026295.1. Lineage (NCBI taxonomy): Eukaryota > Metazoa > Chordata > Actinopteri > Anabantiformes > Channidae > Channa > Channa striata. The sequence continues at coordinate 5,783,480 of CM065179.1, read as the reverse complement.
ATATTGTTATTTTTGTTATATTGTGTATATATTTGACAATGTTGCGTGTCTCTGGTGGACTAAGCTGTGTTCATGATTGTGTTTTTTTTTTGCCGTGTTTTGTAAGGTACTGAACGCTGCATGGTCAAAAGCTTTACTGACATAAACGAGGCTCCTTCTCACCTGCCCTTGTGTTTGATATTTATGTGTAAAAAGCCGTTTTTGTAATGTGAGCTTGTTTGTTCGTCCCCCCCCGCTCCCTTGGTGGACACGCGGTGGCATTGGTCGGGCCGTTCTCCGCAGGACTTAGAGGCACGCAGAGATGTAATTGAATGCAGCTACATGAAGCATTTTGAATAAAAAACTATCACAAACGATTTTTTTTCTGTGTAGTTTTCACAATTCTGCAAAAACTGACGGGACGTCTTCAAATTCCACATTCACATGGTGAATATCAGCGTTTATTGTCCTATATAGTATCAAGACACTTGAACTATTGGTTGGAAATGACCAAAACGTATGAATTAGTTCCATTTCCATTTCCACTTGAAACAAAAACTGATGTTTTCATGTTATTTTCACTGACCTACTAAAAATAATAACTTCATCATCTTTTTTTTTTTTTTGATTTTTTTTTTTTGAGGTTTAGCCAAACAAAGCGTTTTAACAGAGGTCTAAACTCAGGATGAAGCCTGTTTTAGGCAAAACTGTCCTGCTAAATCAGTCACATCCTGCAGCAAACCCGAATCCTGCAGCGATTGTTCATTTTCTGTCTTGTCCTCTTCGTTCTGTGGAGACAAATGTCACGTGGATCACACCACTAAACAAAACAGAGAACTGCTTTGTATTGATCCTGAGATGTATGCTCATAATAAAGTTTATTATTTTACATTTCACCTTTGTCCATTTAAAGTTTCCAGAACAAACAAAGAACAAACGTTTAAAGCTGGTTTTGCACAATAGATAATTGTGCACAGCTAATGTTTTATAGACGAGCCTGGAACCCATTCATAACTTTCTCGTTTCAGTTTTTCTGCAAACACATGTGTTGGTCATCCAGTCGTTTAGATGAGTCAACGCTCCAGCCGCACTTTCCCAAACAATCCTGAAGACTGCCTTTGTTTCTTAATTGAAAACCAAAGGGGAAATGTGGCCCTGAAGCCAGGAAACTGGACTCAGATTATTATTTTTTGCAGATTCATCCTTGTGCTGTGGGAGCACTGTAACCCAGCCTCAGCAGAATACAGATAAATAAGTCAGGGAATTGCCCTTGTTGGCTTGTGGGACTCTCCCGGAATGACTTTGAGCTTCAGGGACATTCCCAGGATGCAGCTGCTTTTAGCAATCCAGTAAAATCCATTGCTGGAAGGCTGGAGAAAAAAAAAATCCAACAATCGTGACATTTAACGTAAACTTAAAACCATATGTGATAAAGGTGCACTTAGAAAAATGCCACTTCAACGTGACGTGTTTTCCAAAACGAGCTCTAAATTTGAATGAAACCATGAAGAATGTGCCTGTGTGGCTCCAGCTGAGCTGATACGCATCTCTGGCAGCGAGCACGAGGAGCCAGAATTGCTGCAGGGCTCTTCACTTTAGTTTGATGCGACTACTGTAGGTTCATTTCACGACTTTATAACCATCGTGAGTGAGTATGAGGATGATTTTGGGTTCGGAATCTGCATCCCACGTTTTATATCCCAACTGAACTCACGAATAAGTCTGTGTGACTCAGAACTAAATGTCACTTAAACATACGTCCTTGTTAAAATCCAGTTATTTTGCGTATTTCACAAAACCTAAATGGGAGAATAATTCACTCCCCTCGTTATATTTATTTCTAAGTCCGTCTTCAAACATCTGGAAAAGGGTTTTATATTTGGACTCTAAATGTAAGAAGCGGCTGTTTTCAAAGTTCTTCGTCCGTGTTTGACTCTGCTCTCAGCCCCAGTAAAAGCAAGAGTGAAATCCCATATGACGACAGAGGTAGACATAATAACACAGAGGCTGTTTGGATAGTCAGGGCCACTGCTCGATATCGGGCCGTCTGTCGTGAACTGAGCTGAACTCTTCATCTTTAATTTGGGGGGGGGGGGGCGACATATAGGCCTCTTTGGGTAAACATCTTTGCCAGCCACCTGCATGTGAAACCAGACCCCCCTTTTTTTTCTGCCCTTCTTCTCCACCTCGTTTGTTCCTTTAACCTTTAATCACTGCTGGCCTTTGAGGCAGTTTCGTGGCTGCAAGTCAAGCAGCCACATGAAAAACACGGTCTCTGTTTCAGCCTGGTGTCATTTTCAGAGGCACTAAAGACTTAACTGCTGAGTGATGGGACAGCAGAGAAGGTATTGAAATTATTTCATGCAGTTTTGAAGGAAATCCATAGCTGACATCAAACTAAAATCAAATGGTGTAAAATAAAGCAACACAAACTCTGTGTCACTACAGATGAATTGGAAATTCAGATGTTTGCAAATTAGAGAGTTTGCTCCCTCAGCGACAGGTTTATGAAGTGAAGAGGGATTAAAGTTGAGATAAAAGATCAAATCTAAACAAAAAAAAATCATAAACATCTGGCACATATGCATGGTTGTGTTCTCATTTAACATAAACAAAACATAATTAATTTTTCGGCACATTCAATCAGTTTATTAATTTTATTGAAAACACCTCCTGCGGCCGACTTCCTTCCTCCTGTTTGGTCCCCGCTGATGTCTGACCACTCCCACTATTTAAGACAGCAGTCTTCTCGTTTGGCGATCACCGTCCTCCTCACAGTCCAGGTGGAAACTGCTCAGCACCGACAAACAATCAGCCGCTTTTTTGGACTGGAATAAACTATGAGGTGTTTGCACGTGAACAGTCTCTGAAATATCTTATCCTAACGAAGCACTTTTGAAGCTCTCGGATAAATGGATATTTTACTAATACTCTGTTCTCCATAACGGGAGAACAGCTCCGGGTACTTCAGGTTCATGTATTTAAGGGGTTGTCCAAGCTCGTCTCACTGGTTTGAGGACAGCGAAGCTCAGTTGTGTCTGTGCAACAACGAGACTTTTCCATTCGAATCAAACTTTGATGTTGGTTGGTGGATTTTTGTTGCCTGATGGAGCAGATTAGTGGAGTGTGAGAGTTTTAAAGGACAGTAAAAATGATCTTTAACTTTGGTGGTTCCAGACGTGCTCATGAATATTTCATGGTGCAGAGAAATGTTTAATATTTAAGTCGAAGCTCTGGGGGGTTTTTGGAACTGAAGTAGAAACGTGTCCTTTGCTCGGGTCAAAAAGAGGCACATGTGACAGGAACATGGAATGAGATCGAGTTTTGTCATTCAGTTGCAGCTGTGTTTTTCTCACAAAGATGGAAGGTCGTACATTTGGTTAAAAAATGACATACTTCATACTTTCCACTTGTCCTATTCCAGCTTCCGTTGGATGTGTTTTTGAGGGGCTCTGATTGGTTAATGTCCTTCCAAACATATTCCCCATTCACTGCCTATAAACCTGGGAGAGCTGAGGCCGGGTAATTGCTGGGAACCTTCACGCGGTGACCCCCCGGGCACACATTCCACGCATGCACTGCCCTGGCGGGGCTATTAAACACACTGGGGCGAGGCTCCGTCCTTTCTGATGTATTTTTTGGGGGGTGCTTTTGTTCCCCTACAGTCCAGCCCCTGTACTTGGCAGCCCATCTGAGGGCCTCTGAGCAGATCTCTAGATGCACCGCTGACAGATCTGCCTGTTCTGGGCTGCGGTGATGATGAGAGAGCAGACTCGAAGAAAAAGAAGGGGGGTGGGCGGATGAGGAGAGGTGAAAGTGAAGAATGGAGGGAAGGAGAACACAGAGCAGCGGCGCTTCAGATCCTCAGAGGCTGGGCCTCTCACGACGTAGGCCCTCTCCTCCTCCACCTCCAGCAGCCTGTCACTCAGGACTAGACTATTTCATTTTAATAAGGCTAATCCCTCCTAGAGGTAAGCTGCTCATCACCTCTCCCTCCCGCTCCTTTACGAGACAGCAATCTCCTTTCAGCTTGAGGACAGGATGAGGGTGAGGGTTTGCTCCGCTTGATAGGAGAGAAAAATGTGAAAGGTGAGACCGAAAAGAAGCCTCGGCAGCAGCTGCGGTCCGGCTCAATGAGAAATTGTGGGTCTCGCTGGTTTGATGGAGCTGCAGGTGGAACACCTTTAGCTCTGATTCAGGCTTTTACATCACTGCTCACATGCAGCACAGTGATAACTTTGTTCTCCGGAGAGGAAGTGGACTGAAACACTTGGTCTTTAGTGTACGCTATCGCTGACCCCCTGTCAGCAGAGCACTCTCCGGCTGTCAGCACTAAAACTTCCTGTCCTTGCTGCTTGAGGTGATCTCTCCTTGATGCTAACTTTTTTAAAGGATTTGACGTACTCGGAAATGCACTCTAGCTGTCTTACGCTTGGTCCAACCCATGTTTCTGCAGTCAGATGCTGACGGCTGCAGCTTCATCCTCCAAAACCAACATAAAGCAGCAAAACTTTTCGTCTAAAGGACTTTATTTTAAGGCGCCGTGTTTGTCTGTTAATGTCAAACGTTCCACGGTTTTAGGAAAAGACTTTTTCCACATGCCTGTTCTAAGATGACAGATGCCGCTCCGATGGGGCTGCATCCTGGCCTGGGTTTATGCCGTGATATCCTTTTACCCTGTTATTAGTGTTCAGTGATGATGGACTGAAATTACAGCACCTGAACCAGAATTCCTCTGGTGAAAATGTTGTGAACATTTTCCAAATGAAGAGTGTGCTTTTGAAGTGGTTCAGAAGACATTAATTGTTAATGCTGCGGGCGCAGCCAGTCAGAATCTCCTGTTGGAAGTGGAAATGCTTTCCAAAAAATCAACCTTAAGAGGTACAAAAGGACACAGAGACACAAGTGATAGATAAATTTAAAACATTTAACAAACTCAAATTCATATCAGATTAATTGCTAACTCGTAATTGTTTGTCGGTGTGAATGGTTGTGGGTGTGAATGGTTGTCTCTGTGTTGCCCTGAGATAGTCTGGAGACCTGCCCAGCCTGGACTCTGCCTCTTGCCCAGTGACAACTAGGATAGGATCCAGCCTCCCTGACCCTGAATGAGATAAGTGGTTCAGATGACGGATGCAAAAACAATTATGTCCAGGACACTAAACGTACGGTTAAAGCTGCCTCTGAAACGAGCTGTGTCCGTGAACAAACATTAAATAATGATCTGGTTTTCATGAACTGAAATAAATAGACTTACACAATTCTGAGGTACTCAAGCTATTCATACTTTACTTGAATAATTTTATTTATTATTTTTGGCACTTTAATTCAGAAAGAATCTTTGGACTTTCTTCCCACTGGCTCTAAGGGTCGAATCTTACTTCTTTCTGTTAACTACTCGAAAATCTTTGCCATTCATGTTATTCTCTAACCACCAGATTTTTTCCAGTAACTCACTTGGTTTGATGACCGGTTAAATTAGTAATTGAAGTACCTTTGTACATCAAGTGTAAAGTAAATAAGTAAATGTATATGTAACTGGTTCTTCAAACTCAGTAACTGTAGTAAAAAGTAAAAAAATCAAGTGGTAATTTTGCAGGTGGTGGACTACTTTTTTACTTGCAGTATAGTAGGTTTGTGTAGTTCTGGTAACATCTGCCCAGCACACAAAAGACATGACAACCCCCCACTCACACTCACACACACACACACACACACACACACACACACACACACACACACACACACACACGAATGCTGCCTGCTGCTGTGGACACTGGGAGGTTAAAATGACAGGAATCCAAACTGCTGGGAGCTTTGAAATTAGAAAATGAAAAAAGTCAGGAGGGAACATTCCACTGCGGTGCCCTGGCCACCTGATCTCTTATGAGGGCAAAGGTCAACTAACGAAAGCGACAGCGACCACCAGCTCCTCCGAGGGTTCAAAGAGAAGCCGGTTTACAGTTTATATTAAGCAGCAGGGACTGCTGGGGGTTAAATGCAGAAACGAAAAATAGTTTAATGCAAATTCCTGTTTTAACGATCTTTTCTGAGGTGATGTGGTGTTCTGATGGAAAAAAGTCAGAGCCATCATTCTTGTCTGCAGGACCTGCACCGTGTATCTCTGTCCGCAACTGGGGTCCAACCCAGTCGAGCACTGGTGAATTGTGCTGGGTGCCCCCATGATGGGAGGTTTAGGCAGAGACCCTGGCTCCACCCCACCCCACCTACACCCTCCCCAGCAGGAGCAGCTAAGAGGCCAGTCAGAACAATGCCGAGGCAATGGCTTTAATTCGCCGGCCCAGATTTACAGCTCCTCCTGCCCAGCACCTGCTCACATTGTTTCCCAGGGTTTGGCCTGAAAACTTTGACGAATCTGTGATAAAAACAGGCGATCCATCCCTTTGAAGCCCCAACCCCCCCGGTTTAACATCCATTTTTTGAGGGGGGGAATCTATTGGATTTATTTAAAGAAACCATGAATATTCTTCTTACCACTGAAGGAAATTGTCTTTATGGTCATGCGGGTCTCCACCGTTTACAACATTAAAGAAGTATGAACGCCTGAGCAGCGGAGCTTAACCTGCTAAAAGTTATGCATATGTCTGTGGAATTTCAAATGCCACAGAGTGTTTATGTTGCACACTGTGTACTCAGTAGTACATTATTCATTGCATCATCCATTCTAGTAATAACTGAGGGTGAGGACTCCCACTGTGTGTGGGTTTGCAGAAGGCACATTCCTGAGGTGGCCTGGGAGAGAGAGTACGAGGCTTCGCAGAGAGCGAAGACCTGCCAAACAGAATTCCCAGAGAGGATTGAAGAACGGACCACTGGAGAGCAGAGCCCCCTTTGTCACTCAGGCCCTGTTGTTGCCCCAGGGGTCAAACGGACGCCTGCCTCCACGCACCCACATCCGCCCATTCTTCACCCTCCACCACCCCCTCCACTCCATGACAGGACCGTCAGCCCCGGTTCGCTGATGTTGGGAGATCTTCTTCCCCTGCTCACACAACACTGAACCACTTGTTTTCCTGTTGTTCTCTACTCTCCCTTTTCCCCTTTGAGGCATTTTGGACACAGTGTGAAAACCTGGCAAATGACAGCTGCCCCTCTATTATGCAGCGGCCCCCCTCCTTCCGTCCCTCCAGCTTCTGGCTGTCAGTTGTGACTATAGGTTAGCCGGGCAGCTCTTGACCTGAGGTGGACCCAGCACTCTGAGGCGTCCTCATTTTGTTCCCCAATGAAAGAGTGAAAGTAATGGAATCCAAAGAGCTGAAGAACACAGTGTAGAACAGTGTTGTGAACAATGTGGTAAAAGTTTCGTTTGGGAAAACCCTTTTCCTCATGGTGCAACAGTCAAACTGCAACAACCTTTTGGCAGCACATAGCACCACACTCCAAAGTTCCTGTTGACTATTTCAAATCCCGGTTGCCAAAAATTCAAGGTCACTCACTGAAGTGCAGGACCCTGCAAACAGCCTCACAAGTGATAAGAAAGCGGCTAACAAGCAAGTATCAACAGGATCCTGTTAGGTGGTGTTGACTTTTCACATATATTATTTTACTAGAAATATTTGTAATAAAGTACTGTCAGCACCGCCCTCAACAGCACTGACAGAAGCAGAAATATTTGAGCTATTAGCTAAATCTGCTACAATGCATTTGTCATTTTATGACATTAATGATCTTAAACATAGTCCGTGATTAATAAAATTAATAATTATCATTATCTCTTATAGACGCAAATTTACCCTGTGAGAATTGTTTTTGCTGTGAGAGTCCCTTCTTATTGTCACGAATACAACATAGGTCATACGAAACTCATCTATATATTTATTAAGCAGAAATAAACAAAAGTCTCTTGCCAAGGTCAGATCCATAATGTATTCCAAAGTGTGTCCTGAGGGAAGGAAGGTACAGAGAGCGCTAGTGGATGACATTACAGCGTAACCAGATCTCAGGAGGATGAAAAAAATCCCTTGGTGACCCTGAAGTTTCAACCCAAGGACAGTCTGAATGTAGATGGTAAAATGAGTTTGATAAAATGTTAGAGGTAGAAACCTTGTTTTTTGGCCACTGTGTTTTATTAAAAACAATAAAAAAGTTTGCACTCTGTGTGTGAGAGAGAGAGATATCAAGTATTTAGTGTGACGGCAGTAGCTGACGTCAGACCTATGCCTTTCAGGATGCTTTCTTCCAGTGTCAGGTATTCGTCATACTCCTTCTTGGTTACCTCTTCAATATCCTGTTGGGTTTTGACTGGCTTTTCTGGTTTCTGGGGACGAAACCAAACATAAATTAGTCTATTTTTTGCTGAGATTGTCTTGTCTTTTGGTAGCTTGAAATAACACAGAAGTGCAAAAAGTGAACATTCAGTCAAGAGAAGCACTAATTTTTCTGCATGCAGAAAACATTTGTGGCTGCTGAAAAACCTTGGCACACATTCGACTGTGGGTCCATAATTTTACAAATAAAGGATTTATAATACTAATTACTAGCTTAAAAAATAATGTACTCAGGAACATTTTTTCTGGAATGAGGGTTTACTAAAGTATAGTTTTCTGTAATCACTTGGAAGTTTAGTGCTGTAACAGTGAGCAGACATTCGCATTTCACATTTCTGACGTGCCTTGTCCGGGTCACGGGAAGCTGAAAGCTGGAAGTAAATGTTGCAGTAAACGGAGGAAATTCGTGGCTGTTTGGAACTTGTGGTGATCTATCATCGTGACATTATGGTTGCAAGATAACACTTGATCTGAATTCATAACTGCCAGCCGGTCTAAGACTGCAACAGTTAGGCAGTAACACAATTAGCTGCTGGAGTTAGAAGAAAGACTGGCAGGCAGAGGCTGTCAATAACCGTACTATCCCACTGCAGAGGATCAAGTAACGATCTGAGTGAATTAAACATGAGGAGAGGAAGAACGGGATGGAAAGACTGGGAGTGATTTGGAACCTTCGCGCTTCTATCTGGGGGAGCCGTGCAAAGCGGACATGACCTCTTGACACTGACACCTTATGTCCAGTAAAAAATTAGAATCTAACTCACGATGGTTTTCTTCAGTTCATCCGCCTCCTTTTTCTCTGTTGCCCACTGTTTCTCCCTCTTCAGATAGTCCTTCAACCCTTCTTCCCCCAGTTCAAGGTATTTCCTCACATTCACACTCTGCACACAGAAAATTATGGGTCAGAATTCTGTTCAGGCAGCGATTAAAAGCATGACTAAGAACACAGTAACCCACAATTATGTATATGTTGTTCATGACCGTTGGACCGAAGGATTTCACTTTGCGAGCACTTGCTAAGAAAGCTGGCAAGGAGGTTCTGTCCATTCCATTTCATCTTGAAAATATGGGCATCAGATGCCTCAAAATGCAAGTTATAACGCAGTTTACAAAAAGTTGCAATGATGCTATTGCTCGAGGTCTGTCTGACATGACAATTTGACTTCTATAAATTTTCATTAAATCCTGGTACTGATGTTTGAGTCAGATTCTAAGCAGCTGACAAATAAAAGGCCTGGGATCACTAGGAACAGACTCATCTGTGCACTGAAGTGCGTCAGTCTCTCGTCAGCCTGCTTCTTTTTATGTTTCCGAGTCAAAATCCAAGCATAGTCTGTTTCCACGATACATGATGAATATCTTTTTATTTTTTAAGCAGGAACTCATGCGTGTTTTGATTTAGTTTTAGTTATAACTAGTTCCATCCTAGTGCTTTGAGAGATAATAAATTATGTCACAGAAAGAAGAGCAAATGATATTTCAGTTTAAATGTGTACACATGCCATTAAAATGTTGGGGCTTAAGAGAGCAACACATTAAGTGGTGTAGAATTCCTCATTTGTGGACTGGCTTAATATCCATTTAGTAAAGCAGGCAAGAACCCTGACATTGTAATACCTGTCAATAAAGTAATGCCAGCACTGTGAGAGTTGTTACCTCAGTTTCTCAACTTTAAGCAGGAGTATGTTAAAATTAGTACACAGGATGTATCTTACCTCATTCCTGGAAGGGGCGTAGAGTTTCTTTGGGATTTCGAACACTCTGACCATTCCAAGGCTGTCAGTCACTGCTAGGAAGTGCTGTTTGGCTGTAGGTATCAAACAAACAAGCAAACTAAATGCAGCATTTGAGCTGAAAACGACTTTCCAACAAGGATATTATCACCGAGGCTGCTGAGGATTTAGTAGAAGAGTTTCAGCAGTGTTCACCAAATCAACACAAGATCTGTTTAATACCATGGCCACACAAGACAAAGTCAACCAAAAAAAGATTAAAAAAAACTATTAATTCATCCTACATTATAGAAGATGATGAATTGTAAACACGGGTAAGTGGCCTTAGGCTTCAGAGAGCCTTTAGACCAGAAGTGCTCCGTGAAGTAGCAAATTAATTTCTAAAGCTCGAGACAAAGTATAATATAAAATAACACATTATTGTTCCTGACTGTGCAAGAACACTCAGTATTTCATTGTCTATGCAAGAAGAATTTTTTAAGAACTTTGTTATAGACTTTATAATAGAATCTAAGGCTAGTTGACCAATTGCTACTACAGTGAGCTCACTGTTGCGTGGGAAACCAAAGACACCAAGAACTCACGGGAAGCGATCCAGGGTGTAATGCAGGTGATCCTGGCACTGGCTACGTGTGCGTGGCTTTGGACAGGCTCACTGGTCCGTTTCAGCAGGTTCCACACCTCGAGGCTGCCATCGTTCTTCCCGATGAAGAAAACAGCGGGACGTGACAGAGACCAGCATCCAACGGTGCACTCCTGCTCAGTGTTTCTTGACTTGATGAGGGGGCCACTCTGGATTGTCAAAGAGTTTGAAATGTAATAAATCTGGCATTTAATTGTTGTTGTGTGCCTCAAGATGAACTCGGGAGTTAAAAGTATGTTAAGGGTCTAGAATAACTTTTATATTTTTATTCTTACTAACGACATAAAGCGTGTGGATGAAGCCTGGTGAGTGAAATTTCGGTGTTGCAGGCAGCGCTTTTTGTGAACAGCGAGTGCAGATGACGCTTCAGGGTGCTGTTACCATAACTCCCTCCTTCCAGATGGTGAAGTTCCAGCCTCCTGTGGTCAAAATGATGTCTTTCAGGAAGGGCGATCGCTGCACCGTGTTTACCAACCAATGATGGATGTTGTAACAGTGGAGGGGCTTGGCACCTGGGAGGAGGGAGAGACGGGAGGTGAAGATGAACTCTTTTATTTGACAGTAATTTTCTTCCACAAAGCAACAGGGCAATAACACTGTGTCCTCGTGAATTGACAGAGTACTTCATAATGTGGACAGCAGGGCTTCTAAACTATTGAGTGTAGTGAGAACTGTAATAACTTTGGATTTACTTGTTTCATTAATCCATCGTTTACAGTCAGAGGGATGTTTAGTTTTTACTATTGCAAAAAAAGCTGAAATTGCTAAAACAAATCACATCCTGGTTTTCTCTTAAATCTGTTCGATCAACAACACTCACTCTGCAGGTGTCCGGAGTCTTCCTTCTCCAGTCTCCAGTCAGTGTAAACGATCTCCCCATCCTGGCGGTAAAAAATCCAGAGCATGAAGCCTGTTACCTCACCAGCAAAACACCCATGGAATAAACCTCAATTAAACTTCATTTGGTGCAACAGTGCTACTAATAAAACTGGTACATGTGATGGTCAATCATGGTTCCAACAGTGGCTCTTGAACAGTTAACTGACGATCAACCAGAATATTTATTTTTCTGGTCTAACTTGATTAATGTGAAATACAAGGAAATGTAAAACATGTACTGTAACATAATTTATGGTTGGTGTTTCATTTGCAGCAAACTGTGTCATTTCACTGTGCACCAAATAAACCCCAGGGTTTTTATGAAGATGCAGTTAAATGAGTTCCCATGAACTGCTGGTTCCAGCTGGTTCTTTTGCTGTAACTGTCTCTCCTGTTCATACGGAGCATGAGAAGCCTCTTCTTCTTAACGTGATTAAAGGAAGGACTTTTAATTTGATTGGATATCCACTTGACTGAACCAATACCTAAACAACCATTTGCATAAGAGAAGACTTTGTCCCACATCACTGACAAAGGAGGTGCTTTCAGAGGACAGAAAGGACAAGTACAGCGAGCAAAACATTTCAGTCTTCATCCTGTGTGACTCTTTACCTCTGTTCCTACGTAGAGCTTGGTATTGACATCTGCCAGAGGTGTGAGCGATCCTGCTGATTGCACAATGAGCTGACTGTAGTCAGGGATGACCTCAGAGCCGTGTTCATTTTCATCAGCTTCTTCTGTCAGTAAGTAAAGATGTAGGTGGGGGGCACAAAGTAGATGCATTATTCATGGGCCTTTGTCAGTGAGTCCAGTGAGGTAGCATGGTCCTGATTAGGGACAAGATGTTGACAAGGCACTGTAGAAAACTCTTTACAATCACCCAACAGGGTAATCTAACGCTTACACAAACCCACAGAGCGCTTGTCTATTTGCAGTAGTTAGATTGCTCGTGGCGGACTTCCATGAAGCTATTTCATTTGTTTGCAAAGAAAAAATCCCAAACTTGCATTTGTTTAAAGTAGGGAAAAATAGGGGATTGAACAGCGGCATTGCCGGAGTCTGCTCCGGCATCGGATCATGAACAAAACCACAGGAGGGCGAAAGACTGGGAAGGGGTGAATGGTTTGGTAAAAGAGGATATGAGGGGAGTGGGAAAGAAAGGAGGAAAAAGTAGAGGTGGGAGTGAGGGGATGTGGTGAAAAGAGGAGACAGTAAGGGAGAAGGGTGGGAGGGATGAGATAGGCGGTGATGGTAGTGATGGAAGAGGCTTTTTACCATCACAAAAGCCCATCTGTCTGCCAGTGACAGTACAGGACTATCCGTTCACACCCCCTTATCAGCGGGTCACTCCCAATCAAGTGTCAGCCTTGAAGGTCAGATCACATTACTCAATCACACATCTTCTAAATCCACTTTCGCCCAGTTAAGATGTGCGTTAAGATACGAGACAGACGATACAACACGACTACAAATGTGGACATTGTTTCTCTTTTGCCGCACAGCTCGACTGTTGCCTAATCCCCACCAGGGCCTGCTTGCAAAAACTCGAGAGCGGAAAATCATGTGGTTCTGTTGCAGGGCAGAGTGGAGGCTACTGCTACACTGCAAGGGCACAAAGGAAAATCCTGAATGTAGAGGTACTGGACAGGCAGCACAGATCTTTAGCAGCACTGAAGTATTAATCATGCTGGGATCATTAAAACCCTAATAACACACTGTCTTAAGGCTGCAGATAAAAAGCAGCTGATTTATTGTCTCACTTGGTGAGTATAAATTCCATAAACACCAGCTACCAAAGCTCTTTTTAGAGGCAGATCTAGAGCCAGACAAAGACAGGTCTCTTCTTGACCAGCCAGGACACAAACACACACACACACACACACACACACTATCATCTTCTGGCCCCTGAGGAGCTTGAGCAGCATATTGCAAAGAGCTGACAGTGAGCAAAGCTAATGCACTGCGACTACAAGGGCCTTGTTTTGGAAGTATCACTTAATAAAGTGCTATGAAACCAGAGGAGAGACGAGGGAGACAGACAGAGAAGGAGAGGGGCTGAGGGCCAAGTGAACCCTGCCCCACGGATCGTTACGCTCAGCCATCCGAAGCAGAAGAAGAATCCACTCGAGGAGTCATCCACGTTCTGGCGTATAGTAATTCACTCTCATTACAAGCCATCTGTACGTCTACAAGTCAGATACAAGACCCAGAGAGCAAAAGAGTAAAAAGAAAGTTCCCCGCATTGTTTGTGCTATCTGCCGAAATTATTTGCAGATTTCACACTTCATTGCTGCTCTAAGTGCATTTCTTTGCGTTTTTAAGTTTGTGCACTTTACGCACGTGTTCATACACTACCACGTATAAACGCTGTGTTAAAACATCCATCTGTTTTTTAGACAATCTGTTGCTTTGTAAAGTGTGAGTGAATGCCTTGATCCCCAATACCCCAAGTTTATGAGATTTCTACCAGGCAATAATAGCACAGCACAGTTTATTGTACAGCTTCTTATGAGAAATGGTGCGACGGAGAGAAACAAACAAACCCAGGAGGCCTCACGGGTATTATCCCTCACCTGTGTTCCTATCGGTGCTTCTATTACAGGTGTATGGTTCCAAGTCGATCTTCAAAGGAGCGTACACTCCAGTGGCATTGAGCTTTGGCAGGGAAAGCTGACACAAGACACAGGAAGAGACAACATTTAAAAATCAATCTTACAGCTTCTGAATTAAAGTTGTACACAAATTAAACTGCTATTAAAAATAGCAGATATTCACACTGTAAATCCAACATAAAAGCACATAAACCCAAATTAATTTGCAATAAATGAAAAAATGTACTTCTGTCAAAAAGGTTCTTATATTTTACCTACAGTACATATCAATAAAGTTTTATATGACCCCACAAACCCTGCAGTACCCTGAACAGTGGTTTCCATGAGCGGTCCAGGTGCTTGAATCTCTCACAGACACTGTAGGGTGTCACGTGATTCTTCGGAGCCACATTGGGCCTCGTGTCTGATGCTGAATGGGTCGATTTTCGCATACGCACATCCCAGAACAGTATAGAGCTTTGCAGAAGAGGAGGAACACAGATCCACTAGTGCATATTTGAAAAACTGTTGAATAATTATGAACACAGAATAAATGGCAACTATTGACGACTTTGATGAACCTGTATTAGGATCGAAAGCAACAATTTTTCGTCCACTCGTTTACTGTATATGCACTGATACTGAAGCAACAAGCGACTGCTAAATGATGATACTTCAAAACTGCTTATGCAGATTGTAATTTAGTAGAGCCCACTGCTGAAGCAACTAACTCTGGAAATCAATTACTGAGGTTTATACATAAACGTTGCCGTGTCTTTCTAAATCTTACACATACATTCACATGCACTCTCAAGAAAAAATAATGGCACCGCTCGCCTTCCAGGTTTTTAGATATATTGATCAAGAAATGTAATCTGATCCTATAATATTTCATTCTGTGTCTGTTGATATTTGAGACTTTGATGAAGGTCAGAGCTCAGTTCATAAAAACAGGAACTTCTTTTGGAACTGTTTATCAGGCCTTCAGAATATAAAAGCTATTTTGTGTATGTTAACACATTTGTGTGTGAGATACAAACAATGATAATTCCTAGTAACCGAAGGGAAAGCCTGAGCATACACGGCTCCTCCACTCAACACACACATCTTAAATAGCTGGTACAGTATGTTCAGCAGGACTTTATTGCTTGTTCTACCCTGCAGTATATAAAATGGTTTAAATGACACTTGATGCAACGTTAATCAATGCACACATTTATCACTAAATCTACACCAGTAATATTTCATGCCACCATTGCCATTGCTTCAAAACTTTTACTCAAACAAATGCTGGATTTTTACTTCTAACACTGTTTTCGTTCTGTAATACTGACACGTTTATGTGAACATAAGTGTGCCAGATAGCTTACTGCTATAGAACGGATGCTGACAGTAGGAATACGGTGTGCATGGTACATCACCATGGGCAACTCAGACGTTGCCCATGATGATGAACTAATTGCATATGCATTTTTGCATATGCAAATAGCCATCATGGCACACATAATAAACACCAACATTTCCACAGTTCTGACAAAACTAACTGATGTTTAAATACAAGCAATCACCAATCATATTGAATTCCAGAGAAAGATAAAAGCAGTAAGAGGAGATGTATTAGAAGAAATAATGTTCTGTACTTGGTGGTTGAATCAGCGGAGATGCAGCATAAACAGACATATTTTAAAAAGTCGACATCTGTCATCACTTGGTTATATTAGCAATGAAAACCAGCATTTAATAAGCGTAACACTTCAACTGAACATTTTCCTGTACAAAGCTTACCAGTCAGGAGAGCAGGTGACAAACTGAACGGAAAAGTTGTTTGTGTTCTCCATTGGTACGCCGGTCTTGGTCACCTAATCGGACAGAGAGAGAGAATTACAAAATCAACAGGTGTCCATGTCAGATTTAGTAATATAAAGAAATGAAAGTGGTGATCAAGGTTCCCAAGAGATAAATGGAAGGCTAAAGCTAAAAAAACAGCTGACTCTACAGTAACAAGACATAAGAGACACAAATTGGAAACCAGATTTATAAGAAACATTTGGAATGTTCTTAATATCATTGAAGTACAAGAACATATTGGATCTGTGTGAGCCCAGTTCATCATTACGGTATGAATACTTCTAGGATTGTCTGTTTATAATAGTTCTGTGTACTTGGTAATAGACTGAACACCGCACACAGGTCCATGCATTTTAAGATGCACAGTATACTGAACAACCGTGTTTTGTGCTAAGCTACTATAAAAAAAAAAAGGACCACAGACATTTTGGTCTATAGCCGTCGGGACAGGATCTGTCTGTCAGAACAAGTACAAAAACATCCTGCGGCTATGATAAATGCAATCTTTTGTGGTAGAAAGCTGTGGAGTTAATATTCTGTCCACACCAGCTGTATTTCTCATTACTTATTTTATTTCCCAATGACCCTATGAGCCAAAGTGTCTTCCGGCTGTTTTTGCCATGAGTGACCGCGTCACCGTGTCTTTTTAGTGTAGCCAGATGAAAACTGTGCATATTCCAAAGCTGGACACAGAACTCATTATGTTAATAACAGACCTGGCACTTTATTATCAACGTGAGGCTTAGGTGTGAAGATAAAAACCTAGTCTCAACTAGCCTTTAGTGGGACAGAAACAATGATGCAGTGTTTACATTAGATATGATAAAGAATTGTGAAATTGAGAAAACCTTTACAAATGTTTTGCTGAACACATTACTGTGTAGCTACACAAACATCATATACTAACAGAGACTGGCCAAATTAAATTGAACTGAATAACCTTTCGGAGGGTTTAAGCATCCACCCAGCGTATGACTGATGGAAACTGTCCAAGAATAACGTTGTATTTTGCCTGTTGGGTGTCAGACGTGTACAGTAATTTTTAATTTTCTTTAACCCCTCTGCCCATCAGCTCTGTGTACCTCATACGATCGTGGCAGCCATTTGACATCAGTAATTCTTGATTTGTGGCTGCTCTCTAACTTGGACACTGCAGTGTAGCGAATGACAGGAGTCTTACTATGTTCGTTGGCATCAAGGTCCTGGTGGGAGGTCGGACACAAAAACCACAGCATTTACTGCACAGTTACACAAACGTTACACACATGGGGGACATGACGTCCTACAGTGAAGCACTGTACATATATTCAAATATAGCATATAGCACATAACAGGTAAACATTATTTTGGAAAGAAAACTGCAAAGGCTTAAATCCTGAATCCTCTTAATTAACAGTATATCATCGTAGCATTGCTTCAATGTGGTGTGAAAAATCACAAAGCTGAAAGGTGGTACAGTAATAGTAAGAGTAATATATATTTGCTACAGCTCTTCAATTATTAAATATTGCAAAGAGAGAGAAAGGGAACGTTTTAAAACTAAGCAGGCTGCAGTGCTACATATCAGTATGCACATCAACTATATAATCATCTCTTGTTAGTTTTGATTAAATTTAGACCCTTAAGCATCAACTTACATGTCGCATGCAAACTCAGAATGCACAAACAGGTCAAACTGCTACATTAAATATGGATAAAGGTGACAGAACACAAATCTACACAGGTAGATCTTAGGTCTTTGTTTGTCTGATATGCAGGTAACTGGTAACCTAACGTTAAGGTAAAGCCTTTTAGCTGATCCAACTGCCAGTGTTTACAGTGCAAACACCAAAGAGCGCCGTGATCTGATTTGCTTGTGTGTTATCTTCTGCGGGGACAAACGACAGTGGTAGATGGCGGCTTGTGTAACAGCTGGAGTATGTGAGCTGATGCAGTTGACTCAGGGGAATGAAGTGCAAACAAGGACAAAAAAAGAACAGGGGGGGGGATATGGAGAGGGAGAGAGTGAAATAAGAGAAGAATATAGAGAGGAGAGAGCTGGAGACAGCCGATACTGCAGAGGCACAAAAAGAAAATGGAGGCTAAGATGATGGGGCCTGTGGATCTATTCAAATACAGGAAATACAAGAGAAGAGTTCAGAGCCTAAACTAGTTTAACTTCAGATGTTTTGATGCTACAACAGACTCAAATACTGAGGGTTTCAGTCCTGATTGCACTATTACCTCTTTCTTCATCCGCCTGCTTTATAAAATCTAAACAAGGGAGATATGACATGAAAACACTTGAACAGGATGGTAACTCCAAAAAGTGAGTCACGAGTCTCTCATTCAGTTAGATCGCGTTAGTCTGACTGATTGGATTCAGCCTAATAGGCCCTTTTATTTTGTAATGATAGAAACTGGCTTTGAGATTTACTCCTGGCATTAGTACGTTTGTTGAACTAGTTTGACAGCTGTGGTTGGCTTGAAAAGGACCATTAGGCCACAGCATTCCCATCTAATGAAAGGGTGAGGATGAGGAGAGAACACTGGAGTCAACGTATCATCATCTCACTCTGTCATACAGCACAACGGGAAAGCACAGCCTGCCTTTAGAACAAATATGCTGCATGCTTTGATAAACTGAGGACCCACAGTTGAATAAATCAAGCTAACAACATCACAAGCCCAAAAAAATGACCATAACTGATACCATGTGTGATACATAAACAATGATAGAGAACACAATCTTTCATTGTCTTAACATTGTGTTTATTAACAAAAGAATATGATAGAGATATTTGTACTTACAAACACGTCGGAGGCTTTTTTACCACCGGGCTGCGTTTCCTGTAGGTGTGTGACATGTTTCAAAATGTCCCATAACACAACCTGAGACAACAGGAACATAAAATCAGTTCCTGGTCAGTTAAGGTTAGATTATGGTCATGTGTTAAACAGTTTGGAATATTGATAGAAAAAAGGTAAATCAAAATAATAAAGATTAAAGATTAAATAATTAAATACAATTTTTAAAATGACTTGATACGTTTTAACTCATCATTTTTACTTTAATAGGTCAAAATATTGATCTTTTATCCAATGAATATTTTTTATTTAAAACTTTTGACTTCATCATGATCCAATTGTCCTCTTTATTTTTCCCTGCAGGCTGAAATAGACGTCCATGAAACACAGATCTGAATGTAACATGACCGAAGGGTTTGTTAGTCATACTGTATACCTGTGTTTATTTTCTGTTAAACAGTTTACCGAGAATGTGGTAGGACACGAAAGGCAGTGGTGGCAGAGATGGAGAGTTAAAGAGGAGCACCTGGCCATTTATGCAGCCGCCAACGATAATATTTGGATCCGAGGGGCAGAACTCAAAGGCAAAAATTTCATCTGGACACTCCAGCAGTAACTACAAAAAAACACAGAAAAACCACATACAAAGGGCATAAATATTACATTTCAAAGCAGAAATGTCCATGTATTGGGTGCTTGCCACAATGAGTATTTATTTATTCGAGTCTTGCCTTACAAAGTTCAGCTTTTAATCCACAAAACCAAGTGCATTCAGGAGATTCCATTTCATCAGGCATAAGGGGATAAAGAGCCAGGAGGGATAGGATGGTATTACAGAGCAGTCATTTTTCAGCCTCAAGTTTAAATCTGCTCAAGTTTATAATTAGCTGCATGACTGGAATACAGCACTTTACTCAGTCTTTAGAGCAATAAAGTTATTTATCGCAGTTATATCATGTCTCTCTAATTTCCCCACACTTTTCCAGATCACTGTTCCAGCAAACAATGAAACAAATGCATGACACACGCAGCGGTAAAGGCATACGTCATACACAACTCACGTTACTCTTGAGTGATTTAGCTGCCCCCTTGTATTGATTGAGCTCCTGCGTCAAATCAATAGAGCCTCTCAAATTTTTCCTAAAGCAAATAATGGCGTTTTTAATGACGGCACAAACCAAAATCTTTCCAATGAGGGGACAGTCTCTCTGACAGATATGAGGCGAAGAGGGAGAGAATTTGTATGTAAACTGTGAAATATGGACTGTTAAAATATATTTGTCGATACGAGCACCCTTCACATTCATGTACTGGAGATTCGCAGTTTCCATACCTGGGGATGAGAAGGATCAGAGAAGCTGTAGAAGACAATGAAAGACGTTCTGATGTCCAACACAATGGACTCGTCCAGCTGTTTCTCCTTGTTCTCCGTCAAAGCCACAGCTAGTACACCTACCACAGAAAAAACACGCTCCTTTGAATAACACATATTCCCACTGATCACGTGTTAGGCCACTGATTTCTTTAATCTGGTTCTTAGGCTGGAATCTTGCTCTACAGGGGCGACAGCTGGGGAAAGTTACAGTGATGCTGATGATCATTAATGCTTTTCCAGTGGCTGACAGTATAATTATTGTGAAAACTCACGACATTTAATTTAGCTGCAGCTATTTCCGGCACATTCTATCAACACGGCCCTGTCGAAACCAAATGCTAAATCAGACTTAGAACCACAATCATCTGTTGCTCAACAATCCAGCCGCCACAAGTCTCAATAAAGTAAATAAATCACTTCCCACAAGAGTGAGGAGCTGATGCTGATCTGAAAGTAATGCGATAAGACGCTACGGCCTTTAGTTAATATTTTTCTGTACTTCACCGTAGATGGTAGGATGCCAGTTAATGCTGCTGACTTTCTTGTCCTTTGAGTACTTCTGGTCTGTGAAGGCCTGATACAGCATTAAGCCTTCAGAAACCTTCCCAGAAGACCAGTCATCAGCCTCCGCCCCGGTTGCCAGGTCCTTCCACTCGTCAATGAACACATTAATTATCTGTTCCTGTTGAAGGGCTTTCAAAACTCTGGAAAACAAATTACAGTTTTGAGTATAAATGTTATAGAATTACACATTATTGTCCTCAGTTGTGTCTCTACAATAGCTTTGTTAAAATAATTGGTTAATGGTGCTGATCTGTTATGTTCTAAAAAAGGACACATTGGAACACAGAGGAACCATAAGCTGGGATTTGGGGGATTATGAGATTGGTATCATAAAGCTCTTGTATTAAGAATACCAACACCTACAGTGCACAGGGAAGGTGAGCCTTGTTTACAAGTCCATATATTCTGATAATAATAGATAGGTTTAAATATCCTATGGCTGATAAATGTATGAGTTTGGTGTAAGTTTTAGTCTTCCTTTATAATACACAGGTATACTCCTTTGTAAGTAGACATGCTGTATGAAACACCATAACTAAAAAGGATATTTATTTTTACCTGGGGGTCACTAAGTTGCAAAAATTCTTCAGAGTGTCAGCCTGGAGGATGTTTTCTATTTCCTCCTTTTTAAACTCTATTGCCTCGTACTGGGTAAAGTTATTTCTTTGAAATTTCCTGTAAAAAAGCACATACGGTTCTTAAATATAGTCAGAGAGAAGGTGTTAGTGTTAACTGAAAACGATTACATTTGGTGAAAAAAAGTTCAGTGAACGTGTCTATACTATATGGATTTATAATCTGCTCCACCTGAGCGCATGGCATGAACTTCAAAAAAAAATTTTGGGGAAATAATGTTTTAGCATCAAACTCTGCTTCCTGCTTTGTGTACTGATTTGACAGTTTACCATTGTGTTTGAACGCTGCTGCTCTGCAGTCTGGGAACAGCCTGGATCCCGCAGTCCCTCTCCAGCTGCTTGATGCTGAATCTGCTGTCTTGATAGGAAGGACACTCCAGGTAGCTATCCTTAGCATCTGCAGTGCTGCGGTCAGAAAAAACGACCGGCACCCCAAAGTTTCTCCGCACTCTGGAGAACTTGTATCGTAGCTAAAGAAAGAAGAAGGAGACACGACAGGGGCATGACAAATCTGCTTTAATGCGCTTATATAATGTGTTAACCACCTAGGGCATTACCCTTTCTCTCGTCTCTCTGACAGCTTCTTCTTCTATTTCCTGCTCACTACCAAGAGATATCCATTCTTTTGGTTCTGGCGTTTTCTTGACTTCCTCTTCTATCACTTCTGGTGTCTCGGGCTCTGGGACCTGCACAACACAGACGGTAATATAACAAAACAGAAAAAAACTTAAGAGTTTCTGGACATTTATTATACAGTACAGGCATTAAGCAGGGTATCGTATGGACAAAGTATAAGGTATGAACATTAGATGAACATGGAAAACGTGTTGTTTATATAATCAAAATGAATGTTTTCTTACAAAGAGGAGTTTCTCCTTAGCTTCTGGTGTCAGAACCAGGTAGAAGCTCTGGCCATAAGTGAAGTCTCTGTCAAAAACAAGCAAAAGCTCATCGTCTGGGTAGTCCTGTGAACAACAGAAAGAAGAAAGTGTCTGATGTCACATCAGAATAAAAAGGTTTGTGACCGATTGTTGCTGTTTTGGACAGAATTGAAGCAGCCTGACAAAACACTGTGCAATACTTTAATTGGGATATCAGATGATGGAGCAACATGTGGACAGACAAGCACACACACACAAACACACACACACACACACACACACACCCATATCACTAACGCAGTAATAAGGTGCTGGCTGCATCTCAAAAAAGTAAAGCTGACAATACTTTGAACTAATGTGGGTTCTGACAGTGAGGTACAGTGTGAGACTGTTCCCACAACCTTTAACATGGGATATGTGCATCATCGGTATCTTGGGGGTATTGTCTGAATGATCTGTGTGACAAAAGATTAGCCTCACCAGCACATTCTGCTTCACAGGGCTGAAATCTGACACTGCTGCTCTTTTCTTAATGTCCTGTATGATGTCGTCTTTTTTCAGCAGCTTGTAAGGCTTCTCCCCGGTGACGTCCTCATCTGCACGACATTCAAAGAGCTCCTGGGTGGTTGATGTCAGGACCATGGGGAAGATGTCCTCTGGATAATCTTGAGAAAGACATCCAACAATGAATACATGTAATACAGAGGGAACTATACATTGAAATTAGCTGCATTTTAAAAGCCCACCTTCATCTGTTAAACCAGATGCTCATGCTTAAAATTTGGATATTATTAGCATTATTTACTCGTTAGTTGGGTAACTTTTAAAAGAGCTTCAAGCTATTAGCTGTTGCCATCAACCATATTTAAAAGTGAACGAGGGGTCCAAAACATTAGAACTACATCTTAAAATAACACACTATAACACCTGCTATGACCTCAGTAGTAAACACGTAGGATTATCACCTTTCTGACAGTTACAAATTAAAAGCTAAGAACATATATCCTTGTAGAAACAAATTTAATAGCAGAGCTGCTGTAATGCATTTAATTGTAAAGGTGTACCTAATTAAGTGGCCAGTGAGTGTTTACAGCACCACAGAGAATGTTTGAAAGTTTTCACTGACTGACCTACCATGGTGATGCCATCAGTGAAAACTTTCATTGTTTTAGATTTTTCCAAATACTGTTGCAGGCTATGGAGATTTAATTTCTTCCCGTCTCCATAAAAATGTTCAACATTTAAACATCTTTTTAGCCAAACAAAACCCATTCTAACATATTGTAGCAGGCTCAAGTAAACCGACCACATATCTCACAAGATGGTAAGACACTACCTACTAAAATGCACCAAACAGATATAGCTGTAGAAACAGTGGTGATGATGAAATGCAACCTTTGTGAATAGTCTACATGTAATGTCCAAACTCTAGTGGAGGGAGTTTTTTTTTGACAGGAAGACCAATAATGCTTGAATTCAGGGCCTAAAATAATCAGTTATGGACATCTAATGGACTTTTGTTACTATTTAAAACTCTACCACATAACCACAACAAAGGTCTTCTTAATAAACAATGTATGTAGACCTCTCTAGATCCAAGGCCAGGCTCAGTCCAGGGCACACTACTGTAAACAAGGCTCTGCATAATAATAGTTTTCATCCCTCTTGCGGTCTCTCTCTTCAAAGTCTTTCCACAAGGTTGCCGAGAGGACGCGAGGAATGCTCAAATACAGCTTAAGTAACCACTTCCCAGCTGGGTGTGTCAACCTTTTCATCTCACACCATTTAGGCTTCATGCCAAATCATTGTAGTGGAAACCCACATCCCTGATTTCACAGAGTTATGTGTCAACTAGAGCGTTTGTATTCACGGAAAATATTTACTTGAGACACAAAGAGAGTGTGATGTGAAATGTTCTGTTACCCTCAAGAATGCAATTAAAAGTGCATTTGTAGCCTGCACCTAAGACATCATTTAAATTTGCTGTGACTGTTTCCTCTTGCATAATTCACCCAGGCTGGCATTTCAGACTGCTTATTGTAAAATATTTATATTATACCCAAGTGCATCGTACTTTTAGTTTGTTTAAATCACTTTTGGTGCTACTAAAGAATGAACATAGGCTTGTAGATATCATCAATATTCCTGAGAAACCTGTTGACAGAAATCAAACATGCATAGGCCATAAAGGCAATAAAGGTGTTGAGGATGGTCTTTTATTATGTTCACATTTTTTCTAGTATCTTTTGAGTACCGGGTAATGTCGGGGAAAGAAAACCTGCGAGAAAATCATTAATGCTGCCATTGTCACATGACACGGACCGATGTATCATTTAGTGAGAAAAAAGGTTCCCACAAGGTTAACCATTATATTTCAGGGCTAAAACATGGTTTCAGTTAATGTTTATAGTCAGGGCTTGGGAAATTTGTTGATTAGGAGACTTTGTTACAGCACTAATAATAATAATATTAAGTGTAAAAGTTGGAAATAGAAAAAAACAGAATCTTAACAACACATCTAACTCCAATAACTAACTCTGGTAAAAGTTAAAATACTGGTGAGCTGCATAAGTCATATGAAGCATAGGACGTATATTTTACTATTAGTGTGTTGAGGATGAAAAAAAGATTGACAATGGGAACATACAACTGAGCATGTCCAAAGACAAAGTCTTTTGTCATATTCAAAGAATGCATATGTTTTTTTCTCTCTTCCAGGGCATAGTTGATGACTAGTTTTATTATATGTGTACACAGGCTTTCTAGATTAAGTGGCCTTCATTCTTCAAGGCAAATCTGAATAAATTACATGTACATTTACATTTAAAAACTATCCAATAAATGAAGGTACTAAAGTCCAATAGACTGTACAAGTATAATTAAATTTAATTTACAAATGTGGTTAGGTAGATAAAAAGGAATACATTTGTACATACCAGGCTTTTCCACCGGGATTGATGTCTGTATGGACTTTTCTGAAAGGAAAAGTTCACCATTTCATATACAGTATTGTTTTTCAGTTATTGATCCTACGTAGACAAATGTGCATGAATATAGTAAAAAAGTGTTATTATTTAGAAACGTACCTTTTTCTTTACCGCTTGCACTGCTTTTTTCCTTTTTTCCTCCCTTAGGTGGCATTCTTGCTCTTATGACAGCTTCACTAAAGAAAAATTAAAACTTCAGTGCCGTTTTAAAAAAATACTTTAAACTTTTCTGAGAGAAAATGGTCCATCATGTAACAAATTGCTATGAAAATTAATGTATGCTTTACTGATTCACTTTCAATGACATTACAAATAAAACAGTGGTAAAACAGTTCCATTATCCATTCATAGGTCGACATCTTGTGGAGGATATGAAAATTGCACTGCCTTTTCTTTCCTGCCATAGTAACATTGAACCAAGTCAAAGGCCAAGAAAAGTCTGTCTGAATTTTCTTTACTTGTGAATATATATTTAACCAAGTCCTCAGGATGTGTCAGGGTTCCCCAGTTTATACTGACAAATGTTGTACCTACTGGCCTAGTATTAAGACCCTAGAAACACTCCATTACAATCCAATTTACAATGAAGTACATTTTCTGAAAATATAATATGACAACAGTGTTGTGCAAGTATGAATTGCAAAAAGACCTACTACTGGGTAACAAATGAGAATGAAAGGTTTCCAGAATCAAAAACAGCTTAAACCATCTTAAGTACTGCCTGGTAGTTGATATATTTATACTTTAATAGATGGTTTTATTAAAAATACACATCTGTAAAGCAAATTGTAACTAAAACTATCAAACTATTAAAACAAAGACACACAACATTTCCCTTTGAATTATAGTGGATTAAAACATAAAATAGAAACATTCAAGTACCTTATCCTGTACTAGCGTTTACATAATGTGCCATATTTCTTTATTGGTAATTATAACCTGTGCTTTGTAACTTTGTTGAAGTTTTACCAACTTATTTATATTCTTAATGATTTCCAGTATTATACAAAGTTTTCAGATGCTGTCATTTAATAATATTATAATAAGTTCCTGCGTTGGATCCATCACTCAGAATGTTAAAGTTGCCGATCATCATAAGCAAAAACTGTTGGGGAGATTGTAGAATTATTCCAGTGAGTGAAACGTCAAACTAACTGACCTGGATCCGATTGTAGGCTAATGGTAGCTAGCATTCTTCGACAAGGCTATTGTCAACCAATGCTAACTTATCAGTAACTAATCAGCTGTTACAGTGAGCTGCATTACAAACCACTGCTGCTTGCAGCTAGCAACAATTTCTAATTTTACTCGTGACTTGCTAATAATAAACGTGGAAGCTACAGTTTAATCCAGGTTAAAGTGTTTTACCGGTAATAAAAGTCGCATAAATTCCTCGATCATCACGCAGTGCTCCTCAGTGGGTTTTTATGTGGTTGCTAGGGGTGACAAGAGCGCAACAGCTAATGATTGACAGTTCCAAGAGCCAATCGGAGCCCCGCTGTAAAATGACGCAGCATTTCGTGAAGGAAGGACCTGGGAACGTCAACTTGTTTGCTCGGACAGTTTGACGTAGGCGCCGATGATACAACGCTTCGGACTTTTAAAATCGAGCGCATTTATTAATCCCGGTCACGGCTTTCGTAATGAAATGCAGATTCAGGAAGTTATGATTTTTATTCAGGGTTAGGGAGTTTGGACAAACCGCTCGCGCGCCGGTGACGGCAGGTGGATGCAATCAGCAGCTGATGAACCAGCTGCAGGCGGTTAGTGGTAAGTGGTTTGTCCGGTGGCTCTTTGCTTTTCGACACGGCGTTACTCGAATTCCTGCAGAAAATGAATGTTTGATGGTTTTCCATAATGGTGGAAGCTGATCTGCTATCAGAATGTGAGCTGGTGTGTATTCAACGATGCTCAGGTACACCTGTGTCCCATTTCCTTCCTTCCTCCTGAACAGTTTAGCTCTCACAGTGTAAGTAGAACAGTGTTAAAGCTGCATATTGATCCTGAACAGTGACATTGATTTTCAGTTTGATTCTCCATTTTGATTCTAAACTATTTTCCAATGGAACAGCAATAAAAGTGATATTAGAAACTTTTAATGTTCAGTTTTTGATGTCAGTGTTAGTTGCTGGTTCAGGTTCTTTAAGGTCACAGTTTGTAAAGCAAACGCACTGGATCACATGAGCAGGAAGTATTTCTGTGTTCTTACATTTAGTTTCCTTTATAGTTGCAAAGTAGAAAAATATTAGAAACAGCAGAAAATGGTGTTTGATTTTCCAATGGTCCTAGTTTGTGAAGTACATGCATATAAATGGCATTAAACATAAATAAGAGTGATGCTCCTAAATTTCACAGCTGCAACAAGCAAAAGGCTATAAAAATAAAACTGATGAATCCTGTTATAAGTTAGGAGTTTTTTTGTCCTGTTTTAGTTTTTCCACTGCCGTTATCAACTGGTTACCGGTGCAATCACCTTCGCCTTTCATCATCGTCATCATCACCTCTGCATATTTATATGTAAGGTCTTGTGTTGAGTTTTGGGGTTGCTAGTGTGTCATGGTCCGTCCTGCTGCATCTCCCGAATCGTTTCTTCCTTTCCTGATCTTCAGTCTTTGATACTGTTGTGAGTCTATTGATAGTTCTGGTAGGTTTGTTGGTTTTCTTGTTTACAGTGAATTTCCATTTCTAATATTAATCTCCTCTGTAAGACTGATTTTCTGTTATAGTGTTGGTCTTCTCATTAAGAGTGAATTTTAGTCTGAGTTTCTGCCTTTGAGTTAATGTTGTTGTTACCTCAAGCATCTGTGTTGTGTATTATATATAGTGTTGAGATTACGGGTGCTAATTGATAACTGTATCTGCAGTTGATGTGTTTATAGACCTTTTGCACTGTGTCAATGTGTCTCAGCTTCACAGTGAAGTTAGAGAATCCTTGATACAAAGTATATTATACGGATATCACATACTTTATAATGGGGAAAACATAAGGAGCATTCAGTATGTTACAGATTTATCAAATAAAGTAAAATGAGTTTGATTGTGGCAGCACTCTGTCCTAAATGGAAATAAAGTCAGCCAACTTTTAACTTGAATCCTCAGAAGGCAGCAGGGCCACGTTGTGTTCAGTGGCCCTCTGAGATACGGTTTCTGATGAGTTGTTGGAGCAGGCCAAAGCCTCCGGCTCATCTCAAGTATTCCACCGTGGTGTCTGTGTCACCAGGAAACCTAATGTTACATCATGTTTAAGTCATTACAGACCAGCACCGCTCACCAGGATTCAACTCGAGCAAAATTCATTTGTGTTTAGAGGCAGATAATCAGTGCGTGAAGCATCTAACCCTGGAGTGCATTAATTATTAGAAGAGGTCTTTTTTTTTTTTTTTTTTTTTTTTTTGGCAGAAAACAAAACAGTTTTAAAAATGTAGCCTGTGGACAGAGAAGCCGATACTTGTATGACACATTGTGCATTGTTATATACCACTTCACATCACCAGTTTCATAATGAATTATCCAATTGCTGGTGCGATGATTTGATATTCTGTCCATTTTCCTAAAAGATTTGTTTGTAAACCCCTAATATTATATCTTTTAGATATGGAGGAGTCCAGTGACTTGTACGATGTGTATCAGACAAATGGCCCCCCACCCTGGGCGGAGGAGGATCTGGATGTGGAGTGTCTCAGAAGGAAGATCAAATATTACTTTATGAACCCCTGTGAGAAGTATCACGCTCGTGGACGAAAACCGTGGAAACTCGTGCTGCAGATCATCAAAATTGCCATAATTACCATTCAGGTAGTAATTCATACATGAGCTGAACATATTAACCGTGAATTTTTGTTGTTTCACCGGCCGGACCACAAATGTATCGCCGTATTGTCTCCCCATCTCAGCTGGTGTCATTTGGCCTGAGCAATCAGATGGTTGTCACATTCAAGGAGGAAAACCTGCTGACGTTCAAGCATCTCTTCCTGAAAAATTATGTTGATGGAGGCAGAGACACATACGCCGTTTACAGACAGGATGATGTTTATGATCACATTGATTACATCATTGAACAGGTAAGCGAATAACAGCATTTATTATATCAGGTTTATTTCCTCCTTCCTGCAAGAAACCCCACAAAGGTGTTTTGTTTTTTGGACAAAGGTTTTTACCTTTTACTTTTGTGTTGCAGTGAATCATTGTTGGAATTTTATTGCTGTGCATGTTTATGTGGCCCAAAAACCTGACAAGATCTCGTGTCTTGTCATGGGGTTGGACTTTGTTCATGTTATTCGAACCATCACTTAGTTCTGTTGATTATGACAGTATAAACGGAGCAATATGAGGTTTTCAGCAAGTTTCTGTTTCGCCGTAGGCTTTATTTTACTAAAACGGTGACTTTAATTGTTCACTTTTAGTACGGACTTCTGCACAACATCACCGTGGGAAATCATGAGTATGAGAAAAACGGTGCGTTCTACACGCCCCTGTCGCTGTGTCAGGAGTTCTACAGAAATGGAACCATCTACTCCGGAAATGAAACCTTAGAAATCGATGCCCAAGTCAAAACTGGTGAGTCTGTTTTGAATGAGCTGACTTTCCAAAACATTTGACCTTGAAGCTCTTACACAACGTCTTTGCTGTGGTCGTGTCTAACAGAGTGCCTCAAAGTGCATCCAATGTACCATCCATCACTGCGGGCAACACTTCCACGGTTTGAATTGCATTTCAAAAGGTTTGTGTGTAACATTTGAGTAATCCTTTTGAACTCTTTCCGTTCCTGGTTGTGTTTATGATGTAAGGATCTGACAATTCACGTGCCTTTTCTTGTCTTCCAGGATGCTCTCTGTCAAGATCACATTTGTGCTCAAGGCCATAAATTTACAGACCGTGAGACATCGAGAGCTGCCAGACTGCTATGACTTCACTGTTACTGTACGATACTCGCGTTTGCTCATCACTGGCTCTTTCCAGATATGATTTTCAGTTTTATGACTCGCCTTATTGCTGCTGTTACCACAGACAAGGATCAGTGACATATTACCTGTTAGGAACAGAGGTTGTAAGTATTCTTAAAACAAATGCAATCAACTGATAAATTATGGAACATTACTGTGGATTAAACATCTCGGTACAAGCGTCAGTACAAAAAGTGGTTAACATAACCACCTTTCATTTTTGTTCCGCACTGTCTCTATAGTAACACAGATCCTTGTGAGAGAATTTTATCTGCAATGGTGGTTATTTCATCTCTGAAAAGCTTATTAAAGGCAGAGATGGGAAATAAGGTGACACACATTTCTCATTTCAAAAAGGCTTATTGTCACTGGTTTATACCTGCTGACACTTGTTAGTTAAAGGGTCCATTTTTGAAGAGAGGAAAAAGTTGTTCTCCAATTGCATTTGCACATGAATTAAACAAGAGAAGCCTTATTTATGAACGTGGAACAAATCTGTACTTGATACTTTTAATAACACAAATATACAAGTTCAGCTGCATTTCAAATAGATTTCCCTTAGGGGAGTCGTTTTAAATTTGAAGTGGCACGTGTAGTGGAATACCTTTTTTTTCTTTAATGCAGTACACAGTTTGTGTACTTTGTTTGAATGGGAAAACTTTATGAAACGGCCCTTTATGAAAAGTGTTTGCTTTTTCTCAGTCATGGCTGTCTGGTTAACAGATCACTTTCAACAACCAAGTTCACAGCGGCAGGATAAAAGTCGACCTGGAAAACGACGTTGACATCAATGAATGCAGAGAATGGAAAGTAACGGGAGCATGTGAGTTCAGTGCTTGTGTTGTTAGTGGATTGCTAGGACTCATCGTGGTTTTTGTCAAAGCTTGTGTCTGAGCTGACGATGCTGTTTCCTCAGCTGCTAGAAACCCGTACCTGACTCTGCTGTTCGACTGCCTCATCATCATGACGTGCATCATCTCTTTCATGCTCTGCACACGCTCAGTGATCAGTGGCATCCAGCTGCAGCACGTGAGTAACTGAAATCATCCCACTGAGTAGTTTTTCCTTATAATTAAGACGAGGTAGGGTAGACATGTTTGTTCATTCATTTCCTTTTCTTACGAAAGTATATTTCCCTAATTTGTTTAATAATGGAAAAATATAGGCTTTATTATTTGTGGTTACAACAGCAGCAACAGTCATATCCATGTCAGTTTAGCAGTTTATTATATTACTATTATTATTTGCCTGTACTTTTAGATCTTATAAATTTTTTTGCAATTCTCAGATTTTAATTCCAGATGTGATGTGCAATGGTGTCCATTAATTTTTTGATTTTTCTCAATGTTATTAGGTTTATTTTGGGATCTTCTTGTTGCTGATTTGCTAATTTCCCTATAGACATAAATGTTGCTGTACATAGTTGATGTTAAAAGAAAACTTTGTCACCACAAAAAAACAGACAATACTATAAATCTCCTAAGGAAATGACCATCTGTTTTTAACAGGAGTACACCGTTTACTGCAGGGACCATGGCAGTAAAGTTCCATTGTCAGACAAATTAGAGTTTGTGAATGGTTGGTACATCCTGATCATTGTCAGTGACACCTTGACTATCATTGGCTCCATTGTGAAGATCGGGATCCAATCCAAGGTAAAGACATTTTATCAGAAACCACAATGAGTTTCATTAGTTTGGCAGAACATAGGCTGCTTTCTAAATGTACATAAGGGAGGGATTAATTCAGTCCATCTACACTGCCCCGCCAAAATAAGTGTCACACTGTTGAATTAGAGCATGCCTTCACTGCGGCATTGTTTCGACAAGCTTATGCAAAGTTAATTGTTTTTTCAACAAAACCTTGTATTAATGATGAGAGGTCGGACCACTGGGGTTAAGATCTGCCCCTTTATGAGGCAAAAAAACATGGTCGTTCAGAATATTCAGGTTAGCCAGCAAGTCATTGCACTAAAAACGGGTTGAATAATTTGTCAGTTGAGACGTACTAATTAGTGCGTTAATTATCCAAAGGAAGGCTCTCCAACATTTGCTTAGCTGAATCCAGGTGATATTTTAAAGTGATTCACTTTTCCTCCTTTTAAGGTCTTCACAAGCTATGATGTTTGCAGCATCTTCCTGGGGACGGGCACCATGTTTGTCTGGATTGGGGTCCTTCGCTACATGGGCTTCTTTAGAAAGTATAATGTAAGACCCGATTTTCAATCGAATACAAAGTGTAACGGCTTCAGAGTGCGTGAAAAATATAAATGGCAAATGTCTAAATATTTTAGTAGCAACAACAGTAGCACTTGGCAGGTTTACTTGCAGGCTAAAGGACCGTAAAACATTTTCCACACTCACTCTTTGCATCACAAAGTTTACGTCTCTTAATTTGAGAGTTTATGCTGATTGAACTTCTACACTTTCAGCCCTGTTATGTGTTTTGTGTCCATTTTTAGATTCTCATTCTGACCCTCAGGGCGGCATTCCCGAATGTTATCCGTTTCATCTGCTGCGCTGGAATCATCTACCTTAGTTACTGTTTTTGTGGCTGGGTAGTCCTAGGCCCGTATCATGAGAAGGTAAGGAGAGTTCCATAAAGCTTGTCACATTTCAGGAGGACAAATGATTAAAAATGATGATCGTTAATATTTTGCTCCTTTTTACTTTCCCTTTTAGTTCCGAACCTTGAACACGGTGTCAGAGTGTTTGTTCTCACTGATCAACGGAGATGACATGTTTCCCACCTTTGAAAACATGAAGCAGAAAAGCAGCCTGGTGTGGATTTTCAGCAGAGTTTACCTCTATACTTTTGTCTCGCTCTTCATTTACATGATCCTCAGCCTTTTCATCACAATCATCACGGACACCTACGACACCATGAAGGTAAATGCTACTCACTCGGTATCGTTGATCACGATGTTCATAATTTCATTAAACAAACGCTAAAGACATAAAATTTTTCGCTTTTTGGAAAAAACTTGTTCCAATTAGGAACAGCAGGAGAGTGGATTACCAGTATCAGAGCTACAGAAATTCCTGTCTGTGTGTAAAGATCTGCCAAACTCCGGGGTCTACAGACTGGACAGGAACAGGAGATTCTCTTTTAACTGCTGCATCAACAGGTAATAGTCTACTCCACGGCGCCCCTGAGACAACCTCGGGTGTCTTTAATTAGCTCATTAAATTGGGGACACAAGCCCTGTGTCAGAGCACTTTCGTGCAATATGCAGTAGCTTGACAAAACCTCCAAGTTGAAGCAATTTGTCTTTTTAGGTGCAGGACGACTGGAGAGAGGCTGACTTCAGAAGCATAGCAGGTGTTTGTTAGAGATGTTAAGACTATCTCCTTAACCAAATAGGACCTGGGTTTGCTCAGGTTATTCAAGGAACAGTTCAGGATTTTCCAAGATTGCCTTTTAAGAAGTGGTAATTTAGCATCTGACTGAGACTTTCAGTAACACTTTCCTAGTTTCCACAAATGTTTCTACTCAGAACAACTGCACTAGTTTCATCGCAGGACGTGTGATGTTTTTGCTGCTTGACACATCTACAAGTGCCTGTCTGTGCTTTACTCTTGGGTCTGCAAAATCTACTAGAGTTTTTTTTTTTATTACAGTACATCTGCGCGTTAGGACAGTTGTATCCTGTTTGACAAATCAACCATTAATTCATCTATAACAGACCAACACTAGCAGCTAATGCTAACAGACTATAAACACAACAGGGACGGCTGTAACGAACCAGAGTGGATTGACAGAATATGACACCAGTTAAGGTTGGTAGCAGCTTTACGGCTCCTAACCTGCATCGTTTGAAGGTTTGAATGCTGTTGGAAATGTATTTGTAGTTGCATTCAGGTCTTGGGAAAGCCACTGTATCAACATAACCTCAATAGCTCTGTTCAGAAAGAGTTGATTCTAGAATGATCAGTAAGTTTGTGCTTTGTTTCTTTTACATTCTAACGCTCCTCCCTTTCTATTTTTTAATGGTAAATAAAAAGCAGAGGCAGACTTGTAGATGAGAACCATTTAAGGTCTTTTGCAACAAAAACATCTCATGTAGTGCAAACAATTGCTAAAACTGGAAAAAAAAATGTTATCAAGAGTCTCAGTCAGATACACAATATAAAAAAAAAAAAAACTACTTATATATGCCAAGTGAAAGTGGATATAAAGATTACAAATAATGGAACCAAGACATTGTCTTTTTGTCTACAAACTTTTAAAAATATTTATATTCATATCTAGAACAAAAAAAGTACTTGCAAATATCCCAATGTTGTGCACTGATAATAAATCAAGTTAGAATAAATGGAACTAATGTAAACTTAAAATCATTTATTTCTCCATTTCCAGGAGAATGTATAGATAACAAAATGTTTTCCCCTCACATACACGGTCAAATCAGTTAATGGCAGTGACAATCATTTCATAACAAGGAACACCCACAAGTGGATAAATGACCTTTCTAGTCATCAGTGGAGTAGTAACAATGAATGTTAATCTCTTATATCCCAGAGAGGAGTGAAATACTTAAAACTGTAAACAGATACTTAGAACATGCCATTCGTTGTTCCAGATTACATCTGCAAATTATGAAGTGGAAGTCCTTCAACTATAGCAGTCCAAGGAACTGAATCCTATCCATACGTGAGCAACTTGACGCAAGCCTCAAAAGTAGGCTGAGGTCTGATAAAAGCAGTCAGTGGGGGGAGGGGGCTCCATAAAAACAGGTCTTTAATTTCCCATGATTGTACAGTCACAATCGCCGGCTCTTTTGACCTCTTAATTCCTTAGAGCATCCTTTAAAACATTAGCTGATACTCGAGGGTCATGCAGCCAAAAAGAAAGTTCAGTTTCTTCATCTGGCGTTCTGAAACGGAGTCAGTCTGGTTTGGATTGGGTAACAGCAGGTGGCAGCAGGACTCGCTGCTCCTCCATCCTGTTAGACTGGGAGCGCAGGATGAGACTGAAAAAGTCCTCATCTGGAACAGTTGGTCCCTTGGTCATAGAGGGAGGGGCAGCGCACCGCTGGTCGTTAAGTCTGGAGCCCTAAACCAACATAGAAATAGAAAGTACATTATAGTACGTAGCTGAAGCAGAGTCATCTCTAATCAAGTTCAACTAAATTAGTAGATCATTGGCATAGAAATATATCCAAACTGAAGGTGATGATTGTATTACTTAAATGCATTGGGTGGTTCTCATGTTCTTGCTCCCTTATTTGAACTATGGCCAGAATCGGAATATATTGCACTCCAGGATGATTCCACCCCCCAACTATGACTTCAATAATTAACATAATAGAAATATCACCAGAGTTTCACCTTAGACATTTGTGTACAGTGCCTATTGTTGTGGACAGCAAATAGAACTTTGTCTAGATTTCTAATAATTATACTAGGCCATTACAAGAACACCTGACAAACACTACTGCTTATGTTTGTTTTAGTCAGAATATGCAGCAGGAAAAATACTTGTTTTTCCTTACCTGGCACTTAACTAGCATGTCAAAGAAGACGTCATCCCCTTCAGGATGCTCAGCGCTGGCCTCGAGATGACTGTAGAGGGAGGGTGTGTGATGTATATCTGTACTGGGGTTTGGGGCTGGGAACAAGAATCAGTCAATACGTGAGGAACTGTACTGTTAGAAATGCTCAAACTGGGAATTGCCTTGTATTACTTTATTACCTTGCTTGGGGACCCGATCTGTGCTGGAGGTGGAGGGTGTATGAGGCGGGTTGGAGGTGTTGAGACGTAAGCCAGGAAAATGGTTCAGGCTGACTCGTTGGTCGTCCAGACGACGGGCCTGGGAGCTGGCCAGCAGCTCCAGGAAATGACCAGGATCCTGGAATGGTACTTTGTGTTCCAATATAGCTAGAAACAGACAATAACGATTATTTGTCCATAGTTATAAACATGGGAAAGATGTGCAATTTGTATGGGATACATGGGTTCAAAGACTACAGCTGCACAATATCGATTTAGCATGGTCGTCACGACGTGCACATGCACAATGTTCACATCACAGGATGTTTAATGTCAGGACAAATGAATGAAGCTGTATGTAATTGTGAACAGTCAATGAATGTATGTTTCTTTTTTGGCAACTAAATAAAGTGAATGTGCGTGCCAAACGCGTTTTTTGTCTTTCCTTAGTTGCTACTTCCTATTTCTACTTCCTTAGTGAGAGATTTAAGGACCACACCGAATGTAGGTTATTTGCATTTCAACAACAAACCTCACTCCAATCATTCTGGAGATACTGAATACAGTAATTCCTGTAAACTTTTACTCTCTCCAAGAGAAAAAAATACTGCGGTGTAGTAATAAAAGAGTTCTATAATAATGAGCTAAATAGCATGAAAATCAAATATTTGGAGGTAAACATTTACTGGAGCAAAACAAGGGCGGACAAGGTATCTACATCTGTGGAAGCTGCTCAGTGAAAGGGTTCGAGGGCAACTGGCTGACGAAAGATTTGAGTTTGGTGTCAAAGATGACTCAGAGGTGGTCTTCTGACACCAAAATTTATGACCATTCTGCATTCACACCATAAATGAGGGACGCCATTTTGCACCCCCCCCAATGTTTATAATGTTAACTAACTGGCTTTTCATTTATATTTTAACTTGTTCTTTAAAAATAAGTAGACTTTTTTTTTTCTTTGGTGTGAATGCACATGAAAACAAGGAACTAACTCACATTTCCTTTCAGCTACTGGTGGGGTAGAGGAGGGGGTGGATTGGGCAGGGAGGTGGCTCTGGCCATGCAGTAGAGAACACCTTTGGTCGTCCATCCTGTTGCTCTGGAAACGGGACAGGAGGTCAAAAAAGCTGTCCTCTCCAATAGTGTCTTGTGGTCCTGGCTACAGTGTTTAAATAGAACAGGTGAATCAGATATAACAGAAGACATAACCAAGGTAATCAGAATAGCTGATAGCGAGATTTTAATATAAACATCAAAGTCAATTTTTCAAAATATTTAAAAAAACTAAATACTTTATTCTGCAAAACAGTGATGTCACACCATTTTCCTCACCAGTCTAAAATGGGTCATGAAAATTTTGCTGATACAGTTTATAGTTTTAAGAGTTTTCATTTCATACTAAACTTTAAATTTTGAAACTAAATTACAGTAGCTTTCATTTCTGTGCTGGAGTCTTTGACATGATTTTATTTCCACCCATGGTGTCAATAATACAGGTAAATAAATCTATTGACAACAGACTGTATTTTAAATACCTTTGAAGAGACGGGTGCTTCCACCCCAGGAGCTGAAGGCTCGATCCGGTTTTCGTGCTCCTCTTTAGGAGGTGATTTGTTGTTCTTCTGCTTCTTGCTTTTCAGCCGGTGGAATAGGAAGAGCTTAGTAGAAGCTTTGATTGTGTTGTTTTTTGAAGACCCAGGGAATACATCCTCTTCCCATTCCTACAGACAGAAGGTGTTAGAGGTGTAAATGTTTAACTGATGTTTGTGAAATGTAGATAGATGATATACACCGATGAGGCACAATATGACCACCTGTGCGATTTAATGCAATCCAATAGATATATTAAAAGCCCTCTGTACTGGAAGGCATTACAAGAGGTGGTTCTAATGTTTTGGCCACCATGTTTAAAATGAATGGTGTGGCCAAAAAATAAGAACCACCTCCTCTTGTAACGACGTCCAGTACAACTCCACTAACCACTTTGACCTCATTCATAAACACATATTAGAATTATCACCTGTACCCAATAAAGTGGTGTACACACATATATATGAATGACAATAGTATAACTATGTTCTGAAACATAGTTTTCATACATTTTACAATATTACAGTTAGACAAAACTATGCACCAAAACTTAAAATAAAGCACCAAAATAATGATAATATACTCACTGGATGTGCTGGGGAATCTTCAGTGTGATTTTTGTCAGGACTCGTCCTCCGTTGCAGGTTCTCTGTACCGCCTCTCTCCTTTACTGGAGTTTTGACCGCTTAAAAAAAAAAAAAGAAGACATTTTCTATTAAGCATTTAGTGTCTTTGTAAAAACAACAATTTAACAAAGCATTATGTCAAGTATTTTCCGTAGTATTTATTTTAGGTCTCTAGGGTGACCATAAAATTATTTAGTGATACAAATGTAATCATATTATACAACAAAGACCAATGATCAGACTGATCAGATTCAGATTTACTCAGATTTACCTGGGAAGTTGGAGTAACCCTGGTAGCTCACTGGTAGAGCTACATTATGGGTATTTGTGTGGCGAAAAATGTTGGGATAAATATTGGAGTTGGATTTCAAGCCTACAACCAGCCGGAGGTCCGACAAGTTCATTCTGGCTGTCACCTCGCCACTTTTGTCTTTGGTCTGTGTCATTGGTTAAAATAAAGTTAATGTAAATAAATGTGAGCACACGATTCAAAACAAGAATCAGACATACAAATTTGTGTTCATTTTTACATTAGCTTTGCAACCATAAAATCCTTATTACATGCAAGCAAGCATACACACAGAGGCCTATTATTGTTGCCATTTCCCTTACAACCACTAGATGATGGTGTGGCCTAACACTAGCTGCTGACTGCATTCCTAGGCAGGAGGTAAACCATAAACAGTCACCTCTTTGGCAATTTCCAAATGTTTCTCCGCGAAGTACATGGCCTGCTCATGATTCCCCAGGGCCGTGTGGGCATTTCCTAGACTCCAGTATGCTCTTCCTTCACCGACTCTGCAGTAAGACACAGAGAGGAAAAACAGGCTGAGCAACTTCAGCTGAGATTGGGCAAGACTGGGATAGAGGGATATTCATCAAACTATCACACAGTGTAATCACAAAAACACAACCTTACTCAAGTTTTTTTATTGTTTGAAAGAAGTATAAACAGTATTTTTTATTCAGCAATATTTCTCACAGGACACTGGATGTTTATCAGAGCCCAAACAATCGACAATTTGTGATACTATGAAATACTTGCACAGAGTTTCAGAGTATGTACAAAAATCCCATGTGTTCTACTTATAGGTTGCATTTTTGAAAAAGTAAACAGTTTGAAAACAATAATCACAAGATTTGAGGTAATCTTTTGCTGTCTGTCTTTAATACCTTTTACCTAACGTGACTGAGAACATTTAAGCTGTGCAAGTTTACACCAACAGAAACCCACCTCCTGTCTCCTTTTCCAAAGACTAGAAAAATAAACACAAGCAAATGAGACTATATATTGTGTGTGTAATTGGCACGCTTTTAATTAAATTTTAACTCTGAAAGATGTCTGCTTATATGAGCAGCGTTTTAATATTATAGCTGGAAAAGGTGAAGCTAATTTTAGCTATAAATGTGTATTATGCTTATATACATGTAGTGATAGTATATTTAAAAGGGAAATTGTACATAAACACTATGGGCCTGTTTTCTAATCATAAATGCATATCCTAAGTCTTGTGTAAACTTGCAAATCTTTTCTTTTTCTATTCTTTCCCAAAGATACTACAGCGGCATCTACAGCTTATATCCTGTAAAGTTGTTTTGTTGTGACTTCGTCTGCCAGGTTGATGGGTGTTAGTAACACCATTATATTTTAGCAAATGGTTTGTTTGACGCCAGCGACATTAAAACTGCAAAAGGTTCCTCTACTTCAAACACTCTCTGTCAGAAAACGAAAACCAAATGGCTTTCACAGCTCATACCGGTCATTGAGGTCCTGAGCGATGACCAGATGTTTGAGGTGATAATCAATGGCTCTCTCATAGTCCTGCAGCAGTGTGTAGGTGTTACCCAAACTGTAACACGCTTGAGCCTCCACTGCTCTGTCCTTCAAAAGCCTGGCCAGCTGCAGAGTCCTCCTGAGGGCAAGACAGAGGAGGAGGAAGAAAGTTAAAGAATGTTTAGGGTGGGTGCGGGAGATTGTTATCATTTCTTTTCTCTCTTTCTTGCCATAGTCCAAGGACCTTTGTATCAAGAAAAGGCCCTTGGAAGTATCGTATGTAATCATTTTAATTTTTTTAATCACTTAGTGCTCATGCAGATATGTATGCATGTGTATACAGTATTACACATATCTGTGGTTGGTTCAAACATTTTACTTGCTGGGCTCTACATTAAATATTTAATTCTAATATGCAATTGAGGTTTAGAACTGAATTTAGTTTAGATGTGAAATGCTGAAAAAAGTGGATCAGTTCTCAGGCATGTGCATTTTTTTGTCATCTGATGTGCAGGTCTGTAATTTGTTGCAGAGTTTATCCAGTCTTCCACTCTCCTCTGTGGCAGAGAGTGGGGCTCTGCTCTGGGCAGCAGCAGGGGGACAGAGGGAGCAGCACAGGGGAAGAAAGACTGTGACACTGTCAACCAAAGACTGCTCTCGTTACATAACAAAAGCTTTTGGCTGTCAAAAAAATAAAATAAAAATGTGTGGGTAATCACTCACACACTGAAAGGATAGCTGACTGTGCGTATGTTAATAATAATAATGAAACTAAAAGAAAAACTGAAGCCAGTTTATTATTGTACAGTTCCAGTGCGCAGCTACATTGGGCAGGCTGGTCCTACCAACCTGCCCAATGTTTTCAACTCAGCCAAACCGGTCAAGGGGGATTTGTTGGGTTTTCTCTAAATGTCTTTATAGTCTTTACTTTGTGTAAAGTGCCTTAAAATGAATTTGTTAATTGGTGCTATATAAATAAAGTTGAATTGAAAGTTGTTTGGCAGCAATACAAATTTTTTTATAAAAATGACAACATCAGTTTGACATTCCCTCAGAGATCTACTGTACAATATCTGCCAGTGACCAATTTCAGCTGAGCGAATGTCAGATTTACTCACTTGTAATGACCAGCCGCCACTTCAAACTGGCCGAGGAATATGTGAGCATTACCGAGGTTACAATGCGCCCTCCTCTCAGCGGACTTATCCCCAAACTCTTTAGCGACGAGTAGACGCTGCCAAAGAGCAGGGTGAACATTACTGTCAGGTCAGGACTAACAGGAAACATTTTTGAACCAATCAAACAGGAAACAAAGCCTTTACATTCATAAGAATAGATGTAAACAAGGTGTGGTGGAAAAAAGTCTTACATGTATGGCAAATATTTCTAGTATTGTTAAACGGGTGTCTCTGAATCAAAGTGTGGAAAGCAATTTGACTTATGTAAAGAGCAGGAGACTGCATTTGGTGTTCTTCTGACCTACCTTTTCATGTGCAGCTACTGCAGGTTCAAAGTCACCCAGGAGATAATAAGTGTTACCGAGGTTGCCATAGGTTCGACCCTGGGCTGCTCGATCTCCTAATTCCTTCACCAGACACAGGTTTGCTCTTTATAAACAGAATATAAAAACAATGACTAAACTGACCTGTCAAAACAAAAATACCATCATAAACTCATAAACATGAACTCATAAATAATGATATTAATATACTTTTATAATAATAATATTATTATAGGCTAACCACTTATCAGCACATAATGTGGTTAGCATCAGCTCCAACTTTACCAAAAGCCATATTTCACCCATTAAATCAGTGCAGTTTAAAATGCATTGTTTATATAGTAAAGAACTTTACGTTTGTAGTAAGAAAAATGTAGATAATCTGCTTGGCATTTTTACTTGAGAAAACATTTGATGTTGTACATGTAGTAGAGAAATGCATAGGTCAATACTTGCATTTTTACTCGAATATGGAGTTTGTGACACACACACTTCCGTCAAAAGTGCTGCGTGGCTACACCCTGCTCACAGTGGCCATGCTGACCCTCGTCTTTCAACATTTGTAAGACCACTAGTGTTGATGTTGTGGCTAACTGGTATATACAGTATGTTGATGGCAGTCAGCACAATGACAGAAAATCTTTTAAAATCTGTATCAGTGAGGCTGGGTTCATATCTCTGGTACACACATTCATACATATCTGGTATGCAACTTAAAAACCAGGGTGAAGCATCTCACTCATGGATAGCTTTGTGACAGGGATCACACCTGAGTAGTAGTGGACATAAAACCATTGTTCCCTTGTATAATTTCTGAGGACTTTCATAATAAAACATGTGATGCCAACTCACTCATAGTACTGTGCAGCTTTCCTCAGGGCTATCCTGGCCTCCTCTGGGAACTCTCCTGGCTCTGCTCCAGTCCAGCAACTGCTCTTGCCTTTGGCATGGTAAACATTCCCGAAATTATACAGCGCCCGAGCCTGCCCAACCTACAGCATGCACACCGGATTTTCAGAGACGGAAACCACAGTCACCACTTTTGTAATTATATACTTAAAATACCCTGACACCAGACGTGCTTGTTTGCATGTGGCCCGGATAACTATTCTGGATTATGGTAGGCTAAGGCTCCACAGTCAACATGCAAACCCAAACACTTCTGCGGTTGCAAAGCAAGTTATGTTGTATTGAAAACAAATTTGCATCAATTTATTTTAATCAAAGTAAAAGGGCCATCTACTTGAGGAGTTTTAGTAGCAAAATAGTGACTCCTCAGATTCCTAGAATAAAAAAGCTAAAAGGACTATTTCAGTGACATATAAGAAATGTGTGGCAAAACCAACCAAACTTATGTATGTGTATATATATATATATATATATAAAAAACAAACAAACAAACAAACCAAACACCACACTGAAATATGACAAACCTTGTCATATATGGCTCTCGTAATGTCCAGATGTCTTTGGCAACAAACCACAGCTTCATCATAGCGTCCTAAAAGCTTTAATGTGTTCCCGAGGTTTCCACTGGCTTTGGCCTCACCAAGCTCATCCCCAATTGTTCTGGGATTAAAAAAAGCAGCAAAAGAAAAAAAACATTGCAAAATAATTATGCTGGAATTTTAGTGAATTACTTATACTGAGTATAAAAACACAAAAGGCACCATAGTAATTACTGGACTGGTACAGTGGAGTTGAGTCTTGTAATTTATTCATAAAAGAAATGGTTTAGTATTTGTTCAGAATATATAGCAAGAGAATTGAGACTTAAAACTTATGGCTAATGTGAGGTAAAATGACACTAGCAGTACCAGTGATCGTCAATCTACCGAATCAAAAGGTAAAAGCTAAAAAAAATAAAAAGGCCAAAGAAATTACTATTACAGTTGTGAAACCGATTACCTGGTAAGTGTGAGGTCGTGCCGATGGTACTCCAAAGGCTTTGTTGTAATCTTGTAAGTGAAAATATGCATTTCCTAGCTGGCTGTAGATGGCACTGAGGATTTGGAGGTCCTCTGTTCCAACCTGGATGGCGGACTCAAAAAAGGACACGCCAGCACGATAGTCACCGGTCTTGCAGAGCCGTTCACCTTCCAGAGCCAGGTCCAGGCATGATGCCTCCATCCTGCAGGGATATGGGATTACAGTGAGCGGCGTCAGTGAACTCTCAGATGAAACACTTGTAAAATCCTAATTAGGAAAAAGCAACACATAAGATTAGAAGTAACCAACCTGTGAATGTGCCCAAAATATATTGGGCTTGATAAATCACAATGCTACACAATTATTAATTTGTCAGATAAAGTTATTTAAACTCACCAAACAAAAAAAAAAACAAACAACAAAAAAAAAAAATCAAGTAACTGCCGTATGTTAATTACAAACATGCAAAAAGTGGGGTTTTATTTATAACATAACACTGAATGTATGTTCGATGGGGAGAGACTCTCTCACAGCAGTAACACTGACATACACTAAATGCAGAGACAGAGAATGTCAAGTGGAGAGCAGACCAAAGCCAGTGAAGCCAGAGGCAAGAACTATAAATCCAAAATAGGATGGAGCATTTCCTCTCTGTTGTGAGCACTGTAGCCTAAAATTTCTAAAATTATCATGGTATGAAAATATGTGCCCTATATTTAACTGTGAACACAAAGTAAATTCAGATGTGTCTGTGGTAAGGACTGCCATTTTATGACCTCCACACCCTTACCACAAACGAAGACAGTCAGCGTAAAACAAAAGTCAATCCACAGGACATCTTACATGCACAGGAATTAGAGTTACGCGTAAAAAAAAAAATCAAAATTCAGCTTTATTCCAACTGTTCTCAAATTCTAACGCTCTGTATTTCCATCGATCACTACTACAATTTCTGCACACTGTGATTGCGACAGTAACGACCTACGCTCTCTGGACAATAGAACCTTATTTCGAAACAGAAGTTCATGCAGAGAGTCTAAACTGTGGTGGTTTTGTAACCTCCACACAAACACCGAAGTGTTTGCTCTTAACGCTTGTTTTGTTCTCTGGACACTGTTTCTATGAAAGCCCACGCTGTAAAGTCAGGGGATATATTGTATGAATCTTCAACTAATCTAAAGCCTTTTAAAGATTAAAACATGTTCTTTCTTGCATAAACAACATTCCCTATATCTAACTGGACATTTACTACATGTGAAGTGACAAACCAAGTGTGGATTCACATACCTGCTGCCTCTCCCCATTCTGATGCACTTAAGACAGTTTGACACGACCGACATTTCAATCTTCTCAATCACTCTCTGGAGCAAGCACAGCTCTTTCAGCACAATACCCTTATTTTCCTTCACGTGCAAACACATAACGTATGCAGCTTCTGTGTTTCAATTACATAAA
This sequence comes from Channa striata, assembly GCA_033026295.1. NCBI lineage: Eukaryota > Metazoa > Chordata > Actinopteri > Anabantiformes > Channidae > Channa > Channa striata. Next base: position 5,738,760 of record CM065179.1, on the reverse strand, counting down.
AATAAAGAAAATACAGCTTCCTCGAATCCGCAGACGTCTCTCAGAGCGCTATGCCAACTTGTGGCAACAGCAAAACAAAGGACTTAATCCGCTCCGTGTTGACATCGACCTTAGGGGTCAGATACCAAGACGAGGGAACTTTTACTGCTGGGGGAGTGGACAGAATAACAGCAGGTTGTCACCAAGCAAAATAACTACAGCAAACATCAGCTGCTTTGTCATGTTCTGCCGATTGTCGTATCTCTCGATCACTCAAGCCGTTTGTAACCTGCATCTCTAAGCCTCCTGATGGTGTGTGTCACTTCCAATTAGGTCAGACGTCAGTGGTAATTATAGGCACTTTAAGTGGCTCTAGTGAACCCTAAGGCTATTTGCACCACGCTCAATGAAACAATCATGCAATGACAGGAAGTCTGGGTGAATATAAACGCAAAAATAATATAAGTTTTGATCAAATGGGTCATTCTTGGATTTCCATAATTGTTAATATTTCTTGGGACAAGGAATAAAGTATGTCCAAAACCTACTAAAGTCTCTTCTCCAAATCATACTGTAACTCATGTGTCAAAGCCAAAGAATTCCAGTTAATCCACTTTCATTTGCCATCGACTGTGTTACAATGTGAAACCGTTTTCCCCGTCAGTGGTAAAAGACTTGTAACGTTAAAGCTGCCACGTCAACGGACCAAAAACGCAACCATTATATAACAGTGTAAATGTTGGTTATGACCCAATACTCACTGCATTTAGAAGATAAGTTGAGGTATAATGTATAATACATAAACACATGTTTCTGTTTTTTTTTTTTTTTTTTTAAATAGGGCTAGCAACTGGATATTCAGTTGCTGATGCACAGTAACACCACAAATGTCCTCCAGTATTTAAAAAGCTCCACTGGGCTGTGTTTCACCAGTTAATGATTAGAAACACATCTGCTAATACAACCTCCAAATGGTACTTAGTTCAGTTGAGTGGTGTCACTTCAAATGACAGTAGATCAAAACACTCATTTAAATTAAAGTAGCTTATTGTCAAAGTTCACCGTTTCTGTCCAGGAGAATATTTTTTTAAATACACAAACTAAATTATGCGTGGGAAAGAGGGGGGAGTGAGGAGTAGAAAGAATGTGGACCAAACAGAAATGAAGAGAGTAGGTGTGTGTGTGTACACACACACACACACACACACACACAGCTCAAAAAATTTTAAGAAGCACTTATTTGTCAGAGTATAGCATCAAGTCAGTTAAACTTCTTGGCTATTGATGGGGTCAGTTAAGTAGCAGAGGGGGCAACAATGAGATGAACCCCAAAACAGCTATGGTTTTACATGTTGAGACCTCTGACACATTATCCCTTTTTTCACTAGTTTTGCATTTGGGTTGGGTCAGTGTCATTATTGGTAGCATGAGGTGATACCTGGACCCTACAAAGGTTGCACAGGCAATCCACCTTCTTTAGGATGGCACATCAATACGTGCCATTGCCAGGTTTGCTGTATCTCCCAGCACAGTCCCGAAAGCATGGAGGAGATTCCAGGAGACAGGCAGTTAATCCAGATGAGCTGGACAGGGCCGTAGAAGGTGCTTAACCCACGGTAGGACCGGTCCTTTGTGCATGGAGGAACAGTATGAGCACTACCAGAGCCCTAAGGAATGACATCCGGCAGTCCAATGGTGTCAGTGTCTCTGACCAAACAATCAGAAACAGACTTCATGAGGACACAGACTCCACAGCACACTGTGGAGCTTGATTGGAATTTGCTATAGAAGACCAGAATTGGCAGGTCCGCCACTGGTGCCCTGTGCTTTTTACAGATGACCTAAATCCAACTGAACACCTCTGGGACATTATGTTTTGGTCTATCCGACGTTGGCAGGTTGCACCTCAGACTGTCCAGGAGCTCAGTGATACCCCAGGACACCATCTCTCGTCTCATTAGGAGCATGCCCCAACGTTGTCACACAAGCATGTGGGGGCCATACAAACTACTGAGTAGCATTCGGACTTGCTGCAATGAAATTTCTGCAAAATGGACCTGCTGCATCATTTTTTCACTTTGATTTTCAGGTTGTCATTGAATTCAGCCCTCTGTAGATTGATGCTTTTTATTTTCATCAAACAATGTGGCATTCTTTTGTTTCTAACACATGGTCCAGTTTATTTCAGTATGGATATCTAGCATGATTTTTCCCCCCCATTAAAATCTGATGTGTTTTCAAAGGGTTCCTTTATTTTTTGAGAGAGAGAGAGAGAGAGAGAGAGAGAGAGAGAGAGAGAGAGAGAGAGAGAGAGAGAGAGAGAGAGAGAGAGAGAGAGAGAGAGAGAGAGAGAGAGAGAGAGAGAGAGAGAGAGAGAGAGAGAGAGAGAGAGAGAGAGAGAACATACATATAGCAAACCTAACATATTCTATCTACTATTTGGAAAAAAACTATTGCACTTAGTGCTGAAGATAAGACTCCGTGGTTATCAGATTGTGTTTGTAATCTGCAGCATAGTTAGTTAGCAGCTATGGATTGGAATTTGCACAAGATAAGCAGCCAGTACACCAACATGACTGGGCTTGTATGCAACATTTAAATTTACCATGGAGTGATCTAATATAGGTCAACGATACTTCCCACGAGGCTTTGTATAAACAAATACTTTCATTAAAAAAAAAAAAAAAGGAAAACTAACTAAATATATATAAGTAAATCCATATTAAGACTACAGATAAGTTATACAAATTTTCATTAACCGGATGATGATTTTCATACTTATTTGACTAGTTACTAAAAAGTCAATAAGCAAATGTGTTTTCCAACTAGCAGTCCAAAATAAAGCAAACTCTGACAGAGGAATAAAACTGTATGATTATTAAAACCGCTACCAATTAACAATTAGGTCATTTGTACAGCAATACATCATGCCAATTTAAAATTGTTTTTGGTAAATTTCATAATTATGTGTAGAAAGTTTTTTTACTGTTAATGTGACATCTCAAACATCGGATAGTGTAAAAATACTGTAGCCTACCTACAGAGGACGTAAGTTAATGCTCCCTGTCTAGTGCACAAAAATGCTGCCCTACATGTCAATCAGCGCATCAGTTCTAACCAACGCAGCCAAGAGTTAACATGGATGGATGCAAAGCAAACATTTTAAAGACACCGGACTAACAAGAAATCTACATGGGTGACACCTATGTCGAAAGACTTAATACTGCCATGGATAGATTCCACTGAACAGTACCACAATTCAAGTGTCAGGCCATCTCTGTTTCACCTCTTATCTCGAAACTGGAGCTGGGAAACAAGAGTAAACACTCACATGTCTTATGTTGTGCAAAATCTAGCTGACTAACAAAGGCAAACACTGTACAACCATTCGAGTAGGTCTGAAATGATAAGGATGGATTACAGCTTATCTTAATTACTTTTCTGCAGCTCCACTTTTCATTGATTTCGTAGAAGCCTGGAAAACAGTGAAGGTTTGTGGCGCTCATATCTCTCAGGTCTCATGTTTGCATGTATGTTTGTTATGAGTCTATGGTGAATATTTGCTGGTTTTCTTAGCTTCCTATATTCATTGACTACACATTTTTTGGGGTGTTTTAGCATGTTGGTTTTTAAATATATTTTGCAAACTGGAAAATTCAGAAGTTTCAACGTTATATAAACTTAAAACAGCAAATATTACACAGATTATTTGTCCATTGTCCATTTGTCCAACAAAAACAAACAAAAAAGAATAGTTGCAACCCTAGTAACTTCCCAGTTTTATTACAGACAATACTGGTAATTTTCCTTGTATTTTTCCTTGTATTTTGAAAAAATACAATATTCAATAGAACAATTCTTAGAAGGAATATCTACACACACAGACGTTGTGACCATATTTTAAGATAATTATAATTAGCACTTAGTATAACATCCTAACAATATGCAACACATGACACGCAGCTTTTTTGCTTGACGTATAAAACGCTTAGATACACTCACGCATAAAAAAACCAAAAACAAAACATAAATGCACACTGTGTTATAGCAAATTCCACACCAGTCTGAACCATAAACCCACACAAAAATATTTAAGATGTTTGTGCCAAATACTTACGACCATGTTAAAACAGAAACTGGAGATATAATGGCCTGGGAAATGTTTTCTCCACTCTTCGCACATCCCATTTTGATGATCATGTGAGCTTTTTTGTTTTGATCCTTTTCACACACCATTGCACTAAGCTGTACTGGACATGTCTGCGTCCCTGTTGACTTCAACTGGTCTGTTCTCCTGTGAACTCCCTCGGTGACTAAGTGTTTTTGGGCAAAGAACAACAGCTGACTGACTTTGTGATGATTGCCTCATACTCTAAATGTGTATTGCAAAAAAAAATCCCAAGGGTGCAGCTGATGTTTCTGATGTAGAAACCACAATGTCTGGTAACAATCACACGACGTTTAAAATGACTTAAATGCCAAGTCCTGCTCCTTGTGAAATTTGTCAAATGGTAACTTGTCCTTTTGAATTGTTTGCATGAGGCTTTTTGGATATCCACGTAGAAAAAAAGACAACATTTCTAATAAAAAAGGTACAATAGCAAGCTGCATCTTGAAAATTTCATCCTGGCTGAAACACTGACAAACTAAGGGGTATATTAAACCGTGGGACAAACATCCACAGTTAAATTTGCACATTTTCACTACCTCATGTAGCACTGTAGACGAGTTTACAGGCACCAGCACAAGTTCAACAGGAACTGAGACGTAGTGATTGGCAGTTTATGAAAGATATTCTGTTGCACTTTCACTTTTTCATCTTTTTTAAAAAGAGTGGAATCTAAGCTTACTTAATGTTCACATTATAAGTCAAACCATTACAAGTTACCAGTTAAGTTGGAGTCATTATGCGTCATTAATTTTCCAAAGTCTTGAATCACAGCACTGTCATCACAATGACAGAGTCACGACCAATAAGGGACGTGTTGCTGCTTTCATAATAATCTAAAGTTCAATGCAAGAAAATGATTATGCGCACTACTAACATGTTTTCATATATGCCAATACATTTACAGTATGTCACTAGCTTCATACATTCTAAGTACTGTTACTTTATTTTTTTTGAAGAAACAGGCTCGTGGGAACGACACATAAAAGGGCACTAGAAAACAAATAATAAACCGTTCTTTAAATACTCTATGCTCTGACTAACATATGTAGTCATATGTGGCAGACGAAAACCATAATCATTCCAATATGAATACGCCCAACTGATCCCTCTCCAATTAAGTGATGCTCTCTAAAGTGATAACCATGTTTTCTTTTGAAGGAAGCTTATGTAAAACCATCATTAAAGACTTAACCTTAACCCATGCATGGGAAAAGAGCCTCCCAAGCAAATTTAAATAGAAAACTAAGTTGCGACACCATCACTGCAGGCTACTCTGTAATTAATGCTCTTCTAAAGAAATGGAACGTGCTTCATAAAAGTGAAAAAAATATTTAGAAATCTGAAGTGAAAAAAAGGCAAGAGATTAGTGAAACTACTTGTTGCTTGTAATACTAACTATTATATTTAGCCTACCAGGTGGATTATGAGATGTTTCTCTGTAATGAATTGCCCAGATCTCCCAGTTACTTTAACATGTTTTTTCAGTTTATATTTTTAAATGTAGTTTCTATTCTTTGAAACGTGGTGTTGTATATTGTCTTGTAAGGTTCCATATTCATTTACTTAAATAAACATTCCGTGTCCCACATGATGCGGTTATTAGTTTTACTCTGAGGGAAAAACAATAAGGAAGCTGCGAGTTATTAGTAGCTCCGGTCAGTTGATCCCCATAAGTGTCGTGATGACACAATCTTCGTGATGATGAGTGTTTGGGAAACGCTAACGTACAGATGTGGAAATGAGTCACGCCAGCGCGAACATGCCAGCACACGCTCGTCCGTTCGGCGGAGCGACGCTTCGGTCTGTGGAAACAGCTGAAGTTGCTTTAAAGCGACAGTGAAAACAAACCGTGGAGGTTTTACCGCGGAGCTAAGTTAGCCACGCGGCTAACGGGAGGTTAACAGGTAAGTTAGCTAACGGGAGGAGGGGGGCACGAGGACCCGGCTGAGCCCGAAAACTTCTCCCGCTGAAGTTCGCGTCCACTTTACAAACGCGGGCTTCGTCTCCAGAAATCATTCCCTGGCCAATCTTTCTCACCCGGCCGCGGACGGTTCACCGACTACTCACCCGTCCATCTGGCGGGGGGCAGCTCCGCTGTGTCGGACCCAACACGCCACTCCTCGCGCTGAAAGTCTGACTCCAATTAGCGTTCAACGGCTGCTGCGTTCGAGTGTCGTCGGAACTGTGGCCATCGCCCCCTAAACGTGTGAACAATCGACCAATCAAAGTCGGAAACTGAGGTTGGATTGTGACGCTCTGGAGGCGGGAGGGGAGGGGGGGAGTTGGTCGCCGTCACGCACACTTTGAACACGCAGTCTGGCTTCGTACAGCGACGCGTCGGGATTTGATCCAGCAGCGCTCGCATTTCTGACGTGACCGTGACATGTGAAGGCCTCTTCTGCCCCCTGCCGAACAAACGGGCTCTGTGCTGCTGGTTCCGAACAGCTCAGCCAGATCCGAATCTGCGGTTTGTTCTTTCCAGGGCTGGGACGGACCCGTTAGCTGGATGGACGTGGATTCATGCCATACGTGCCAGTTTCATATGTTTTATTGTTTTTCATTGACAGCTCACTCCAGTGAATCTTGAACTAAGATTTTTTTCATCAACATAATATTTTAGGCACAATGCTCAGAAATCAATTTAAGGGAATTTAATTCCCTTAAAAAAGGAGGAATCAAACATTTGGACTGGTGTGATTGTCATTATTTTACTAAAACAATTTATAATAAACTCTTTAAGGACATCTCATCAATGTCAGGGTTGCTCCATAAGTTATTGATTATATTTATGAAAATAATGTTCATCAGCGAGTAATCACAGTACCAAAGCTAACAAGTAAATGTAGTGGAGTATAAGCGTTTTGCTTGATTAAAGTACCAATAACTCATATTTGTTACTTTCCAGCATGGAGTGTGCGAATGGACAACGGCTTCATTTTGGTGTGGTTAGTTTAGCCGTTGTCATTCATCTTTAAAACACGTGTCCTATCTGAAGTCATATAAATGAAGACAAACTGCTGAATCTTGACCCATGGGCTTTTCTCTGTCCAGGCCATGTTTCATCTCTTGTATTAGTCATTGGACTGCACGTGGTTGAGGTTTGTTCTGTCTTACAGAGGACAAACACTGACTCCTTCTGAGTGACACTCCAGCCATGTAAATTAAGACTTATACCATCTCCATTGCTTTTGTAATACTAAAGTCCACTTTCCATTCCTGTAAGCTTTGAAAAGCGTTCCTGGGATGTTCGCATGTTTCTTTCACATCAGTGCTACTGGGAACATTGTTATCCCTGTGGCAAAGAGTCCTAATAAATCATGTCTTTTCCTCTGCTCCACTGAACATCTTTGTAAAGCTGTCTCTAACCAAGTGCTTCTGTTTCCTTGATGTCTAAAATCACGGTGGAGAGTTATGTGTTTACTTTGGTATCATAAGGGAGAATTCAGATTGGAATCATAAAACATTATACACAGAAACACACCTTTTATGTCCAAATTCTGTTCAGATTATTGGCAAGGCTCTTATAATTAAACTCTCAGATAAAACCGCACTGCATGGGAGAATATCTTACATTTATTAAAACTTTTGCAGATTACTTTAAAGGTAGAGGCAGATCAGGGTTTGCCAGAGTTCAGGAAACCCTGAAGGAATTTTTCCTTAGAATTTAGTCTTTTCTTCTTTAATATATATTCTTTAAAAATCTCTGCACTCCCTCATAATGTTTATCTCACAGTAATTTCTGCCTTCTCTAAACCTCAAAAACTGATTTTTGTGTTCCTTTGCAGCACCTTGATCTTACTCAATTTGTTTTTTTTGTGTTTACTTAAAATGTTTTAGGGCAAGTTTAAAGAAAAAATATAAATCATTTTTTATCATAGCGCAGAAAAAATATATAGATATTGACTACCATCTATCTATTTATTTATAACACACACACACACACACACACACACGGCATATATAAAAAGCAAGTCCACAGAATCCAAAGTGCAAAGATATTTAATTAAGATATTCATTTAAAGGCTGAAAGTCATTGCATCTGTGAATCTGAAGCTGCAGTAGCCAATTTTTGTTCTATAAATGATTTGAAGACTTTATCAATAATTACAACTGCTGCTCGAAAATCAGTTTTCTTTCTATACAGTGTACTGCCAATATAGACACTGTAGGTTTGTCAGACTCCTTGTTTATGTGCCTCAGGAAGATTAAAACCAACATTTATTCAACTCGTTCAAATGTTTGAACCTGTTTGCACTGGGAGCACTAGAACCACAGCAGAGGGGTAATTTCAGGGCCAGTGAAGGAAGCAAAGCATCTTCTCATTAGCTCAAATTATTACTGGCCTTCAGAGACATTGAGCGGAATAGATTATTGGTCCATCCTCCCACGGAATAAATCAAAGACAAATAAATGGAGTCCTGGGCAAAACCAGTTAAACTGTGGTGTATCGAGCAGGACCGGGACATGAGCGAAAAGGAGATGGCCCGCTGGGGAAGTCAGCCAGGAAGACAGGGTGGTGAGAGGGTGAGGTATTCATCAAGGCTTGACGTCTCCTGCGTTCACCTTTCAGGTAGCGGAAGTTAAATGGAGGACGCAGGGCCACGGGACCTCCAGTTTCTTCAGAGGATGAATCAAAGGGACCCGGTTGTTGTTGCTGGGCCCCAAGACCTTCAGCAGACTCACTGGAAGACGAGCTGAGGGGATCGGACGGAGTGACAACAACTGAACGGGCATAAGGATCAGGATGAAAGGGCGTGGGGTCAACAGCAGGGCTCGACGTGGGGTCAGAGGGAACAGGCTGTGGCTCATTTCCTGGGTCATCAATCAGCAGAGGCATGGTTGGGATCACAGGGTTGAGGGGCAGGTCGTGAACTTGCGGCTGAATGGGTCTGAGGATGTCCACATCCTGTAGACAAACAGACACCAAAGGGATATTTTACAGTCTCGCCTCACCGGCGGTAGGAAAGAGAATCAGTGATGCAATACTGCATTACATGGCAGTGCTCTAAAAGGGACTGAGAAGACGGAATAATTACAGCGCAGAACCATACAATTTTAGATCTCACACAGCGAGTACATTTAAGCGCACACGCACACAACACGCCAGCGCAACATCAAACATATGACAGAATAATTATACGGCCAGTGGCAGCCATTCAGAAAGTTAAGTTATCATTTTGAAGGTTGCTTTAGTAAAATCTGAAACAAAAATGAGCAAAAAAAAGCCATTAATCCAATCTAGGTCACACTGTGGGTTATTACAGTTCCCCACTAAATGTGATTGGCATCTCACTGAAATCTGTGCTCTTTAATTTAATTTGGTGACTTGCAACTTTTAATTGACTTGAATTTTATTTTCTCTTTTGGGCTGGGCCTACAATGTAAAAGTTGTCTGCTGTGGTTTTCTTGTATTTATGAAATTATCATGCTTCACAGATTATGACAGAGGAAAGTGAAATGAATTTTATTTGGCAAGATGGTTTTTGTACCTGTACTTTGAACATCTCACAGGACACCTGAACATCAGGATGGGCGTTCATGTCTCCATGCACAGATCCTGTGCAGAAACCTGCAGTCTGAGAGAAGAAGAGACACTTTATTAACTTCTTTAAGCGTACTGTGAGTCATCACATGAAAAAAACAGTAAAATAATAAATTCAAAAGGAGGAGGTACCTGTCAAGCTTCTCTAATTAAATAATCAATTTCTACAGCCTTTTAGAGGTGTCACTTCTAAAAGTTGAAATTAATCTGTCATGTCATCGAGTAATGCTTCCAGGACCTGCTGCACTGATGGTAAACAAGATGGTGGTTGATCAATGTTTATTGAAGTTTTGGAACAACATTAATTAGTGTCACATTGTCAGGAGTGTAATTGATTTTTTTTAATTAATGGAGCTGCTTCAGACGCTGCTGTTTAATAACATCGACTCTTTTTTTTCTAAAGGAAATCGATACGAATGATGCACAAGTTACCAAATTTGACTGACAAGTATCATTAAATAGCAAACTAATTTCTAAGTTTTTGAGATTCATCTGTGCATCATGTGTCTCCAGCTTGGGCCAGGGTGCTCCAACCTGCACAATCTATTATAATTCAGTGCAGCAGAAAATCCAGTTGATAATGATAAAATTTATCAAAATTGTCACAAATACGTGCATGTATTTATGTGTGATTTCGGTCCCAGTTAAAAGGGATGGAAACACCTCTGAACACGATGGCTCCAAGTGTGCCTAATAAAGTGGCCATTGATGCAGATTGATGTGATGTGTGTGTTAAATGCAGTGCAGTACATCTGTGTCAGAGCGGAGGGTCAGTCGCTGACAGGTGCCTCTTTCTGTCAATCCCTCTGGACACTGTTGGACCGTGTACTCCACAAAACTGACTTTCACTGGCAGAGACTGAAATTAAAAATTAAATAAGAAAAAGAAAAACAGCATGAATCAACACAAACACTCACACCCGGGGGGCACGTGTTTCGTGTTCTAATGAAACATCTGTCCTGAAATTAGAGCTCAATAAAAATGATTTTAGCCACTGAGCTGCATTTCCAGTTGTACCTGTGCTGCCGCCCTGGTGACCTTCTTCACCCCGAGTCCTGCACCCAGCGTGGACTTTCTCTTATAGGACGCCAGAGTGATCCGAGCAACGTCCATGACCTCTGGGCTGTCTATAGACAGCAGGACGGGGCAGGTCGGACACGTCTGCTGGAGCTTCTCTGGGAGATCTGCAGGGGCGTGTCATGATAGGGAGGAAATTTGATTATGATCTGCCACTGGCTTTTAACTACTGCTACTGAATAATTATAAAGCTCCTGTTGTTTTTTATACAGCCAAGAAAGGCATGTTTTCATTTAAATTGACAGATTTTTCACAACTTGGTGGTGTGCTACAGATTGTTTATTGTTGTTTCCTTTGGTGAATAATTAATAAAAACTTTGGTGAGGCTTAACGGGCAAAAGTAAATAATGAGCTCCCATGAAACCATTGGTCATTTCCACAGGCAACATCTTCATTAGCCACGATGGGACATGCACAGGTGCTACTAATTACAGTAATTAGCGCTCACCTCCATTTACGTCTCCCGCAAGCCTTCGTTAAAGTCAACTACACAGAGAGGAGTCTGTTGGTGGATACGTTTTCTTTTAATTCATTCAGCATGTTGGAGAACGTCAGTGAGATCCTACACTCACTGACTCTCATTCAGGTCCTGACTGACGCAAACCGACATCATCGTACATGAGATGCGGCCTCGGAGCTTCTCTGACCCAATCATCTAGCACAATTTGTTTCTTGTCAAAGTCACTTAAATTCTCATTTGTGTCCATTTGTGGACCACTCAGCGCTGGCTCCCTCGCAGCCTGTGTCTGCCCAGTATTCTGATATGAAAGGGACAAAAGCACCTTGAGCCAACCGGTGTCATTCTGTGCACCAGTACAGATATGATGTAACTGCCAATATCCATTCTATATCCATTATTTTAACCGCTTATCATGTTCAGGTTCACAGGGGACTGGAGCCTACCGCTGCTATTGGAGGGAGGTGAGGTGCAGCCTGGACAGGTCACTAATCTGTATCAGGGCTAACACAGACAAACACATACAGACGGAGAACCATTCACACTCAGGTGCTCACACTGGAGTACCTGGAGGAAATAAACAAAAGAACAAACTCCACAAATGAAGAGCTGCAGCCGGCAGGTAGAACCTCCAACTGCTGCAGTTTCCAGTGTCAAACTGTTAATGTGACAATACGTCGGAGTTACCTGGCACTAGAGCGCAGTCGTAGCTGTACAGGTACGAGTATCCGTCTGGCGTGTGGAGAATGGTGGTGTTGCAGTTTCCAGAGATTTGCTGAAATTATTAAAACTGTTGTTGGCACAATCACAGCAACCATCTCTATGAAGGTTTTGGCAAAATATAACATAACCAACACTGTGTCCCGCATGCAATGTTTGTGTTCTCCTAAAGTCCTATCTTTGTGAGTTTGAGGGCATATTTGGAAAGTGAGGCCTTTTTTCTCTTTGTGGGAGAAGACACAATCCACAAAATATACTTTATCACTGTTGTACTGCAGTAATCGATAGAATACTTGATATGATGCGATATGATATGTTATGATGAACTTTATTAACTTTATTAGGAGTTGTATGTGCACACTGGAAACATTAAGGAGCCTCTTCATGTTAAGAAAGTTAACAGAAGACCAATAATTCTTATACTTTGCAGCAACAATAAATGGACAACACTGACAACTGGCACAGTGTAAATCACACAGGTCATGGCAATGACATAGTAAAAAATATACAAATTAGTTTTTAGATAAATAAAATTATGCATTTTAAATTGTTCATTTTGTGCTGAGGGACAGTGCACCGTGGTTCCTCACATGTATGGCACAAGACTAAGCCCACGTGTTTGCATTGTGTGTGTGTGTGTGTGTGTGTGTGACCTACCGTTTCCATGAAGGGTCTGACGTCACAGCGTTTCCATGGTTTTGGGCTGCCTATGTGACACTTGGTCTCCAGGACATCCAGGTCCAGGTAATACACATTACCTGCTGGTCCCTGACATGCACAATGCAAACACAAGTAATGGAGAGCGGAGGAACAAACAATGCTGTGTGCGCTGTGTAATTCCCTATAACACCTTTGCACGATATTGATTTGAGCTGTAGCGCCGAAAACAAATGTCAACACTTTGAGCGGGTGTAATGGCAGCCTTTTCAGGTCATGAAGTTGAACCGAGCCTCTTAAAACCTGATCTATCCCACAGTTGGGGCTACAATAGCCTTCAGCAGCTGACAGCGTGAAGTTTATAAAGCCTGTTGTGTAAGGTTTGCCCCAATGGTCCTGCACCGAAATAACCTGGACTTTATTAACAGTCACTTCAGCTCGAAAGACCTTTTTTCATGAGGCGTGAAAGGGGATGGCTTCTCATTTCATGCGCTGATATAAGGTCTCCTCATTTTATTACGTTTATAATAAGTGATATGCTCTGATCGTATTTATTGTTTTAAGTCTTCAGTGGTTGCACACGGATGTAAATGCTGCAAATCTGCATGTCTTTGATGTAGCTCAGTAGCTCCTAAACTGGGGTCTGGGGGCCGCAATTAAGTCGTGGAGAAGCCGTGTGTAATTTTTTTATCATTACTCAGGAGTGAAACTTAGCATGTTGTGACTGAGTAAGCAAATGATTTCTAATTAGAAGTTTAATTTCCAACAACATAAACCTTATCGAATTGACTCCTACTGATGTGATGATTGGTGTGTGACTCTTTGGAAGCAGCAGAAGGGAAAATATTCTCTCCACCCTGGTTCATTTGTACAACATAACCAAATCACCCCAGCCTCACGCGCCTTCCCCCCTCTGAGCATTTGTGTCTGCACTGACCTGAGCGTGGAGGTGGACATTTGCAATGCGGTTGAGGGCAAACTTGTAGCCCTCCGTGCGGTCTTCGTTGATGTAAGTCACAGCCAGGCGAGACAGCTTCTCCACCGCTTTGTCATTGCAAGGGATGGGAGCGAGTTCGATGGGTGCCAGCACGAAGTCCTCACTGTGCGCAAAGAGAAGCCAGGGGGACAGCAGCAATAATGTGCAGACGGGTTTGCCCATGGTGCAGCAGGAGCCGAAAGACAGTGCTGGTTTAAAATGACGTCTGTCCTCATATATTTGCACTCAGCGGAGGCCGTGACTTTTGGAATCAAAACAGGACAGGGATGTTGAAATGAAGCCAAGGACAAAGTTTATTTGATGGCACTTGTGAATGAATGTCCCGAGGATTGATTGAAAGCGGGGGACAGTGGTTTACACAAGACAAACACAGTCAGGGCCAAATATTTCATGCAGCAAATCACGTTTACGTTGTTGTAGTGGTATCATTTATCAAGTAAAATGTTTGTTAGTGCATGAAGCGTTTTTATGCTGATCAAAAGGTGACTGGGGTTTTATGTAAACCCATTTAGTGCAACAGGTATTTCATTATAACACACCCAACATGACAAATTGTCATGTTTTCTGTTGTTGTAATATCAATATCTCATCACCAGGGGTCACTGTGAGTCTGGTGTGTTGTGCTGGAGTGAAATCTGGGGGAAGTTGTTAGTCCACCAGGCAGAACTGGGTTAATGATTCACTCATATCCAGTTAATTATTTTCAACAGAAAACTTGCAGTTGTGTTTGGGCCTTGCAACTCTTGACATTTGTATTTTCTGCCTTAATTGCAGTGAAAAGCCTAATGTTCCTTAACTGAATTTACTTCATTATAGTAAATGAGCCACTGTAATTATTTCAGCAGTTCCACATCACTGTATCATTCACAGAAATAAATTTCAATGGATTTGTTGTAAACAGTTTGTAAGATATGTTTTTTTTTGAAGCAGTAAACACTGTAACTAGGCTTGATTGTGCGCCATGGGCGGGGTTCACACTTTTGGTGCAGTCAAGTTGGATTCATTGTTCACAGCGAGATTGGTTAATGTCAGCGAGACACACACACCCGCTTTCTATCCCTGCCTGCGATAGGAATTATTTTTTTAAACAAAATGTATGAATGATTCAAAACCATTTTCGTATAACATGGGGAAAATAACTTAGTTTGATATTGTGTTGCACACTTGATGAAAACATCACTGCTGTACATTAAACTCTTCGATAAATTTGGAGAGCGGAGACAATAACTATAAAGAACTTGAACAGGCGGCAGGGCAGAGCCTCTCTTTACAGTGTTTTCATTGGCATTTTTAAATTATTTCTATAATGTGTGAATTAACAAGCAGTAGTCCCAATTTTGGACACCTTTTGTTGCCTATGGACACAGTCAGATTAACTATTCCCCTTAAGATACAATAATCTGCAAACCAGCAATCTTTGACTTTATATTAACCCCTGTGACCTTTACGATTTATGTAAGTTCTACGCTGGAAAAATTTACGTAGAACTTAAATAAATCACTTCAAAAATTTTGGACCTGCTGAAACTACTAAACATTAAATCATTTTCAGGATTTTAACCTTTTAACGTGGCAGTTTACTTGTTTGAACTACTAATTATTCATTGCAAAAAACACCAAAAAATCAATTATTTTCTATATACTAAATAGTAGAGGGATGAGGCTTTGGTGATGATTAGAATCTAGAATATGTCATAACACATTCTGTAACGCCAATCAAAGTTGATGCATTTTGCACAATAAATGTTCACATCGATGAATCAGATGTTTATCTAAAAATGATTTTTTTGACACACACACACACACACACACAGAAATCACTCTTGGGGCCCCCTGGTAGTCACATGCCTCCGTAACATAACTGGCAAAAATGCAAGAATTTCATGCATCGGCCTACGGTGGGAAAACGGTTGAATCTGCTAGAACGCAGTGCAAATGTCAAATATCACCACTTTTCTTTAAGATGAAATGCTGACATTATAGAATCCATGGTTTTATACTGGAATGACAGTGAGATTTAAAAAATTTGGTTTTAATGGAAGTCAATGAGGCATTTTTGGCCACGGAGGTGTCCAGAGGAGGCCCAGGGGTTAAACGTACGGATATGAGAATCTTGAAAGTATCATTTTAAACACAAATGTAAGATCTTAAACAGTCGTAGGCACCAGTGAGAGCTGAAATAAAACCCTGCACGTAAACTCTATAGTTTTTTGATAGTGAAGACACTTCAAATAAGGGAAAAGAGGAGTTGATGATTTATGACACCGAACAATCTTCTTGTGCAACAAACCATAAAGGCCTATTTCCCAAATGTCAAACTATTCATTTAAACTGCTAATAAACACTTTGTTTATATGGTTTTGTAGTGTCTCCCTGCAGCCTTTAAAAATTTCAAAGCCAAATTCAAGTGTAGTGGGTTCTTTTTGCAAGCATCTGTCCAGGGATAATCATTTAATCCATTTCAAATAATCACTGAACCAGGTTCAGCTCTCGACAGGGGCTGGAGGAGGAAGAGAGAGACTCGCTCAGCAGAACAAATTCTGCTAATATCAGAAGAGAGGAAAAAAAAAAACAGCTGCCTCAATGTTGTGTGTGTTATTGTGCGACCGTGTTGAGTTTGTGTGTGTGTGTGTGATTTCATACTTGAGAATGTGCGGGGATGTTCGTCTGCGTGCACATTTGACTGCGTAAAGCCACGCGTGCGTGCGTCAGTGTTACCAGCAGCCAGTTGTGTTGCCGCAGCGAGCAGAAAGAGTCTGTGGGGGAGAGATAAGAACGACGAGGCTGCTCCAAGGACTCGCTCTGTACCAGCACAACACCAGACCCAAGTTAGACAAACCTCCTTTGATGTGAGCACACAGTAATCTCCCCCTTCTGCTCGCCGCCGAGAGACGCCACGCGGTGCTGATGCCCAGGCCGAGATAGGATGGTTGCGGCTGCAGTTCGCTGTGGATGGAGCGAAACCGTGACACTGGAGGAAAGGCGTTGTGACGCGGTCTAAGTGCTCTTTCGGAGGAGTTCATTAGTATTGTTGCCAGCCGAGATGGTTTAAATGCTGTCTCACAGAGCTCTCCATCCTGCCACAGACACATCTGGGAAACAGGGTCCTGTGTCACACGGCCTGCCAGCAGGAGAGCAGAAGAACTGGATTCTTATTTAGGGAAAACACGGGGCAGCGCTATTCCTCCTCTTTCCATTTCAAATCCCATTCCGTCCTGGATTTGTGTGTCTCAGGGCATTTATTTAGCCTTTATCATCACTTTCTCCACCACTCGCAGATCTATGTGAATGAATAGAACTAAATTACAGCACGGCAGCCAGACTTTATCTCTAACAAATCGTCCTCTTTATCTCCATCTCGCAGGTTTTCATTCACACTGTCTTTGTCTTTGTCCTCTCTTTCGCTTTTTATCTCTCGCTCTCCGCTTTAACATGATGCTGCTGGGTTTCCTTCCTTATCTCACTGGCCACAGTCTGCACAGAGTGGGGAGGACATTAGGATGGATAGAGAGGAGCAGGAAGAGGGATAATTCCCTCATTTAATTGCCTTCAAACTTTTTCTCCCCTGTAACACTGCTGCAGCCAAAACACGGACATTGATGGTAAACCCGTTAAATATTCACTGTAATTGGTCAAGCCACAGGCTCATCTTAGCAAAGCTTTTCACAGCTGATTGGCGTTTTCTGTGGCGGCTGCCACAAATCGCTGTCATTTCACTTGGATATAGTGGCCATCTTTAGTCTCTTCATTTCCCTGTCATGTATTCACTTCTCCTCCTGCAGCTGCACGAAGCAAATGAGAGCGAGACATCTGCACGGAAACATTAGTTGTGGTATGAGATCTTTTTCATTAACAAATTTAGGGAGGCGAAGGTGTTAACAACAGAAAAATAAGAATGTTATTATTAATATTAATATGGTGTTGTCTATCTGCACAGAAATGCTGCTCATTCACACACACACGCCTTATCCAGAATGTAGTGTGTTTTTCATTATCATTAATATTACGATAAGCTGAGAGACAGAAAGCTACTTCGTCCTCATCATCGGAGAACCAGCAGCAGTCACTAAAAGTTCCCTTTGCCAGGAAGTGCCTCCGAAACTCACAGCGTTTTGAAAAGTCGAGATCAAAGAGAATCATCTGAACTGAAATGGTGAGAAGGAAACTCGAAGAGATCCGACCTTTTGTACAAAGGAGTTCACATGGTCAAGGCCAGAGAGTTTCTCACTTTGATTTTTGACTAGAAATATTTTTATTTTCTCTAATTATTATTATTTCTCTAATCTCTGATTATTGCATGGTTTAGATGAAACTATCATAGATTTTTGCTCCCACAGCATATTAAATGATTGTGGATCGTGACCCTGAGTTTGATCATATTACGCTTGATATCATCCAATCATGAAACGCTATTACATGAAAAAATTTAGTCAAAATGTAAGATATAAATTTATTCTTTACTTGCAGGAAAGCAAACCCCAAATTTTGAGGCAGATTTTAAGCAATTTTTAGCAACTATGGGGCCAAATTTCCTAAAAAAAAAAGCATTTACAGTTTCTTGTATATCAGAAATCGCAGTTGTTGTTTCCACTGGATCCTTTTTATCACCTTGTTAAAATGATTCCGGAGCCGCATATTAATACACTGTCGATCCCTAATACTGATCAGGAAACAGGCCACAAAGCTCGGTAGCAGCAGAGAGGAGCGGTGACATTTCACGGTGACCTCTTTTTACACCACACACACGCACTGTGACACGGTGTAAATAGAAGAATAAATGACACCACTGGCTTGTCATTCACACAGTTTCCCGTGACACAAATTAGAGCCACGTTACAGTGCGTGACAACATAAGCACGACGCATCGGTTTCAGTTGGAGGGCGAAAATAATGGGGGAACATAGTCGTGTCAGGGTGTATTAAAGAAACCCAGAGCTGCGATGATGATGCACAGTGTGAGAGACGGGTTCAATCACTGAACGTGATTGAAGTGTGTGGCACTCAAAACTCGGGCTCTCGTGATGCATCGCCCACTCCTCATTTTGCCTCCTCGGCCGTCACCGAGATGTATCACGACCAGTCACCTGCTACCCACTATCCCGCTGGATGTTGGCGCCTGATATATTGTAGCTGTTTTTTTATGTTATTTATGCATTAGATGTGTGTGTGTGTGTGTGTGCATATGTTCACGCCTTTGTTTGTACAGTGTTTCACAGGTGGATGTCTTCTTCTTCTGTATATCCATGTACTTTTAGGTTTTCACGCGTGTGTGTGATGTAGAGCGGCGGCTATTGGGAAGTCACTGAGTCAACGCATGACCTTGTCTAAGCAGCTGGGCATCAAACTGGTGACAAGTAAAATCATAAAGGCCTCTTTGATGTCGGCACTTAAAAGCACCACTAACTCACCCCGGAGGAAGCGCCTGGCACACACAGGATGCCCTGGATGCCTCAGCATGTGTGTGTGTGTGTGTGTGTGTGCAGGTATGCCTATGTAGACTCTGTGTGTGTGTGTGTGTGTGTGTGTGTTGATGACTAACCACTTCTTGATGACTAACCACTTCTTTGCACTTTGATATTTCTCGACTTAACGCCTGTTTTTCTGCTGCCGTGTCTGAGGTGCAGCGTTTGTTTTCGGGCTCAGACAGTTTAAAAAGCATTCACGCATCTCTTTCAATAATATCTCCTTTGTGTAAAGCCCGACTATAATGTTTCAGATTGCTGAGTCGATATACTGTACCTGTGTCTTTTCCTTCAGCAAACCACTGATCTGCTTTACTACCTCGTTCTCCTCCGTCTGCCTTATAGACCGCAGAACTGGGATGTCCTTGGCAGCGTGCCATTTAATTATCGTTCGCTTTCACTTCCTCAGTGTAATCTTTTAATCTTACTGCTATCCACCTTAGTCTCAGCCCAGTCTTTGAAAATCACTTAGCAATTTTTTTCCTCACTTTAACGTCCATCGAATATGAAATCTTTTTTTTTTTTTTTTTGTGTTTTCGCTCTGAATGTGTGACTTGTAGCTGCACAGCTGTGCCGAAGCCTGTTGCACGCTTCATAGTCTGTGACGTGTTCTTGTCAATGAGAATGTCGCGAGTAGTCGTCCGTGATTGAAATGACACCACAGTCATTACACTTGTTCCAGGTCTGTGGAGGATTTTACATCCTCACAACTTCTTTTTGTTTGGAGATGATTTCTCCTAATAACTAATCTCCCTCTAGCCAACATTTATACATTTTCACTGTTTTATTGCAGCTTTAAAACTTCTGATGTTCTATTAGGGAATCAACCGACCGTAACACATAAAGTGTTTTGGAGTTTATGGCACAAATGCGAAATGAGCCCGCAATTAATATTTTAACAAAAGCTTAGTTTCTATGTCGATATTGGATGTTTGAGTAGAAGAAATAAAATCAACTGATTTTTCAAATCAGTTTGTCTCCTTGTAGGCACATAGTATCTGCACACTAGGCAGGTATGTGCACCTTAAACCAGGCCGTAACAAGGCCTCTGCTTAGTGATCAAAGAAAAACTAAATCAGTCTCAGAATCATTTTTTTAACCAGCAATATTTACGGGTGTGACCTGGTGCCATTAGAGATGTAACCAAACCTTTATGTAATGATTATAATCTCGACTAAATGAGCAACAGTTACTAACCATTAAAAATGTCCATTATGGCAACGATCATTTGTCACCGGTTACTGATTTTAACCGGTTTTGTAGCACATGTTTTGCTGCTATTCTGCTACTAACACAGGAAACAATTGAGATAGCAGCAAACATCCACATCTAAAGTGAAAGACTTGCCGCTTCCTTCACTTCGGCCGGATTGATGCTGGTTTGATGTTTGAATGAAGACGGCTGGTTGGGGTAGAATAAAAATTCAGGTCCTGGCACCCCTCCCACACGGTCTGTCTCTTTGTCTGACTACCACTCTTTGCTTGGCTGCCTCTGACCAACTATCTGCCTGATTGCACACTCTCTGCCCATCAGATCAGTGTTGCTCGCAGCCAGGGAGAGAGGAGGTGTGAAAAGCTCATGCAGAGAGAGCAACCCCAGGAAATGCCAGCCAAAGAATGACTGAAACAAGGAAAGTGTGTCTGCACATGTGTGCATGACTGATTTTCCGTCTGTGTGTGTGTGTGTGTGTGTGTGTGTTTCGTGGCATTCCCTTCTCTCTAGTTAATACCTGCCTGATTCTCCTCACTTGAATGGACACGACCCCCGGCTTGTCAGTGTTATAATGCATGGCACGAAAATGAAAAACCCTGTTGTTTTAGTTAAAATGGGACTGCTAGAAACACACAGCCACCACGCACACACACACACACACACACACACACGCACGCACACACACACACACACACACACACACACACACACACACACGCACACACACGCACACACACTCCAAATATAGAACACATTTACATTTAAGTAACAGTTTCAGATAGCTTGTCAGAGCTAACATGAAATAAATTTCCGAATGTGTGTGCACATGTCACATCAGAATGCACGTTAAGGGCACCGGCAACACAATGATGTAGTCATTTTACCACTTTAATCAAACATATTTCCACACATGCTGTGGCAGAGGACTGCGAGCTCTAAAAATAATACAAAAATGCATGGATAAGAAAACACTCCACATGCTGTACAATCACACACACACACACACACACACGTCAGAAGCTCCTGAGAGGAACCGTTCTGCAGCTTTATCAGCCCTGAAATGGGAAGCGGTTTGTGGTATTAAAAAGGAATACGTGACTGCGGCAGGCAAGCGGACATGAGTGGGGTATTGGTCACGAGGAAGAGAGAGGAGAAGATGGTCCAGCAGGCGAACAAGGTCTCTGTAATCCTAATTAACCCTCCCACATAGCGTGATTCCGATCCAGGGACGAGCCGAACATTTGAGCCGAGGGCAGCATAAATGATGACAAGTGACTGACCAGTAAACTGTTTATTTGCAGTTTCTTCTAAACTGGTGCATTAATTCTCCTCAACAGTAAAGTGATATTAAGGTGTTTGGTTCACACGCAAAACAGTTCATAAGATGTTTTTTCAGGATGTGAATTTGTGAGGATGAATCAGACTCAGTATCAACATCTAGCTGAAGCAGATTCACTAACTTTGTTTTTATGGAGGGAAATTCCCATTAGATTTTTCTTGACAAGACTGCAAGTGACAACTTGGATGATAAGGCAATATTGTTGGTTCTTTTGTTTATGTTGACGCAATCAGATTAACCGATTCATAACCTTTTAGAAATCATCATTACTTGTCAGTGTGGAGCGGCAATTGGTCGTGAATAACGTTGTCCGATCAGTCAGAGGCGTGAGTCAGACTCCTGCAAATTCACAACATCCGATCTTGCAAATTGGGAAGCAAAAATTGTCCACTGACCTCAAATCTAAAAATGAGCTAATTAAAAAATCTGTCATTTAAAGTGTCACACTTTGGTTTGGAAGTAAAGTGACACCGACAGGGACACAGTCTCCACAAAACACGCTACTTTATCTCCTAGCGATTACATTCATATTCTACATAACTGTTTCCCAATTATATTGTGCTGGCAACATAATTACGGCCTCGAATATCTTTATTTATTTATTTATTTTGGATTAAATGAAAGAAGTGCTACTTTTTTTTTTATAGCAGCACTGAAATGAAATAACTAACAATGTTTGGGTCATTTTTCAAATAGAAATGCAAAAAATTCCCTCTAACTGCAGCTTCAAGATATTAGTCAAGATAAAACGTATCAACATTTACAACATCTACTACCTGTTAGTTCAAGCTTATTTATATTGAACATGGATTGTTCACACATTCTCTAATAGCAGCAATACGAAGATACCACTTAAAACTAATGCTTCATCAAAGTGTGTCCACAGGTGACGACCCGGGACTGCGGCGGGATTTGCAGCATTGTAATGAGCTCCGGCCTCTGCGTTTCTGCATGAATATTTGTGTGTGAATAATGCTGCCGAACTGTGTTGGTACGTCCCTCTGTGGGTCCCTGTGTTGCCAGTCCCTGCGCTTTCACATCTGGCTGGAGCTTTGAAGTGGCAGGTGTGCCATCTCCATGCACACACACACACACACACACACACGTCACAAATGATAGAGAGACAGACGTTTGCTGGCAGGTATATACACACTGTTGTTTTGGTCTTTGGGGGTTGATTTTGATACGGCATAATCACATTCACACATCTTACGTTACAGAGGCTTTAGTGAACAAAAGGAAACAGACTTAAATCTCGCAGCGTTGCCTGCTATAAGTCACCCGGGATGACTCGATATGAGACTCGCTACCCGTGTGAAAGATCTGATCTAACATGATTTTCCCTCCCCGTGGCACATCAGCATCGCATCTCACATAAAAATACGGGGTTTACACATACTGCATAAACACACATATGCAAAAGTGCCGTGAAACATGGTGAAAAAGTGAGTCAAAAAAAAAGTCAAGGAGTTACAGAAGTCATTGTCAGCTGTCTGGTGTTACTATTCCACAGAGGCTCACATGCAGCAGCCGGCTCGTCTACTTTGGGGGCTGTAACTGAAGTTTGACACATCTACTGGGCCAAACAGAGATATTTTATCCTGCTCCGAGACGTTGCATAAATGTGATGCCCAAAAAAAGATGTTGCAGGAAAAATGTAAAATGTTTTCAAGACAAATGAAGACATAAACAGTGTCCAAACTGAAGTGCACTGCCGTAGACGCAGCAGAGTTCATGCACGTGCGGCTGATGTGAAATTAAAACGAGGCAACATTTGCTGAAATTCTCTCGACCACACATTTTAGAACGATTTAGAATGAATTGTACTTTTTTTAAAATGACGGTTTAAGGAACTTTGGGTCTGACAGAAACTCGTGCACTCGTGGACCGAGTTGTTTGGAACCAAAGTCCACAACAGAAAAATCACAGTCAGCATTGTGTACATGTTTTCCAGGATGAGATAAAATTGAAAGTTAAGTTTTATTCTTTGTCTTAAATGAGGTTAATGCACAAAACTTCACGAGCAACATCTGTTCAGCTGCTATTGCTGGTTTTGCTCAGCGGTCTGTCAGTGTTCAGTACAATTTAAGACTGGGGAGGCCCTAAGACGGGAGAGAGCATTGACATCTTGCCTGTAACTCATTTGGGTCGATAACTGCATCGTCGCAAGGGGCAAATCCAGCCCCAAATTGGGCCAATTATCCCGGAGTGAGGACCCAACCTGCAGTAATGTGCATCAATGCGATTCACTCACACACAATGTTCAATGTTGCTGCTCAGCATTATACAAACGCTTATTATCCATCATCTGTCATTTAGTTCCTATAGATTGTGTCCAGGACAAAGCAGTCAATAACAAATGACATTAAAAATGTTTTCAACGCCAGGAAACATGAACAAAACAAAACATCCTCTATTCCTTATCCAGTTACCTTATTAAAGATAACTAGTGCTTTTAAAGCCCGGCAAGGGAACAAGTAATAAAGCGCCAGCAGCCACGTGCAGACTATGAATATCTCACACCACACATGGCCCAACAGGCCTCTGTACTATTGGTATTAAATGTGAAATTGGGCTCGGTCCATGTGTCTGAGTGTGTGTATGAACGGCACATTATTACCAGCATCGGCAGCCGCGAACGGAAACACAACACAAACAGCTACATTTCAGCAATTACATTTGATCAAGCTGTGTTTGACTCCCTCGCTGTGTATTTGAACGCCACCGACTATCACGGCGGCAAAGTGTTCAATAATCATTTCCCACCGCAGAAAACTCCATTAATATTTTGGCTAAGTGTCTCGTTTCCCTCTGTCCACAGGTGTTCTGACTTTGTCCTTGTTTTCTCCTTGGGCTGAGGTCCAGTTCCAGACAAGCTGAGGCCCCCATCAAATTCTGTTCTCAGGTGTTTTGCTCGGTTGATTTTTGCAAATGGACAGATGGATAAACAGTCTGATTAAACAACACTGGAAACTCGCTCTGGCTTTATTTATGTGACGCCGTAGCCTTCCTTCAAATTTCCTTTCCCCTGTGACTACAAAGTCCTCATCGACAGACATTAATGTCATCAGACGTCTTGAAGACGGGATGCGATTCCAGCAGTGGCTGTGTAGTACCGTCTCTCCCCACACAAGCTGCCTAAACGCAGGCAGAGATTGTTCAGAAATCATGTTTCTTTGATTGCTGAGGGATTGTTGTGTCAGACGGTTTGAGCTGATGGTTGAGAAAATGGCCAGACTGGTGTTAGCTGAATGGAAGGTAACAGTAACACAATCACGCCTTACAAAAAGCGCCACGAAGACACAACGGGATGAACCTTGAAGTGGAGGCCACTTTGACAAGTAGCCAGGAGGGAGCAGGGATCAAACCACCGACCCTGTGGTCCGTGGACCGTGCGCTCCACACACTGATTTGAAACAGATTTCTATGCTGGTTGCCCTTTTTAATGCAACCATTCCAAATTTGCCCCACACGGGTCTGGTGCTGAGTCCACTGGTTTGCGAAAGCTCATTGGTTTGGATTTCGGACCGGACAAAAATGAATGAACAACTCATATCGTTGCTCGCTGAATGAATCCAATAGCCATCTTCCCCACACCGCATTTCGAAACACATGTTGGTTCAACAAATATGAGAATTATTTCAGGGTAACGCAGTGACCTCCATCCAACGGAGCAGCTTTTTTCCAAACCAGTTACAAAGTTGTAGTAAAGTGACCACAAATGTGGGAAAATAGGGCATCCCTGACGGTGACAGCGGAGAGAACACCCTCTCAGAAACAGAAATCCTACTTTAAAAATAGCCAAGCTAATTAGTTTTCTGCTGTGTGTGTGTGTGTGTGTGTGTGTGTGTGTGTGTGAGGGCAGGACGAGGCTGCAGCCACAGAGTAATTAAGAGAAACAAGCCTTTGATCTTAATGAGGTTTCTCTACTCGAGTCATGGAACGAGGGGATGCGTTCATAAATGAGAGGGTATGCATCTGTATCTGCATGTTCACAGATAAAAAAAAAAAAAAAAAGACCCTGAAAATAAACACTATTCCTGCACGAAACAGCAGGAAACGTTTTATCTGCCTGCACTCGTGACTTGTTGCTTTTTGATACGTGTCGCAGTCTTTGACACGTACATATTTGGGTCATTTTAATAGGAAAAAAATCTTCCTCCATCAGTTTTCCTTCTAACTTCACGACTAATTGACTGCGAGATCATTTGAATGCTGAACAGCGGCAGCAGGAGTCCACTCCACTCGGCGATGAGATTGATGCATCTGAACAACAGCAACAAACACAGCCCGCAATCACTCAAGAGGGGGGTGCTCCGCTGAGAACATCATTACCGACGCCGTGTTGTCTGCTGAATCAAAGTAGCTTCCCCGGCTTTGATAAGGGAGCGTGGTGCCGACCAGGGTGGGAGTTTGCCTCTGGGTAAACCAGAGGAGAACCGCTCAGCCAAACCGCGTCCCTTCTTTTTCTGCTGTGACTCAACTGAAAGTAAAAAGACCAAAAACCCAGAGCTGAACTCAGGGAACGTTTTTACATGATCATCACAGGAGTAACAGAGGCTGAACCGCTGGGTCATAAGCAAATTCTGTTTTCAAACTGGTTAGAATTAAGGTTGGATTTACAGCGTGTTACTGCGTAATATTAGCAAACTGAATTATACTTTTAACTCAGCGGGACATAATTAGCTTAAATTCACTGTTTATTCTGAAAGCGCACAATGTGGAAAACAAAGGTACACGCAACATATTCATAGTTGGACGTGGTTCTTTGATATTCATGACGAAACAACTGGTGTTGTGTTAAATTGTGTTTGCCTTGACCTGGACTTGCCCCACATACGGCTCCTAACCTGTATCCGCACCGAGTATCATCACTGATTTATGAACGAGGAGGAAAAACACACAGAGAGCAAAGAAGGTGAACGGAAAAAAGCACTAATGTTGTAAAAGTCATAATGTTATTCGTCGAGATTGGAGCCTGCTACAAAACAAGCGGCGTATTTTAAATAATGACCAACACTAAAACCCTGTTCATTTATGGGGTTAAAAAAAATCATAACTGACTAATAATCAAAGCTATGGCGTTGTTATTTAACTAGAAAGAGATGTATCCCACATGAAATAGCAGGTCGCTGCTCGGTTTGTGGACGGACGTTCAGATGCCGGAACGTTTGTGAGAAAGTTTTTTTGGTAGTTTCTTCCAAATGACATTGTTCAGTACGGACACTCATGGACACCATCACAGCATGCACACACAGGAAATACACAGGTATCATTAATATAAAATAATCTTTCCCATGCCGAATCAAGTAAACAGAGCTTCAAATCGTATGTGTTGTCCTGCAGGTTCAATGATTTACATTTATCCAGATAAAGATTGTTGCTGGTCACTCAGGACCAAAATAGACACGAAGCAGAGATTCGAGGTTCTTTCGAAACCTTTTAGAAGCCTCATCAAACTGGATCCATCCACCACCGCAGGTATTCGAAGTTACCTACAGTACGGCTGATTTCCGTCTGCTCCCTCACATCATTTCCACGACTTCAGTGACACAAACTGAAAAAGAAATCTGTGCGTTAACTGTAATTGTCTTGTCACAAACATAAATCGCTTCAGAGTGAATAAAACTTTATCAGTAGTTTCGCGGCTTCTGATTTCCTCCTCACGCCATTATTCCGTTTTTTTATTTTAAAAAAATGGCCACAAGACTGATTTGCCTCTAAAGTGCCTGATGTGTAAGTACCAAGATAAAACAATAAAAGTGACGATAATACGGACAAGGACACCGAGATAAAAAGCATAATAGAAACATCAGGTGGTGAAAAGAGATAAAGGACTTCAACCGTAAGCGAAGGCAGCGGCCGCATGCACAGCACCAGTGTGTGTGTGTGTGTGTGTGTGTGTGTGTGTGTGTGTGTGTGACTCACACACTTTAACCATGTGCGCTTTTCTATAGAGAGCCGTCAAACAGAGACAGTCCTTCACCTGAAACCAGTTTCTGTGTTAATGAGTTTAAAACTAGGGCGCGAGAAGACGCCGCCCTGCTGATGAGGGAGATGCTGTTAGTTTCCGCCGACTCGGCAGCGCGTTGCACAGGCACGACACTGTGGGGTCTCACGAAGGAGTCCAGGCCGCACGGAATCGCCGCACTGAGGTTCTCAGCAGCAGTCCGAGCAGAACCAGAACAACCTTCAAATGTCACAGGACGGGCTTTATTGTTGCTCCCACTGGTTCTGGTTTGGCCAAAAATCCCGCTCGACATCCCTCTAACTACCTTAAAGTAAAACATATCTCAACTTCTAGCTGAAAAATGCCTCCAGATGACATCACATGGGGGAACTTTCATTTCACATTTCATCATCTTGTTGCTTATTATGGTTCCAGAGCTCCTCCGGGTGACACAACTCCTAATGATAATAAACTCTTCCAGGTGATGTCATCGGGAGGAACTGTTTAGCTTGAGGCAGATCAATATTCAAATACCGGGAAGTCAGTTGAAAGTTTAAAGGCATTAATGTCCATGTATGCAAGGTGAAAATTGGTGGATTTGTCATATTCAGATGCTGTTGGCAGATTGTGGCATTGTTTGCAGGATGGAATCACATTATAGTTGCTTATGGCATGAGTGTATTTTTTAAAACATAATTTGAATATTGCATTTCTGCATTTCTTAAGGAATTTTGCCGTGGCACCTGGATCCAGGACTTCAAACACTGGAGTTTGTGAAACACATTATTCTCTCACAGTCTGGGGAAACAATATTTAGTCTGGAAGAGTTTGGAAACCTTTGTGTTTGCCTCAGACCTACAGGAAACACAGTCTGATAATCCTCTGCACACTGAGGCCGACTGATGTTCAGGGAAGGACTCACACACACACACACACACACACACACACACACACACACACACACAGGCACATCCACATATGCAGTCTTGCAAACTGGTTAAACACATTCAAATAGTTTGTGAAGTGCAGAGATGTCACTGGGTAAATGAACAAATGTTTCTCACGTCCTGAAATCTTGACCTTTTTCGAGCGCGGCCTGTTTTCTGTTGGCGGGACAGAGATGAAAGGTGTCTTAATCAAACTGGAGCATTTGGTTCGGCTACGCCTCTGACAGCTTCAGACAGTTTCTCATTACTGAGCTGGCATTTAGCATTTAGTCATTTTAACATTCAGTTCCACTCTTGTCCGCTGACTCAGAGCACAGTCTGTACCATGCAACTCCACAACACACGCAGACACACACAACCGCTCTGCAAACAGTGAGGCGAACAGGAAAAAGTTGTCTGATGGACTGATGAGGCGTGTTTAAGAGAAACACAAAGAGACACGAGGTGAAAAATGTCGTCATATTCCTCCCATAATTCTGCATTTTCACATATCAACAAGTTTCTACAAATCAATTTACTTTCCGTGCAGCCGAGTAACTAAACCTGGCCGGTGTCAGTTTGGTGCCAATCGAATTCTGTCTTTGTACCCACATCACTGCCCATTCTTTAAAAGAGTTTGCCAAGACTGGACGAGGAAGCTGATTACATCCATTCAAAGCGTCCCAGTCCTCCACCACTTTGATTTGAAATTCTGCGGGGATGAAATGATGCTTCGAGAGGGGCTGCATCAATCACTGAGGTCAATGCCAAAGGACAAGTTAAGCACGATTGAAATTTTTTTGGTCATTGCTCATTTTGTCCTCCAGTTCTCAATCATTTCGCAGTGTCCACAGCTTAAATCGCTCATTTCCACAGTCGTTTCTCAAATTAAGATTTCAATATAACACATATTTCTCCACATGTTACTTAATTTTAGTAAACAAAATAAGAATCGGTCAAAGATTTGCTTCTCTGGCCAGTTATATTAATACTGTGCCTGAAGTCAAATGTTTGAGGATAAATTTTTTTTTTTTGCTATTAGGAAAATTATTCAGTGCTTTACATTAATGTTTTTAAACGTTCCTAAATTAAAATATTTGTCTCCTGCTCGCTGAAAAACTTCTCCGGATGACATCACCAGGAGGTGCTTTTCTTCATAATGGGTTCAAATGATGTCATCTGGAGGAATTTACAACCTTCAAAGTCAAAAACATAATCTCAACTGGAGTATCCTCCAAGTGATGTCATCTGGAGGCCAGAAGTAGAGAGAGATTTTGATATGCGGAAGTCAGAGTTTATTTACATGTACTATGCACATTAGAACCAACAGAAGCAAGTTTGAAATGAGTGTGATGTCATCAGGGTCATTCTGAGCTGGATGTGGGTGGATACTTAACACATTCCCGAGGGAAAGTTAAGGCAGCGCGAGCATGAAGAAACACACCGAAAGTGACAAGAAATAAAATGCAATAAGTGGGAAAGGTGAATTAGACTTTCAGCAGCCTGCACACACACACACACACACACACACACACCAAAAGTGACAGGTCAAGTGACTCAGGATGTGTGGAAGGTGTTACATCACAGACACACTTTGGACAGGAAATGTCAAATAATAATGGAGAGCTACAGTCGATAATAAAAGTGATCTACAGAAATGATTCACCGTTGGTCTTTTTAAAATCAGCTTACTAAAATTGTCACATTAACTTCCTGATGACAGTATGTCTTCGCCACGTGCGTAATAGTCCCCGAAGCCAGAACGATTTCCTCACAAATTAGCAGAGGACAGGACGTGTGTGTGGATCACGCGCACCGTCAAATCTGTGTCATTCCTTGTACAGGACAGAAAGAAACGTAGGATCTGGAGTCGCTTTAAGCTTGTACGAGAACTGTGGGAACTTCTGTTTCTGTTGCGTCTCGTCAATTAAGCAAATTGAATCTCTAACAGCATTTCAATGGCTGTTGTAAGACAGTTTTTTGTGTCTTTTCACACAACTTGGCTACATGCAGCTGAAGCCAATCACCTCCAAACGTATGAATGAGATGCAATTTCCTCAAAGTCTTATTATTTCTAATTTCCCTTCTACTTGACCTGTGGCGATGCAAATCTGAATCGGAGTCATACTGAGGCTGTCTACCTGTCGTGTAATGGGACTTTTAAATGACTAACACATGGTACCTGTGCTGCACCACCTGCTGCTACACAACAGAGTATCACCAGATTATCCCGTGTCGCGCTGGGAATCCTTATCTTTACGTTGCAGTCGGGATTATTTCCCTTGGCGTTTTGAAGGAACCGGTGGGAGAGGGGACCTGTAGGAAGGGAAATGAAAGCACGGGCCCCTCAAATTTTAAAAAATAAACTTTACTATATTATCACAATTTCCTCCTGTATAGGCAAGTTGGCTGCGATGTGCGATTTTGGAAATATTTTTTTGTGAGAATGTCAGATTTATTTCTTTTGTAGACGCAGCTCATGACTCAGAGAACTGGCACAGCGCATCCAGGCGCTCGACTGGCGAGCCAAAAAATGCCTCTGCCATGGCAGCACATCAGGTACCCCAGGTGACACAGAGACTTCCTGTTAATTTCCACAGCAGCAACAGTTAGGCGCCAGCCAAACATACACCGAATCGACTTGAACTGAAAAGACTGCAAGAGCCGCTTCAATTCAATATGCATAATCGGCGCAGGGGAATTAGTGTATTTATCAACTTCTGTGTGCACGTGTGTGTATGTCTGTGTGTGTCTCACAGAGGGATGCTTGACTCCCAAAAGATGTCATTATTTTCCACTTGCAAGCTCTCATCTCAGCACGAGTGCCGAGGTATTTTTATTATTCTGCTTGTGTTGTTGTGTGTGTGTGTGTGTGTGTGTGTGTGTTGCAGGGAGCGAGGGAGGCCTACGTGCGTGTGTGTGTGTTTCTCAACCAAATTTTTTTTTGTCTCTCAAAAAAGTTCCAGTGCTTTCTGGTTTGCAGAGGAGCACGCATAATCTCATTTCCTGCAACACAGAAGCTGCAGTGCATCAAGTCTCGCAGCATCGGGGGAAATCGGTTCAAGTCTCTGGCACAAATACGATCTTTCCTCTCGTTCAGGAGCAAGCTTTCGAATTCACTCCTTATGTGGCGCGGCTGTCTGTCTGGGCTCGTGGAATGGGATTCGCTCGGAGAGGAAAGAGGTGGCACAATCAATTACATCAGCAAAAAAAACAAAAAGCTGGCGTGAGGTGTTTAAAACGAGCCTCTGTGAGCGCCGCCCTGGAGAAAGGCAGCCATAGGACGGAGGCATCACGAGGAGGCTGTCGCATCACACGCTAAAGATTCACCTGAAGAGACGGAGCCTGACAATAGCTCAGTGAGTCGAACCCAGCTGAGTTCAGTCGACTTAGTCCAACTGCTCCTTGTCAAAATGTCAAACTTTGGGTATAATTTTGTAAAATATCTGACAAACACACACAGTCAACAATTCCAACACCACTGTAGATATGTGCTGATTGTGCCTTTAAACCATCGTCTGATGAGAAAACTTATGCATGAATATAAATGTGCTTAAACGTCACAGGGCTGCTGCATTCGACGGTTTCCAGCTCAGACAATTAAACAAGATCCGTTTGTTCCTTTCATTTGCAGTAATTCACACCTTTATCTCCTCCAGACGACAACGCTCCTTATTCGGTTATCTGCAGATGAAACATTCAGACTGCGACTGTCTGGCGTTCACGGCGTCGCCATATTACGCCGATCCCTGCTTACGCGGTTCCAAAGTCTCCACTAGTCACTGAAGGGGACCAGGCCCTTGTTGTGTCTGCAGGTATCGTGGGAGGCAGATTCTGTGTCTATATTTAAAACGTAAATGTTTAAAACTCACTTTCATCAGGCCGCACGTTCCCCGTGTTGGATATGGATTTAAAGTCACTGTTAACACAAATGATAAGTATATGCTCAAGTACTGGACAATTTGGAGGTACTTGTACGTCACCGGAGCTGTTTCTTTTTGTGTCACCTATTCTTTCATTTTACCACAACACACGTCCAGTTATTTTACACTTATAGTAACTTTTTTAAAATATAGATGTTTGTAAAGACAATTATTCAACTAATAAATGTAGATAAATTACCAGCCATTTTTTCGTTCCAAGTTCCTAGCTACAAAGTTACTAGGATCTTAGTTTTTAATTATTACATATTAGAAGTAACAAGTTTCATTGAATATTATATTTAAGTACTTCTATTGTCTTTTACTTCAAGTCAACAAGAAACAGAAACATAAAATATAACTATAAAAAAGATGCAAATTGACGAAACATTGCTACAAACAAGTTTAACAAAAATGACAAGAGATAGAATCAAAACAACCACAAAGACGCAAAAATGACCTCAGGATCAAAAACACTCAAAATGACGTTAAGTCTTAGGGGTCTTATATCGGACGGGTGGGGGTCTTATATTGCACGGGTGGGGTCCTATATCGGACGGGTGGGGTTTTATATTGGACGGGTGGGGTCTTATATTGACGGGTGGGGTCCTATATCGGACGGGTGGGGTTTTATATTGGGCGGGTGGGGGTCTTATATCGGACGGGTGGGGTCTTATATCGGACGGGTGGGGTTTTATATTGGACGGGTGGGGTCTTATATCGGATGGGTGGGGTCTTATATCGGACGGGTGGGGGTCTTATATCGGACGGGTGGGGCTCTTTTATCGGACGGGTGGGGGTCTTATATCGGACGGGTGGGGGTCTTATATCGGACGGGTGGGGGTCTTATATTGAAGGGGCGGGGGGTCTTTTACAAGTTGGTGACCAGAGGCAGGATGTGACATAATCTGTCCGTGTGTGACTCTGTCCTCTCGTCAGTCTGTGTGAAACCTGTGATCAGGCTGATCTACAGACACACACAGACAGAGTGAAAGAATCGGCGAGGGCAGAGAGCCGAGTCAGTGCAGAGGAAGGTAGAACGGGAGACAAAAGACGGAGGCGCAGGAAGAGAGCTGGATAATGAGGAGAGACAGAGCAGAATATTTCTCCACTGGAATATTTCACACTTCACATAATATTTCATTTTTACTGTCAGATTCCTGGGTTGGAGATTCTACCCAGGGCGGACAGATTGACAGACTATTTTTCATCAGCCGTGCTTTTCCTCCCCAGCTCCTGCAACTGTAAACCTCTCCCTAAATGAGTGCCATAAATCCTCCACAAATCCACATACATTTCTGCCATATTCCTGGTGACAGCTGATTATTTCTGCGGCGGTTAATGTGCGTGTTCACAAGCACAGTGTATTAATCTGTAAGCAAACGTAATCAAATCGACGAGTCCGTCGTTGCTGTGTGGGTGCGTGTCAGCTGATTCCGTTGAGAACAACAGGTTGTTTTAGAACAGAAAATTGCGAATCCTGATACAGTAAATTCTTCTTTGACCACTTAGAGCACAGTGACCTACAAGTTAATATCCCAGACTCCTTTTTATGCATATCTTTCCCAGCTATTGAGGAAAATATCTGGCACTTTGGTTTCTAATGGGCCCATCAGCTACACTAGCTGACAGCCGAGCGCGTTTGAGCTCACAGTGCACAGTTTGTGCTGCTGCACAAGAACCACAGTATGAGGATGTCGAGAGGGAACGAATACTGCGTGATTGCGGTTTTATCTGGGAAGGACGTGCACAGAGTTTCTTAAGGGTTTGAAATGTTAAAAAAGTGGCTCCAGTACGAAGCTAATTAGAACTGTTTTCCAATATTGTGGCAGTTAATAACACATGTGAAGTATTAACACGTTGAAATGGCAAAAACTGTGAAACGAAGACTGTTTTTTCATCAACATAATGTTCAGTGCTCATTCAACTGCTACAAATGCTCATTTATCATCGCAATAAAGAAAAATGTTCAATCAGTGAATAAAAACAAACTTAGTAAAAGTAAAGAAAATTATATCAGTTGCATCTTTCCAACAAACTGCCCAGGTAAACAACTTCACTATGTAGAATCAGGTGTTGGATCTTTAAAAAAAGGCAGACGACGCCTGACGCTTGATGCAGTATGTGGCACCAGGTGAGATGAGCTGGGCTTCAAATGTTAGAAGATTTCCAGCGTCAAGCAGTTTAGTTAGAGCAACAAAAACTATGAGATCAGGAAAAGAGCTTTCAGCAGACCCTAAACATAACTGCTATGAATATGTCAAAAGGTTTAGGGACACTGGTACCAGCTGTGAAGATCTGGAAACAGGAGAAACATTAACACCCAAGCTGGAGCGGAAGATCGATAAATGGGACGTCCACATGTCCACAGGCCAGAGCGATCTGCAAAGGTCAGAATTGTTCAAGCTCATGTGGTCTGATGAGACCAAACTTACGGAAATGATTTGGTCGCCGCACGGCTGTGTGGTGAGAAACAGACTTGTCCTTTAAGGAGAGTATCATCATTTTTACGGTCAGATATGATGATGATGATGTTTTTTGGGGAGTATGTCTGCATCAGGTGCTGGAGCTCTGCATGAAGTGGAAGGTGGAAGGAGTTTAGCCCAGTATCAGAACGTTAAAGCAAAGCCTCCTCCCACCATCCGTCAGAAAGCTCAGAATGATCTAAAGAACGAAGCAAAGTCGACTCAGGAAGGGTTTAAGAAGAAGGAAGCGAATGTTTTACCAGGGACCTCTCAGTCTCCAGACTCGACAATCTGTGAATAGATTTGAAGACGTTAATTGACTGACTTGGACAATTATGCCATTAAAAATGATTTTAAATTACACCTAAAAGCATCCGAACGTTGCTCTGAGCTTCCCCAAACAGGCTGGACGAGGTTAGAAAGGCAAAGCCAGGACGTACAAATATTACAGAACATTTCAGAAACACTGGTGCAAACTTTCACACTGGTAAAAGTTTCATTATGTCACGATACGTTGGTTCACTGTGTTGGTCAAAAAACATTATTCGTTTGATTATCATTATTGGCACAGGGAAAAATAACGTTTTGTGGACAGCAGTTTTAGTTAATGATGATATTGTCACTATTTTGATGCGTTTTGTGTTCAGCATAATTACTTTGGCTGTTTGCTGAGTAGCCAAAATGGCCGTGGGCAGCAAAATGTATTTTCTCAGCATGGAAAAAACATAAAGAAAAGTGTGAGCAGGAAAAGAAAAACGAGAAAATGAAAAATCAACAACACCTTTTTGTGTTTCCAAGGTGTAATCACTGTCTCCCCCTCCGAGGCTTCTCTGCGTCACACCACAGGGCGGCTTTAATGTCCCAGTCCATCCCTGGAAACGGAGGAAATTAAGAAAATTTGACCTTTTATTGGTGGTATAACTTTTAAAAATGTATCACGGCCGCCGACTTTTATGCTGAAAACACTGAGCGCAACTACTTGCTTGAACCTTACAGATGTGTGCGCACCAACAGAGCTGAGTCATCCGAGAGAGGACGAAGAGGGTTAATTCATGTCTAAAGGGACGGGGGCTCGAGACCCCCGAGCCTCCCCCCTTCTGCACGATACCGCTTAAAGCTGAGGATGAACCATCGTGTTCCCGCAGTGAAACTCCGGACAGCTGCTGAAGTCTGCAACCCTGGTCAACCTGCAAAAGCAGGTTGACCAGGATCTCCTTCTGATGAAAAAGACCACCCGGACGAGTTTTTCAGCTGGAAACAATATTAATATGGGGACGTTTAAAGGCATTAATGCACGTTTACAGTTGGAAATTGGTGAAGTCGC
This sequence comes from Channa striata, assembly GCA_033026295.1. Lineage (NCBI taxonomy): Eukaryota > Metazoa > Chordata > Actinopteri > Anabantiformes > Channidae > Channa > Channa striata. The sequence goes on along the minus strand of CM065179.1, from coordinate 5,702,563 downwards.
CCTTTAATCAACAACTTTGTGCAATAATATTAGAGCTTTAAGTGAAACTGGCAGAAATCCCATCTCTGAAATCATAAATGGCAGAGTGAGTCTTTTATGACCTTTGAACTTTGCTTTACCCTTGAAGCCACAATATCCCAGGAGTCTTAATTATAGTAGCTACGGAAACGAAAGAGCAGAATAAATAAATGGCCGTCTACGGTGTGTGTGATCGAGTTTTCTAAGTGCTTTAATGTGTCTCGCCTCTGTCTTGACAGGACGAGGCGAGACGACCCTTCACGACTGTGTGCAGACCTCGGCATGTCGGCTTCTTTCGAATCCACACTAATAAACACAAATCACATGCAAAGTGTCTGGATTCTGCTCATGTGATGATGACAGTAAACAAGCGACACCGCGCCGGAGATGATTGGTTATCGGAGTCTCGCACCAGTGAAGTTTTCACTCCTAAAAATTAAGGCCACGTTTCCCGGCGTAAACCAATAAACCCTAAATCTTTGTAACAGGAAGCAACACTTGACTGAAGGAGATGTCGCCTCTTCAGACAAATATTTTCTCTTCTAGTCGGCTGAGGAGGGTAAACAGTTAGAAAGTGATTTTCCATCTGTCTTTCACTCCTACCATCTGCCTTTGTGAGAAACCCAGACAGTAGACGTGTTTGTGGCGGAAGAACATCAATCTCGTCCTGATTTGTGTCATAAAACAATTTAGCAAATCTCTGGTCAGATTCGAACCTTTGGCACATTCCGTCAAGCGTCCGGTGGAGGCTGCCAGTCTCCTCAAACATGTTTTTTATTGCTTTAGGGTAAATATGCCCGGTAGCGAGCCAAATTCCAACCAGTCGTAGCTAAATGTTGGTGCGCTCCTCTGTGTTCTGGCGTCAGAGGACCACATGTCAGCCAACGCTGGGCCGTGCGCGGCTGCGAGAATTTGGCTGGGGTGTGACGGGGGCACAGAGACGGGCTGGGCTGGGCTGGGGGAGCGGCTCCAATTAGCAGCTCTTAGGCTGGTGTCACACTTGGAACTGGACCAATAAACCTGGAGCGATTCAGGCGTGTAATGCGGCTCGAGTCTGGCAACCTGGGGCGCAGGATTTCTGCACGTTTCGTCTGCTGCATCAGCGTCATGTAGAAGTCACAAGCCTTTTGTGCTCTCGTTAACGTGTCTTTAATTAAAAGGCTCAGCGACACCATGAAAAACAACGTGACAACACCGTTTCCTCAGCACCAGCAGATGTTTTCCTGCAGAACACGCTGGACATTTATTTATTTCCCTCGTGAGTCAGCAGGCATATCAGCACTTACAAGGTGACAATGTTTCAACGCTGAATCCATAACCTCTGTCCCAGTGTCCAAAAACTTATTACAGACTTAAATGAAAAGGACAATCACAGCCCAAAAGCATATTTTTACATCAGAAAACTTGTTTTCATGCAACTAATCAAATCATTTAATTTCGAATCATACAGCCGCATCGTCTTGGCAGACTCACTAAGAGCCAGACGGCAGCCGGGTGGAAACACAAAAGCCACAGACTTTGATTCACAACCTACAGTCGTTTTTCTGTCCCTGCTTTAAAAGGCGCTTTGATGTTTTCTTGCCTCCTGAAAAAAGGGCGACTAATTGCGATATCAGTTGGACTTTAATTTGGTGTAGCTTTAAAGGTCAGACGATCCTGTCTTCATTTTGTGACAAAGTATAATAAGTGGAGCAGAACGATTTTTTCTGTTATTGTAGAAACAACTGGTGGCATTTGTTTCTGGGCAGAGCGGACGGTGACCAATCAGCATCAATTATCACTGCTCATATATGCGACAGTGTTTTAGTGACCCAGACGAGTCCGAGGGAAACTGATAGCTGAGGCCTCGTTTTTCTTTTTTTTTGCAGCGGCAGCTACTGTATGTTTCTGTTTTTCTGCGGCTTGGGAAAATTATGATTCTGTGGCAGCAGATTTTTCTCATGTTGCATGACAATGAAGCGCAGAGGAAGAGAGCGAGCATCATTCAGCGAGTCTCCAGTCAAGCCCTCGGCTGGGCTGGTTAGCATGGAGATTGGGTGCGGGAGGTTAAATGAGGAGAAGACTTTCCTTTCGGGGGAGAAAACCAGGCGTCTACTTCTAACCATGTGAAATATTAACAAGGCCGGGGACTGTACGGGGCTGCACAGCCCCGGCCTCTGCATAACATCAAGACACAGCGTAAAAAGAGACTTTGTTCTAGAGGAGATAAAAAGGAAAAGGGAACCGCTGATACTTTGTGAAACACCAAAGGAAAAATGCAGAAAATGTTTAAATTCAGACTTGTTTGTCGACTCGTGTGATGAACGAGGCGTTAGGCGCGTATTCAATCGGTAATTTGCAACAGATTATGACTTGAACTAACCTCCTGAGCATTGCTGTGTGAGTCAGTCCGAGCTCAGCAGTTAAATGAACTATAACATGATGCAACAGTCCTGCAACTTACGCACGCCGAGCAAAAATATGCAGAATATCCCTCCAAAGTGTGCAGCTTTTCTATTTTTAATAATTTCCCCCGAATTATATTTCGATCGTATTAGTCTTTAGCGAAGCAGACGCGGGCACTGAGTCATTCCTTCTGTAGCACAAAGGCTGCCCCTGGAGAACTTACAATGATGCTCATATCAGCAAAATTGTAGGTTTTTTTCAATGGCTGCAAGCAGATTTGTACTACAAAAAGATTACTTGACATTTGTTTACCGGAGAATGGGAAACAGAGAAAGACAGAGAGAAAGAGCGAGATGGAGATAAAAGAGGGAGCAGAAGAGGAGAGGATATGAAATGCAACAAAGGATGCAAATTGGATTTCAGCCTGCCATATTTCAAGTTCAACCTGTATGTCAGTGATTTCTTTTTTTCATTTTCAATCTTGACTTTTCACCAGCCAAGTTGCAACAAAGCATCTAACCACTTAAATATCTAATTTAGCCCGTGAAGGAAACCCAGACGTCTTCGGGGAGCAGGCTTTGACTCGAGAGCAGAAGTATTCTGTGCTACACGAGGAGACAGGGGCCAAATGAGGCAGGCTGATTGCTATTCTGAAACGTGGCGTTGTGCAGAGAGGAAGACAAGGCCAGCGCCGAGAGAAAATCTATACACTGACAAAAGAGAAAGAAGTGAAGGGCGTGTGCGTGTGTGTGTGTGTCTGCGTGCGTGTGTGTGTGTGTGTGTGTGTGTGAAGGCCACATTTATTCGAGATTCATCCTCGCGCTCTGAATTTTTCGGTCTGTCTCTGCATGTCACGCATGCACACAGATATTGTCACAGAGCCATCCCGTTTTTTCAAAGATGATTTAAAAAGAGATTAAAAGAGAGATCCAGATTTCTCTACAGTCCCCCGTTGCCATGGTGATACAAAATTGAGACTCTCCCTCTCTTCTCTCCCTCACTCTGTCTCTCTCGTCTCTTTCTTATAGTCACATCAACATGTAGGTGCAGACCTGAACTTGTGAGATTTTGACCCGTTTCTCGGAACTTCAAGGGCCCGTTTGTGGGTGAGATTCAGTTTTAGCGTTTTGTTGGGGTGAAGGTTTGGGGTCAGGCCGGTGCGTCGGGTCACTAAAACATAGATGTTGGATCGCTGTGCAGCTTCTTCCGCACTGACTGAATCTGTGGGATCTCGTGTTGGCACCTTCGCTGTCCCACTGCTGCTGCTGCTGCTGCTGCTGCTGCTGCTGCTCGACGTGTGAAGTGACATTGACACTTTCCCAAAAGAGTGAAATTATGAAGCAAATACCGTATAATGTGTGACAGCGCACACATTTATTTATTTTAAAAACAGTAAAATTGCTCAATGTACTTATGTCGACTATTGATTTCTTACGTTCTGATGAAGTTAGACGTATACTCTAAGCTACAGCCACAAAACATATTCAAGTGAATCATCTCTACTTTACGTTTCCTTCAAAAGAGATTAACACATACCAAAACCTGCTGAATTTCTTTAACCACGTTTCTAAAGATTATGTACAGCAAACGCACGTCGGAGGAAACATAACTATGATTGTAGTTAATACTAAACTAGTGAGAAAATAGTCACAAAAATTGTGACAGTTGGTGCAGAGGTGCCGTCGACGCCTCCCCGACTGAACAACTTTTTGCAAAGGTTTTTTCAACTCATCCTTCTAACCAGTCAGGGCGTTTTGATTATTGCTTCTTGATGAATAAGTTTTGCAGTATCTATATTTTTAGTATTTGATAATGAGTAATAACTGAGAGGCTCAGAGCACAGTAAACTGGAAACGTAGTGGAGCGGGCAGAGGGACGACTGGGCCGAGCAGATGGATGGATTTCAAACCTCATGCTCGGACTCGCTTGAAATAGCATTTCGTAGCTTTAGTTGGTTTTTTACTGCACATTTTTTAAAAAAATGATCTGAGCAACACAAGCACAACTCCAGTGTCATTTGTTGCCAAAGTCCTGAAAGAACAAAATGGAAACTGTGTGTATGTGTGGACACCGCCGGCAGCAGGCGACATTTGGATGAACGGACCCTTTAAACGCCTCAGGGCTTTCTTATTGACTTTAGGTCTATTTGTGCCCAGGAGACATTGAATGAAACAAAAATACACAAAGGTAGTTTTATTACATTTAAACGATGGTGGATTCAGTTCTTTCAGTCCTTAAGTGAAGATCTTAGAATTGATTAAATGACTCATTAGGTATCAGCTTGCTGACATTTAAATCCTTGGTGGTTCATGCAGTTTCCTGCACTCGGACAACGTCGGGGCTTCAGAGCGGTGTCGGGTTTCCTCCTGCACATACTCTTAAAGATATTCTCACACCGTAAAAAACGAGATTAGAGCAAACTGCTTCCCACAAACACCGAGGGCGTCCTCGGAAAGCTACACAGCCACTGATCCCTCCAGGAGAATCGTCGGCTAAATTTAGACTTCAGAGGCTTCGGGGCAGAGAAGAACAATGGGATGCAGGAACCAGAAGAGGGAGAGGAAGGTAAAGGAGGAAGAAGAGAAAGGAAAAAGAAGATGAGTAAGGAGGAAGGTGTGACTTTAACCTTTGGGTCAAAGACCAGCGTCTTTTCTCAGGCTTTTTATACAACATAAAAGAAGAAACCTGATGTTCAAAAATCGGAGATAAATGTCTTTAAACAATCACAGCTCGCAGGTAATTTGACGCAAGTTGAAGGCGGAGCGGTTTATCTTGTTTTTGAATCTACTTCTGGGGAGACTTGTGGGCGATATTAAGTTCACACGAAGTTGAAAGAGTTGAGCATCAAAGTTACGTTCGACCCAATTTGTTCTCAAATGAAGACGCTCAAAGCGAAGCCCTGTGTAATGTGCCAAAGTGTGTCACGTCTTGCCAAAAAGCAAGACGATAGAAGACAAAACAAAAGCAAATACCTCAATATATGTTATTTTAATGAAGACGTGCGCTGGCACGTTATTTCATTAGTTCGGCACCTAGTTTGTATCTGACACAAAACCCCCTGCAGAGCCTCCAAATTCAACAGACCTGTTTTCAGCTTTTGCTGGAACATCTTGTTTCCCATAATGTTGCAAAAGTTATTACTGAGTCTTCTATTTCCCTCAACAAGTTCTCGGGAAAACACTGCATGACGGAGCATGAAAAATAAATAGATGCATTTTTTAAGATGCTCACTAACCATGTACCATCTGTACCAACGTGCAGCTTTGAAATGATGTAAGTGCCAGAGGAAGTTCACAGCCAGGAATGCCACAAACAGGGTGTTTACTCCCAGGTTCCTGGGGTCGACTGTCAGGAATTTACTGCGGCCTTGTTGTTGTTGTTGCTGCTGGTATTTCCTGTTAACGCTTCTGGTTTTCCCGCTGTCTTTCTAAGAAGTCGCCTGAATGCATCCTGTTGGATGGGCCGTCCATTATTTACTTAACCCCCGACCCCCGGTGCGAGTGTGACAGAATCCGGCGTGATGATGCAAGTCCAGAACACGTGCTGGTGTGTACAAAGCCGCACGTCTCGTTCTGGAGGTGGAATGATAATTCAAGGCCAATATATATGAATCTCCGAGAGTCCCAAAGTGCAGTAGTGTTGGCATTAAACATGCTGCCCACATCCTGTATTCATTACAAACCAACGCGATTAACCTAATGGGGTGCAATAATTAAAGGTCAGAGACGATAAGTCATAGAGTGCAGCTCCGACTTTGACAAAGCTCACAGGGATCATTCATCCTGGCACAGGTTCCCGGAATTTAAAATGCCAGTTTGCAATTATACGTAGGTCAACATCTCAAACTTTAAAGGGAAGCGTCCGTCTTTGAACTCTGCTCTGCTGTGTCTCAGGTTTAACTGACGTCCTGAACGCAATTCACTTATATTTTATGTATATGAGACCTCAACACCTTACGGATCATGGGAAACCGCAGCAAACCCCTCTTAAGGAGGCACTAGGCCACGGCGCCGATTTACAGAATTTTATAGGAAAAACCTCCCGCCTGCGGAGGCCGGAGCACAGATAGGAAATTTAATCCGGGAGGTGATGAGCAACTTTTATCGCAGATATTGTTTGGAACACACCAGCTCATCTCCATCATGCCTGGAGCGATGAGACCCACGTGGCCTGGATGCTCACACTCACATGGAGCTGTCGCTGACTTTTCTTCATCTTTCTTCTCTTCACTTTACAAACTCTTATTGTCCTTTTTCAGCTTCAGCTCCTCACAAATTGGTAGAATTAAACATGGAGGAGAGCAACAAGAGACTTTGGGGGGGATGGTCTTTAACCTGGAATCTTTAACCTTGAGCCATGAACCTGAACATGATGCACACACACACACACACACACACAGTGTTGATTATAGCATCAAGGCCTGCAACATTGAGATTCAGTTAGCCTCACTAACCAGTCAGCAGCATATTTGTGAAAATCCGTTCTAAATTGAACCCTGTGACACTGGTAGCAGACGTCAGAGGAGGTCCTGTGGGGATAAGACGGTCCTAGTTCAGGGGATCAGGCCTTTACAGTTGTCAGAAGTCATTTAACAGATTGAGAAAACACCTTTAAAAAGGAGCAGACAAAATAAAGAAGGAGAAAACTACACGTCATCACATCCAAGCACCGTGTTCGCTGAGGGGAGCATCATATTTAACCTTTATTATAGCAGGAAAAACCTCACTGAGATAAAAATCTATCTTGAAAAAGTATCTGCGGTGGTGCAGAATCTGGCAGGTGCGTGACAGCAGGAAACTCCTTTAGGGAACTTGCTGACCAGGCAAAATGAAATACTGATCTGACACAAAAACTAAAGAAGAGATCAAAGCTAAGAGACTGTGAGGAGTTTCTATTTCCCAAAGAACTTTTGGGGATTTTTTTTGTGATGTTACAGCACAACACCAAAAAAAAAAAAAAATGTATTTACCATTTGCTTTGAGCAACTGCTCCACGTTTGCTGCTAAATGTGTAACTTTGAACGCTCGGAGCACGAGGGGGCTCAGTTCAGACGTGTGCAAATCTCTCCGGCACTGTGTCATATTTATTTTAGCAGCTTAGCACGTAGAGATAGCTGCTGCTAAGCGCTCAATAATTGATAAGCGCTATTCATAGTTTCCTGTGGAGAGTTGTGCCAGAGAAAAGGCAGCGAATCAAGAGGTGAATGAAAGAGAAAGAGCATCAGACGGAGAGGAGGAAAGAGGAAGAATCAGGTGGCGTTGTCGGCAGGAACAAAGTCCAGAAAGCAAAACGCCTCACACCAGTGGACCGGTGTCAGAAAAGAGAGAGTCAATTATTTATCTGGAGGGTAGTCGGGGGAGGAAAGGGAAGACAGATTTGTGTTGGGGAGGTTGCGTGAAGATGACTCACACACAGGCACTTAAATATAGCCCACTAGTAGAATCCATTGACTTCCATTTTTTATGCCCCTTCCCAGCCTCCATCCTCTGTCTGTCTCTCTTTCTCTTTCGACCTCCTTCTGTCAATCCCTCCGTCGGCTGGTGATGAAGTCATGTCGCCACGCCCGGTGCCGTGCTCCTCACCAACACGCCTCACCGCACTCTGGCCTCTCACTAACCAAAGGCCATTAACCCTTGAAACGGCAGGTGGAGGAGGGAGAGATACGCGTAAGATGTGAGCATGAACCAACAGACAGCGTCTGTCAGTGAGAAATGAAATTTACAGCATGTGAAAATGGTTTGAATTACGTGGCAACAGCTGAAACATTAATTTTTATCAAATGATTTAGTTGCTCACGTGTGTTCTGTTATGGCCTATGTATCTACGCTCAGTGTGTTTTAAAATTTATTTGTTTTAATTTGTTTGTTGGACAAAAAAGACATTTTAAGATCTCATCTTGGGCTTTAGGGAATAAAAAATCTCAATGTTAATTACTAAAATCAAGAGTTAGTTGTTGTCAGTAGAATATGCTCAGTAGAATAAATCTGCATTTGTTATGTGGTGAAATGGTTAAAATGGTGAGTTGTAATTTCAAAGAACTTTACAGATGATAAAAAGACAAGAAAGGGTTAAAACAGTAAACCAGCTAATAATGTAAAAAAATAATATATATATATAAAACAAGTTCAAAATGATAAAAACACAATTAAACTATTCTATTTTTTAGACATAAAAATGTAAAAACGATAAAAAAACGTTTAAAAGTTGTGGCACTGTCCAGTCAGTGGATGTTCTGGGCAGATGTTTGACCCGTCGTTGGACACACTGTCAAAATTTCCATCTACTGACCTTTGACCTCTACACTGCATTGACAGGGAAAGAACGTGACAAAGTTGGGCAAGTTGTTTGTACGTGACAGCTGTCAGAGTCACAGCTCCGCTGTCAGATCTGACTGAGACTCGGGTGAAAGACGGCAGAGAATAAAGGACGAGGGAAAAACACACGCTGCAACTTAACTCACACACACACACAAACATGCAGATGCACAGAAACACACCAACAACAATACAAATTTGTCTGAAGAAATGTGCCATTAAATTAGAAACACTTAGACAATTACTCTACTAATTTCTTTTCCACTTATGTTTTTAAATTTGTTTTCATCTGCTTGTGTTCGATCAGTTTGCAGGTTTTTCATAAGTTGCCAGGCATTGACCTTTGGGGCCACAATACATTTTAAACCGGTTACCTGCTGCAAACTTTTTACCTGTCATAAAATATATCCTCACGTATTATGAAAAAATAAACAGGGTCATTTTAAACCATTTATTAATATGTTTGATGCTTTAGTAAATATTTACAGCAGCACGACGGGGCACGTGAGATAAAACTAAACTGAAAAAATGGCGTTTTTTTATGGTTCTGGTCCTTTAACTACGGAGGTGGCAGGTCAGAAAAAGCTCATTCCAGTGTTGCGCTGATTGAGCCGCTGGGTGTTTGACTTTCATTGAAAATGTTTGAAGGAATATGATAAATTGATTTATTTTACTCTAATGAATTTTATGTTACTCATAGGCCACGATTCATTGTAATCAATTTTTATTCACCGTCACTTAGCTACAGTTAACAGGTTTATGTCAATTACACTCAACGTATACTAATGGCCGTCATTAGCAATTTGCGATTGTTCCTGTGCTGCTAATCGCTTCCTTGTGAAATGACGGGGCTCTTACTGCTCTGAGTGATACACGGCAGCCGACTCCACAGGCAGTCACATTACCGGCTGCCGTTTATTACCCAACGTACCTTTGTGAATCCCCGCTCATGGCTTTTCCAGCTTTACTAAATTTGGGGCCACTATCTCAAAGTCACATGTTTGGAACTTTATCATTAGACCCCCCCCCCAAAAATATTTTAAATAAATCTTTCTTGCTCCCACGAATGATTAATATAGTCCGCTTGCATAAAAGAGGAGCTCACTATGGAGCTTTATTACCTTTTTTATTGCTTTCAGAATCCACTTGTCTTTGGAGGATTTTCTTTTAAAGTGTATTAAGTAAAATTTGGGATTAATGTTGCCTCCAATGAACATCAACAATTTTATATATATATATTTTTTTTTATTGAAGGAATATGACCTACCCAGTTAGCTGCCATATCCTGAGCAGACTCAAAGTGGCTTTAACTATCCATTTATCTCACAACACTGAATAGAAACTCCTCAGTTTCACCAGGTTTGTCCATTAAGCTTAAAAAAATTGAGTGAAATAATGAGTGAAATGAATCCGTTTGATTGATTTGTCTGCTTTATTGACAAACAGTGCATTATAAATGTAAGAGTCAGAAAGTTAACAGCTACAAACTCACACACGCACGATGTACAAACATTTTACTGTACACTGAACACCGCACACACAATATATTATACACACACACGCCCGCACACACACACACACACACACACACAGACAGGTGCACAGGCATGTGCACGCTCACGTTATATTACAGTATTATAATACATAACAGTGGGATGCTCGGACTGTACGAGCTGTAACATCTATAACAGTATCGTAGTTAAACAGAGAAAGCCAGACTACAACTGATTATTTAGCTGTTTTTCTTTTCTTTTTTTTTTTTAAAGAGAAATCGTACACTACATACATACTCAAAAGCATGGCAAGCAATAGGAAAAAAAATTAATTAACGGGAAAGAAAAAAAAAAAAACATTTTTCAGCTTTTCTAAAGAGCAGCCATTTTAAGTCGAGGCTTGTTTGACAAAACACTGTGACACACACAGGGGGCAAAGGTCGTGGGCTCAAATGAACGGTCACCTCTTCTCTGCCTGGATTCCGAAACAAAGACAAACTAACTTGTGCTCACAGTTTGAGGGAAACAAGAATCCCTTAAAAACCTCACAACAAAACACACAGGGAGTTGGTGTATATGTTATTAGCAGATGCATATTTGATTTATGCCCAGTGGCTCGGGGAGACTGTGCTAATGCTGCATTTATGCCACGTGAAGAATGGGAGAAAGAAGGAACCTCATGAGGTTCCACAAGACGGCGGTCGTTCGTTACGTAGCCGTCGCACGATACATAATTAGCCTAGTTGCAAGTGTAATGTTTATGGCGGCGTTTATTGTCTAATTATGGTAGTTATAGTCTGCAAACATAAATGAATATCAATAACAGCAACCTGAATAATAATCAATTTAAGTAGCATTATAATTAATTGGTACATTAATGATACATTGATGGTACATGACACAGGACGTGAGATGTTGTGCACTTTATTGTTGCCTGTTTCACAACATGACAAATGTGGTTGCTAAGGCAACACACGTGTGTTGTTGTTAGTGTTTGTAGAGTTTTATGTGAATGGAATATTTCTTCGGACTCAACCTCACCTGGAGGTTTTTGTGCTTCCTCCTAACCGTTACCTTGTAACGTTACCCTGAAGTTGTCGTCCCTATGCTGCTTTTGTGTGTCCTGTGGTGTCAAAAGGTGACACTCGAATGGCGTCCAATTCTGACGCCAAAGTACCGGACGTCATTGTTCCAAGGTCGCTCCTGGCGTAACGCCAAAGGTACCTGTGGCATCATCACACGACGTGCCGAAGGACGTACAGAGCAGCACAGTCTGACAGATATCGACGCTCTCATCGAGACGAGAACGTGTTGGAGATACAATTTTTCCCACTTGGCTGCAGGTAATAAGAGTTTAAACAACTGGACATGAATGCAGCACTAGCCACAATCCATTTTCAGGCTGAATATTCAGGATGTGAACATGCTGATGTTCAGCAGGTAGAATTTGCACCACTTTAGTTTAGCTGAAATGCTAACTTACGCTAATTACCTGTTGAGGCCAATGGGATCTGCATTAGTCTTTGGTCATAAACTGAACAGCCTTCCAAATCAGGTCTTGTGATGGCGGCACATGAAACGTTAGAAGATCAATTATAGTAACAAGGTACAACACACTGAGAATGGGCCCAAAAATGTGCACACGTGCAACTTTCAACGCATCCATCCAGCAGTTGGAGAGGAAAAACTCTGGCCTCTTCTGAGAAGAAGTCAGGTCATCGAAGGAGTCGGCGGCTTTTATCTGCTATGGGCCGCTGTTATCTGACCACATTTTAAAGGAAAATAAATCCGGTAGTTGCTTAGAAATTCTTACGCTGGAAAGGAGCTATAGAAAAAATATAGATAATACAAACCAATAAATAAACAAGTAAATGAATAGAACCAGCTTCGTTCAAGTTGATGAAAACTGTCAGTAACTGGCTTATTTGAGCAAAGTTTAGCTGCTAAAATGGAACATTTTAGGCAGAAAAGCAGAAATATTCTTCTAAAAATGCACAAGAAAGCGGTGCAGGGGTTTTTGTGTTAGGTAATACTCGCCAACCTCTCGGTAAGAAAAGCAGGCGGAAAGTGTTTCTGGGAAGAGTGCATCTAAAATAGAACGACTGCTCAACTTTGCTGCCTCTTAGTCAAAGGAGACGGTGGAAAATGCCGACTGGGAGCAGAGCGAGCTGCGCCGAGAGGTTGTCGGCAGCAGCTGAAGAAACAGGACGGCCGGGTACAGCGGGGCGAGAGGGAGGAGGGGACATAAAGAGAATCCCTCCACAGCCAACCTCATTTTCATTCAGACACGAGTCAAGCTTTGCCTCTCGCGCCCTCCTCTCCCCTTTCGCACTTCTATTACCTATTCCCTTTCACTTTTTTTCCTCGCTTTTCATCGCTCGCCTCCTCTCATCTCCAGCTTCCTCCACAGTATCAATTACACCAGAGCAACAGGAGAGAAAAATAGCATCTGAGTCGAGTCCGACTTCTAGAAAATAACTGCAATTAAAAGATAAATCCACCCGAAAGCACCAAGGGAGCTTCTGATGACTCACCTTACATTTCTGGGCCAATTTTGTTGGTAAATGGTTGAATTTTCCTATTTCTGTTGCTAATTGGCCAAAAGTGTGTGACATCATGTTTTCAGTTTGAAAAAATGGTGCAAAAGTTTTCTATGTGCAGTCCCAACACCTGGTCCAGGGGTTTCTTTCTTTTTTTTTGCATATTATTTTTGTAACGATATTTAAAATTTTCAAAAGCGTTACAATCTGTCCAAATTATCCACCATATAGATCCTGTACAATCAGTGGAATAACACACTTTACTTTCTTTCTGTTTCGCGTTCAAGAAATATCAAAAGAAATATTGACACACTTAAGTATAATAACGCTTTTTTTTGTGTGAATGTGTATCAATTTTTAAAAAACACTACTGAGCATTTACATGCAGTGTTTAAACCTCTGATGACTACAGAGACGTTGTGATTTCCTGTTGCCTTTACTGCATTGAAAAGTAAAGTTTTATTTTGCACAGTTGAGATTTTATTCTATGACAGTTTTCCTAAAATTGGCAATTAAAAAAATTTCAATATATGCAGTATCGCAATATAACTAATTATAACCTCTGCATTGTGATACGTATCGATCACAGTTGGATTTTGGGTGGATATAACCTTTAATTAGCACTTTATAAATACAATTTATTGTTATGTTATGTTATTTTTATAAATACCTAAATGTTAACTTCATTTTCCAGATAATAGCACAATATTTAGCCAGACTTTCACCTGGCTTACCTGAGGCAAAGTTACAGCTCAGAGCAATCAGGCCAATAATTGTTAAAATATTCTCAACCACATGTTTTGGAATGAAGACATGTCATATACAACAATGGGCGTCTGTAGCACGGACGCAGAAGCTAATCCAGGCTGCGATAATCCTTCTTCAGAACTCACCTGTGCGGGCTGATACCCTCAATTTGGGCCCACGTCACTGTACAGATCCAAGACGTGCTGTGGACACCATTACAGAAACAGGTTTGTGAAAGCTCACGTCTAACCTTGTTAAACAGCAGAAGGAAGACGACAAGAAGCGAACGGCAGACACATCACACTCAGCTATAGATGTTACATAACACGCCTGTGCTGATCGCTTCCATTTCTTCTGCATAACATTTTTTTTTAGGTGGCATTCAATATGAGCTTTTAGGCACACTAGTTGTCTCACTCTTTATTAAACCCCGGAGCCAGCGCTGAAAATGTTTTTCCACATAAATCTATTTACAACGAATTATGCCTCTGAACCACTGACACATTCCCAGTTGATCTCAATACTTCCTGATAAAACGTTCAATAAGCTATTGTTGCCAGGCAACAAATGCAATTCCGGGATTGCCGGCGGAGCAGAGTTTCGTCGAAATGTGGCAACTGAAATGTTTCCTGGTTTAAAATAGTTGCGGGCCTCTCAAAGTCACCACGTTCATAAATAAAAGACTTTGGGGCGTCCCAGCGGCGGAGAGCAGCGGTGCGAGACAAACACAAACATGTCGCCGTGGGGCGAGAGTCACAGTCATGCAGCAGGAAAATGTGTTGAAAGCAAACAACGGAACAATGTCACTTCTGTCACTGTGTGCACGGCTTGAAGCGGGCGACAAATGAAATCACGACATCCAATCAGCTGTGCGGACTGGTAATCCTTGGGATGAGGGTGCACACGCATGGCCAGAGGTTGGAGCTGAAGGGAGACTGATCCTGCTGTTGTCTCACAGCTGGTAATCTGCTCAGCGCCAGGATAAAAGAAATCTCCCAGGGCCTGAAATCAGGCCTCGTTGATATCATATTTTAGTGGCTCAGGCATCACGTTTGAGTAATTAAATCCCTCTTTTTCTACGAGCTTTTTGTGCTTCGCCGTCTTCCCTTGTTTAAAAGTCTTTCTCTGACGAGCCTGAGGAATCAATCTGGCGCGTGAATGTGTGTTTTGTAAAGCTCCAACGCTGAAAAGGTTGCTGTCCACCGACGAGACTGCGGATAGGTCACTTCGTGTCATTTTATCTGCAAACTGACACGTCAGTATTAATCACGGATGTCGATGGGGAAATGTGACTGTCAACACACACTCGGACAACAATGACACATCGAGCAGCCGGTGAATAAAAAAAATGAATTCATCCAAAAAAAGGACCTTGCCTGCCCGGCTGCCTGGCTGCCTGCTGTAGGGTGATGATTACCATGTGGACGGCAGCCATACACTTCTGACAAACAAATGAAATTTGTTTCATGCGCGGACGGAACAAGAGCGTTGGGTTTCTGGTTTGTTCAGGCGTCGCGTTAATGCTCAACTGGCAGTCCGCTTTAAGGTTCGCAGCCAAATCACAAGAACATTGGACGAGAATACCTTCTCTTTCTTCGGCGATTCGTTGGCCACCGCGGACCCTTCAGAACAGGTGCGTCTCAGCAGCTGGTAATGACTCAATACCCACAGTCTCTGAAGCTGTTTTGTTCCCCCTCTTCCTCCCTACTTCCAAGCACTGCAGCCGCCGTGCTCCTAGTTGGAAAAAGATCTGTTACACTGCTGTGACATACTTTCCTGTCTCTGGTTTTGTTGCGCTTTTTCCGATCTATATTTGTCTTTACTCAGAGGGCATTTGTGCTGATTGTAAAACCTCCATTATGAGTTTCCTCTGAATTAAGTATATCTTAAGTAGGCCAGGCGTCGTTAGCTCCCTGCACAGAGTTTATCTTTTCGTGGCTGCATGGAAAGCGCAGAAAAACAGAATTATGAAACCTATTTCTCCATTGTATCTGTCCGCCGTCCACAGAACTTCGAAGTTAGTGCCAGCGATGACTCAGGCAGGGGACGATAATCAACTCGCAAGATTCTCCAGTGACAATTATTGTGCGATGCCGTCGGCAAAAGTAAAACCAAACAAACAAACAGGAAACAAACCTCCCATATCGTAATATGTACAGACTCTTCAATATGAAGATAGATTCAAAAACGTCCCCTTTAACTGTTGGACCCTCGTCTGGAGTCGGATGGTGGCAATTTTCAACAACACACTGAAGTGGTCTCGACAAAACGCTCTGGAGGTAACAAGGCCTGCTGCGGGTCTCGCCTCAAGAAGCGCTGTTTTGTAGACGGCTCGTCAGTCTTTTCTTCCAATTTGTGTCCTTTCCTATGAATGCGTGACACACGGCTCTTCACAGCGGCGTCCGTGTTATGTATCCTCACATAAAACATGTCATCCTTGAATCAAACAATCAGGCTGGTAAGAATGAGTCTGTGGGGAATGGAGGGGGAGAGATACCTTGCAGGGAATCAGGATTTGAGAGTGTAGCCCCTCAAGACCAGACACTAGCTTTGAATCAATGTGTCTTATCAAATCACATCTGACTTGTTTTCTCTTGCAGTTCATTTAATTCTTTCTATTTTTCTTTTTAGTCCAGATTAATTTGTGGGGCCAGATCCCGTGAGCAAAGTCTGTTCAATGACTGAAGGACAGATCAGGCCATTTAAAAAAAAAAAAGGCCACAGCGATTGTTAAAAACACGTCGAGTGTTACGATCCCCAAAACTGGAGCGCGTGTAGGATTAAAACGGAGGTTTAAAAGACGACAGCCCGGTCGCGCACAGACTGTCCACTGGTCAGAGCAGTTCGTGCTGCGTCGCTCCCCTGGGGTTGTTACACGGATTCGGTGGGAGACTGGTCGTCGCTGTGGTGCCTCATTGACTGAACGCTGGTCAGGATTTTCTTCTGGTGTCCGGCGAGAGACACTCCGATCCTCTGAAGATCTCTGGGAAAACACAGACAGAGACGGCGTCGCCTCGTCATCACTACAGTCTCATATTCGCGTGTCTATTATTAAAGGTGCCGTGCGTAGAATTTCACACCAGAAAATCTTCACTACATTAATCATCAACATGGATTATAAAAAAAAGAAACTGTGCAACTGCTCTGGCATTTGCACAGCATGTACAACAGTGTGTTAGTAATGACCAAGCACCGGCCTATGTTTAATGTTTAACAGACGGCAAAAATATCTGTTACTGACATAATTTTCCCTGAGCTTTTATTATATACATTGGTACATTCCCATTCAAACAGCTTTACAGGTTATGGGAAGCATTGAATATTCCTGCCATTTCTGTTAATTAATAAAGACACAGTCCTGACAGGTGAAATATAAAGCAGTCAGCCATAACATTATGACCACACGTGCAATTTAATACAGTCAATACAGCGGCTCTGCCAAGAATTCTACTTTTACACGGTTTTAATTTCTCAGTTTTAGTCCTCAGCTGAAACTGTCATGAAGGTAATAATTCAAGAGGGGGTTCAGATGTTTTTGGGAACCTCCTTCAGTTTCAATATGGTGGGCGAAACATCAGAACCACCTCTTCTTAAAATGCAGCCCTGTACGACTCCACGGCCCACTTTGACTTCAACAATAAACCCACAGTAAAATAATCTCCTCTCTCACGGTTTCAACCTAAAAGCTGAGTGGAGCTGCTGTATTGGACTGGACTGTGTGTTTAATGTATTCACATCACAATACAGTAACACATGCTTTTTATTCAGCATCTTATCCAATTTGCTTTCAACCACAACAAAAACCTACAATATGTGCACATATTAAAACATAAACAGGAATTTGCAATCCGAACAATTAATTCAACAAATCCCCTGTGAATTCTGTGCAACCATAAAAACACTGCCACATTCATCAGCTGAATATCAATTATTGTTTAGTTTTTTTTACAAAAGGCATTTTAGGCTGCAACAATCACAATAAAGTCCATGAAAATTAAGGAGGGGCTGCTCAGTGTATCGCTGTCTATATCTAACATAAATTTAACATGGGCCTCAATTTAGAAATATCATGAATCTGTGCTGCAAAAAGAACAATTAAAAATTAAAAAAAGATTTATAAAAAGTCTCATTATCTATGAGTAGCACTTTTAGAGCAGTTGTAGAGTTTTTAAAAAGAAAAACTTGTTCGTACGGCTCCTCTCTCCTCACTCCCCACTGCTGCTCTGGTAAAACATAACTTAATTAATCCCCGTGGGGAAATTCATCCGCTGACTTTGACCCATCCTGAGTATTCAGGAGCAGTGGGCGGACGCAGTGCAGCAAACAGGGACAAACCTCCAGTCTGAGGCGGTGCCTTGGTCAAAGGTAACGACAGAACTGAACCACAGATTTTACCTCTCCACAGGGGAGCAGGATTGGCTTTGAAACAGCTAACGATGAAATGCCAAAGCTGGGAGTTAAACATTCAAAGCATCAAACCTCAACAGTGTTTTAATTTGAGGACAAAATGGACAGTTCCTGTTTATCGGAGAGTTGGTTGATTGATTAATAAACCTAGTCGGAGTGATACGAAGAGGAGGAGAGGATTGATGTAAGGAGGCCAGAGAAACTGTTGAGGGACACAGACAGGCGCACACATGGAGCAGCAGCCAGAAAACCAGCTGCCATGACAGTCGTCCAACTAACAAGACGCAGACTTGGCAGGTGAGCAGTGTGAGACGCAGACAGGCAAAAGAAAAAAACAGAGAGGCTGTTCTGGGAAGACTTACTCAGCTGTGATTTGTGTGACGAGCGGCAACGAGGTGAAGCCTGAGCCCAGGAAGGAGTCTCGATACTGGGTCATCTTCAGGGCGGCCAGCCAGTCTTCCACCGAGCTCACCCTGCTCAGGTCTGGAGCTCCGCGGTCTAACAAGGGATGGTGGGAAGGACTGCAGGGAGTGGACACAGAGGGGCACGGAGGGTCAGGAGAAACATTTCATCTGCGTTACAGAGGGAGGAGACGCAAGAGTGTGTGTGGATGCAAATGAGCTGCTATCGCTCCTCACCCAGGGGCCACTTTGTTGATGCCAGCTTTCAGAGATGCAGGATTGCGTATCATTTTGTCCAGCATGCTGACAATATCAGAGAACTTTGGCCGAGCGTTCCTGTCTTTCTGCCAGCAGTCCAGCATCAGCTGGTGCAGCACTACCGGACAGTCCATGGGGGCTGGGAGCCTGAAGTCCTGCTCTATGGCATTTATCACCTGGGAGGCGGTGGGAGAAGGAAAAAAATGAGGACACACAAAATGATTGATCTGTATTTTATTTTCTGTATTTCAATCGGTGCCTTTGTTAATCCACACTGAAGTCTAACGAGCTCTAAAGTTCCTCTCAGCGTTTCAGCATCTTTCAGCTCATTGTTTCGGTTCACTGATGTGGTTCACGCCCACTCTTTAATGGACCTTGTTTCCAGCCACACCACATTGTCAGCACATTTTAAACCTGAACAATACTTTATTATGGGTAACCGCAGGCTGCAGAGGCTCACAGAAGCCCTGACACCTCCCAAATCTCAACAAAGCGTTCTGCGGAAATGTGCATCAAACAAGCTGATTGGGTAATGTTGGAGGTCGGGATGGAAATGGCCAAGGAACCGAAAGAAGAATGGAAAAGTAGAACATGAAACAGAATGTGTGTAGCTTTATTCAATAAGAACAAAGGACAGGACATCGTAGTTGACTTATGTTTATTCACATCCATATCTGAGCAATGACTGCAGAAACCAAGGAAGCTACCAGGGACCACACCTCAGCAGAACTTTGGCAGGGGGATAAAAAAGTTAATCAGGTCCATTTTATCGTTGGACTCCATGTTTATCTGTACAGATGCTGGGTGTTGTGGATTTTTTACGGGCGCTTTAGTTTCAGAAGTGTTTCTTCATTTTCAGACAATTGATGTTTGTTAAATGCGATGATGCTTCCTGGTGGATATGTGCATCTACCACGCAAGCGTAAAATGCAAGTATCGCAACAACGTTTATGTAGTGTAATTCTATAATTCTTCTTTAAAAAATTAAATGTCCAATTTTTGCAAAAGTGTTCATCACATCAAGCTTAGCAGAGATACACAGAGGTTGATTTCCCTAAGTGAACATATTCAAATGACAGGCTGGGAATAATTTCTAGAGGGATTTCGTCAAATGATGCAAGATTGGATCTCTCAAAATCGGCTGCTACTCATTTGGTTATTTAATCGTGACACAGACTTGAATGTAACCCCGTCGCCCCTTTATCCTCCGCCCAAACTGTTGGATCAGGGCACAGAGACAGAGGCAGAAATTCTAGCTATTGGCTGCATCCGCTGCAGTTTGTGCAATGTAAAGTTTGTGCAGAGGGTAATATTTCAATAAAAACTAATCTACAAGTTACCGGGGTCAAGTGTGGTTTGTTGCCCCAAATCAAATTTGACTGAGCATATGTGCATAAGCCTGAGTAAAGAACATATGACAAAGTATTTTTATTTATCAGTGGAAGAAATTAGACTGGGACTTTGGTTCTCAGGCTTGCTTTTGACAAATATTTGAGAAATACCAAGTGAGTGGAAAAAGTTCCACTTTGTTTTTCTAGGTGCCTCAAACAGGCTGAGCTTTTGGTAGGCGAAATTAAAAACGGAGATATTAATAACAGGAAAGTAATCTTCCGATATTACGCCGACATGGACCATCAAGGGGATAAAACCGAATGAAAGATCCGAAGCTGCATCCAAGCCTTTTGCTGCAGTTTAGCAGCTACTTTAGAATCAGCTCTCAGGTTTTGATTTGTCTCTTCCTGCAGGCAGACGATAGTACAGTGAGGATGGGGTTGTCTTCTCTGTTACCGCTCCTTTGTGATTTGGTCTGATAAGAATGGAGTATTTTTAACAGAAGACTCTTGCCTCGTTCAGCTTTATTTAAACCCACAGAAATAATAAAAAAAAAAAGAATCAAAACTTGGATTAGTTAAGAGGATTCAATTTCCATTTAAGAGCTTCATCCTGACACAGCGTTCAGTCGCTGAGTGCGTGCAGATATTCATCGCTGAAGCCCGCCGCCCGCCGCCGCCGCCTCTGATGTTGAGGCAGGTAGTTTCGCACGGTGAACTTTCTGATTTCATTACGGCAGCGCAGGTATCGAGTGTGATAAGAGATCTCTCGGTTATTCTGTGAAAACTTTTAGGCAGGAATTTTGTTTTGCAGAGAGGTTGCGTTAAATACACGAGCGCACCTTCGGGTGCCGAATGTAATTATGCTGAACATCACAGACTTCTAAACTTCTTTGACTGGAAGAATAACTAGCTGCCTTGCCACCCGAAAAATAATCAAAGAATGGAAATACCAAAGTCAGTGATCATTATCTCAAATGATTCTGCCCCGTGTGCCAGAACGTGAAAATAAAATTTTGGAAATGTCTCTCCAACTCTAATTACAATAGCTGTAATGGTAAAACTCACATGGTGGTTCGCACTGACGGCTCAAAAAAGCGGCACCTCATGGTCGTCACACATCAGTTACAATCATCTTTAGACGCTCGATCTGCACGTTCTGTAAAGTTTCTCTTGTTAGTAAGAAAATACTCGTGTAAACAGATGCTTCGAAGCATCAGGAAACAATCATTTACGGCTTTCCACAGCTGTATATGCTATAAACTCTCAGGAAACATTCATCCACATCATCTTTACTCCTGATTTTTTAACATATTGAACTAATTTGAGGGAGCAATAATGAGGTTTAGAGAAGCCTTTGAACTCTTCCACTGTTCCGCTTTTCATGCTAAGCTAAGCTACAATTCTGAAAAGACAATAAAGGATGGAAGTGAATGACAATGTTCTACCTTTGTCTAATGAATTTACGATGCACTCCGCTCCTGCTGCGTGCGATTGTTGGCACCTTATTTTGTTGTAGAATTTCTTTCTAATTGTGTGAATACATTTTTTATGTTTTCAGTCTGCCAGTCAGTCTTTTCAGACCCTGCCGTCGTCCCCGGCGTGTCCCCGTCATTCCCCATTACCTGACCTCCACATCCACCTGCACACCTGCTCCTCATTCCCTCATTATCTCCACTAGTTTAGCAGCTCTGTAGCCTGCCAGACTCTCTGGTTTGCCTTCCTGCCAAAGCATCTCAGCTTTTGTCTTGTTTTGTCCTTCCGACCTTCGTTTTTGACCTCTGCCTGGCTTTGGACGAGTGCCTACGTGCTTTTACCCCTTCGGTGTGACTTTGCTTTGGTTACTGACCCACAGCAGTAAACCTTGACTCATCTCCAACTGTTCTGCCTGTGATTTCTGCTTTTAAGTCAAGTTCTGGGGCTTCTGCTATGTTTTAAGCCACATTTTGAGCACAGATTTGCACCTCGGCGAAAGGCAAAGCGTAATAAAATTCCTTGAAACAAAAACCTCGACGTGCTTTTGGACCACCCCTATTACACTTTCCACTTACAAGTCCGTGTCAGTGTACTTGTAAGCCTACCTAATGGTAAGCCGAGGGAACGCGGCACTTCCACTACTGTAAATGCAGAGCTGGGGATTTGTCTGCTTGCTGAGTGAACTCTACTTGACCCCGACACACTTCTCAGGCTTTGTGCGGCATAAATTCTCTCTAAGCACTGCTGTCAATCAAAGCAGCACCGAGTGTAGTGAAACATCACAGGTCTCTTTCATGATTAATTCATGTCGAATACAGCACCTGTGGTGGCTCCGCTGACAATTTCCCCATTCCGTGTTCTTTGAAATTGTGTGTGTGCTTTTACATATGTGTGCCTGCAAGTGTGTGGTTTAGGGGTGTGTGTGTGAGTGTGTGTGTGGGGGGTACGTGTGAGTTTGGGGTGTGAGGTTCATGCATAGTTAATGCCCCAACAGACCCTCGTTAGCTATAGTGGTAACACACACTTTCACAATCATTATACATCGTCTGTGCCATTAAAATACTGTCTGTGTCGTTATACTGAATATCTGCCATTACTGCAGCATAAGCTTCTTCTATTGCTCTGGAATAACCATGAGGGGGAGGGGGTGGGGTGGCGAGAGAGAGAGAGAGCAGGTGAGAGGGAAGAGATGAGGGGAAATGTGAAATAAGGGGAAAGAGATAGTAAAGATGATGAAAAAGCCAGACATGGAAATGACAAAAATGAGGAAATATTTAACTGTTATTGGTTGAAAACGTGTGTCTGCGAGTGGATCACACCGCTGATTAACTCCTCATCAGAGAAGCAGCTAAACAGACATTCCAAATTAAAATAGGTCCAACACAGATTAAACCCTGCTGGAAAGGAAGAGTGGTCTGAAAACTGTGGTACCACAGAGACAGAGAGACAAAAAAAATATGATTTGGCGCAACTAAAACAATCAGCGACGCTTTGTCACATTGTGCAGCAACAAAATGTATTTTCAAGTTTAAAATCAAGACAAACTGAGTGTCGAAGCCTTTAAAGACTCCAGAAAGCAAGAGCTGGGATTCAGAGCCTCAGTGCTTTGATGTAGGTTTTAGTGCCAAAACTATAATCTGTGCATCACATTTCTTCACCGAACAGAAACCTTAAAATAAAAATGTCAGAAAATCCGATCTTCTGGAACCTCCTTTTTCCGTGTACATGATCCCCTTTAGGTTTAAACAGTAAAAGTGAATTTGTAGCCTTATGAAAGGATGTGAGACTGAGCATCACTCTGTATTTAACACACAGACAGCTGAGAGCGGTGCAGCTCTAGTGTAAAAACACAGGGATGAATGTAATTAAACCGCTTGATAACATCAATGTGATGCTGGCACGCTCAAAAAAATGTTGGAGCAAACACTGAAATGTTGAGCAAGTTGAACATATTGTCAACAGAAATGGAATAAAGTTGTCAAGATAATAAAACATTCCCTGGAGAAAACATCAGCTGGAAAACAGAATTCTGGGGCTTTTTGTTCCAATATTCCAGGGAATAAACATTTCTGTGACACTTTGATTTTCAAATTGATGTCCTCATTTTTTGTGTGTTTTTCCGACATGCAGACATCCTGCTGTGAGACGACGAGACGACGTAGGAAACAAACATCCTCCCACACACACACACACACACACACAAACATGAATATTTATTAAAAATCAACAGCTGAAATTTGGAGCCGACCTGAATTTGAACAGCGTATCACATTCCTCCGAGCTCTGTTTTATTGGATGGGAAGTGTGGAACTGCTTTCTTCAGGTCTGTGCAGGTTCTGCGCTGGACAGTCCGACACTTTTCCTGAAGCCGCCCCACTTCACGTCACTGTCTCACTGAACGGTCAACTTTCACTTCAGTCCGACTGAAGCAGTTTATCTCTGTGTTTCCCCAGAGGGGTGGGATTATACCAGGTGATGAACAGCATTTCCTGTACCAAGACATTTGAATGGGTTCGATATTTGTCTGATCAGAGTGGATAGTTTTTCTCCGCATATTATTTAAAGGCCATTTTCTCGAATCAATGCCAAGTCCGGACGCTCTGGTCGAGTCTTTCCTCCTCATAGTGGGGTCGAGTAGAAAACAACTTAGCACTTTTGTTTCTGCTGGCATCAAGACGATTGCCTCTCGCTTGGCTGTCGCTTTATTAGAGGATATTCAGCTTTCCCCTGTCATGTGGCCGGGCACTATATGAATTTCCTGAGCTTTGAGGGATCGCAGAGCTGCAAATCCAGGGGATCAATGAACAGCGGCTGTCGATGGCCCAGCTTCTTGAATCAGCCCCTTCCAGTGACAGTTGGATTTTTTGGCCATTTCCGTCTGTTACTGGGGTCGGCTGGACCTCCACCTCCAGAGGTTCCAATGTGTTCAGCCCATGATCCACGATTCGTCACGAGTACAGTCTATAACGTTAGGTGGGTTACGTTCTAGACATATCTCAAGGACAATTAAATCCCAACAGATGGAACGCATTACGATGTGTGAGGACCCACTGAGGCTCAATGAATCACCCAATGTCGCCGCTGCCACTTCTCGCCCGTCGCTGTGTACCAGCGAGTGGCTTGTCTGTTCTCCAGCATTTTATGGGAAGTCAGTCTAAGTTCAACAAGGGGCTCCTCATTTATCCATCACAGATAACCATCACTCTTTGGAATCCCACAATGCCTTGCAAAGCAATTAACTCGGTGCTCATTAAAAATTAAAGGTATGTTTTCATGTCATTGTGGGTTAGTGAGCGTAGATTTGTGCCAATCGGAATTAAATATAAAAGACAATAAAATGTGCAGTGAGTGAAGAAGTATGAATTCTTTCTGATGCAACTGAAAAGAGAGTGATTCTCTTTTCCTGTCTGTCTCATCCACCCACACACACACACACACACACACACACACTGAAACAAGCTGCTGCTGACTTACATCTTGGTTGCTCATGTCCCAGTAAGGCCTCTCTCCGTATGACATCACCTCCCAGGTGACGATTCCATAACTCCAGACATCTGAGGCTGACGTGAACTTCCTGTAGGCGATTGCCTCCGGAGCTGTCCACCGCACTGGGATTTTACCACCCTGAGAGAACGAACAAGAGGAGAAAAGATAAATAGCGGAAAGAAGCAAAAGAAGAAAACATCTTTTTTTGTTCCCTCCACTCTGGCTGTGCACGTTCATCACGCAGTGTGAAGCTGCCACAGACAGCCCATAGCACATTACCTGTCCTAGCACGGCATTAATATGACAGGACCGACTGTTAATGTAATGATCATCACAACCCTCAACAGACACACCGATGGAAACTGTGTGTAGCACGTTTCCTTTCATACTACGAAGTCGCAGCCGTCTATGTACATGAGTCACCTGCTGCATTTACACTAGTGTCACATACTGTTTTCACTGGGAGAAAGACAAAGGTACATATGCTTGAATTTTAATAAAATGTTTATCTCTAGTGTAAGAATAAAGACAAAACAGATTTTTGACTGTGCAGAAGATGGATAACATATGTTCCACATACGTATTATTCACTCACATCTGTTTCTGCTTGTCTTTTTTTTTTTTGACTCAAACCAGTGAGCATCGAAACCTTTGTTCTTCTAACTGCGTATTTTAAAGCTTCATTCTTACAGGACTGTACGTCCGCCTATCTATTCATTGTCTTCCAATAATCCAGAGTCGAGCTGGGATGGATGCAGGATTATGATGACTCCCCCATCCCCAAATTCCATTAGGATGCGATGCAAATCAAATAATGGCCACGTTTGTCGCCTATTGGACCAAAGGATGAAACACTGCGGCTGTGAAGGCGGTAATAATGATGAAAGGCGGAAAGTTGTTGAAATTTCTCTTTCTTACATCCTTTCCATGTTTCTCAGCGTGTGAGCACTTACATACACACAACATTTGTTTGCTTTCTGTAGGTCTTAACCATCATTTGCGCTGCAAACGTGCTGCATTCATTTGAGAGCAAGGATCGTTTGATGGTGAGAATTACAGCTCTGTTAGGACGAACTCTAGACCCGTTCCTATGAACGTGAGTCCGGCCTGCTGGTTAGCGAGCCGGCAGTCGGCCATCTTCGGGCTACGCTGGGACCGCAGCATTTGTGTGTCGTCGTTGTGTGGGTGTGTGTCCTTACCAGCGAGCTGGTGTAAGTGGGGTCGGAAGTGTCCTCCTCCAGATACCGCGACAAGCCGAAGTCAGACACCTTACACACCAGGTTACTGTTCACCAAGATGTTCCGGGCTGCCAGGTCCCGGTGAACATAACTCATCTCTGCCAGGTACCTGCAACATCAACACGATTCATTGTGTGAAAGAGCGTGTTATCTGCTGCCAGCTACCAAAAAAAAGGGAATGGATTCAGTGTGTGTCCGACTTATCACTACCGGCTACATTCGATCATACAAGGCTGTGATTTAACACTGTATTTGTGTGTATGAACATGTTTGTGCATTATCGCAGCCAAATACTTGTGATGAAAGACAGACAGAAACAAAGTGTGTGTGTGTCAGTGGGCTGTATAGATGCAATTTAGTTCAAACTATAGTTGTGTTCATGGCTGGTAACTGCATAATGCCAATAATTCCCCTCACGACTGTAGAAAGACACAACTCTGTATGTGTATGACTTCAAGACATAACCAGGCAATGTTAGGAATCACATGAAATCTCAGTATGATAAAAAAATATATATTTTCACAAAGAAATTGAACTTCTCAGTACAATCACAGAAAGATCAGAAAACTTTTTTGTTCATCTGTATGTAATAAATGTATATCTGTAGCGGGAGTGTGTGTGTGTGTGTGTGTGTGTGTGTGTGTACCTCATTCCAGATGCGATCCCTCTCAGCATACCAACCAGCTGTATCACTGGGAACTGCCCATCATTCTGCTGCAAAACCATGAACCGTGACAGGATTATTTTCACTTTCTGTTATCAGACTTTTTCACTTTAGTTATTTAGAAACAGTCTGGCAGGTGAACAGATATGTCGGCCTTCCACACAGAAAATCTAACGGCGTACCAACTGCGGTCGACGCCCAACGAGAGAATTAGTGTTTGCAAAGATGTTACATGTAGTTTGTCGTGACTGTAATGAAGTTGATTAATTTTTTATTGATTTTGCAGCCCTCGAGGTTCTTTTACTGCTGTAACACCTCATCTCTGGGGTTAAAAGACAAGGAATTGTGAGCGAATGCTGATAAATCTGAAGTCGTCAAGCCAAAACACGTTCCGACGTTGCACGTCCACTATCGGCCCAGTCGAAGCTGCGGGCAAGAAAGGAAAATTCAGACACCACCAGAGGTTTAGGATCCAGTTTAGATCTACAGTGTGACTGCTGTTCAGACCCGCCTCCCCAAACCAATACACAGTGCACCTGCAAAGTCTGTTAATCCCACTTTTCCAATATTAATCTCCATTCATTTGAATCTTTGTGTTGACACAAAAGACACATGGCTTTGTGCGATACAGGTCACGATGACAGCAGGCGTTTCGACTCACCTTCAGCACAGACATTCAAAAACAGGAATAAAGGCCTGCACTTATATGAGAACACACCTCCTACCAAATTAGTTTTCTTGAAGCATAGCGAACCCCTTAGGAACATCCTAATAACATTTAAATGTGGTCGTGCTTTGCATATTAACAGAACATTCAGGACATGAATACAGAGAGATCATTGCTTCATGGTGCACATCTTGGAACTGCATTTAAAGCTGATACTGAACATTTAATGTTAATATTTCTATCTGTGAGTGATTCTGCTGGGTACAAAAGCAATTACACAAATCTTTTCTTTTCATTTGACTTGTGTTGTATAATTTGAGAAGCTGGATGTCTGTTGTTATTATTATTTTGTGACTTCACTCCTTGGACCAAACTGTCTCTGTCTCTTTAGAAACACTGTTGACATCCCTGCTGACATAGTTGCAGATGAAGGTGTGCGTGTGTCTTTTAATTCACTTTGTGCATCAAACCGTGTCTTTGATGCTCCTCTAGGCTAATCCTCTGTAGGCAAAACCTTTTTCTGGGTACACACGCACAGACCCACATCGATCCTCTGGGTCTGGTGCCTGCAAGATGGTCACGCTAGGACAGCAACACCAGTAAGATCGATCACTGAATGTGTGTGTGTGTGTGTGTGAGTCAGTAGATGATTTCTGAGTCAAAAGGGGTCACGCTGTGAGAAGTGAACATCAAAGAGTTTTTCCTTCTGTTTTTAGAGGCGCCTCGAAAGGAGGGCAGGATCAAAGCGACGGACAGAATGACAGTCTGACAGACTTACAAGACGAGGAGGAAAAAGGAGAACAGGAAGGAGAACGAGAGGAAAAAGCTGGTTTGTTTCTGACTTGGACTCTCCAAGCGTCTCCCACTCGGAAATGAAAATAAATGTGCATATAGATACAGAAACACACCGAGTTTGTAATTATGGATGCTTCTGTTTATCTTTAAGCTAAAATAAGATACATAACACCGGAGATTTTCATTTATTCAGCAGCTTCAGTTTGTGTGTTAAAATAAACCTGTCGATAGCTGTCAGTCATCCATCCATTATCTTAGCCTGTTAAGGACTGTGAGGCACTGGAGCTGATCCCAGTTGTCACTGGGCAAACACCGGGATCTCCAGTTTAGGATCAACGCAGAGACACAAAAACCCTTTCAGACATGCACTGGAATCCAGACATAATCTAGATTTTAGCCGGGTGGAGTGTAATGTATGTGTGAACATCTCTGGCCCCAGACATTCGCTACATCTTCTCCAGTCAGCTCCTTAGTGCAAAGTCTGGATTATCTCTAGATCATTTACATGACGTCCGAGTGTTGATGACGTCGATTTCCAGGGACTTTCCGGGCAAATACAAACACCCTAAAGTGAAAAACTCACACTAATACTACGGATAAATTTTGTACATTTACGTGTAGTAAACTAATAATATTGGTCGTGTTATCCGCCATCGCCATCAAGAAAAACACTTCCGCTGCTTTTTTTTGGGTCATGTCCCGCCCCTGCTCAAAGTGCCCAAACACCACCCCTTGCCCAATTAGTTGGAGTGTTTCCTGTATTTTTGAACGCATCTCCCCCGGACTGCCTCTCCATGTTGGCTGCATGTCTGAAAGGGAAACTCTAGACTGAGTCTAGACCCGATCCTCCAGCCATTCTCTAGAGTTGATGTCTGAAAGGGGCTGTACAAAGACAGACAACCATTCACACTCACACTCACATAACATGCATGTCTTTGACTGTGGGAGGAAACCCCCACTAACATGGGGGGACATGCAAATTTCAAACAGCTGCAACCAGTGACCTTTATTGTGAGAGAGTGTGATGTCATCAAGCAAAACCAGGGAACTTTTTGAGCAGGCTTTAGTTCCAGTATCACTGAACATGCTCATTCTCTGCGAGAAGTGAACCGACCGTATCTGTTTGCAACCAAAGACCATGAGCATCAGTTACACGCAGGGTGAACGTGAGTTGCAGAGGCTTCCTTTAGTCGATGCGTATTCCCCGCACTCTGAGCTCTTTCTTAGCCTTCCTCTCCTCCACTGGTCGCTCGATGTGTGTGTTAGATGCTCGGTGAGTGTACAGAGAGCAGATCAGTTACCTAAGCACTAAAAGCCAAATGGTCCATATCAGAGAAGCCCAACAACAAAACAAGTCAGAACAAGGGTTTCAAGTCGGAAACTATGGTGGACTGGTTCAGTTTTTGCAAATGGGAACTGACACCGTTTCAAATTTCAACGCGTGACCTACGAACTAGCTCGTGTGAGCTGTGAGTTTTACTGACTGCTCTTCCTTTGGAGTCACCTTAAAAATTTGATTGTTAAGCGTAAAAGGGTTGTTTTCAGAGCGGACAGGCAAAATGAGCCAAAAAGTCTCCCCTCAACGGAAGGATTCCGGCATTCCGGTGTATGCGTATGGGTGTAAAGCATGCAGGTGTTATTTACCCTGAGAAATGAGTCGAGAGCTCCATTCTCCATGAACTCCGTGATGATCATTGTGGGCCTGCTCTTGGTGACCACACCCTCCAGCCTGATGATGTTCGGCTGGTCAAACTGGCCCATGATAGATGCCTCAGACAGGAAGTCCCTCCTTTGCCTCTCGGAGTAGCCCACCTTCAGCGTCTTGATGGCCACAGGAATTTCTTTTTTTCCAACAGGCTTCAGGCGGCCTTTGTACACCTCCCCAAACTCGCCTGAAGCAGAAGAAAACAGAAGAAAAGGCGAAGGAAAGTGTTTTTAGATGCTGCCTTAAATACATTAATAAACAGTAAAAGAGGCTAATATATAACTGCACATCGTTTTGGGTCGTCTGTGAAAGCATCGCCGTTTTCTCTTCATCATTGAACATCTTCCATCAGGTGTTCTTGTTGAGGAGCAGCGTGAGGGAAGTTCAATACAGACTCTGCACATTAGTCACATGCTGATGGTCTGTGAGCTGCTCTGATTGACACGGGGGCCCAGGGCTTTGCTCAGAGCCACACTGATGGACCGAACACCGAAAACCAAACGCCCTCCATGACTCCTCTCAGGGATGAGACAGGGTTCGGTACCTGTGGCACAGAGGGTAAAAAGGCTCCGTGCCGTTTGTACTGCGAAGGCATTTTGTTTGCACCGCACACATCTCTGGCTTTAAAAAAGGCGGCCGGTGACCTGTTGGCTAGGAGACCGCACTGAAACACAAAGTTCACCTGTTCAATCCCTGCGGTTCAATTAATCTTGCAGCCTAAAGCATTTTCTAACTTTGCTTGTGTGCCTCGAAGCAGCATTTATTGTTTAGAGGTCCAGCTGGGAAGGCCACTATCACGTATTACCTGACCAGACATGAATATGCAAGAACTACTTATGTGCATATGTTCAAGTATGAAAGACACTGAACACTTGTGCGGCGGCTGCAGTCGTCAGTGCGAATGGGTTAAGGCGACATGATTGTAAAGTGCTTTGGGTACTGACAAGGTAAAAAAGCCCATTTAATTTTTGTCCATTCACCATTAGCTTATTATATTGAAAAATAAGGTGTTTTGATGCAACTCTTACATATCTTTCAAATCACACATCACATTAAAAATGTGTGGGCCTCCAAGCTGAAAGCAAAAAAAAAAAAAAATCAAAAATAAACAATCCCAAAAGTTCGTCACAATTCAGTGAAGCAGTATTTTGATAGAGGATTTGCTCATCACCATTTATCTGTAACCAACATCGTCGGCTGCAGTTATCAGTCCAACAAAGTTTATTTGTGCTGAAAAATCTGTCTCCACCAACTCATTTAATTTAATTTCACCCATCTCATTTCATATATTATTAATCTGAATCTGCAGAGTAACTGAAAAAAGGCCATAAAAAAATGCAGTGGAGTAAAGCAGCAGTGGGACAGAAGCGTGATATTGCATATAATATTGGCCAATAATGTTGTGGAGAAGACGGAAAAGATAAAATGGACAAATTATTAAAAAATTTAGTTGTTTTGAGTCTGTTTGTGGCATTTTTACGTGTGATTTTAAATGTCTGGTTTGTGCTGCTTTGTGTGTTTTTAGTCATTTGGTGTCAATCTTTCCTTCTGTCTCTTGTTGATCGCTTGTACTTATTTTAATAGTTTCAGGCCAAGAAATGTTTTTGTTTTTGGTTGATTTTTGTGCATCGCTGTTTCTGGGAAGTGTGCGCATTGTAACAGTGTTTATTTCAAGCCCAAGCCTTTTTATTTTTGCTCAGTTTACAATATGTGTACATGTCGTTTTCGTTACGCTCCCGCATTTCAATCCGTAATTTGGTTGGTCATGATATTAATTGGTTTGAACCTCAATGAACTTGTTCAATACAGAGAAAATTCCATTTCTCTGAAGACACAATGTCTTTTGTCAAAATAAATGCAGCTATATACTGCTCCAGGACATGAAAATTGAATATCACTTCAAAATAAAAGTCCTTATTTCAGAGAGAAAAATCGGCGTGTGAATAATGGATGAGTGATGGGAATTGGATGACAGACTATGGCGTCCTGTCTCACTGTGATCTCTGCTCCACATCTCACTGCTCATTAAAAACTATCTACTGTCAGTGCTGTGAACCAGCAGAAGGAGAGAATGATGGAGGGCAAAATCGGAGGGGAAATGAAAAGAGGACGAGTGAAGAAAAGGAAAGATGATGGTTTGGAAATGAGAGAGAGAGAGAGAGCGAAGAGGAGAAACGTGTGTCGACAATAAGCGAGAAAAGGATGAACTGATGAACGGAGAAGGAGAAAAACAGTAATTTCTCTCAAAGAAGGCAAGATAATATGACATGTCACTTCTGCTTTTCCAAAATAGAGGTGGCCGAGGACAGAGGGAGTATTAGGAGACGAATTCTTTGGTTTTGTTCTAAAATCTGAGTTCATCCAAACATAAGCTGAATAAATTAACGGCCCTGTTAGATGATCCATCATCATTTATTTCTACTGTAAATGAAAGTTTTCCCAGACTTAACTTCAGTCAAATAAAATGCTTTTTATGTAGGACATTTCTTACAGCGCGAGATCGTAATAAGGAAACAGGAAAAGAGAAGGTGTTATCACAGAGGGAGCGAAAAGAGAATAAGGTGAGATATTTTTATGATCTCCTCAGGGTGCATTCTTCTTTTATCTTCCCTCCTCAATCT
Organism: Channa striata; assembly: GCA_033026295.1. Lineage (NCBI taxonomy): Eukaryota > Metazoa > Chordata > Actinopteri > Anabantiformes > Channidae > Channa > Channa striata. Next base: position 5,670,017 of record CM065179.1, on the reverse strand, counting down.
GTTGTTCTGCCTTTTCCCCCCTTTGGCTCTTTGTTTTAGCATTTCCCTCTATGCAAACAAACTCTGAAACTCCAGAGGGGCCGTATCACACGGAGAGACGGAGATAGGGGCATCAAAGAAAGACAATGAGCAACTCAGATGAGAAAGGAGAAAAAGTGCTGTGGATGAATTTTCGCTTGCTATCGCAGCGGAGCATTTAAGGACCCCGTCTCATATCGCCCAGGCTCATATTTTCCCCTCCCTTCTCGTCGTTCTCATCCCTCCTCTGTCACCTCTGGCTGAGGTGAGAAACCTTCCTCTGAGAGAAATAAAGCGAGAAACGGAGGGATTATGGAAAGCCTCTCAAAGTGGCTCAACAGACTAAAGCCCAAAGCACATACTCACAGCGGTGAGTGTCTGGATCTGGTTCGTGACCTTTATCACCAAAAGCTCCATGGCTATTTGGGTTTGATTAGTTTTGGTCCAAAGAAAACAAGTTCTAGGTTATCAGGGGTATAAAATCATTGTTCCAGCTAAAATAAGCTGAGGTGCAAAATGACCAATCTTTACAACAATATATTTTTTATATCTTTATATGTCTCGATATTTCACAATAATACTGAAGGGCAGCTATACACTTATTGGCCACTTTATTAGGTACACCTCTACAGTCTAAGACAATCCAATACAGCTGCTCTGCCATAATTTCACAGATTTGAAAGGTGATAATTCTACTCGCTCTTCACTGTTGAGGTTGAAGTGGGTGGTCGAGTTGTACTGAAGTACATCGGAAGAAGAGATGGTGCTAATGTTTGGCAACCTCAATTTTAAATAGGGTCATATAAAATTATTGTAAACATTGTAAAACCAGAATTCACGGTGAAGCTGCTCTTGTGGATTTCAGACAGGAACTCTAGAGAATGTCAGGAGGATCTGGTCCAGACACTGTGTAGACACATGCAGCCGATATCGAGGGATAGTCTGGGATAGATGGATGATTTCACACTTGTACGAAGCAAGAGCAAAGCTGCGGAAGTGACAGTGTCAGTTTTCCTTGATGGCGATCATGGAAAACACTTCCCACTCACTATTAATGTTGGCATTGATATCGATAGTAAATGCTTTAGTGTGAGTTCTTCACCTTTGGGTGTTTCTATTTGCCTGGACGTCACAACACGCACACACACCCTTTGGGTAAAGTCTGGATTATGTCTGAATTCCAGTGTATGTATGAAAGTGGCTTTAGATTGTACAGGTGTACCTAATAAAGTGGCCAGCGAGCATACAACTTTCAATCTTCCATATTAATTTGACCCCCCAAAAAAAAAAACATCCTACCAACCGTACAAACAAACAAAAATCCACATACACGCTTAGATTTTCATATCGACCGGTGCTGTAATTGTTGTGTCTGCCTCAGTCATCAGCATGCAAATAATAAAAAGCAGTTTGGGCTTTAGAATTCACGGTTTTATGTTGTGCCGACCTTCATGTTATAAAAATTAGAATATGTCTTGGTTAAGTTAAAGAGGGAGAAATATGCTTTTCCATATTTTTAGCTGTAATTTGCCAAAGTTGAAATACAGGAGCTGAATGTAATTGGACAGAAACCTAGTGTCTGCTCCGTCAACAATCCTTTGGGTTTCTATATTCCCAAAAGTCCTGCACATGATCATTATCTGCCCGTAAACAAACCTCCGTTTCGGCAGGAGTTTGCAGGCCCACCCACAGGTTCCCGGGGAGGTTTGTCTCCACTCTGTTCCGCACTAAGCCTGCTTTGTGTCGGTTATATCTGCCGCAGCGGCACTGGAGAACCACAACGTCTGTTAACGAAGGAAGATCTACGCAGGACATGTGATTAAAAGCCCAAATTGTAGCACATGACACCAGTGAACCTGTTGTCGTTACAGTATTTAACGGAAACGTGCTGCTCTTATCTCTCTCAGAAAAATATGCTCACGTGCATATTCCGATTCTATCTCTAACATGTTTGTCTGGATCTGAAGAGATTCTGCATAGAGCCCGATTTAGACAAATAGCTATTATTAGACGTTGTCGGAAACCATTTCAGTAGAGCGGGAGAGTAAATATATCAACTTAGTTTGTTGCTGGTAAATCAAGACCCTTGATCTTATGAAGTGCAGGGTTTTACCTTATTTTTGTGTTTCTTGTTTCCATCTTGTCTCCTTTTTTTTCCCCATCAATGCAAAAACTCCCCCCCAAAACATTTTCAGAGGAAGCCCTGGGACTCTGTTTCACATCCAACTGTCTCCATTTGCCAAACATCACACAGCATTTTTACAGTGCCGAGCTCAGATAGCCAAAGAGAATGCATGAAGACAGTTTTAATTTATTCCTGTGAAAGTTTTCGGCATGAATAAAACATCTCTCCTGACATCAAAGGGAAAAAAATAAAGCAAAATAATAAATTGGCATTGCACATTTCCAGATCTTTCTCATTGACACAAAAGTCTGGCACAGTTGAAGAAATTGATTAATTTACTGTAGAGTGTCTGCTGTTTCAAGTGACAGTTGGTCTCATTAAAGAAACCAAGGTTTACTTTTCCAGCGCTCCCGTTTGAAGCAGGGTACGCTGGATGTAGTGACGGTGAATTAAAAAAAATGTTTTTACTTCAACCGCAGCGCGAACAGAATGAATGCACAGTAAAACTATTTTTGACACATTTTTAAAATGTCAGGAACAACGTGCCAGAAATCTGGAGGGTCAAAGACTCAACCTTTGTACTGGTGTAACGCTGACCCCCCCTTTAAGGCACCTCTGGCAATTCATGCACTGAAGTATAATACGCTGCCCTAAGTGCCCCAGAGTTCATTTTAAACAGCTCCTGGTATCAGCGGTGTGAAGTATAACACACACATCACTTTGAATGGCACATCTCATGGTGCTTCAACAGTGATGTGCTGTTAGTTTTGCACACTTGCAACTTTCAGGCTTAAACACTGTTGGACTGATTAAGTTTGAAGATTCAGCTTCCTGCAGCATAATAAGAAGCTGAAGGGGAAACGCGGAGCCTCTCTGAGCCCACTGGTTAAACACAATAACACACGACTGGTTAGACTACGTCATCAAAAAACTGACCACCTCCTTTTCCCGCATACACCCAACTACTTTCTTGTCAGTGAAGTTCTTTGCGACTTTCGCTGCTTCCCTTCCAGTCTAGTGTAATATCTGATTATTAAGAACTCTCGCTCAAACACAAATGTCAGCATAACTATTCATATGTTGCACACGTCCATAATAACTTTGCTTGAGTCGGAATCGTGTATTAAATACTGTATCTCTTGCAGTGCACGAGTCGAGTCTCCCAGGAAACACGACCTCTGTAGCTGATTTCACAGTAAACTAAAAATCATTTCGTCCCCACAAACCCATGTCTGTCCCATGTATCTCTAAAGAGGGTTCGGAGAAGGGTCGACTCTTCCACGCCAGTTTGGTACACGCTTTACAGAACGGAATAGGTGGTGTTTAATCACTACCTGATCCAATGACTTCCTCGATTTTGACACAGGAGGGGTCGATTTCCTTGGCAAACTCTCGCACAGCCTCATTGGGGTCTTCATAGGTGAAGGGGTCGATGTAGATCTTGACCCCCGGTGAACTGTGACCCTCGGACAGGGAGGGAAAAGTCACAGTGGGAGTGGGGCAGCTGAACATGTCGGGCCTCAGCGTCACCTCTGAAGAGAGAATGAGAATGATGAATACTGTGTGTGAGCATAAATACGACCTGATTGAATAGGTGAAGCAGAAGTGCCCGTGTGGGTCGTACCTCCTCCTGTGTTGTACTGCTGCAGCTTGTCACCGTACACACTCTCCTTCAGCTGCCTTCGCCTAAGAGACGCAAAAACCCAGACTGAGACACCTGATGGAGGAAAGTGGCAACTAGACAGAAACGTTACACAAACGTTGCTGCTAATTGGTTCTCTCCTCTTTAGTTTGGCGGACATAAAGTGAACGATCTTCAAGAACGTCCGTATTTACTGGTTTCCTAACGATGGAGACCTTAGAGTGCAGGCAGGAGAAAATCCTTGCTATTTCTTGGCGGTCATGGCGGTCACATTTCACACCTAACATGCACGTTTTAACTCACGTAGAATTAAATTTAATAACCACAGCAAACTGGGAAGAAAACTCAGAAATATTTTGTCTTGCTTCATTTATCTGATGCATATACAGCAGTTCAGCTTAAACCTGATAAAGACCATTATTCCTCGTTCCCGGTCGTTGTTCAAACGTATCCAGATTTTATAAAGTCACAAAAGGGACTCAAATTATGTTCACAAGGACTGTATGTCCTTATGCATCCAAGAAGACGTTGTTTATTGTTCCCTTCAGGTCCTCTTGCTCACAAAATGAGTCATGTGATTGTGAAGGAACAGAAAAATCCGCTGCACTGCATTTTAGCAACTTACTCACTAAGTTGCAAATCCCACAGTAAAGGCAAATTCAACCAAGCCCCATAAAGACTGTGTGACCTCGCAGTTCTGTCCAATCACTGCAACTTTTCTGCAAATTGTCCCTGAACGCCTCACGTAACGCGCCACTAAAGCTGATGGTGATTTCTAACGTTATGTCGTTGTGACAAAGTTAAATCCCCATTTCCAAAATAGTGATTATAATTCGCAGGCATCAGGAGGACGATATTTTCTATGCAGGGACTCTGACAATTTTCAGGAATGGTGGGATGCAGACGTTGCTGCTGCGGGCAATGCAATTCCAAAATGATCTTCACGAGAGCACGAGTAAAGTGAACTACACGATGACCAAATGACAGAGGCTGCTGAACTCAGAGCCACTGCAAGTGTTGAAAAACGATTAAATGATTGTGGTTAGGATTCACGTTAATGCAGTTTAAATCAGACAAACTGGGTCAGAACAATGAGGTTTATTCTGGCTGAAACAAGATGCCTTTGATTTTTAATAAATTGTGCAGTAAAAGTGCAACTTTTTGAACAATGAACAATTTTCACTCGTTACTACAATTCTGCAAAATGCATCATCATTTAAAAAAAAAAAGCTGTCTTTAAATCAGGGATTTTAGGATGCAAGGATCTGTGGTTTATCATCATCATTAAATCACACCATTATTAAACCATGCAGAGTTTGTTGTTTTGTCTGACAACGTGCTGACTGGTAAAGTCGTAACGTATGTACGAGTAAACATGAGGCATGTTTGGTGAATTTTTAGACAACGGCGGGTGTCTGTGCATTACCTGGTACAGATGATGGTGATCGCTACCAATGAGACGATGCACACTCCACCCACTAACGAGCCTGCAATCAGAGAGAGCTGCTGTCCCAGCTCCGACTTATACTCATCTGCAAAAGCACAAACACAGTCCAGCACGGAAATTGCAAAGAAAGGTGTCATTTTCATATTTTTGAGGCTCTCGCACGTTGACACACCTGGCAGTTTCTCAGACACATGAAGCAGGGCAGAATTTAATTATGTCCGTCAGATTTTCACTCTTCACCCCCCCACACACATCCCTACACACACTCCAGCCAACCAGCCCCTCACTCACCGTCGGTGAGGGTTTGGAAGAGCATTTCCTTGCTGTACGCTCCATAGCCGGCCACGGTGCGGGCCCTGACCTGAACCATGTAGCCAGTTCCAGGCCTCAGCCCCTCCAGAACCACACTGGGTGTCTCACTCTGGACCACTGAGCTGTTCAGGACTGATGACTGGGACTGAGGGGAATGAACGTACAGAGAGACAGCGTGTTCAGCTCAGACGAGATTAGTTCTTCCAAAGTTACACTCATTTCTGTTTCCAGACTGACACTTCAGACACTGTCAGACAGGACTGAGTAACTCTGACATCTTCAGCTTAAATTAAGTCACTTTGTGCTTGTCTCACTTTCTTTGTCATTTTCCAACTGGGGAAAAAATTTCAACTACATATTGTTTTTGTGAATGTATCTATGCACCAATTCACACCTAAAAGCTTCACCAAAAAGCATCTGTGGTAAAAAAAAAAAAATATCCAAATACTCTCTGTTTCCAAGATAAATCATATTAGTAGTGCTCAAAACCTTATAGCCAAAGAGAAATCCACAGACCTCTGGAATTACTGGAACTACCTCCAAAAATATGTTTATGAGTTGTGATTTGGGTGAAATAGTCCTTTAGGAATAAAGGAGTGAATTTCTTTTACAGGTCTCTCTGGTTAAAAGTATCTTTACATCTAAAACCACTTCCAGCTGCACTGATTGGAGTGGTGAACATGACTCGCTCAAGTTTTATTGACATCACACAGTTTTAAAAATCTCCGACTTCCTTCGAAGAGTTTGATGATGGAGCCCACACCTCCAGTCAGTTCCAACTGTTTTTATGTCTACAAAGAAATGTGGCCATTTGCAAAGAGATCATGTTTCAAACTCTCATAAATATACATAAAACTAAAAGTAATCTGCATTCAAGGGTTGGAAAACAAGGCACTTTTGTCTTTCAACAGTCCAGCAAAGATGTCTGTCGTCTGCCCGTCATCTTTACCACTTTCTCCAGTTTTCTGAAATCCTCTTTTCACCTCCCTAGAACCTTGACCTTCAACCTTCTCTCTTCTATTGTGCAGACCTCATTCATTGAGTCACTTTGCCTTCCCCCTAAATCTCATCTCCTCCTTGATATTTTTTTTTATATTCTTTGCGTCATTCCATGCAAATATACCAGTATATATACAAGTAATAATGCAGTTAATTAACTGTTGCCGACAGAGACAGATGTACCTGAGCATTTGGTTCTTTCTCTCCCCCCGGTCGTCCTCCCGAGATGAATTAGACATCGGGCCTATCTTCTAAACCCGAGGCTATAACCTTTTACCTCGATCTTTCTGGGCTCCTTCCTCCCTGTTTCTATCAGATATAAAGATTTTACTGGAGCCAATTTGAAATGGTCCGGAGAGAACTACAGCCAAGGTGTGGCGATAGCCTGAAAGGAGGGGGGAGGAGATCGCGGTGCGAGGATGAGGAGGATGAGGTGAGAGACGATGATGGTGATGAATATGGTAACCCTAAACCCAGATGCAACTGAACAGGGGTTAAAAAGTTGTGACATCAACCGATTCCCTCTTGTCGACATCGTGGCTGTGAGTATTGTTCCCGCGTCCCCACAACACCTCGAGGTATTTAGTATCTTTAAGCCCTCTAATTTCTTTTGGCGCTTTGTTAATACACTGCACTTTGAAGACAGACAGATTCCACTAAACCTACTGTGATAATTAGAACCACGTTGACAACTATAGAGTTTGCAGCGTTAAAAAGCTGAGAATTAAGGAGGGTTATATTTAGAAGTGGCCGCATTAAGTGCAGCATTTTCCTGGGGGTGGGTTTGAATTTGGAGGTGTGTGTGCGTGTGTGTGTGTGTGTGTGTGTGTAGAAGAAGGGGGGTCTCAATGTTTCCCACAGTGAAAAGGTTAGGGGGCAGCCTGACAGGGAAGGTCTGGAAGCCAGAGATAAGTAATGGTGAAAAAAATCCTGCCTCCCTGTGCCATATCAAATTTACTACATTAAAACCTCATTATCTATAGAGTGACTAAAAGAGGGGGGGTTGGGGGGGGTTGAAGGGAAGGAAGGTGAAGAAATGACAAAGTAGCAGAAAAGGAGGCACAGCTGTCTGGTAAGAAAAAGCTGTCCTCTCCTTGCTGGCTTATCAAACTGCTCCCCGAGGACGTCTTCACTGGGAGCTAGGAGCTAAAATTACTGCACTCCGTGTAAAATACAGCGTCTCCCCCTTCTTAAAATGCACATCGAGAAAGAACGAAAAGAAAATTGAGAGAACAAGCAAGTCGACTCTGGGTCCTAATTGGCTTCCGTGTTCGATGATATTCGAGTAAATGTTGCAGCAAATACAGCTGCTTTACAGGAAAGTCGCAGCCCGGCGTTTTTTTATCTGTGGCTGTCAGACCGCTCTCCGCTTCCTGTTCGGCCCTCACTCACTCTAACTGCTCTGCAAAAGGCAGAACATCGCCATTCACGCTCTTTTCCGCTGTTCTCCATCTTTTCCTGGAGCTTCACGGTTACCAAAGTCTTATTCAAGCTCCAGCTTACGTTGCATCTTGTAGCTTTAAGTTAAGTGTGTCTGTCAGCCACATTTTAAGCACAAAGCTGATTCAAAGTGCTGCAACAGAAAAATGAAAAGGACATCGAAAAACCAAAAGCAAAAAGAAATTTGTGTCAAATAAATTGAGATTTTAAAAAATGGCTAAAATTTAATCAAATACATAAAATAGAAACTAAAATGCAGAAACATATGTAATAAAAGACTTGAAGTGATGCAGTGAAGCTCGTGCTGCTTCTTTTTCCCTGCAAGAGGCAAAATATGCAAAACCTATTAAGTGTGCCAAACATATTTCACATATCATGTACCTGGCTCTTTTTGCATTTTGATAGAACAAACTGGGGCCAGTATTTATTTCTGTTTTCGCTATTGTCCATATAATTGGACAATAAAAAAAGCTTTTATTTGCTCTCTTGCAAAGTTTGTGCTGTCTGTTCACAAACCCTGGGTGCTCACACAAGTATGCTTGTGTGGATCACATGGAAACAACTTTAATGAGGACAAATGTATTAATTTTTAATTATTCCTTGTGCTAGTAAAAAAACTACTCTCCTTGAAATATGAAAAAAGATTATTTTTAATCATCAATCTGATCGAATCTAATCGTGTATAGTTCAGCGTTTTTTTCCTTTTTGTTTCGGCGACTTTTACTGATCGTGCCCATCAACGCTCACACTACAACAATGAAATAAATGACTAGGACAGCGATGGTTTCCGATGTGCCCCCCCTCTGGATGAGGACAGACGAACAAAACCTACACTGACTGTCGGTATCGGATTCAGCTCCTCCAGAACTCATCTTAGGCCTGGGGGGGTTAGCAGTCCTCAAACCGCTGTACCTGTACTTCAGCGGCGACGTGTAATTAATTGCCAGGAAAATGCAAACATGACTTTCCGATAATCTGTATAACGGCGAGTTCCGCACAGCTGCATTTGCAAACACTTCTTCATGGAAGAATTGATTAAACGCTTCCAGGTACAACGTTCTGACAATGGCATAAATGTGCTGCACTAATAGGAAGGGACTCATGTTCAATGAGCTCTAGGAGATCTCTTTGAATAATATTTCATGAAAAGCAGAACAGTAATGGGGATAGTTATGATCAAGTGTCCATCATGTGAGACATTAGAACTTGGATGTGCATGTGATGATCATTTTATTAGCATTTTTAAATATGGGGGTTGGACAGGAACGAGCTTTATTTGAGTGAGATATGGGTTAAAGCATAATGTAATCTGCAGAATGTTCATAAAATCGCTATAATGTGTATACTTACCTCATATTTAAGCATGCAGAGATTATTAATTTGGGGAAAGTTAAAATGCAATTTATGAACAAGACGCAGTTTGAAAATCAAACATTGGTGCAATAGTTACTTGTGTGATGAAGAATGTTCGTGTTGTATTTCATCAGTTACAAAGATCTTAGCATGTTGTCAACGGGAGCTTAAACAAGCAGCAATAATAATAAAACCAACACACACACACACACACACACACACACACACACACACACACTCTCGTGCCTTTGTGAAGCACAGTGCAATTACAGCCGCGCACTATGTTGTGCTGGAAAATTGGAATGAGTGACTCAACCCCCTGGAGTTTTGAACTATAGGACTGAGCCTGTTTTTATCAAAGAGAATAGATAAGAAAGCGAGATGACAAGGGTCTCGGGCATTTAAAGTTTGTACTTCTGTCTGTAGTTGAGAGTTTCAGCGAGCTATGGAACTCACTGACAGTATGTAATAAAAAGGGGTAAGGACTTGCAGTGGTTTCCCCTCCCCCCTTCCAAAAAAAAAGAAAATTCCAAGACTACTTTCTTCAGTTTTGTCAAAAGCGCGGGGAGGCGGTGGTGAATCGAATGTGGGCTGTGGATGAGGAGGCATCTCGTTCTTTTTGATACAATCCCTTGTTCGTGCTTTGCTTGTTGTTTTTAATCCATCTGCAGTGAAACAGGTTTTGTGGCTTTTTTTTTTCTTTCGGCTCCAGAAAAGATGAAGATATGTTTAGCTTCAGGTGGTAGATGCTTTCAATTTAACTTCCAGTTTCAAAGTGCGTCGGTTTTCACTGACTGAACTACTAAGACGACAACGTTTCCTGAAGTGTTTTATTTCCAGAGAACCAGTTTTCTTTCCCCTGCCCCAGATTTGTTCCTTAAACTCTTTTGTTCTGTACTTCATGGTGTAATCCAAGTTATGTCCTTGTCCACCATGGGACAGCTGACTTTTAAAAAAGCCTCTTGGACCAGAAGAGGTGGGATCTTTGATCTCAACATCATCCACTAGCAGATAAATCACCTCTGTAGGTTTCGTCTCTTTGAGAAATTGTGGTTGGTCGAAATGTAACAGAGCTCTCACAACACCGAGCAGAGGTAAAGTAGAACGACGTCCATTACTATTACTCTTTATTCTCTTCTGCAAAAGACATAAAAATAAAAATCACAGGGGTCTGTGCTTTTGTTTAATTGAAGATCTACTCAGGTCGAATGTTGACGTTGTTCTGAAAAGGACGTTCACAAGTTGAGAATTAACACAAAACTATGACAAAGCACAGCGGATCCAAAAAAAGGGAAGCCAGAGAGCTAGAAACCTTGAAAGAATGTGGAAGTTTGTAGCTTTTCATTTGATGACACCAGCGAATGCCCAGGATGACATGATGATGCGTTGATAGCGGGAGCCTGAAGCTGCCTGTGAAGTTCATGTAGCACCGCACTGCACCACTGTGTTCTAGGGACCAGAGAATTAGATGAGTGAAACACATTCCCTCTGTAGGGTGGCAGGACTCCGTCTTACACGCAGACTCTGGAGTAGAGCCTCGCAGCCGTCATTTGAGGTGTTCCGGGCATCTGCTAAGGATTAATCCTGTGTGCCTCCCTTTGGCGGGTTTCAGGCCACATCCAACTGGTGGAGGACCCAGAACACGCTGGGCGGATTATCTCATCTGGCTTGGGGACACTTCAGCAAGATGGTGTTAGGGAGAGGGGCATTTAGACTACTTTGACCTGACGCCAGATGAGCAGTGAAAAATAAATAGACGGATACATGTGGACATTTTTTTCCTGCACTGTGCTTCTGTCCTTAAGTCTTTACTGAAACCGGCTTCCTCCTTTCTCACCATCGTGGTTCAAAGTGGGAAGGAAACAGCTACAATCTAATAGAAGAGTCTAATAAGATGTGCTATTTTGCTTTTATTTAATCCTATTTTCTGTCCCTCAGTACATCTGCTGACCACTGGAGACGGTAGGATAGGAAAGGAAAGCAAAAACTCAGTTTGAATATGTCTCCTTTGTCACAGACGGACACAACGTCCAGGCCTGGATTCCCCTGCAAGAATGTTCCAATCTGTGTGATGGTGAGTCTCTCTGGGATGAAAATATTCTGCCAGAGATAAGAGCAACTGTGTGGAATCAGCAACAACTAGTGCACAAACGTTTCTCCCCACAAACTGCGGAATATGTGCAACCATCAAGATAATATAGTGAAAGCAGCATCAGACCCGAACCCATTTCTCATGAAATAACTGAGAAGCTACTGAGACCGAGACGATTGCGTTCGTGTCAAACAGCTATAAACCAAGTAGTTTCATCTTCTGCAATGTGCTGTGAAAATGTTTAATTATTAAAATGGCAACAGATTTCTTTCTTGTTTCTTGACCAATTAAAGTGTTTATTTTGTTAGACCTTCCACAGCCCGCAGCTCCTAATTTGATTCCGCATTGTGGGTCACAGCTTTGGCAACTCAGAAACACTTCATTAAATGTTCATGGAACAAACATTCGCAGCTTTATTACATCCAATAAGTCAATAAACACTACATTTATTTTGGAAATTCGCTGACATGATGGAGCTTCGCAGTTTGACAAGGGCTTACTGTAGCCAGTTGTTGACAAATGGATGCTCATTTTTGCTCCACAAACACTATGAAGAATTTATAGATGCTCGAATAAAGAGAGTTTCTCCATCACAGTAAAACCCTGTCAGTCCGCTACCGGCCCCATGAAATACACATTGAGACTGCAACATCAATCCTGACTTATTAGGAAATAATACCGTTTAAAGGATGATACATGAAGCCGACTCTTTATTAAACTTTGAGCACAAGTGAGAGAGAAAAATGCATCAATTGTTGGAATTATAAGCCACGAAAAATACGTTGACAGGTTTTTGCCTTCAGCGATCCTTAATTCATCTTCATGTCATCTCCACACATTCACCACATTCCAGCTGCTGAACTAATATTAATGACGGCGTTTTGTCAACCAATAGTAACTGTGTTAAGTGACAGGAAATAATTATTAACAACAATAGGAATATTTCCCGTCACGGAGCTCGGCAGATTTATGACAGCACAGCCTGGTGCTCGCTGTGGTCCCAGCGAACCATCACAATATCATTTAACATGAACACTAGGCTTCTATTGTTTTACTCACTCAACTTCTGGCACATTTAAGAGTGATTATTAGCATCTGAAGTGACGCTGTGGCCGAGGGACACATCACATACACCTCAGTCACGCTTCTATGTGTGCAGGGGACACACGGCTGTTTTTGAATTATTAGTCAAGCAATGGCATCGATACTGCAACACCATACTCTAAATACACAGGAATATATGACAGCTGCTTCAGTAGTTGTATTTTTTTTTAATATGAACTAATAAATGTTGATGTATCATTATGGGTTAACCACATCTCAGCACAGAAAGTGTCGAGAGGTTCCATTTGTACCATCGGTGATCTTTGACCCTTATTGTTTGTTTAATTATTGTACATGTACATCAGCACTTTTTAAAATACGCAGGACTTTTATGTTTTTTATTGTAACAAAATTTACTATGTGGCCAGAAATTAGGCTCTATACGAAGGCTAAAATGATTCCACATCTGCTGGATGTGTGCATTAAACGAGCAAACAGATGAAAATTAATTTAGTCTATTCAATCAGTTGATGCAGGTTTAATAATTAGATAGTAAGAGTGAAATTATCGGTGTTTCATTGTTGGGTATACATTTATAAATGATGAAATTGTAAGACATGGATGTTGAATGGACACTTTTTCCTTATTTCGCAATATTTAATTGATAGTCATTGGCCTAGATAGACAGGAAACAGTGGCAGATAGAAGCATTTACTCATTTTGTTGTAGATTTTAAATACAAAAAAAACATACAGTTACCTGGTTATACTGTGAACGAGTTTCCACTCCCACATTTTGTGGACTTTATCCAACATCTATGCATATATAACACCAGTTTTGAGACGCAGTAACAGCACATAGAATTTAACTTTTAAGCATGTAATGGTCTTACTGGCCGACGTACTGTACGGACGTAAGATGGAAACACAGCGATGGTAATTTAGCCTAGAAGGATTTATGGCAACGTCATATTTCTTGCAGAACATATAAGTTATTAGTAATGACAGAATTATAAAAATGTGACCTGGACCAAGACAAGCAGCAGAAAGTTGTTGAATCGATTATCACGTTTAAATATTATCATTTAATCCATATATTTAACGGAGCTAAACAAAAAAAATCAGGAGTTCAGGAGTTTATTTCACTTCTGTTCAAGCCGTGATGAGCTGAAGTATTTGAGAGGCAGTGAAACTGTGGCTACTCTTCGGTAACAGTCTAGATAATAGATGACTTAGATGTTGTAGATATTGAATTCGCCTGGTTTAGCGACTCTAATGGATTACTGGCTGTGCCCATGACAACAACAACCACAACAACAACAACAAAAAGCTCACACACACACACACACACACACACGCACGCACGCACGAATGCTCAGAGACATTTATCATCCCACTCTACCTTGTCATAGTATCGTATCTCGTAGTCGAGGATAATTCCGTTGGGCTGTTCGGGTGGTGGCCATGACAACGAGAAACTGCGGCTCGTTGAGCTCACTTGGTGCATTATGGGAACTACTGAGGGAGCTGTTAACACACACACACACAAAGCAATACACACAATCAATTACATAGTTAAAAGATTCACTAGTATGCTTAAACACCATAAATATGGAAATACAGTGTGTAATGACATTGCCAAGGATTATTTACACTCAACGGAAAAAAATGTTTCCTCATCCAGGCTCATGAAAACAAATTACTACATTGTCAGTGATGGGGAAACAAGAGTTATGTCTGCAGAACAGTTTTACACATAATTTTAGGAACCAAAGGATGTTTGACTATAATATACTTCACGGTTGTACTTCTGGGATCTTTTTATGATGCGGTTTTCATCACATTTATACTTGATGGCGAACTGCACACTGGAAGGAAACGATCAGGACTGGTAACATGTATGCAATGTACGTGAAATGTATGGAGAGTGATTATTTTCAAGGAAAGTAAAGAATATTATTGATTTCTTGAGAATAAAATTGAAATATGACTGTTAGCTATTTTATAGAGATCCTGCAAGTAAATACATAGTTTTTATCTCGCACAGATGATTTATCGATACAGTGTCGGGACATCCATAATATATAATCCTAAGGATTTGCTGCCTCGAGACCCCAATGTTTCAACTGTAGACATAATTTGACAGCATGAGCAAGCTGTCACCTGAAAACCTTACAATCGTCTATTTTTTTTTATTGCCACAATTGACATTTTCACACCTTTTTTTTTCCTGTGTGTGGAGTGAATTTCCTTTCCCTTGGTCCAATGAAATGCACTCAAAGTCTATTGCATAATTTAACCGCCTCCCCCAACCCCCATTGGGTGCAGTCAACCTGAAAATAAGTCAGTTTTTGTTGAGTCATAAAACATTTCGGCGATAGGAGAATTTTTGCATGCTGCAGCGGTAACGAATGCGCTCAGAAAGCAGCGGGGTGACAATGGATCATGTTTCGATTAGGAATGAGCTCGGCTCCATAGATGAGGTAAATGATCACTTGTGTCTGTCTCTATAAAGTATTGATAGAGCAATAACTCAGCTCACTTTATGGTCTTTAAGAATTTTACTGCCAGAGACAGAGAGAGGGGGACAGACGGGAGGAAGGCAGGGAAGAGAATGGAGAGAGAGAGGCAGAGGGAAGGAGGACAACAGAATAAGAGCTGGATGGATGTGTGTGTGTGGGGGGGATGACAAGCTTTCACATGTTTTATAAATTAAAAAGCCTGTAGTTCAATGTCCTTTATGCCCCCAGCCATCCCTTCCTCACATAATCCACTGTGCCCAAGGGTATGCCCACACACACACACACACACACACACACACACACACACACACACACACACACACACACACACACACACACACACACACACACACACACACACACACACACACACACACACACACACACACACACACACACACACACACACACACGCACAGAGCTGTTGTACTCACCGGCCTGATTGGTTGTAATGTTGATTGACAGTTGCTGGGCGGGGTAAGGGCTCTTGTTGGAGACTCCGTTGATTGCCTGTGCAACATAAAAGTCTAATGGTCAGTTATTTCACGTTGCATTAACATTAATAGTTATTTTAAGAGACCACAGAATCTCGTCGCCCTCCTTAGCGGCTGCTGCTCCACCTTTCAGAATCCCTGTCCTGCAGGGGCGGATTTCCCGAGTTCAATTTGTAGTATTTTTTCAATGTCACACAATAGGAAAGGAAAAAAAAGCAGGCTCCATATTGCTGGCAGGAAATGGTCTCTTTCACTGCCGACGTGACAGCCGTCACACGCAGACGTACTGTAGTGATTAAGCTAATGCCGGCAGCGTCTGTAGGTTGAGAAGGCTTTGTCTGGGCGACTTTTCAATGTTTCCACCTGACTGATTTCTGTAAAGTGGTCTTAAATGTATCCATCCACCCATTATCTGCCACCGCTTATTGTGTTCAGGGTCACAGGGGGCTGGAGCCAATCTTAGCTGTCACAGGGCGAGAGGCGGCGCACACCCTGGACAGGTCGTCAGTCTAATTCAGGGCCAGCACAGAGAGACATACACAGACAGACCAATCACGTTCCCACCTACAGGCAATTTAAAGTCACCAATTAATGCAACAATCATGTATCTGCACTGTGGAAGGAATTTGGAGTTCACGAAGGAAACCGGTGCACGCACAGAAAGGCAGCAGTCTGCCGGGATTCGAACTTCGTCCTTGGAGCTGTGAGGTGGCAGTGCTAACCACAGCACCACTGCGCCACCCTGCTGTTCACTAGTTGATAATCCCCAGAGGAGATATAAAAATAAATACGAGAAACAGCATCTTTTTCTATATTGATATTGTCATAAGAGGGTGGAGACGAGTATAGAAGACGTTAAAGGTGAATGTCAGATCAAACACAAAACAACAAAAACAGGTTGGCTACATACTGACTACACACACGGCAACAAAAAAAAAAATTTCGTCTTCATTGTTTATATTTTCATATTCACTTTTGAGAGAAAAGCTCGACAACCAACAATGAGTTTGACGAATGTAATAATACCACAGATGATGTGCTTGGCTGGGGTTGCAGGAGTGTAATCTTCCCAAAATCCAATAAAGATCAGGACAAAGCTGCTAGCGTTACCATCACACACAGTACAACTGCCTCCTGCACAGTAAGAAAATACCACAAGGGTGATGGGCAAATCCTGAAGCGTTATGCTGTTGAGGTGTATTTATAAAATCTGTCCATAGACCCTGAATCCAAAAAGGAACTTCAGAAGCAGAACTGATGGTGGATCCAACCATCAAACGTTCCTTTGCTTCGGAATCAACAGTTTTCTGACAGCTGGACATGTTGACATCTGGACACTTCCACTGACGCTTATACAATTTTTTAAAATTCGTCAAGACGCCGTCGTCTTTACAGGCTTTACGTGGTGGGTATTTTTCTAGCACATTTTTCTAGTTTGTGGAGGAATCCAAAGTTTGACAGACGCTTCGTGCACAGTCCCGGCTACTAAACTATGACTGACAAACTGCGGTTTACATTTTATTGGAGACATCTTGAACCGGTAATGTCTCGCCGTCGTCCCCAGCTCACCAACACAAAGACATAATTAACAGGTTCCGAGTGTGTTTTAAAGACCACCTAATTAGCTGCCACGTATTGTTTGTCATGAGTTCAGTTAATCATTGCAACAGTCGAAACGCCGTCTTTACTCATAGCGGATCATTAAACAATGGCTGCTAATTAGTGGGGGTGGTTCATTCTGAGCTCCACTTTTTGTCTTCATGTTAATTCCTTATTACTTCTGTGTTTTCCCATTTCCATATGTTCTGGGTTTTTTAAAAAACAAATTGCACAAACATTATAAAAAGCTTCCTGCATTTACCAGTCAGTATTTTACAAATACACTGATAATCATGTTACCAAGGTTACGGCCTTTAGATGACATCAAAGTGTCATTTTGGGAAAACTGAACAAATTATGGATATTTAACCGAAACTCTGTCTCTTTAAATGCTGCTGCCTTTAGGACACACATTACATTATGATTAATACAGTCACAATCAATAGTCTCATAATATCATCATTGCTTCAGTCATTAGTTCATTCATCATTATTGATCCGTTCATCCCACAACACGCAGCTTGAGAATGAATCAACTTGTACATTCAGGCCTCACAGATGGAAACTGACAGTTCTCAACTTAAATAATCCCGACAGACCAGCACTGACCCGCCCCTACTCACGTTCGGTGTTCGTATGTTTGACACCTGGATTAACTTCGTAATCTGTAAAAACACACCAGTCGAATACATAACTTTGTTTATTGCTCTAAAGTAGTTCATGCACAAGATCGCGAGTAAAATTATGGTGAATTGCATCAGTTAGGACATCAGTGTGAGAAATTGTTCTATTCAAAACATTTTGAAAATACAAAACAAGTGTGATGTAAATTTCCACCTGACTGCACAGCTGCTGCCAAGCTCTGCACAACCATTTGAGATATTAATGAGATAAGTTTGCGTATGAAAACAGCAGCACTAGCTTTATGTGAACTAAAGCTCCTGTATTTAACAGTTTCAGTACTTGAGTAAATGTAACTAATTACAAGCTACAATTTGAAGAAACGTGCTTCCGTCTCTAAGCACCTACAAAGCACGTGACCTTGGTTCTGTCGTGCTGGTCCTGATGGTAAACTGGGCCGATGCCACAATATTTCAAGGTTCAGCATTGCCAAGCCTTTACGGGCTCAGCTCGGCCTTGTGGTTTGGGACAACATCAAATCACTGCAGCTTGTGCGTAAAGCCTAAATGTCAGCGAGCAATTACGTACAGTAGTCTCCGTATCCTTGAGTTTGAGAGTGAATATCTGGCAGCTATTTGCATTTAAACATGAGTTGACTTCACCAAGGTTGTTTATAAAGTGGGTAATAATAAAAGCATTTTAAATATCGACTCTGTGTTTTAATTTGTCATCCATTAATGTAGATTAATAAAGGAAATTTAGATTTCAGCAGTTTGAAAAAGACCTAAACACTGAGCATTAAAAACAGTGACCTGCGGGTTTTAGAGTTTATTTGCATTTCTGTGGGAGGCAGCAGCAGCTTTAATTATCCTGAATTCACACAGTAGTCGCAAGATTCATGGCATTGTCATTCGGTCAATAAATTGATATGTAAATATTTCACCTGCAGCGGAGCTTTGGAGCTACGCCAGCGTGTCAGTGTAACCCAGATACCAGAAGGTCACGGTACAAAAGCCAAGCGTGGTGACAGTCAGGGGCTTTGGTGCTGCTTGACATACTTGGACTCAGATTTAAACCTTTAGTCTCGTTCCAGCCCAGACTGATTCTGTATTTGATATTCACATTTGATCATTGCTCTCAATCAGCCACTACATACTTATTTTGTCTTACAAGTGTCAAACCTTTGCTGGCTTGATAACGATTTGAACACCTGAAGTGATTTTTTTTTATCAGTGTACATAGTAATTGAGATTAAATCCAAAAGCACTGATCATATTCATTATTTAATTCGTTTTTTATAGATCAGAAAGCTATTTAACGCATTTCAAACATTTTGTATTTTATTTGGTTCAGATGAAATCTTGGGCTTTGATGTTTTAATTTGCTTCTGATCGAATGCTTTGACATTAAAACTAGCTCCGTGATTGACTGCGGATTCCTTAAAGTTTCCTGATAATGACTTACTCACACTTTATTGATGGATTGTTGAACTGCAATATTAATTGATTCATTATATGATAAACATGATACACTTGTTTAATCCATAATTTATGCATAGCTTACGTTAGGTTTGGATTAATTGATTAATGATTAGGTGAAGATTTGGCTCACCCAACTCACGACCGTGTAGAGAATTATGAAATACAATTGGATGTACAGCATATTAATACTTTTAGGAGACATTCTTTGAATAAATCAAGATTCTCTCTGGGGACAAACCTGTATTTCGAATGTGTATGACGTGTGGGCCCGCAGCTTGCTGATCTCCACTCGTGTTCCCTTCAACCCCCGCTTGCCTGGAACAAACACCACACTGTCGTCGCATGGTTGACACGCCCGCCGCTCGCTGCTGTGGCATCTGCGACACAAGACGTTGTATGACAGGTCGTCACGGTGCCCCGTGTCACGTGGCGGGTGCCACTCCAGCAGCACAGACGTCTGGTTGACAACGGAGACCACGTTGCGAGGAGCTGAGGGGACACCTGAGGAAAGATGAGGAGTGTCAGCGACATTGCAGGTTTGCAGCGTGTACTTCAGTACTTCATCTTTTATTACCGCTGTAAGTGCCAATGCCAAAGTGCTGCAGACATCCATCAGGTAAATTCCGATCAGTCAGTCAATGTAAAGCAAATTACTGCTCTAAACCTGGACGCAATCAGACTTTATTACGGCGAACACTTGAGGAAATAATTTGTTTTGTTTTAGGAAATGGCTCCCAGTAATAGCTTACATATGGATCATATTTTATTATCACTAGATGTCTGGCACAGCAACGTTGAAGCAAGCTGTTGTCTGAGCAGAGTGTCACTCAAGTTTATGCTCAGCTTGGCTTTGTTTGGAAACATTTCACTTAATATAATAAAGTAACTGTCAGCTGTTAAAAACTATAAATTGGAGCTGTCAGAGAAGTAAACCCACGTTAATGCCAAGAGCAGTTCGTTTATAATGGAGATTTTACATGAGAGCTAAAAAAGCCAGAAAACAAACGGGTCAAACTTTTGACAAGTCATCCAAATCTGTCCAATAATAATAATGATAATAATAATATCTGCTCCTGAACTCTTTTTTGGGGAGGTTTCCGTTTGCTGTGGTCAAAAACGATTCAACGTGTTTCTACAGTTTTAGGCGTCTGAAACAACTTGCTGATGACAGACGTTTGATCGGGTTTGTTGTTGAACCCCTGCCAGTCGCCAGAGGAAGCTCTTTTCTTTTCTAATTAACTCTTCCAAGGTGTGAGCTTGGCCTTTCACCGTGAAAGCTTGAGCGAGAAACCCGTGTTAATGACATGCATGCATTATAATAAGATCGTTCTTATAATGAGGAGAACTACTGATGGTATTTACCATATATAATATGATGACACAATATGCCAAAGACACGCATCTAGTCTCAAATATTTGTGACTTCTGGCCTGGCAATAGGGCATCTTAAATTATTGCATGCCACCATAATCAACAATCATCATCTCTTTATGTAGAAAATCATTTTATTTCTTATCCTCCTGCGCATTCACATAATATCTGAGGAAACTTTAACCTTCCATGTTGTGGATTAACGTAATCCCAGTGGTGCGCGTATGCGTGATCACAGAAGAATAAGAGGATGCTTACATTTACTTTTATTTTAATGGCATTATCTCGGGATGACATCCGGGCTTTTGCGGTTCAAATTGCACTTTCCAACCACTGACACTGGTAGAGATGTGTGGAATTCGGGTCCCAGCCGGCCCCTAACAGCTCACCGCCAGCCAGCGAATGGGTGTCCCTTTGTGTCTGTCCTTTCTCTCATGTCGTCTCATTTCCAGAGCGTTACCGAGGGTCTTTAACGTACATCCAGAGTTTTCACGAGGTTAAGGCGAGCGGGTGCACTTCCTCCTGACTATTCGCACGCCTCAGACAGACACATTCACACAACATGTGATGTGAGATGACAATAGGTGGCCCTGTGGAATATGTGTAGAGTATGTGTGTTTTTCTCAAGCAGACACCCACGCCGCAGAATCAAAGCGCTAACAATCAGTAGGGGGATGGAAATCTATGTAGCATAAACATTCCCACTGAGAGAGACAGGACCTGTCAGAAGCTGTGCATTCATAATTACACACGAGCACACGGTGTGTTGGCACAGATACTCCCTTGATCTCAGTTTTTATCTGAATTGCTCAAATTCTTCTACACAATCAGACACTTGGGGTTCACAGCAAATAGGCATTCAAATGCAAAAAAGTGCCAGCAAAAAAAAAGAAAGAAAAAAAAAACGTGTTAATCACAGTTAAAATTGACCATTTTTACTGCGGTGACAATAAAAGCCACTTCACCCACTTCAGAGTTAGAGACGGAATCTGTAATGCAATCTACAAGCGCACACACACACACGCCACTTGTTCTTCACTGCTCAAATGGCTTTCGCAGTTATCAATCTGACCCACACGCACAAAATACACGACAATAAAAAGCACATGTGCAGCACACACAAACAACACACACACACACACACATCCATACCTATGCGCCCCACGAGGCACGCGGAGGGTATGATTTACCCCGAGGCAACTATCCACTCTCTGCACACTCACTCTTCCATTTCACCGATCGGATCTTATAGTTCATACAAAATACAAATAAATGGGAGCTTCCGTCTGTATTAAATTTCTACCCCACACTTTTCACTCCTCACACTGTGACAAAAACATACAGTAGGAATCTCATATCTCCATGTGTTTTTGCCTTTGAATTGAAAGAAGCGGGTAATTACAGTAGGTCATTCGCAGAGCGGAGCAGGCTGAGCAGGTTGACACCTGACACCTTTTTACAGGGAAAGGTTGATTTCACCTCTATCAGCATCATTTTGCGAGTGTGTCTGAGTGCGTTTGAGTCTTTTCAGAAGTGATTAAAACCCTAAACTTGCTCCATAGCTAATGTGGAAAAAATATTTTTTAAATTGTTATTTGAAATGATGCTGAGTGGCGACACATTTTGCACGAAAGCAAAAAGCTGTAGCAAATATCACAGCATGTAGCTCTTAAAATATTGTTTGTGTTTTTAGTTTAAGACATGAATTGAACTTTAATCCTTTGCAACCAGATTATCGTTGTGGGGGCCACTTTATTTACTGCCTCGTGAATCAAAATGCCACCGTTCACTGATTGTGCACATGAGCACTGCTGTATTCTCGGCTTGACTCCATTTGGCCATTCGGTATTATTTATCTGCTTATTAACTGTTGACGTATTAGGTGATAATACTCTTGTCCTCAGTTTAACATGCCTGTGGCCGGTTGTTTAATGAAATCTACGTTGAAAATTTACATTTTGTCATTTTGTCAACTGCCATTTCAGATTGAGATTCAGATTCACACTGTGTCGTCATACCCCTCAATCATGCCTTACTTAAAAAGGACAAGGATGCAGAGAGCGACAGATTTGAGGGGTTGGACTCAGAAGTCGTATGTTACATTGATCTCAAGAAGCAGGCTGGCGATTAAAGTACCGGATGAACTCTGGTGCAGACTAAACACCTGAACCAAGACTGACGGAGAAGTTAGTTCTTGGTCTGCTGCTTCTTTGTGGTGTGAAAACAAAGTGAACCAATATTAACTAATGTGTGATAACAAATAACTTAAATTATTAAAAACTTAAATTATTAACAAATAATTTAAGCACAAAATCCTAAAACAAACCACCAACAGATCCATCTGCCAACTGTGATCATCTACGTAAGCATCAAGTGACATCTGGTATTTATTTTAGCTTACAGTAATGAATTAATCACGGCCGTGACTGTGGTGTAGTAGGTAGATTGGTCATCCATCAATCGTACATTTGCTGGCTCATCCAGTCACATGTCGTCCGGCCTTCAGGACAGGAGACCCAGATGGTGGTAGACTTAACAAAGAGCATGGAAAAGGCTGTAGTGAAAACTTTCTTCCAGAAGAGGCAGGAACATATAAGAGCGGAGATAGAGGCGCTCAGGTGGACTAAAGCTTGTGTTGACGTTGTAATTTGAAAGAGATCAGTGACTGCAAACTATTGGTAGGGGAGGCTGCAGCCAGACAACACAGGGTAGTGGTGTGGTAAATGAGGAAGAGGACTAAGGCTGAGCAGAGGTTGAAGTGGTGGAAGCTGGAAAACGAAGAATGTTGTGTAGCTTTTAGGGAGGGGTGGAGACAGGCTCTGGGTGGTCCGGAGGTGCTTCCAGATGACTGGACAACTGGAGGAAGATGGAGGAAACTCGGTGTGTCATCAGGAAAGGGTTGGTGGAACGAGGAAGTTCAGAGTGTATACAGAGAAAAAGGTCAGCTAAGAGGAAGTGGGACACTGAGAGGGCAGAAGAAAGTAAACAGGAGTACAAGCAGATGGAGCGTAAGGTGAAGGTAGAGGTGGCAAAGGCGAAAAACAGGTGCCAGGAGTCTGATAGGGAGATGGAAGCAGAACTTTGGGAAAATGAAATAGAACAAAGAGTAGAAGAGGTGACCTGTGTGGAACAGGAAGTAGCAAAGATTAGTTGGAGTGAAGTGAGGAGGGCGTTGAAGAGGATGAAGACTGGAAAGGCCGTTGGAGTTATGGATGTGACAGTAGAGTTTCTGTTTCTGACTAGTTTGTTTAACACGATCTTGGAGAGTGAGAGGATGCCAGAGGAATGGAGAACAAGTTTAATGGTGCCGGTTTTTAAGAACGAGGAGATGTGCAGAAATGTGTGGCAACTACAGAGGAATGAAGCTGATGAGCAGTGGAAGCCGGGCTAAGGGCAGAGGTGAGCGTTACTCTTGCTGAGGTTGGACCTGCCAGGCAGAAGGTCGAGATTAAGACCAAAGAGGAAATTTCTGAATGTAGTCAGAGAGGACATGGAGGTGCTCGGTGTGAGGGAAGAGGATGGATCGATGGAGGCAGATGATTCACTGTGGCGACGCCTGAAAGCTAAAAGTATTAGCAGAATTCACACCGAGTGAGTGAGGGCCATGTTTTTCATCACTGCTTATTAGGTCCAGGTGGGATCTGAACTATTAATTAATTCCTTATTATCTCTTTGGAAACATCAGAGCTAAAAAAATGAATGAACATGGAGCAATAAAAAGCAACACGACCTGTTGTTGCGTCACTAAAATGGTGCCGGGCAGCAGCACCCAGAAGTGTCCAAGCACGACTCTGTCGCTCGGACTCCGTGTTTGCTCCTGTTGTTTCACTCATATTGCAACTGTTATCACAAAGCACACAGACGCCAACAGTATATCATTTTTGTTGTTTGCTTTTTTCATGGAGACCGACTGAACCAAACTACGGGAGTGAAAGGGATCTAAACTGTTCTAAAGAGAAATAAAAGAGCTCAAATTAAGCTGATTTATTCCAAACCACTGACAGGAACTTCTGAACAGCTTTTGGGTTGACATTTATATTTTTTATTTCTGGCAGAATGTTGTAAATTTATTCATGAATATAAAAAAGTAAAATAATGCCCTGCCTATGAATTAACCAGAGATTTGTTAGCCCCTATAAAACATTTTGTTGTATCCAGGCCACCAGAATGTGCACACACACCCCACACACACACACACACACACACACTTCTGCGCACAGAACATACACACAGTTTCACAGATCGAGCGACGGAGACAGTCCAAAAATGATTCATGCCTCAACCTACTTACACAATTTCTCTGCGGGACTGAGAGGCAGCGTTTTTCAAACTCCGTGCCTCGTCTTGCATAGCAATATCACCTCTTCGACACACTAAACACACATTCACTGGGATGGAAAGCTTGAGGAATGTTGCAGCGTTATTACTTACTCCTCCCTAAATCCCTAAACAAAGATGTGAACACTGTGCCACGCTCACTCCGAATGTGGTGCATAAAATTAGAGTTGGAATAATAAACCAAAGCCGACTTTGGCCTTTAATTTGAGATATTACACTGTCGTTGTTTTCACCAACTGATTATTAATACACTACTGTAATATGTCAGCTGGCAGACACATGCTGGAAATCTGCATCACTGGCGCTCTGAGACGCGATCACCGTGCTGTTACTGCGGGTGTGTGTTTTCCTTTGACAGAGAACCAGAAACGGACTCACTGGTGCACACGTCCTCAGGTCTGTCCATGTCTCCGCGGTAATAGCCGTTCCGACATCCGCAGAGGGTGGCGGCCTCGATGGTGGAGCGACTGTTGAGAGGACACTGCTGACATAATCCTGCTCCCTGGGAGGACTTAAACGTGCCCTGAGGACATGCTGTAAAGAGAGAGCAAGTGGAAGCAACGCATTAAAAGCCACTCCACAGCACCGCCTCCTGCATGTCAATGAAACAAACTTATAATTTTTCTCAGCCTCAGTCAGGTTCGTTTGCCTTTTGTGTGTCTTGACAGCCAGACATTTGGTAAACTTTGAAGAAAAAAAAAATGGAGTTGTTATTGGTAGTGTGAGGCTTACAAAGCACCGAGGGGGATTTTCTGAGATAGCAGCACATTATCTTGTTCCGACAAGACACACACACACACACACACAAAAAACAAAATGTATGTGGATCCAACAAAATATGTTTCGCACTGATTGTTTGCGGAGTAGATTATGATTTCACTTCACTAGCTTTACTTCACTCGGACTAATTTCTGACCATCAACGTCAATTTTATTATCCTCGATGGGCTGAAAGACGCGCGGATTCGTAGAAATCACTGCATGTCCAACTTCAGATGCCTGAAGCTGAATGACACATTCTTGTTATTCAGCTTGCGTGCGTCAGATTCCTTATCTGATTGGGATAAGGCTAGTGTAGCAGTGGAGGTCAGAACGAGAAGGGATCACACGGCTCGGTAGCATTTACGGAAGCTGTAAGCTGGCGAAACAGCGGGACAGCAATTGTATGCGTCCCCTTATTCATGAAGGGCTGCAGTTATTTCAAAAGCATTTACACAAGCCCGAGCAATTCCTCAGCCTGAAGCACATATATATTGCCCCCAAGGTATTAAGATTTCTACAATTTATATGTATGACAAAGATATACGATGGAAACACAACTTCACAGGCTGGTGAAGCAGCAAATCTTTATCAGTTTTGTTTAAGAAAGGAAACTGAGTTCAAATGCAAAAACATTAACAGGTTATTTTTGTGTCTGACCCAAACCCAAATAATTTGTTAACAGACTAATTATTGGCGCTCTGAATCACACAAAACCCTTTTTTCACATTATTATTAAAGGACACGGGGTTACTGAAGTCACAGACAAATGCATCATCCCCCTTTTTCAGCTGGTCTGACAAAAGCAGTGATGCATTTTTAATTTTTAACATGCATTTTTAATTGCAACACAGCTCAACCTTTGCCTGAACATGATGTCATAGTCTCAAATCTTAGCCGCTATTGTTCATGGTAGGGCGCAGTCGGTTAGAAGTTTATTAGGTACAAAACAACTAAAACTACTGCAGAATTTCTTACATTCATAACGGTTATGCTGTTCAGTTCCATGTGTAAAGTGTGGATGAAGCAGCATTATCATTTTTTAATCATCATTTTTTTTAATTTTGTCCAACAACAGGCTAAGCTAAATAAAACCTCACCACATGTATGTTAGTAATGCTGCTGCTGATACAGTTTTTCCGTGACACCTTGAACACACTGTAAACCTGCCAAAGTCTGTGTATTTCTTTTTTTTTTTACTATTTATCTTAAAACCAGAATTTTATTTTTTAAGTAAAATGGCAGCAGTTTCTTA
Organism: Channa striata; assembly: GCA_033026295.1. NCBI lineage: Eukaryota > Metazoa > Chordata > Actinopteri > Anabantiformes > Channidae > Channa > Channa striata. The sequence goes on along the minus strand of CM065179.1, from coordinate 5,643,108 downwards.
AAGACAAACTTCTAGAAATCAAACAAAGTAGTAAATGCAGTACGGTGCCAGGTAAAAAGCTGCAATCATTGTCTGGGTTGGAAAACCAAAGTCAAACCCGAGGGAAGCCCGGCTACTGCCGAGCCAGCCGAGCGCAGGCTGTGTTCCTGTTCCTGGTTCAGGCTCGAGTCTTTCTCAATTATTTGCTGCGTCTGTAAATAGGTGTCATGTTCAATTTGATAGTAGCCAAAGTCTGAACATTTGCTGCCAAACCAGACATGATCTGGTTTGAGGCTCAAGCAGGAAGGGTTACAGCAGACTGACTAAATCACAGGGCAAATAAAATCTGAAGACGTGGTAAAACATATATGTAAAGCCAGAGTACGTTAACCTCCAAGGCATAATTATATAAATTCACACAGACATTCATAGGTGCCTTTTAATAACCACACACATTCTGATTAATAAAAAACATGGACAACAGAGGTGTGAAATGAAAAATAAGGCTCAAACTAAAGCTTCGCCAAAAGCTGAGAAAGACCAAATAGGTTTTTTTTTTTTTAAAATCACTTTTTTCCCCACGTTTAATTCATCTTCAGCACTCTGTTTTCCTTCCTGAGCTGTAATGAAAGTTCAATTTGTCTCTGAGACGCTTTAGATGCTGGAGCACCAAAAATGCTAATTTTACATAGATTAACGGCAGAAGACAAAGGGCCGATCGCAAAAACAGGCTTTTAACTAGAACTAAAGTCCAAACGATGAAATGAATCGAGTGAAAGTAGTAAATGAGACAAAGTGCTGGGAAATGAAGAGCCTTGGAGTGTCACTTAAACATTTAAAGAGTAAAAGTGAGATGGGTTCTGTTCAAAGGCCAAACTTCCATGTGCAGGAAACAAACCTAACGTGAGAGGAAAGGGAGAATACAGCGAGGCTTCACGGTACAGTTTTCCTTTTGTGTTCCGTCCCACCGTGATACATTATTTCATACTTTGGCTTTTGTTCTAACATGATTTACAAGGGGCAACACTGTTCTGTGCCTCCACATTTCATTGCATTTCACTCTACATGAACCGCAGGGCTTAAAGAAACACCACAGAAATTATTTTGGCAAAGATACAAGCCAGGAAACCGAAGTCCCTGCGAAGTTCGCCAAACCATCTAGGCTAAGGAGGCGCGGCCTGAAGCAGAAAGTCCGCTCACAAAGAACCCCAGGAGATGTGAGAGAAAAGCCACAGTCACAGTTTGTCACTTATTACTCCCGATTAATTCTTAAGGGCGTCCCAGAGGGCAGAGGACACGGGAGACGGGAGCGGGGACGCGGCGCTGACGAGCAGCAAACTGCAGGCGAACACAAAGACGTTTTTTTGTTGAGACCATCATAGGCAATTTTTAGTCATCCTCATCCGAGAAGCAGCAATAATCTGTTTCGTTTGCTTTTTCTCCCCCGTTTCCTGTCACCTCACCGATGTCTGGACAAAAAGGCAGGACAATGTCCCCACGAACACAGCTGGGGAAAGGCCGTGAGACATTGTTAGCGTGCGGAACCAGCTGCTTTAAACAGAGTGGCCTATATATGACATATATTAATACTTGAATACATTTTCCATTATACTTTTTCACATATTTAAACTACCGTCAGCTACAGTCATTGTTTTCCTCGGCCTCTGTTTGTGAGTTCTCGTCTTTCCGTGTCAGTCTTTTTTTAAATGTAGACATCTACCTTTCATTGAAGTCATGTCAGTGTGTGTGTGTGTGTGTTTTGAATAGGCAGATAGGCATCTGGCTTGTCAAGGTCATTTATTTAACAGCCTTGCTCATACACATGGGGTGTGTCACCATGGCAACAAGTCTCTATTAGTTATCTTAGTTATCTCTGAATGGATACCAGCTTGTAGAGTTGTGTCTCTCTACGTTCAGCTGTCTAAGGAACTACCATCAGTAAATGTATTAAATGTTGATTTCATAAACCCTTAACCCACTTCAGGTTCACCATTAACCCTTTTGACGCTAAGATTACAACAAAATACAAAGTGCTGTATCCCAGACATAGTTAGGGAGTATACATGTGTTTACAGTTATTGTGGTATTGGTATGTCTATGATGTGGTGTGAAAGAAAGAAAGAAATTATAAATACAGGAGAAAAACACAACATTTACATTGGCTGATGGTTTTCATTTAAAATAAACGTTTTGCCTAGAAAGACATTATGAACTGATAAATGCTGATTGGAATAACCACCTGTTGACATAGCTTAACATTTACCAACAGTGACCTTTGATCCCTATTTTTAATTATTATTGTATATGTTTTGCCATAATTACATATAATTACAAAGTCGTATTTCAGTTTTCTTAGTGAAATACTTTTACATTTAAAAGGGCAACTTCACCAACTATAAACTTGCTCTCTATGCTTTAGTTTGTGTTAATGTACATTAATGCTTTTAGGTTTCCGTTTTTAGATGGAAAAACACCTCCAGATGACATCACTAGGAGGAGTTTTTCACCAATAGGAGTTCAGATGATGTCATCTGGAGGAGCTCTGGAAAAGCAGGTTGACCGTGTCCACAGTATGAGCGACTAGGCGACATGATCTGAACTGAAGGTTCTTCGAAATGATGTCATCTGGAGGCGTTTTTCATCTAGAACTCAAAGGAATGTTTACCGCATTTATGTACACGTTCAAAATCGGTGAAGGCGTCCTGCTCGAGAAAAATATAGAAAAACCTTCACTAGAGTAAAAGATTTGAAGTGTTCCTTGTAGTGGAATTTTTTTAAGGTCAAAACTTTTACATTACTCCGTCTGTGCACTTCACAGTGCATCACATGCTCCGAGTGTCCACGCTGACCCTTGTCCTACATGACATTATTAAGACCACCAGTAGAAACGCGGTGGCTGATCGATGTGCTGTTTATGGAAGTCGAAAAAGACAAAGAGAGAGAAAAATAATTATTCCTCTGCTTCCCTGTGTACATTTAGCCAGCTGTGTTGAGTCACACAGCAACCATGCGGGTGGCGATTGTCTAAAGTTGGCATACAGGCTCGCTGATCAATTATTAAAGCCGTGCACAAGTGTTTGTGTGTGCACACGCATGTCTGCATTGTGTGTGCAAGTGTGTTAAAAGCCTGCAGGTTTTAAAAACTCGCTGGAGTCCACAGCGGGGGTCGTTTGTGTGCTTGTGTGTATCTGATGGCAGTACTTGCATTTGTAGTGTGATGCATTTGAAGTAAAGGTCTTTTGAATATTTATTAACTTCATACACACTCGCACACACACACACACACACACACACACACACACACACACACACATATGTGCTTCCACCACTTCAAGATACTTCAGAGCATGTGGCCGAAGTGGAATCTCTATTTATCAAACTGTAACTAAACTGTAACCTTAACCTAAACCGGAAGCCGAGCGTAAAAATTAACGACTGGCGTTATAAAGACAAAAAAGAGCAAACACACAAAGACACACTCGCACATAACAACAGACAAGGTACTTTGATGTGGAGCCAGCTTTGCCGGATGGTTTGCACAATATGGTGGTTTGGTGCAAAATAAACACCATCTCTATGAGCCTGAGACACACACACACACACACACACACACGGAACCATCTGTTCTAATAGTGAAGCCAGTTCCCTGCCAAGGTGTTATCAGCTGATTGGCACCAAATGACACTAGCTCAGTGGAGACAGAGCGGACGCGTTCTCTACCGTGACATTTTAAATCACAGTTTAGGCACAAACGCTTTGAATAAAGCACATCGGCGTAGATAGAGGGAGTCGCCCCAGAAACTGTCCAGTCGTTTTACAGTGTGCACACTCCATCCATCATTCCTCAGAGCAAAAATCTCCCAGCGAGCTACACTTTGGAACGAGGACTTAATTGAAGTCTTTATTTGGATGTGTCTTGTTCGAGTCAGTTTTTATGAGCGTCCATCCGTTCGTTCATTATCTGTAACCGGTTATCCTGTTCAGGGTCACAGGCGGCTGGAGCCCTTCCCAGCCGTCACTGGACGAGAGGCGAGGCACAGGCCAGGGACTCAAACTGGGGACGTTCCACCTGTGAGGTGGTGCCCCCAACCACTCCACCATCGTGCTGCCCTCGATCAAAACATAGTTAAGAGGGACTTACAACACGCTTAAATATTGTTATTAGCTACAATTTAATATCAATCATCAGTTATCACAGTTACCAGCTGTGGAAAACGAAGGCAACAAAAAGTCGGCAGTGTGTGTGGCGGACCCCTGGTTTCTTCTTAGGCTTTCAGAGTCCTCTTCAAAAAAGACCAGACTAAAATGGCTGACAGTCTCAAACAGGTGGGTGATGTGATCCTATATGTGGGAACCACGTGCCAGGATAACGCAGGTCATAAGAGAACTGAGTTAATCACCCGAAGCATCGCCGTGCAATAATGTATGCGGAGCGCCGGAGCCGTCCCACCAGTAATTACATCCACCCCCAGGTGTGACGCGTAAGACTCTCCGAGAAACACAGCTACAAGAAGCCGTAACGTTACTGTGTTCACGGCGCTGAAATTAAACATTTTAACTGATTATTACAACCTCCAAAGCGGCAGGATTTACAAAGTGCGACTCATTCGAGTTCACATGTGTACGGTGTAATCTGACTACACGTTCTGTTTGGGGATTACGCAGCTCTTGGTCATTCTAGCCCTTCGTTCTAATTCAGTTCAGTTCTTAGATGTAATTTCAAATAATCTAAGTTTATTATTTAGTTATATGGATAAAATTAGTCTGATATGATGAGACTTCATCACTGCCTCTTTTTGTCTTGCAAGGCCGATGCAAACCCTAAGCTAATATTTCTGTCGGTTTACTTCACCAGAGACAGATATGATAGTATTCCTCACCCTCCGCCGTTCTCCTGTCTCTCTGTTTCATCTCGCACCGTTTTCTACCTGTCCGTCCTTGGTTCGTCCTCTTTTTTTAACTTTTGTTTCAGTCCATCCCTCCAGACGGCACAACTGTTTCTCTAGTAAAATCGATTGGTCTCTTCTTTTTTTCCCCACCAATTGTCTTCGACTCAACTCTGTGACAGTCCGGGAATAATTTGCAGTAGCTTAATCTGGCTGGAACACGCTAAACTAATTAACATAGGATGAAGCCGCCGAACTTATCATTTCACGAGACGTGCATACATCACACGCGCATGCAACCTCCCACACACTCAGCTGAGACACTCCAGGGAGAATAAGAAATGATGGGTACTACTTCGGAGAGGAAATGGGGAAGGAGGCCAGATATAAAAAGGAATGGAAAGAGGTAGAGATATATGGAACACTGAGGAATGAGGCGCTATTTCTGTGCTATGTTCAAGTCTGCTCCTACTAATATTAACATATGGAACACTCTGAGCTGCAACCGCCGACAGAAATATCTGAAAATGTATACATGCGTGTGATTCCGTGGCCAGAACTGCCAGACATGACACACTTGGCTCCCCTGGACACATGAAACATTTGCATTTTCTGCAGCAGTGACTCAGCTCCGAGCATCTATGCGAGCGTATAGATTCAGCTGTGGCAGATTATTTTTAGCAAATGGCAAACAAGGAATGAACAGCATACATTCAGCTAATGTTGTTTTAATTGTTGGTTAATTGATCACACTTGTAATTTCATGTTTTCTACGGTTTGTGTGGTATCGCCTGCTGCAAAGGAAAAGCTGCAAAGGTTGGTTATTAGGAGCATGCTGGTGAATATTGATTTATTGTCATACTGGTTTTATAGCTGTGGCTGCAGTGCAGTGTTGGGGGTGACATGTTTTTTAGTATATTTTAATTTTTATTGTAATGCAGTAATATAAGATGTAGGTAATTTATGCAGAGGTGTGTTACGATGTGTTTTTTTTTTTTGTGTCTCGACCCGAGTCCCCGTCATGGCTAAAAACATCGTGTTTGATGGAGCTAAGGAGGCTTGTAGCAGAGTATGTGAGAAAAGATGTGTGGACAAGATGAGCGGTAAAATCTCTGCTTTAAAAAGGCTCATTAGCCGCATTCAGACCAAGTTTATTCAGTCAAAGCATGAGGAGGTGAGTTATTAGCTGCCAGCTGCTCAGGTGCAGCACGTTTATTGTATGAATGAGGCTGGTTCAGCCTCTGTGAGTAGGACACAACAGTGGTTCTGTGTGTCTGTGTGGGACTCTGGAGTTCCAGAAAAGGCAGGAGAAGCCTCGAGTAGCCGATACTTGACAAGTACTTTGGCAACTGGGCCTTCGCTATTTATCTTTACTTTAGATCAAATGTTAGTTTATGTGGATTTTTTGTAAAAGTCTTTCAAAAGTAACTAAAAAAGTCACTGTCCTGTAATACTGTAACTTCGTCTTCACTGATATTGAACTTGTGTCGTGTGGTTTTGGTTGCTATTACACATGAATACACACCATTCAAGTTCCCTCCGACTTCCCTGCATTGAACTATCTGTCTGCTTCTAGCTGAAAAATGCCTCCGGATGACATGATCAGGAGAAACCTTCAGTTCAGATTATGTCATCTTGTTGCTCTTAGTGAGGACTTTGTAATCATGGTTAACCTGCTTTTCCAGTTATGGACTCCTAATGGTTAAAATCTCCTCCGGGTGATGTCATCTGGAGGAGTATTTTAGCTAGAAGCAGACAAATATTTTAATTAAAATAAAGTCAGAGGGACGTTTTAAACCATTAATGTACATTTATACCCTAAACTAAAGGCATAGAGAGCAGGTAAAAAGCTGGTGAAAGCGCCCTTTAAGTTTTTACCTTTAATGAACGATTAGAAGCAATATGCAATAAATTACGTTTGACAACTACCTTCTGCAGTGTCTGCTTGTGGGCTGTACCTATGGGCAAAGACACATCTAAAAATACACACACGCGTGTGATTATTCTACTCGGGCCGCCAAAGCGTATGCACATGGCTCTGCTGCACAATGGCAACATCATTAAAAACATAATTCAGCCTGCCTGCCGTCACCTCTAATTTGCTGTGGTGCGGTACAGAATTCACACGTTTTCATATTTCCGTCACCCTCGTGCAGATTTACCTCGACACACGTTGCCATTGTCTGGTTCATAACCGGCCTTGCAGCTGCAGCTGCCGATAGGGACCATCCACTCTCCGTCTCCATTACAGTAGAGCTTTATGGGCACGTCCACTTCCTCGGCGTTGGGAATGCAATTTCCTCTGGCGATGACTAAGGAGGTAGACTCTGCTCCCGTCAGTGTCTGCACGAAATAAGAATAAATATAAAGGGTCGGTTAGCACGCGTATACGTTTCTGATAACAGCTGCGGGTTATGGAAAGGCCACAGCGTTTGCTTCGTAATGCTCCGTACCTCCGGAAAAAAAGCAAAGTTCTGCACCACACTGGGGCATTTCTTGTAGAATACCCTGACAGCCAGAAGGGACATGCAGGCCCCCAGATCCTGGAAGGCCAGGTGGAAGCCCCTGCCTTTGGACAGAGGCCCAAAACTCCGAACCTCTGTGTTCACCTTCATTAGCCTTCCCCCAAAATCCACCTGGGAGAAACTCTCATCCGCTGCGATAGTGTCCACCTGGCAGAGGCACAAAGAGGAGGTCATTGAGCATTTTAATAGACGGGAATCAAACTATACACTCTAATCCTGTTGAAAAGACCTCACCTTTAGAAAGGGGGCATTGGCCCAGTACTCCACTCCTTTGATGCTCTCCGATATGGTCCTGTCGGTCTCCAGGTAGTAAAGATTGAACGTCTCTTTGCAGGAGCCCAGGACGCTGGGGATGGAGGCGCAGTCGCGTACGGTGAAGCGGATCTCGACGTAGATGCGTTGCGCCGCCCGCCTGTCAATGTAAGTGGTGAGGAGCCAGTTGTTCTGGCTGGGTTCAAACACGTTGCACACCTGGTACGTCCTGATGGTGTTGAGGTTCTCGTCGTAGCCGCTCACCTCCTCCCACTAGAGAGTGTGTGTGTGTGTGTGTGTGTGTGAGGAAGGGGCAGAAAGCGTGGATGAGTGGGGAGGAAGTAGAGGAAGAGGAGAGAGGCTAAAATGATTAATGGGTTTACCAAGACCTGGCACAAATTAAACTTTCTCTTTCCCTCCCTCACATTTTTCCTACCGGCCCCCTTCTCCCTCATTCACTTTTTTCTTTCCTCTGCCTTGTTCTGTGGTGCACAGGGGCGACCATTCGTCACAATTAGAGACACTCAATTCAAACACACACACACACACACACACACACACAGAGCAGACCATTGTAAGTGACTAGTTGCCAGCCCAGCATTTAAAAAAGTCAAGAGTTCAAGAAAGTGGCTTGGAGACCTGTTCTAATGTTTTCTATTATATTTAATTTTATTCACTTCTATTCATTTATCTACTGTGGACTCGTCCGTTCTCTTCTGCATCAGTAGCGGTTAATTGGTGTCACCTTGCCACTGTAATTAAGATTTTGACAGACTTGTTAATGGAGCACTGTAAAGTGTACTCAAACTCCTTTCCTCAAGGGTCACACACACACACACACACACACACACACACACACACGTACAGTACACTTTTGGACATTGTTCTTACTCCGTTGGCGGGGAATGATATCCAGCCAAGCTCAGCTGTCGCTGTCCTTGTATCCATCACTGTCTCTGTCAGACAAAAAGAGAGAGAGGTGAAAAGACCGAGCTGCAGGAGGAGAACAGGTATGAGTTTAATTAACAGTCAGCTCAGATGCCAACTTTAGTGCCGCATTGTGATGCCTGCCATTCATATTCATGAAAATCCCACTTTGCACTGTTTCTGCAAAGCCTCTCTCTTTCTTCCTCCCCCCATTCTGGGATAACAGAGATAAGTAGCCACAAATTAGCCGGACCTGTGGTTATGCTAATGCAATGTAAAAAAAAGGAACGGTGACATGATACAATGACTAAAAAGGTAATCCATTTAAAAACAAGCCTTATCATTGTCTGTTTGTCCATTTTATCTTGGCATGGCAGGTATATCCAATCAAAAGCCTTCTACTAACAGAGCGTGGAATGGCATAAAACGGACCTCGATGCTTTAACGGCAGAAATGATCGAAATGTCAGACACTGTACGATAAAGTATTTCCCAACAGATTTTCAATGATGTGAAGTACATACAACATAGGTATATGACATTAAAATTGATATTGTGTTGCAAACTGGGTTGGAGGATTTTATTACCCACTAACTAACTACATTTTACCACTGGAGTAAATAAAACTCATTAAATAATAACAAAATGTACCGTGTACATTCAAATGACAAACTGATGATGAGTCGCTGCGAAGCTGGCAGACAAAACGAATTGAATAATAATTAGCTACATATAGGTGAAATCGGTTAGCGGCCAAAAAGGCAATGCGATAAACACGGTTATTATACAGCGTGTGTGTGTAGGCGGCACTCGGCTGATCTGAGCGCCGCTAATGTCTGTACAGTAATCTCACATACTTATCCGACACCTTAAATCACAGCTGGATGACACGCTGACACCGTGCTGTACATCACGACGCTAATTATATTCTGAGGTGTCAACAAAGGTGTGTGACAGCTGAGAAGTGTTTGACAACTGAACAACAAAGCCACCTGACAGTAAAATCCCACGTGGCAGCGTTCATTGTAAGACACGTCGCCTCACATTATAGATCCTAATGTGTTAATGGTGAAATATGATGTGTGTGAGCATCCCTCAGATCCATTTCATTCCATTCCATCTTTGTGTCTGGGGTGTGCGACGTCTGACAGGCTGGGAACAAGAGACATTTGGGAAATAAATTACCAGTACTGATTCATGTCCACGTGTGCAAAACCACATTCTATCAATGACTTAGGATGCGTGTAGTAACATTGCACAGAGTGGAGGAAAACGCCAAATGAAAATATTAAAATGTGCATGAAATGCTACTGCACCAGCAACTGAAGACTATTCAAACGGATATGTTTGGCCACCACTTCAGTGAGGCAAACTGAGCAGATTTTAGATGGTCAGCATTGAGCTCGGCAGCCAGAAGAAGGTAATTTTTCAGCCAAAATACAGTTTGAACTAAACTATGGACTAAAAATATCCATAATTCTGGTTCATGGGTCGGTCAGTGTGATTCTGCAGCAGAACCTGTGCTTCGGGTTTCTTCATTTTTACCACCCAGGTTCCTCGGGTGTGAACTATTGTCTGCTGAAATTAACTTTGACCCGACACGGTGAGACACTTAAGTTAGGTGACGTGCTCACGACGCAGACGCTGGGGAAGGTTCAGCGACACTGCACCACGAGGACGCCGCAGGCAAACAAGCGCCTTGATTCTTGACACGCTGTCTTCCTCTTGTACTCTTTCATTTTGTCACCTTGCCTCTCATTATCTGCTCTCCTCCTCCTCCCCACAGCCTCCCCGCCTTCATCCTCTCCTTCACTTTACCTCCCCGCCTTTTATCCGCCACTCTACCTGGGTGCTTCCTTTTTTTTTGTCAGCGAGCTACCCTAATTACAGAAGAACTGAGTTTTTCAGCCCTCCCCTGGGACCGAGGGTCGTTTGGGAAAATGAAATGCTCGTCACACGAAGCGCAGCCGGCCATCAAAATCTTGGTCCAATGCTTACGCTGTTGGTGACGATTGTCAGTGTCTAATTTGTGGCTTCACAGGCGCACTGTCAACAATGATTTTTTTCTAAAAAGTGATCCACAGTAAAACAGTGATGCAGTTTACCTTGCATGTTTTGTTCAGGAGAAATTTTTGGGTTAAAATAAGAAATCCACAGTGCTGACAGGATGTTGGAGTAGCTCCTGGAAATAGTCCCACTGTGCAGGATACACCTTCCAGCAGAGAAAGGTATAGGGACTTGATTCAGGGCTTAGCTAAAGAATAGAACAATGGCTGTGCACTGTCCCCCCATCATACCACCATCGTTCTACTTCAAAAAAAGGTGTTAAAGGCCTGATCTCAGGAACTTTAACATACAGTACAATACAAAAACTCGGCTGGTAGTGTATAAAAAACATAAATCATCTCCTGGCACCTTTGGAGGAGCCCCGTGATTCAACCTGTAAATGGCTGTAAACATAAAACCACAAACAGACTAATATATTTTTTATTTATATAAAAATGAAAACTTTTTTCCCACCATCTCTTCATTAGTGATGCAGTTTTCATTATCTGTTTGAGAACCTCCTCTGCAAACTTTGGACGATCAACTGCCAAAATTTCCACTCATATTTTTTTTATCCAATTGACACACTGTCAAACTGTTTGTTGTGTTAATCAACAGATCTATAATTGTCACACATAACAAAAATAAGCAAAATTTTTTCTCATTTTAGAAGCTGGATCATGCTGAATTTTGACACTTTCAACACAAAAAACACCAAAACAATCAATCAAAACTATTTACCAATTCATTTTGATTTGGTCAAAATGAATTGCACATCAATCACAGGGTCAGTGGTTCAAATCCCAGCTCCTCCTGTTCAAATATGGTAATAAATTGGATAAAACCCAAGTAGCACCCATGCTCTGCATGGCAGCTGCTGCCGTCATCAGCGTGTGATTGTGTGTTAATAAGTCAATAAGAAGCAGTTTACGATTAATTAACTAATTCCAAAAGTTCCACTCTTCTTATATGTTCCTTTATATTCATGGGCAAAACATGAAACTTCCAACACAATGAATGTGTGAGCCCTGCTTTCATCGCAGCAGCGACACACGGAAAAACTGCTGGAGAAGAAGGAAGCACATGAAGCTGAACATGTAAAATGTTCATTTCAAAACATAATCGGGGTCAACAGCTTCAGTGATTGATGTAAACCAATCCACTCCTGGCGGCTCCGAAATGCAATCAAAAACGCTGAGGTAGAGCTGGCGAAATGACCAACGTCGGGACATGAGGCCAGAGACCGCCGAGTGAACAAAGTCTTTGCTGCTCGCAAACTGTGTTTTAACGAGTTCACACTTGGGTGAACAACCACGTGTAACAGGGTGAACGGCTGAGCGCTATCAATGAATGTCATTCTGTGGGTGCGTTCATGCAAAGCTCTGGGCTGTAATTGCGGAGGTTTGCAGGTGCGCGGGTGGTTTTGTGCCACGTTTTTTGCCCGGAGCATTAAGTGGGCCCGAGAACGACGTATGGTAACCGTATCGGCAAACGTAGCTCCTCGGTTTAAAAGAGACGAAGTCTAATCAGAACAAAACCAGTCATGTAGCGAATGGTCTCTGCTGGGCTTATTAGAGTGAACCTCCTCATCAGTCTAATTAACGGCACACAGCACACACCTCTCTGTGCATAATGGGATATACTCTCCGATCAGCCTAATTACTTTTGACATATTGGAGGCTGCGATCGCAGGGCTGCCCACCTCCCCCCGCACTGATGCACCTCCTCAGCCGGTGCCACGCCGCTGAACAAAACTAAAGCCGTTTTACGGCAGAGGAAACAGCAGGTAAATCTGTGCGATATTGTAGCAGTCAAAGAGGCTGTTAAATCCTTGTTACGGCCCACGAGGGAGAAGTAAAAGTATTTCCACCACAGACGCTGAATTAGAAGTCATTTCACTGTTTCTCTGCCACCTTCTCGGCCTGTGTGTGGCTGCAGCCGTACATGTGGTTGTGTAGCTTAAATTTAGTTCAGCACCGTGACTGAGAGAACATTTTTGGCCTTTTGAAGTCGCTTTGGACAATGCTCCCAACTGCAGAGGGTTTAGCTTCGGCTACAGAGTCACGAGGGTTCAGGTTAGGGTGATGGGCTCTTGTAATGATAATTGGCCGACTGTTGTCTAATTCGATCAGTTTACTCCCTAAAAGCCACAGCTCAGGACTGAATGATGTGTCATACTGTACGTTTGTCTGGCTTTGAGAGAAAGTAGGAAATTACCCCCAGGAGCATCTTAGTTGTGGTTAAAAGAACAGAAAAACAACGTGCAGATGTGCATGTGCGCGCTGAAAGGCCCCCTGGAGTGTTAGACGTCAAACCGCCCGCGGAGACGGTGGTTGACCAATCAGGCATTGAAGTGGAATGACACAGCATCACGGAAGGACAACTCAGTCAAGAGCCCAGGCATTCAGATGCAGATGCCTAATTGCACAAATCGAATGTACGCAAGTTACACAGATACAGGTGTACACACACACACACACAGAATCCCCAACTCTGCGGGACTCTACTACCTCTCCACAGGAAATGTTGTAATTAAATTTAAACATGATGGCCTGGATTAAAGGAAAGGAGTTTTAAGAATCTCACATGAAAATATAATCTTCACTTTAAACCTTGTGACAGACCGGCCCCTTTAGTGGAAGAGGACGTTATCAGATCCCACTTGGACAAAACACTTGATGACTTAAGATCGGAGGACTGTGATGAATATGTTCTACCTACTTTACATAACTTCTACATATTAACGCTTTGAAACCTTAATCTGAGAAGTAACTAAAATATGTTCTATTTTTTTTAACAATACACTATAAAAAATAATTTTTTCAACTTATAAATACGAGTGACACTGCTGCCTTAACATTTTACATCCAGTCAAAAACCGTAATTCCCTAATACAACGGTGTTATCTTAATTAAATATTACAAGTTGAAACTCTTGTCTGCGATTTGCGGATTTATATTCATAAAATTATTGAACTGATTTTGTAGTTGCAAGAGAAAGAGCATTATTCAAAGCATTATTCAAACAGGAAAAACGAACTACTACAAATTTTGAATTAATAACTTGCTGCTGCCAGAGGACACTAATCTTCGTCATGGTAAGTATTCTTTTCATTGTGACGATAACTGTATTTGATCACAAATACGCTCTTCAGACTAAGGAAAACTAAAGTCTTTGATCTTTCCTAATGATGAATTCTCTAGTTTTGATTGTTTAAAAACTTAATTTCATTCAGATTTTTAAGTCAAATGTGGAACAACTATTATCAGAAAGTTAAGACTTTCCGAGAATAAAAACGTCACATTCTCATTTGAATTAGCTGAAAATTGTCAAATTTCAAATATGTTCAAGAGACCCTATAATGCTTGTTTTTTGGAATTTCACGCAGTAGCTGTGTCCATTTTCCCATCAATCCTCCGTACGGTTTCCCGGAGTCCCACAGCATAAACGGCTGCGACCTCCCGTTCTCGTATTACAACCGCAGCTCACTGCTTGGTCCATCGGCCAATCAGAACAGAGTTCGCTCAGAGCTTATCACAAAATCACGACAATAATAGTAAAAAGTTTGGGGGAAAAAAACTTACTGAACCTGTCCACAGCTATATCTTGACCTAAGAAGTAGTGCATAAGATTCCATATCAGAAATATAAACTTATGCAGATTATGGCCGTTGCATGAAAACAAACATGAGATTCTACAAATCTCCTAATTTACAGTGTAAACTGTAAAATATCAATATCAAAAATTACAAGTACCTCAAAGTTATACTTATGTACAATACGTGAGTAAATATATGTAATCTCGTTACCTTCCACTATTGTGTTAAGCATAAGCAAGTTTTATCTCGTGTCTGAAATGTCTTCCCGTATTAGACCCAGAGGATTTGCCGTGGGCTCAGGCTTGTACCTTTGTCTCTCAGAACTGCTCCTCTCTGCACACAGTCACTTTCAGCCGCGGTGCGCTCAAACGTGTATACTCTCCCTGAATAATTTCCACATTCAGCATCAATCTGAAGCACTGGCTAATGGCTTGACCCTGTTGTCTTAGGAGAGTCTGCTCAGCGTTTCAAAAAACACATTGTGTCAGCAAAAAAATTGACATAACTATGCAACAACGGTGGATTTACACAAGGAGCTGCAGATGTGGACAAAAATTACAATTCTGCTACAATAGCATGAGTCCATCATGTTAAAACACGGGCCCAGTGTTGGATGGAGTGTAAAGATCACAGCCACGAGTCATTCGATTATCGGATAAGTGAAAAGTAGGAGTGAACTCCTTGTTGTTTGGCATTTTACTGTTGTATCATTTATTTCAAACATCTGATCAATATCCAATATTCTTACACACAAGTACTGAGGGAGCCACAGCCAACATTCAGTTAATGAACTCATAAGAAATTTGTGCAAGTACGTCTTTAAAGAAATACCGACACTGACCGCAAATACCGTATCATGCAACGTAAGTGCTGCCCATTAGCAGTAAAGCGACTTTTACGTGTCAAAATGTTTCCCTCATTATGTCATACAGCTTGGTAGGAATCTTGTAATTTGAAAAAACAAAAATCCATAATAACTACTGTCCAGCCAACCTGTGTTTGTTTCATTTTAATGAACATTTTGTGTCATGTTCCCATGGCGCAGGCACTTGGTGAGTAGTCTATTAAGTGTTTGCCCACACTAAGCCAAGACTTATCCTTCTGCTCATCGTGTTTACAGAGGAACGTAGATTCGGTTTTACATTTGTCCGTCGTTCATCATCACCTAACTTCTCCCGCTATCTCTGCTAATATTTCAAACATTTCTTCCTTTATTTGTTCTCTGTGTGCAGTGCACAACACACTAGACATACGGGCTTCTTGGTCCTGGTGTATTAATAGCTAATCTCTTTTTATTTGCCTTCACACATTGCGGGGACTGCAGTAAAAAATCACGATGTGAATCAGTTTCGGAAGAAGCTCCAGGGCCAAAGCCTAGGTGACGAAGGTGGTTGTGGGTGCAAAATGCATTGGGTTGAAAGAGTTTGGTCACAGTAATATCAAACATCAAATAAGCATAATCGGTTATTAGTTATCGGTCATGATGAGCTGGGAAACGGCCACACTTTTGTCTTAAACCCTGCGTCTTTCAGAGACGGTCTCACTCTAACAACGTAGCTCGTTCATCTTTACTTATGTCGGTGTCTGTCAGCCAGCAGCTGGATGGACACGTGTGTCCCCAATATGTGCGAGAGAGGGACACTGCACAATTACGCCTGTGACACAGCAGTTAACGTCTTCATTAATTATTGAAATGACTGCCTGTATGGCAGACTTAATAACTTCCTCTGTAATCTGTAATAAAATTGAGGTCAGGGTTAGTCCAGCACCATTAACGCTGTTGCTACATTTTTATTGCCAACAAAAATCTAAACCGTGCTTCTTTTCAGGCGTCTTAAGTTTGTCATCAAAGTAATCTTTTAGATTTGTCTCATAAATGCAACAATATTTGCAGTAGTGGTTTTACTACAAGCACAAAAGTATCTAACCGCCAACGTAAATTGGAATAAGACAGTCTGTTGGAAATTGTTCTAACACATTTAAATGTGTCCATCCTTCCATCCACCCATTGTCTCAAATGCTTATCCTGGTCAGGGTTGTAGGGGCTGGATCCTAAGTGTCACTGGGTCAGAAAAGCTGTGGCCAGGTATTCGAACTATGGACCTTCTACCTGCGAGGCAGCAGCACTAACCGCTCTACCACCCTGCCGCCTGAAATCTAGTGTTAAGTGAAATAATTCAATAGTTCAACACAAATTAAAAAGGAACCGGACACGGGTAGGTTTTTTTGGGAGGTGGGGGGGTTCATGGACATATGTGATAATATTCTTGTCTTTTGGGCTGGGCTGTCCCTGCCGAAATCAACACACACTAAGACATAAGCCGGACTTTGGGGCATTTGAAAAGGTTGCTCAGGTTACAAAAGAGCCAAAACTGCACTCAAGGTGTTTGGTTAACTCAAAGACCTGTGTCTCGGTCAAAGTCCTGTCGATTTTACACTCGAGCCAGTGGCTTTTTTCCTCGTGTTAGTATTTAAGTTAAAGCCTTCGTGATAAAATATCACTATGTCAAAGTTCCATTGAAGACTGCTGAATCGCTGGGTGTGGATTTTAGCTTTTGCTCTCCGGTTCCTAGCTGCTAAATTATGTGCAATGGCTCTTAAAGTATTTTTGGTCTCAGCCACTGTCAGCTTGACTCTTATTTATGCACATTTAGCTTCTTCTTCCAAGGGGGGAAATTCAAGAACCTTCATTCCTGCTCGAATGGAGACTCCAGCACACCAATCATTCTGAAAAGAGCAGTTCAGGTGAAGAATATGCAATACATTAAGCTGTTAGATAATAGCGTTAGAGGAGGAATGGGTTTGAAGAAAAGCCGTAAAGCCAACAATGTCTTCGGGTAGTGCTCGAGTTTTAAGGCATAAATTAAATTAGCATAAATTAGCATAAATTGGTGTTGAATGTAAACAAACTACTACAGTATTTGACATTTATCATGCATGAGTACCGGTTATTGCCGAATAACAAACAGCTGATCGTATGCAAATCATTTTGCAGTTCAAACATGTTTTTATTTGAGCAGTGAAAATTTGTGCCAACACAGATGTGGTAACACTTTACATTTTTATTTGATTTCTTTGTGCCATCTAAACGTGGCACTTGATGCTGTAGAGTATAACATGGAGGCCTGACAGTGACAGGGTTTGCAGAGAACACCTGCAGTTCTGCTTTTGTATATTAATACAACTAAATAACCAGTAATATGATTTTCAGAAACATATTTTCCTCTCAGCAAATGAACATAAATAAAGTTAGACGCCCCCAGATGATCTCTGTAGGTGATAGTAAAGGTCATATATGACATGGATTGTCAATATGTGACGGTGAGGTAAAGCCGGGCTGTTGTACAGCCTGAAAAGTATGTAAAAAGTAAAACTAAGCTGCACTAATAATTTTTTTAATGAGTAAAGTGAAGATGGCCACACACTGTGAGGTAATATCACCAACTCTGTGGCTCCTCTCAGCTCTGCCAAGTATTTCAGCATCTTTCAGCTCATTCGGTGCATTAAATGCACTTAAGTAACCAAGGTTACAGTCAGTTTTGTCCACCAGGACGCTTTCTTACCCGTCATGTAAACACAAAATCGGGTTTCCATAAATAAAGCAGCGAAAACCTGATTTCCCTGGGTAGATTCCTCCTGGAGGACACAGATTTCTCTGCCATGTCTACACGTAATCAGGTTTCAGATCAAATTTCTACAAAGGCACATGGGAAATTGCTGCAGGACAAGCGAAAGTCAGAAATAAGGCAGATATTATTACAGAAAGTCAGGCTGCCTCCTTCAAACTAACTAAAATTATCAGTAGAAGTTAAAATAAAGGCCGGCAGATATTTACTGACTGTAGAGCTGATTGAGAATGTGATTTAGCTGTGCTGACAGTCCATAAAGACAATGGTGAAGTGTGTGTAAGCGTGTAAAGATTATGGTCTTTACTGTCGGATCGTGCCTCTGCCAGTCGTTCTATGATTTTTTTTAAAAAGGTGTTTAAGCCCAACTCTGGCGACTGATGACATCACCACTGATGGAGACATACAGCATCTACAGTTTTACCGGAATTTCCCTTGACATTATTTTACCCCATTTCCCTCCGTAGGCTCTACAGTCCATGTTGTCCTGTCCAGGATCATAACATTTTAAAAGTTAAAAGTTCACCGTGTTTGTTAAAGCACACGTGAGAATTTGAAGTACTTGCAAGTTCGTCAACCTCCAAAACATTAGGCTTCACACATTTGTATGTTGGGGGGCCTGATGGATCAATGGGTAGACCATTGGCTTGCGATGCACGAGGCCACAGATTTGAATCCCACGCCAACAGGCAACCGCCCTGGCGTCGGTCCCGAGTCCGAAGAACCCCAAGGGTCGTAGGAGGAAGGACATCAGCTTAGAAAAACTCGTGCAGAACATGTTCTGGCGTGGCGACCAGTGAAGGGATGAGCCCGCAAGCCATCGATCTTCACACGTTCCTCGGGTGTGTGCTCCACAGGCTAGAAAACCGTGACAGTTGGTGGACGTCGTCTCTAAGCAGGAAATGTCCACCCTTTGAAAGGCTTAGCTAGTCCACGGGTGCCTAAGTCCCTCTTCTCCGTGTATTCTTTATATTTTAGCCAGTTCACGCTGTGAAAGGCTGTGGCTGTCTGTCTGTCTGTCTGTCTGTCTGTCTGTCTGCCGTTCTTTCCAACTGTGCTGTTCCCGTCAGATTACCTGTCTGCTGCAGGTATATGCCGATTCACAGTAACACTATTGGAACTTGAAATCCTCTCATTTCCAACAGGGTTTTGATATGCGTTTGGTTTCTGCAGCAGCAAAACCAAATTCAGCAAGAACCCACAGGACTATCCCGCAACAGGTAGTCAACCGAAAAATAAAAAAAACATAATACAAAGATCTGCTTGAAAAGGGAAATACACGGTAGGTGTTTTCAGGCCAAATGTGCCCACAAAGCAGCGCGGCCTCACAGGAACCGATCTTTGGGATTAGACGCGCACAAGTGCAACCGATGCCTTTAGGTATCGGGTTGTTTTTCCCCGTTGCTGACACGTCGTTATTGCCGGCAATGGAAGCTGCGAGCGGTGCAGGGCCCTGTGTTAAAAAGAACAACCGAGCTGTCACACACGAGCACTTATCTGTGTCACGGTTTCTTACCGAACAAGCATCCAACGCTCACACACACACACACACCCTCAGTCGCAGACTTTGTGGTCCCTGCCCCATCCCCCCCGAACCCCCACACACACACACACACACACACAACCCATCTTTTCCTTTATGTCTCTCCCTCACCCTCTGATTTCACCTCTCCTCTCATTTTCCTCTCCTCATCTAACAGCCTTGACCTAGAAAATTTGTGGTGTCATGATTTCACTTGATGAAAGAGGACATGTTCGCCACTACAGAAACCTCCTATCTCAGCTGTTCAGAAACTGAAAAATACCCGTTAAATCCTGCTCTGGTGCCGGCTCCAGCTTTTCTTCATTAGTAACATCAGATGTGACACTCTCCGGTATGGAACTCCTGTCATGAGACCGTTTCTTTTCGGCGGTAGAGTTTGATGACTTGTCACTAAGACACATTATATGTTGGATAATTCAAATCAACGCAGCGAACGAGGGCAGACCTGTCAACACAACACAGTACGTTGTTTTTAAAGCACCGCGGAAAAGCTTGTGGCTTTAAAATGTAGAAGATGTATTATAGATCTCCAGAACGTGATTACTTGTCACACCAGAAGCTTGTCACTATAAATATAACTGCAACATATTGAGTTTTTAGACGACAGGGTGTGCTAGTCACTGTAAAATAAAGAAATAACCAACTTATTGTCTTTTAGAAAACGGGAACAGCACAACAATAAAACGAGAACATATTGGGTTTTTTATTTTTAGCACTGAGCCCCGATGAAGAGTCTTTCTCTCTGTCTCTGGATGAAGAGTGCCACTACTACAAAAAGAAACGTGCACACACACACACACGCACACACACACACACACACGCTGAGAGACACAAGCGCTGTGTGAAGCATGCAGTCTGTCACTGTGGCAGAATCCTTTGTGCCTTTGTGACTAACACAAGGGGAGCAGTCTTCTTACTGACATGCTCTGTTTTTAAGGAGAGCGACGCCTGTAGACGCCACATTAGATGTCGTCGAACGTTGGATCATTTGTATTCCGAGGGTAATTCAGAGGGCTACACGAGCGAGCACGTGTGAAGACGACTATAGTTTGCGTGTGTTGACTGTGGAGCATAAGGTGATTAGGAGGTGAACTTTTGTTATACATTTTATTTGGATATACATACAGTATATTCAACGAATCATATGCCAGGGGAAAAATACTGTGCGTGATGGGATTTGAGGAAGACGATTCTTCCATTTGCATAAAGACTTTTTTTTATATATCTAGTCGTGCCTACACTTGAAGCGTATGCAGCATGTGAACCGCTGCCCCGTGTGAACCTCAACAAGATTCATCCTACTGCTTCTGCAAGCGCCCGGAAGCGCTTTGGTTACAAAGAGTTCACACACGAGCCTACAGGAACATGCCGGATACATGGAAATTAGCGTTCAAAAGCCAGACAAAACGTCAGTAATGTTAGCGGCAGGTAAGACATCTGCTTTTACCTACCGCAGGCACACTCGTTGACCATTTTATTAGGTACACCTGCACAATCTAATGCAATCAAATACAGCAACTCTGTCACGAATTCTACTTTTACAACGATAGAATTTCTGTTTTTAAAAGGAGGTGGTTCTAATGTTTTGGGCGCCTATCTCAAAAAAGAATGAGGAACCACCTCTTCTTTTAATGCACTACAGTAGAACTCCACTAACCACTTTAATCCCACTAATAAACAGAGTGTAATTATCACCTTTGTGACAGTTTCAATACAAAAAAGTAGAATTCATGGCAGAGCTGCTCTATTGGATTTACATTTGCTGTAGCTGTACATCAAACCGTACATAATACACCCTAAGTATTCTGAAATCTATCTGTTTCAAGCTTGATTTACAACATACACAGGCATTTTTCAGTGAAAGAAAAAAAATGGCCCCTCCCCCCATATCCCTTCTCCCAGGGGTGCACTTGTAAACCAATTACCTCGCGCATCACCTGTGATCACCTGTCATGATTTCAATTAGCTCAGGAAAAAAGAAGCTATTCCTAGGCCAGTCCAGGTTCTTGGTAAAGCAACCGAAAGCAAACAGCCTACTTCAGATGGCCGGGCACTTTGAAAAGACCTCAAGTAGAACGTTTTGTAAAGGCCCAAGTCAGTCAGTCGATGGGTAGAAAATGATTTCAAAGGATTTGTCCATCCCTGGGAACACGGTTAGCCTATAATTAAGAAGTGGAAGGTGGATGGTGCTACCACAGCTGTGCCTGGGTCAGACTGTCCCTCCAGACTGGAAACTGGTTCAGAGAGGCCATCAAGAGGCCAGTAACAGCTTTGAAGGAGTTGCAGGACTTCGTGGCAAAGAGCGGTCATTGTGAGCGTGCGACAGAAATGTCACACGTGCTCACAAGTCTGGCTCCTATGGGAGGGCTGCAAGGGAAAAAAAAAAAAGACACTCCATACGAAAAGACACATGAGGTCTCGTTGGAGCTTTGCTAAAGAGCACCCGGAAGATTCTGAGGCCAAATGGAAAAAAGGTGCTAAGGTGAGATGAGACTGAAACTGAACTCTCTGGCCTCCGTTTCTAATAGCCGCGCGGTAACGGTGACATCCCGTCTTCAGCGAAGACTGGGAGCTGGGGCTCCTTTACCAAATGAAGCTTTCCACTGATTTTTTAAAATTAATTTTCAGAGCAGTTGCCTTTTTTTTTTCCTTTTACTTGTTGTAACCTGCATAAAGTAAAACAAGCTGGAAGAATCAAGTGTGTGTGTGTGTGTGTGTGTGTGTGTTTTAATTTCAGGCTGTGAAACAACAAAATGCTAATGTTTTGAAAGGGTGCGATTCTCTCCAATACCCACTGTGTCACAGTAGCATTTAAAAAAAATATATATATATATATAATTATGTAGCTGCCTGGAAATGATTTCAGAACAGGAGAAGTGTGTGTAGTTTCCTTTCTCTGAACAAGCTGAAAATTGTGTTTTTCAGAATGGTTTTTCTTCGTCCCTGTGGAGATTAACCTCTGCGTACCTCACAGGAGGAGCGCGCTGGTGACCAATCATTAACAAAAGCTTAAATTTGCTTGAGTTATAATATTGCCATATTGACATGTTCATATGCTATGTATTAGTGACACAGATGGACTTTACATTTCACTTGAGCATGTTTTAACACTTCTAAGCACCAATTTTCCTCTATTTTACACAAGTAACCGGTGTTTGAAGTTTGGGCAGTGCCCAACCGCGGTTGACCTACATACAGTAGTAGCCTAACAGTGAAGGAAGCTGCTGCATTCATAGAGCCCTCGCTATAAGTTTTTGGCTTTTTACAGATGCATGCTGATCTGTAAGCGATGTTTGATTTGGGAGCATGTCAACATATGCCAGGTGAAACAGGAAACAGCTGCTTAGTCTCTGAAGACACTCAACGGTTGTCACAGGCTGTGTGTGAATCTTTCGAGGGCACCAACTGATGATTGTTGAAAGAACTGAGTCATCTGTCTGTGATTTCTTCAACAGTTAGTTATTAAAGTAGCTCAATTAAATTTATCTTCTTTTATTTAAAAACTTATTTTATCTGAAATATATAAATATAGCACAAATGAAGCTAAAATAGTTAATATAAAGATAGAAATATCGATCCAGAATCTTACCTGTAGTGTAGTATAGTAATGACAGATATCAGTGAAATTTACCTCAAGTTAATTGATCAATTGATAAGATTATTACTCAATCATTCAAATTATTTAACAACATGCAGGTACAACTTCTCAGATGTAAGAATGTGCCGTTTTATGGCTGTAGGTATGAACGAAAGCTGTATTGCCTTTCTTGACACTGTGAAGGACATTGTGTTTTTTGGACGTGTTATAGACAAAAAGATCACTCGACTAATCTTGAAAAAAGCTGTAGAATTGATAACGTAATTGGTATTTGCAGCTCTACTCGTCTGTCTTGAATGGACTCAAATTTAGTATAGCACGTTAAGTGAACTTGCATTAGTTTAATCTGGCAGACTACTCAACTTTTAATATGACATGTACAGCAAACTGTAAATTAAACGACAACTTGAGCTGTCATAAACTCACTAAACTACATGGCAAAATACAGCGGGGCTTTAAGAGTATCAAAAGATTCGCCGTGTTTTTTTTTTTTTACTGTGTGTGTCTCAGAGCTGCCACTCAAAAAAAGATGAGTGGGACATGAAATCAGACGAGGCAGAACCCCAAGCTACATATTGAAGCATTACAGCTGCAAAAACCCAGCATTTAATCTCCGAGCCACGACATCAAAGTCTCAATCCCCCCCACAGTTTTTTCCCATTCAATCACTCTTAAGTAAATATACTTCTGTCCATGTTTCTTTTGCATTGTAACACGTAAACTGATAATAATTTGGGAACCACCAGGAGTTCGAGGCAGGACGTCAACATAAGTTTGGATATGACTTGCAATCAGAGAAAACCTGATGGAGAAGGAGCCATTAGCTGAGCAGAGGGAAATGGGCCACAGTGTGTTATTGTGTGTCTAAATTCAGCTACACTGCGTCGCAAACGATGACGAGCTCGTCCGACTCACAAAGAATCCACCCACAGCAGCACTGCAGCGTCTCAAGTTTATATAAGTGCAAGGAGACGCCAATGTAGGGACTGAAAAAAAAGTAGTGAAAAACACACGTCTCCACTGCTACGAGTCAACGTTTTGAGCCGAGCCTACAATTATACTTCTTTGTATGAAGAAGCAGATCATTAAAATTGTTCTGAATGCAGCCCAATTTTTCAAATGAGCTTATTTTTTGCAAACATTAGACTCGGCCAAATAATGTAAAAACACCAGAGACGAAGCCGGTGATTATTTCCATTATTGGCTCTTTTGACAATTATTTTCTTAATCATTGGAGCCATGAAAACAAATGGAAACCAAAAGATTTTTAAATATGTAAATGTGCTTGTTTTGTTCAAGCCGGTTTCCAAACGGCAAAAATACTTTATTTATTTACATTGGGGGAAAAAGAAAACAAACAAAAAAAATATTGACATGTTAGAACAAATCAGCCAACCAGAAGTGGGCGGAATATTTTATGACTAAAGTCAATGTGTTGGAAGTGACGAATTTGGCGAGTGCCAAATTGTGATGGCTAGATGAGTTCTCGTCTGCGGTGGTCAGGACCTAGCAAAAGTGGTCCAAGGAAGGTAAACCTGCGAACCAATGACAGGGTCACGGGATGCCAAGGCTCGCTGGTGCATACGGGTACCGAAGCCTTGCCTGCATCGTCTAGAAGAAGAGGCACAAAGTGCTAAAAAAGCAAATGCTGGTTCCGACAGAATGGTGTCAGAACACAGAGTACAGTAAACTGTGAGCGGGGCTGCATAAGCTCAGATCAGTCAGTCACTCAGATGCATGTGGATGTTACTTTGACATGCACGTCCTACCCAGACAAGTACAACAATATTTCCTGAAGGCAGTGGCCTCTTTCTACTCGATAATGAATCCTGCCATACTGCAAAAATGATTCAAGAATGTTTGGAGGAATTTACAGGAATTCAAGAATTTGCTACAGGTGGCTTCACATCAGATATCACAGCATGCCTTCAGGTGGTCCAGAGAAGTCTAAATCACGATGGGTCGGTGCAGTGGTCGTAATGCCACGTCTTAGTGGAATTCATTCGCTGAGAAAGAACAAATAAGACACAAATCGAACCTTCGCGGTTATCTAACACATCCGATTTAGTGCCACGTGTCAATCTGTGGCTGTAAACAGTCACAACCAATGTCACCAGATCTTAAGAAAATGGGAGGGACCACCACAAGGTAACACACAGTAGTTTGTTCAATAAGGGAAAGCTTTCCCAAAGCTACATGTTGTATGATCATCTTTTATCACATGGTCTCAATAAAAACAGTAGAAATCTGATGTGCAACAGATCACACTTGATCTGTGATCCATACAGAACAGACCGAGTGCTTCAGCCAAGACCCCCAGTGTGGTCCAACTGCAGTGCCTGAAGCCACTGGGCAAACAAAGGACCCAGATGTTGCCATTTCTCGTTATTTTAAACTTTAATATCAGATTGCTGGGTTTTTTTTTTTTTTGTAGTTTTAGCATTCAAACTGATTCCAACATGAATACGTAACAAAAATTACATATCAAATTCCTTACACAAAGCTTTAAAGTTCCTTGTGTGTCCAGGTAGGATTTTATATAGGATATGAAGACCATTGTAACGTGAAAAAATATAGATTTTAAACCCATTTGAGTCAGATATAGAAAGAGGAACATTTACTTTGGGGATGTGACCTAGAAATGACATTTTTTTCCAGAAAAGATGCTTGTGTGAACCTCAGATTAAAAAATGATACAAGAACATAAACCATCAGAGGAAAGGAAAAGCAGAATCAGTTAAATAAAAGTTTGTCTTTTGCATGTTTTTCATGACAGTAAATGAGCTTTCATCTGCGAGGTTAAATGATGTCAAGGATTTGAAACGACTGATATAACGGCATCAGAAAGGTTTGTCTGATGGCAAGATAAAGTGGTGCAAATATTCTAAACACATCTACATTTTAATTTATATTGACTTGTATAAGCATTCAAACCGCCATCTACTCTATAAAATAAAAACGCAATGATAATGTGAAACATGGACAAATGGGCCTGAAGAAATGCCACCGACTAAGTGGTAATTTCGTTATTCTTGGGACGAACATGATTTGACAATTCAGTGTTCCCAGAAACAAACCATGCACGAGCCTGTTTCAGTGGGACTGTACAGGTGGGATACAGGAAGATAATTAAAAGCAGCAGATTTAAGCATCATTTTGTCAGCAGAATTTTCCTGCTTGGCATGAAAGAGGTTGTCTAATCATCTAATTTGTATTCTATTAAGGCAGACTATTAGTCACAGATCTGTTTATCACTTGTCTGCATGTGTCTCCGCTCGTCGCCCCGGAGACAGCTCGAGAAAGACAGAAATGAGCGAAGAATGAAAAAGAGACACACGGGCTGACCAAGTGCCACAGAGCCTGTGCTGTTCGTCCCCCGACCAGTGCCCATCTATCAGAGGGTAAATCTGGTGGCAGATGTTCGGCTGAAAACGGCCTGGAAGACATCCGCCGGCTCAGCGAGACACCTCGCGCCACCGCAGAATGTGCAACATGGCTAAGAGACACATGCTCGCACAGCGTGAAGCCCGGTCATGTCAGCGTGGAGCCGCACGCTACCAGACTGTCCACCACAACGTGCAGGTGAGGTGGCGGCTGGCCCGAGCCCGGCGCTGGTTCCGTCTGATAAGACAGAATGTCAGGATCTCACTTACAGTCGTTAAAGGCCAAGTTCTCGTTTACAGCTCGCGTCTCCAGTCTTGCTGGTAGACATGTTGGGTTTGAGATCTATTCAGTTTTTATGATTTCTGTAACAATTTCCACAAACACAAAATTGTCTCTGGTTCCAGCCACTAACATTTTTTAGCAGCTTTTGTTTTATGTTATTGCAAACTGAATAAATGTGCATTTTAGACACTTGGTTTGGATAAAAGTCATGTTGACCTGACAATTTTGGAATTTTTGTACAACACAATATTGAAATCTATGGGAAAACAGATGATTATAGGAATACTTTGTTTATTAGCCATTTCTGTCTCTGGAATTGGCTACAGCAGTTAATAACTAACTAACGCCTAACTTTGTTTGTTTGTGTGGCTCTTCTGGCGATTTGTCATGATCATGAAGAGCTCATGAGCAAAAAAGAGCTTATATTACAGCATAGAAGCGGAGATGAATGAGCTGTGGTGTGGAATGATGTGATGGCAGTGGCCAAGCTGGGCTTTAAAACGTCTACATTATATCCCCACAGCTTTTTTAAGTGATTTAACCCATTCAGAATAATTCAGAAACTGCTAACTTCAAGATTCAGACTTCTCCTCATAGATCGATGTATTAGTAATCTTACTCCATATGCATCTCCATACATCTCTATTAGCCGCCATCACTGAGGTAAAAATGCAGCATTAGATAAATTGCATGTTATTCCCACTGAGGCAAACTTGTGATTTGGGAGTCAGGTTCGATGAATAAGAGTGTGATTAGATTTTAAATGTGATTACCATTGGCTGGTGCTGAACACGGGTCCATGACTCCGGCCAAACAGAGAACACGGTCACAAATAATGCAAATTATATGTAAATAGCTTCTGGAGGACAGAAAAGAATTGGACAGAGGGATTTAGAAAAATCTAAATATCTCTGTGTGATTAAAATATCACAGATTATATTTATTTAAAGCATCTATAAAAATTGATATCAAACAATGAAGTTTGCTGGCCGGCTCATCAGAAGCAACTCTGTGCCTGGTTTCTTGCTCAGGCACATGCTGACATGTGGACAGAAGGGATGGGGACAGAACAGCCAACTTTGCAAAATTAACGGACGTGCTCCAAAAACACAGCCGCCCCTACATGTTATAATCATATCAATGCCAACACATTATTATGCCATACATTTTTAGCCACGGCCATTTAGCTCCAAGTGCATCCAGAAACTCCTCAGATTGCAATTTCAACATTATATTAACAGTTTAAGGACTGACTAATAAATTCAATTAAACTGTCTAGTTTTCATCGTTAGAGTCCACCAAAGCGTGGAGCGGACATGTTTGACTGCTGCAGAGTATTAAGTACTTTAAACGCGTGCAATTTTAGATCCCCTGTTACTTAATTAAATGCTGAGAGGCCACTTTTCACACAGTTTGAAGAGGTGCTGTGAAATCAACTACGAGCACGGACGGCCATGAAAAACTCTTCAGAATCCATTTCTCTTTTCATAAACCCATCAGATTTGTGTCCCAGAGACGAGGAGATCAAATTTAAATGGGAGGTGTAACTAAAGTAGCAGAGTTCACCAAAAGGTCGCCTGTAACCGTGATGTGCCGCAGCTATTTTGTGAGCCAGTGAGGAGGACTGTGTGAATCGGGCACGCGAGCTAAGGCAAAGCACGCGTACCTAAAGAACTTTAGCTATGCGAAAGATACGCTTCGACCTGGGAGGGGAGTTTCATGTTTGTTGACCCGTTTGCCCGTTAAGGTAGAAACCAGAGACAGATCAATGGCAGAGGGGGTTAGAGGAGGGACAGGGGGAGACGAGGGTTAAAACGGAGTTCACCGAAACACAAAAGCAGGCCGAGAAAACAAATATTCAGGTTCCTTATGCTGTATGACTCACCATGTTACTGTGATGGGCCACGCGCTCATCATCTCCACTTTAAAGATGCTACGTTTGGTGTGAGCGTCGTGAACGCTGAGACGCGGATCAACCTCATAAGACCGAATCTCAGCTTCCTTTTCTCCCACCTCAACCTCTGCCCTTCTAATTGTTGTGCAAGTAGTTTGTCAGTGTTCTGGGTTCCTTTTGCATGATTACTTATGGTTTCATTACTTAGCTCTTTATTGATTGTGGACAATACAATTCATTTGGAAAATGACCAGAATTAATCCTTAATGCTGACATTATGTATTGGTTTTAAATCCACTGTGCTGGTACACAGAGCTGTGCGCAAATATCCATGGACATACATGTTTTTGAATGACCACCATTAAGAGATCGATGTTCCAGTGGTAGAAGACGATCGAGTGATTGTAGAGCAGGGCTTAAAAAATTCACTTTCTCACTCTGGGAGGAAGAAACGTGTGTTTGTGGGCTTAAAACAAGTAACGCACACTGTATGTTCGCAGTGCAAATACTAAATGTAGCTCACGACGAACAGGATGTTCCATGCCGATGCTTGTTTCCCCGCGTTTCTCCCTCTCCCTCCATGTCGTCGAAGCCCTTACAGAATAATAATATAAAAGGATATGGAGTTTGGTGGATGTATGAATTGCTAACTAGGTGCTGAAAAAGGTGCTATATCCTGTTTACTTGTGTATAACTGTGTGTGTGTTTACAGCTTTTAAATTTAAATTCGACAGCAGTTGGAAATTGCCAGGCTGGACTACAAGCCCACTAACAGGCACTCAAATGCTAAGAGCTTGTTAAAATGGCTCCTAGTGGGAGGAACCTGACACTTATTCGCTCTGGGCTCCACATATCAAACAGCAGAGGTCTAACTGCTGGGTCTCTCTCTGTCTTTTTCTCGCTTTGACTCATTTCTGTCCTCTTCCTCGCCTCTTTTGCTTTCTCCGTCTCTCAGGAGATTTGATATCATAACTGCTGTCGTGCAGGGTAAAACTGTCAAAGTAAAACTGCACCCATCTCTCCCCCGCCTGTCTGTTCTGCCCTGGTTTTTGCTTTGCCCCCGTTGCGCTGGAAATGTAGAAAGGACAATAAGGGAAAAAAATACATCATCACAAAAAGCCTGTGGAAGCCCCCTGTGGGGTCACGACATGTGCACAGTTCAAGTGTGTGACATTTTGCCAGACAAAAGTTGGCACACAGCGAACACGTGTCGAAGCCGAACAATAATCTCTCTTTTTACCTGCGGTCAGTGTCCTTCTGTTCCCGAGCGCGGGCACTGAATGCCTCGCTGCTTCATCAGAGCAGCTCAGTGGCCAACAGAAGTGAAGCCTGTGGCTGTAAAAGGCAGCTGCGGATGAAACCGACCGAGTGTGAATTCAGGTACAACTATCAAATAGCACGGACACTCGGTCGACCTACCGCGACTCGGTAAAGTTTAAAGTTAAATAGACGAACGGGACTGTGCAGGCGGGAAAGTACGAGGGTACAAAGCAAAAAATGATTTTGTTCTTAAAAAGAACAAACGAGAGTGTTAAACTAAGTGTTCTTAGTTTTGTCAAAGCCAGATTATTTCTGACAGCTGATAACTGAGGAATGTAGTTCACAAATTAATGAGTTGATCATCAGGAGATTAATCATCAAAAATGTGATAACTGATCATTCATTCCAGGCATCTTTTAATTTGAAGTGGTTTGCAGCTGAGGCAGCATCAGTAGCTCTGCATGTATTCATTCCTAATAAAACTAAAACATTGGAAAAATACTAGTTTTAATTAGGTGACGGATGGTAGTAGATTACAAGTTGTGCTTTGGACACTTTCCCTGTGTTTTATCATTGTCTTTGGAAGTTCAGGGGGATGTTGAACGGACAAAACAGGCATTTTAAAGACATATTGTGACCTTTGTGGTTTTTCATCATTACTAAATGATTTATTGAGGTAAAAATTGAAGTCTTAGGCCACACTGCCCTGCTGTGATCGTTTTATGTGACAAACCAAAGCTGTAAACGTGGGGGAAAGTTTAGATTTGAATGTATGAATGACTAGTTAGTCAACAAAGTCAACAAGTCAACAAAGAAAGAACCGTCGCTAAGGTGACCGCGACTGACTTTATGCCTGTACGTACATTAGTAGTATTAGTACGAGTTTGTGTTTCTGTGTATGCGTGAATTCATGCTAATAAGCCGGTCCGAGTCATCTGTTGCCGTTGTGTTGCCATAGTGACGCTAAGTGCTTAGTTGCCACTTGTTCAAACAGAAGGGGCTCACTGCAGCACATTAGTCAAAGGAATAGCCTACAGGAGCGGCAATGACAAGAGGTGAGGTGGCAGATGTAGTTAAAAATGATGCCAGAGTGATATGAACTGCTTGGAGAATCCTGGTTATCCCTGATGCATCTGAATGCATTGCTGTGAATGGAGGAACTGGACTGGACTGGACCGGACTGGACTCTCCTCACTTTGAGGCTCCTGGTGGGAAAGTATAAACTCTGTTTGCTTCGACCCATTTTTAGAAGCAGGACAAATACGTCTCCAATTTAATGCAAGAATTATGTACATTGTGGTGATGAGGATAAGTTAAATATGTGTAATGATTTGAACTGATTTGTCCTCTCCACATTAGGTCTGAACATTCTACTCCATGGAGACTCACGCACTTTGAACAAGGCTCAAACTTAACTGAGTGGTTTAAAAGGTATGAAGCTGAATAGATTTTTCATTAGTCAAACTTTGAATGGAATCTTAAATTATAAATGAATAGTTAGAACTAAAAGATGCATAAAATTTGAGCAACTTGTTAAATATTTTAACTGTTTCATTTCTGACAAAATGTTAAATATTACACAAAATATTAAAGGTAACAATAAGGAATGCCAAAGATTGCAGTGGAATCATAATGATAATAATAATAATGGTGTTTTTATTTGCCTGAGAATAACATAATGTGGAATTTCTTGTTGTACAGCAATTCCACCAATGAAAGCGCGTATGTTCCAGCATTTACAATATTTATTATTATTATTACTACAGGTAAAAAGTGATTTATTTCACTAATGAGGCCATTTTTCTTGTGCAACCTTTTCAAGGTGAGGAAAAATCAGTGATGTGAACTTTCTCACCCACTATATCCACTGCTCGCTCCTTTCTTTTGCTCCGACAGTGGCACAGCCCTTAATATCCAGCACGGCTATCTGTGAGACCATATGCCCACGGCAGGAACCCTGAAGAGGCTGGCAGAGGGCCCACTCTCAACCAGCAAATAAATAATGGGCCATTATGTTCAATCATATGCTGAGCTATAAAGGGTCTAGAGCTCAGAGCAGCAGTATGCAGCATGCAGTGTGGAAGAACAGAATAAAATCGGATAGATTACCACTCAATAGATGGCCACCTCACGTTGCCAGTTGACTAGTAAACTGATAAAAGTGACAGAAATATATTTTTTGTACTTAAATTAAGTTATTTCATATCTAATTCAATGTTGCTTTGCTCACTTTGCTGACACAGCTTTACCGTGAGGTTGGTAATGCTAACAAACGTTACAATATTCTTCTTTACAACTGAAATTAAATCAGAATTTTACGACTTTGTGACTCAACAGCAATAGTTTAATGATGCACCGGTGATGATTAATGGCTGTTCTTTCGATGCTAAATATTTTTTCTATTATTTTTTTAGTTTTAGAGCATTGTGTCTGTCATACTTTTAGGATTTCTGACAATCTTTAAAATCTATAAAGAATGTGCTGCAAAATGTGCTTTTTCACAATGCAGGGTTATTGTTTTTAAAGAAAAGTCTAATTTGCATCTAAAAAATAAATGCACATTGTTTTATTCCTCCTGCCTTTTAATTTCCTAATGGCCAGAAGGTTGAGAAATCCACAAGAGCCCTGAGGTCAAGACAAATGAAGCGTTTTTTTTCCGTAAGGTCTATTGCAAGAGCATACAGAAATGATTTCGCCTGAAACAAAGGGTAATTGATGCTATCGCTTACCTCGCATGTTGAAAAAAAGGATCAATACAGAAGACTGAACAATTCAAGGAGCATGCCACTGCTGTCTGTCTAACATCGCGGTGTATTGATGTGACTCTTTGAGCTGCAAATTAGTTGAAGTGACAGTATAATGGACCCCGGTGAAAAGAAAAAAGGGAGAATTTTAGGTGAAAACAAAAGATTCCTTTCATTCCTTCTATGCCACTATCAATTATAGTTTCATATCAAGGAAATATAATCTATTTAGACTGGTTTGTTATGCAAATAACCTGAGGGGTTTGGGTGTTGAAGTATTTCTCTCTGCAGCTTAAATCAATTTATGCTTTTTTTTTTTTTAAACATGTCAGCAATGGCAGCTGTGGAGGAGAAATGGTGATTCTAGTTTAATGCCTCTGATGAAGGTGCTTTACGTGCTGACTGATCGCTGCTGCGGATGGTATAAGTCAGTGAGCAGGCAGCTGGTGCGTACGCATATTTGGGAAATTTAATGTTAATGTTTACAATGCACCAAACGCCGATTTAAATTGCTGCACTTTGTTTCACACAGGAGTAGGACGTCAATTAACCTGAAGTGAGTAATCCACAAAATGTTTTATGATTTATTGATTTACTCTTCCATCTATAAAACATTAGAACACGGCGAACATTTCAAATTCTAAGAGCTTGGGGTGAACATTTTAAATAGCTTTTTGTCCGATTAGTCCAAAAACCACACATGCTCGGGGTATATTGACATCAAGCACAGAAGCCAATTGTTTCAGTGCTTCTTGGCACCAACAATGAACCACAATGTCCTTGGTGTTTGCTCCCATTTCTCTCTCACTCACGTTTTCAGAGCGTCATCACTTTAGTTGTCAGAAAGGCATTAGTTGCCTTTTGGAAAATATAATGAAGCTGTAGAGTTACAAAATCAAGCTGGCCTTTTAAAAAGAAATATCAAGAGTCTGGACTTCCGGCGTCCAGCTCATGGACTAAATGACTATACCTTTTGATTATGAAAGTACAATCAGCGAAAAAAGTAAATAGCGTTTTGCTTAGTTTCTTATATTATGAGTTTTTGCAGTGTTAGCAACCAACCAACCAACCTTCCAACTCAGTATGTTGACAAGTAAACGCTAAATCATTTTAAGAGGCGTCATTCAAACGCAAATTTGTGACTAGGCTTCTCTCAAAAATTAGCAACTTGACTTGAGACTGCACAATAAGCACGACAAATTTATTCTTTCACATCATGCCACAACATTTTGGCTGTTTGATGCAAAAGGAAAAGTTGATTGGTTTTTATTTTCCATGACTAATCTGTAAGACAATACTCCTATCATCAGTCTCGTCTAAAATCTGAGGAGCGCTCGGTTTTGGAAAATTACATCCCAGCCACAGGACATGAAACTGAAATGTGTTACCGTGTGTTGTTTAAGTACAGTACAGACAATCTTAGTACAGGTGGCATAACCATTAAATATAGATGTGTATTATGACCCAAACTTTTGGTATGGACATGCCACCAAATGTATGCATTTAAAAAAACACTTTTTCCCTCAGTAATTGACTCATCACTGATCCAGCGGACCAACAACTTCCTTGTGAATATGAGAACAGCATTTTTGAGTTGTGTGAAAATTCACAGCCGAGGTGTGAAGATTCATAGTTAACAATATATTTTTCACACTGATGCGACTTATTAATCACGTCTCAGTAAACATTGGGCATGTGTTGTTAGAAATTACTTCCTGAAGCACTGAAAACTGTGATCGTGAAGTCCCGTACCCTGAGTGACTGATCTGAAATTGCCTCTTGATGCCTAATTCATTGTGGGAAATGCTGCACCAAAGCCCGGGACTTTCGAGTCTCTCTGCAAAAGTAAATATTCTTACAGGTTCCAAGTACTTTCTGCAAGGAGAAAACTGAACGTATTCTAAAATAATATGTGGAAATAAATATTTAAGGAAGGCCCTGAGGAAAAACAGACTGGGAAGCACTGGAGCAAAAGCTACAGGACTGGTGTGAAGTGCCTACTTCTCCCCAGTTCAACTATCTGTCTGTCACATTGATAACCTGCCACCAGATGAATATAGAAACGACATCTTTAAAACATGAGCCAGCAGAGCATGGTGCAGGGTACAGTATGTGCATGTGTGTGTGTTTATGTGTCCCAGCAGTGCTGTGTGTCTGTGTGTGTGTGTGTCATCTGCATATCTCTTCAAATTAAGTGTTTGATAGGTTTCCCCAAGGAGACGGTTTGTTGCCCGCACACTTCAAACAACGTCACAGATTAAAGCTTGTCATGTTAATGGCGGCGTCTAAAACAGGATCCATGTTGTCTGACCTTTAGCATTAGCACAATATGACAGATGGGGCACGACATTGATGCGTTCACGGAAACGGTCGGACTAGGTTACGTGTAGGAGCAGCGCGATCGCACATTGTGCGTGTAGCCTTGCGTGCGTGTAACAGTAAACGCAGTGGCGCACCGAGTTTGGGTCCGACTAGCAGTTCTTGCATAAAAAAGTGGAAGGAAATTAAACATGTGACCCCTCGACACTCAACACTGACACAAATCAGCAATTTCAGTGAGAGAGGCTGCTGCTGACTGGGCGTTTGGGTCGGACACAGATGACTTTGCCCCCCCCCCCAAGGCCTGTTTGTGGGATATGTAGCACTTACACCCAACAGTATCCGCTGGGTCAGGGTTTGCACTGACTTTCAAAATAACAGGGTCAAACGCTGGATTATTGTGCTGAA
The DNA here is from genome assembly GCA_033026295.1 of Channa striata. Classification (NCBI taxonomy): domain Eukaryota; kingdom Metazoa; phylum Chordata; class Actinopteri; order Anabantiformes; family Channidae; genus Channa; species Channa striata. The sequence goes on along the minus strand of CM065179.1, from coordinate 5,607,838 downwards.
TGCTGGACTCTGAATAGGTCCAGATCCTGAGGGGACGTGCAGATTATTGAACAGTTGCAGCTTTTTCAGATGACAGTGAACAGCTACAGCCAGAATAATGTATTCCTCATAGTTTTGTTTCAGAGAGAAAACAAAAAGGCTTTGGCCTATTTTCCTGCATCCCTTTCCCCAAATCTGCAAAGTCTGCCATACTATGATCTTTCAACAAGAGAAAAACACATGGAGACACTGCAAACAATAAATTATCCACTATTCTTTATCTCATGTGGAATTTAACTTCAGTGGATATTAACTTATTATCAGCATAAACAAACAACGCTGACAGATAAAAATTACATTTCAGTCTTGTTCTGTGGAACAAAGTAATGAACAAAGCAGCTAAGAGGTGAAATGATTCATCAACTAAAAAAAATGATCTGTAACTAATACGTGGAGTTTGTGAATCCTTCAGGGGTTTCTCCACTTAAACACAAGAAATTATACGTTTTTGTCAAAAATATGGACGATACGTGTTGAGCTTCATTCAGGTTCAGGTGTAAACCTGTGCGTTCGTAACCCTCTACATGTTTCCAGTAACCATTTATCAGACTTTAGCCCAGTCCTCTTTACAGAACAACTTCAACTAAGCGTTGCTGGTTGGATTCCTTGCTTGAAGTTCCAGCTTCAGCTTTGTCCACGATACGATGTAATGTCAAGACTTTGTGTCCATTTTAGCCTGATGGAAATCAACAATTCCTGCACACGTGCTGCTATAAACTGCATAAGTTTTGCTGCCATGTTTCTGAAAGAATAACTCACATCACATGCACACTCACACTTTACAGTAATGAAAGATGTCCATTGTCGCATCGTCACCCCAGTTCACAGATAGCACCCTCATTCTGTTATTATTCCATCGTTGTACATTTCCTCGCTGTATACTTTAATACATTTTCTGTATATTTCAGGCCAAATCGCGATATATTTTATTTTTATTTTACTTTATTACACTTTATTTCGTTTTGGCATTTAGGATTTATATGCATGTATATATATAGATATGTATATATGGGTGTGAGCATGTGTACAAATGTGTACATGTATGTATGTAGACATATTTACATTCTGTATATTATATATATTGTGTATATATTGTAGATTTTTAGTTTTATATTTTACTTCATATACTGCATTTTACCTCATGCTTTTGGAGCAGTCACATAAAGCATTTCATTGCAGGTTGTACTTTGTATGATTGAGAATGTGACATAAAATTTGAATTTGATATAGAAGAGGAATCCACACTGATTGCTTGAGTCTATAGTTTGACCTTTATATGAACTAATAATCCTAGAACTTAACATGCTTTACCTAGTTTTATGACTTTTGTGAAAGCCCAGTCATTGTATGTGTATTAAATTCATGCAAAATCTGAAAATATCCAAAAGGGTTTACAAATCTTTAAGTGCCACTTGATGGTTCATATCAGTACTTTGTTACTATTGAATAAAAGCTGTTGGGAAGCATTTTCATTCACCTATTGTAAACAATTAGCCTGTTAAGGATTTACCTGGTGATTTTGATCATTTTTAAATCAGGCGTCATTTTCTGGGCTGTACGCCAGAGGGAAAAGCTACAGTTTGTTAGCCATAGCAGATGAAAATGGCAAAAAGACTTTTCAAAGTTCATCTTTAACTCATCCCCTTGTTCTAACATTTAACAGTATCCATGAGAAGCTTCATCAACCAACACAACTGCCCCGGGCTCTAGAAAAAAGTCTGACAGTTTGCAGAGAAGCCGTTTAAAGGTGTGTGCAGCGCGGAGGTTCGAGCAGTGACACTGTCAACAGAGACTCTGATTTACTCCAACAGACTCGGATCAGCTCATTAGGCATTTACCATGAGAAGGCCGTGGTGGCGACCGCAAAACGACCCGCTACTCTCCCCCCTCCCTTCATCTCCCACACACGCAAACACACGCAGGGTTGTGTTTAATCAAAGTAGACCTGCCCTTCAACACATTCACATGTCTTATAATGGGGAAGGCTCACTACGGAGCCCGTCATTACATGCACCATTAAAACACAGCAGTAGACTAATCTAGCGCCTCCATGAGGGACGGCAGCAGCAGCAGGAGGAGCAGGAGGAGAAGTGGTAGAGGACACTACGAGTGGAAGCAGCAGGAGGAGCAAAGGGAATGCAAAGAAGTAAGCTGGAGATGTGGAGAGATCAATCTTTTGGTGAGAGCAGTAGGAGATGCTTGTGGAGGCACAGCAGGATGCAGCAGGAAGAAAAGAAGAACCAAGGAGCCATGTTCGAGGAAGAAAAGGACTAGGCAATGCTTGAGGAAGAGCAGCAGGGGTAGAATTGGATGCTGGAGCTGGAAATGTTGCCTGGAGAGGCCTGGATAGGAGCTTCTTGGGAAAGAGCAACAAGAGGAGCAAGTTGGGAGAAGAGCAAGACACAGGGAATACGTCTTAGAAATAAAACAGTAGAAGGAGCAATAAGTAGAGATGAGTGTGAAGAAGGACGCTCCAAGATAAGCGAGTAGAATATAAACGGAGCAACTGGGTTAGGAGATGGTGAAGCTACGTGCACATGAGGAGCAGCAGGACCAGTGTTCAGAGCATAAGGAGACGTCGCCTGTGGAGAGGCAGTAGGACGAGATGCTTTGAGTGAAGCAGAAGGTTGTGCTTGAGGAAAAGGAGCGGAAATGAAAGATAAGAGGGGGAGCAGCAGGTGCAGCGGCAGTCGGAGACGCCCGAGGACACGCAACAGAAGGGACAGCAGGTGACGCTGGAGACGGAGCAGCGACGGTAGTGGGATGCTCAGGGAGGAGCAGCCGACGCGTAGGTAGGTGATGCTTCGGGAGAAGTAGGAGGAGGTCGGAATGTCTGGAAAGGATCAGGAGATGATGATGAGCAGGAGGTGAAGCTGGGGAGGAGCGACTACATGGAGTCACTGCACCTGTGAGCTATAATTATAATTCAGTTTGCCGCTTCAGGTGAGCAGCAGACTGTGATCAGAGAGCCGGCTGCAGCGGTGCACTCAGGAGGGAAGAGACACAGTCATGTTCGATACCGAATACGAGCACATCACAGGACATCATGGTGCATTATGGCTTTGACTATTAATACAGTGCTGGGTGTGATAGTAACAATTTGCTCCCTCAATCACTCATAAAATCTGTCATGATTTTGAATATGTAAAACAATCAACGTGTGACTATCTCTGCAAACACACGCGTTTCATATGTGCAGTGATACATGAGCAATAACTGACAATGCCTGTAACCTCCAGCCCTGCACAGCTCCACATTCCACTGCTGATGAACAGTCCAGCCCCTCACATGATGACAAAATCAAAAACCCCAAAAAGCTCGATATGATCTATTACCAGGGCATGTCACACACAGATCCCCATGTCAACTTACTGTGGCTCCATCCAAACTTCAGCTGGAAGTTTACTGCAAGCACACTGACGATGGGATGTTGCACTTGAATCATTGAGGCTTTTCCCAGCTTTGGCCACAGTTCAGCGCATGAATTCATCCGAGGCTTCAGCCTGCACCAGCCGAACACTGAGCACGTCCCCCCCCCCGCCCCCCGCTGCCCACTCACCTTCCACGGCGCACACCGAGCGGATCACACCGAGCAGCACCGCGACCCAAGCGGCCGAAGCGCCTCCCTGTCGGTTCTCTCCCATCATCCGGCTGACAGAGACAATCCCGCAAAAAAAAACCGCGCTGTATTCCTCCGGCGAACAGTCACATCTCCGTGCTCGGCGTGTTCGGTACGTGCGTGTCCGTGCGTGTCCGTGCGTGTGTGCGCACCGGCACAATCGGCGGGGACTGACGCTCAGAGGGAGAGAGAGAGAGAGACACTGCGCGCTGCCGCTGGGTCTCCGCTCTCTCTCCTCCCGTCCTCGTCTTTCTCGCACTTTTCGAGCCAATCGGGGAAGAGCACGGCGGATCGTTAACCAATCGCCCGTCCCTCTCTACCTGACCCATCCCGAACGCCCAAATGCTCAGGTCCCCTCCGCCCGAGCGCGAGGCCAGCGTGACGGGACAGCGACACTCAGTGGTCGCAAAGGGGCTCGACCACCAAACTGCTCCTGGCGCAGGCATCAAGCTGCAATATTGGATTTGTAAGTAGTAAAATGTTCAGCAAAGTCTAACATTTAAAAAACAGACTTTGTTTCCTGAACACCAAGCTTTTATTTTTAGAGGAGCTGTTTAACGCGCTTCAGTTAAGATCAAATGACTAAACGCAAAAAAATGCATTAAGTTCACAGAATCATAAAACTATGTAGCTAGTACCTCGGAGCAGAGAGGCAGAGAAAAATCTGCCTCACACACTCCATTCATCCACTATATGTAACCAATAATCCCCTTCTGTCATTGGCTGAGGGACGGGGTACGTCCTGGACAGGTGTCCCCTCTATTTCAAGGCCGACACAGGCAGACAACCATTCACACATTCACACCTACAGTTACCAGCTAACCGAACGTTAATGTCTTCAAACTGTAGGAGGACATCATATACACACACGGATAGATGACACAACAGATCAGGGGTCATTTTGTGTCTATAGGCACAAAAAAATTAATTAGTAGACATAGACAATGAATGGCTACAAACGAAACAAACTGGACAAAAACCTGACACACGTTTCAAAATCCAATGTAAAATGCAAACAGAGTCTAAAGGACTAAAATCGAAGAGTGGGGCACGGACTCCTGGGCCCACTTACTCCTAATGGCGTGTCGCTTCCTCGACAGATGGTCCAACCAGTAATTGCTCTGCAGCACCGGGCTTGTCTAAATTGGACTGTGCTTTCTGAAGTGGGAGCGTTTTATATCCCGAATTATGTAACATAATCTGCAAACAATTAGGTTTGGTGTCGCCCATGTTCACCTCACTTCATGCTGTTGGTGGCTTGTCACAGTGGAGATGCCCGTCCAAACATCCAGGACAGCGCATGATCACAGTTAGACAAAGAAATATCCACCTACATTTTCCTTGGACTGTCTCTTGATGTCAGGAGGAGCGATGGACCAGTTCCCCTTCATTCAGGGCAGTTTTTGCAAAGTCAGAATGAACAGAAATTAATAAGCTAGAACACATAACTCACCCAAACAGGTGTTTTTACTTTACTTTACTTTATTTCTTCTTCTGCTGCTGCTAGTTCTTCTTCTTCTTCTTCTTCTTCTTCTTCTTCTTCTTCTTCTTCTTCTTCTTCTTCTTCTTCTTCTTCTTCTTCTTCTTCTTCTTCTTCTTCTTCTTCTTCTTCTTCTTCTTCTTCTTCTTCTTCTTCTTCTTCTTCTTCTTCTTCTTCTTCTTCTTCTTCTTCTTCTTCTTCTTCTTCTTCTTCTTCTTCTTCTTCTTCTTCTTCTTCTTCTAAGCAACACAATGTACAGTACTGCCACCTTCTGAATAGAAACTTTTCAACTTTTCAAATGAGCTTCTCTGTTAAACAAAAAAGCTGTCCAAAAAATCACCAGCTGGATTTATTTACTCTCCGTGGATACACGTAAATCGCAGCGCAGACTTACACAGACTAGGGAATTATGGGTAACCGTAGGCCGCAGAGGGTCGCAGCTGATTGGATAATGTCGGGGGTCGGGATCGAAACAGAAATAGAACCGGAAAAAAGAACAAGACACTGATGTTCACACTGACATACTGATATACAATATTTATATATGTTGTTTAATATATTGCTTTTTGTACTGCTGCTTTATTTTTTTTTTCAGCTTATTCATTTTGTTTGTGCTGTGTTTTAAGATTTGTATGTCAATTTATGAAACCTTCTATTTGATAATTATTGGAGGGATTCATGTGTTCCTGGAACACATTTTTGCAACTGATGCAATATACCGGACGATGAGGTTTGTCCAGCATTGAATTTTTTTCTTTTCTGATTGCTCGGGCATATTTCAAAATGGCAATGGCGGGAGACATTTACACAGACTGATTAACCAACAAATTATAGATCAGTCATTACTTTATACAAGCAGAAACCCACCTTTGGTTCATGTAGCTGCAACAGTATTTTGGAGCAATTGGTCAGCAGCATGTTTGGGTTATGAAAGGCAGCTCACAAAGCAATTTGGCGTTCAGGGTCTGCCCAGAGATGCTTTGACGCGTGTGAATCAACGACTGCCTTACCAACGGAGCTACAGCCGCCCTGAACTAGAATAAAAATAAAATATATATAAGTTAAAAAAATGGGCCCCTGAGAAAGCCGCCCTGTGCCACACAGGTCTGCTCAGTAGTCAGAAGTCTGAAAACATTCTTACCTCCTCTGCAACAGCTGTGGCAGCAGTCTGAAAGTTTTAATGACAAGTGCCCTGAGCAAAGTGAAGACTGTGTTACTGGGAGGCAAAACCGAGCTACATTTCAGCCCCTGATGGCTTCGGATCGATTTACTCCTGAAGTCTCAGCCCCGTCCTCTCTGTCCTTCGTCCTCTGCAGCTTGCTGCCTCTTACTCTGTCTGCACAGCAGCATGTTCGTACAGATCGCTGCTGTGCCATTGCATCTTCACAGCCCTTTAACATGTCAGCAGCTTTTATGTCCCGCTAAAACAACCCGCTTTGTTCTGGGGTTACTGCGTCCTGTGCACATTGACCAGTGTCTTAAAGAGTTGCTTATCCGTCTGTGTGTAAGTGAGAGACAGACAAAGGGAGTCAGATGCTTCTTATCTTAAAGCCAGCGGTTGGAAGCATTTAAAATTTCCAAGAAAGCACATTAGCCCTGCGTTTGCTCCTTTTAAACCACAGGTGGACACAGCAATCGATTACAGGCTTGCTTTAACAATTACACTGCAAGTGTCTGCAGAGTTAAGGTTGCGTCTGTTGAATTTGCTCACTAAAAGTTGTGGAGTCTTGCTCAGCTGTAACTGTCACCTGAGGGGCGTAAAATAATGAGTAAACTGTGATCGCGGAAAGACAGCTCAGACAAAGCTGAGCATTGATTCATTGTCTTCATGTCTAGACAGAGTCAAACGAAAATCAACTGTGTGGCAGACGACGTCTTATTAAAACTGTACCTTGAACTCCACATTGTTTATTCACAGACATGATGTAGAAAAGGCTCAGGCAGACGTTTGTACCGAGCTACAGGAAGTTGTTGAGAAATGAAATGTGAGACCCGTGGACTAAAAGACTTCAACTTATCCACCGTTCAAAAAGAGAAACTCGTCGTTGTCTCTGCCTGCTGCTCAGCTTTACTCTGATGTATAAGATTCTCAACATCCTGCATCTGGAAAATAAATCATTGATTAACTCCAAGCCCGCACACATACTGGGCCCTGATTTCCCACGGCATGACCAGATGAGACCTGTCAGTGTCTGCCACAAAGAGCTTCATGTGACTGTAGATGCAGTGAGGCTGATGGGGGCAACGGGGTCGTCCAAAAAAACACATAATCCAGATGTTCCAAAGTGATCCCATAATCAAGGGACTCTCTGCATATCTGGGACTCTCAAGAAATCAAGACACAGTTGACTAGTTTTCAATTATTTCCTTTCATGCACAAAGTTAGATGTGAAGTTTAAAACCACTTTTCTGTTACTGGAATAAATATGAAGATGCAGCTCCTTCATTCAGCACAATACAGCGTCTAAAAATTATCTTTAAAACTCTCTAATTTAAACAATCCAATCTTTTACTGTATCCTAGAGAGAGAGAGAGAGACTGTAGTCTGTGGGTTTTAGCTTCATATTTAGTAATCGTTTTATGTATGATGTGAAGAACCAGAGCAGGTAAGTGCATCTGCTCAATTACTGTACTCAGGTACAATTTTTACTTGGATATTGCTTTTGATTATTACTTATTATGTAACATGCATATATATGTGTGTTTGTGTGTATGTTTACTGTACATATATTGATGAATAAATTATTAAAATATTTAGGACTTACTGAATTACTTGCTTTTGTACTTTAAGTGCTTCTCAGATTATGCAATTAGTATTAGTACTTTTATGAATATTGAGTTGTGCACTGCAAGCGTCTTTTAGTTCTTTTTACTGTTTTTTTTTTCATGCAGAGCCTCCAGCTGGTTTCAGAGCAGGAGAAGCACGTCTCTTCTGTCTTAATGAGCTATGACAGTGTTATCAACCCTTTGCTCAAAGTTGCACATGAATAAGTGTATTTCACATTTCACACAACCGTCAAACGTTTTTTTTTTCCTTTTTTAATAGATCCACAATTAAATCAAACTGTCCATGGTGAGATCCACTGCTACAATCAGTTTAATGAATGAAATGTGTGATTAAATACACGGACGAATAAAAACGAGCTCAGTACACAACCCCAGCGTGTGTAAATATGTGCAGTCGTGGAAGTTTTATACTGTATGTACCGGAAATAGTGCAGACAGAAATGAAAGCATGCTGAGTTAAAGATGCATCACCAGGCTATTGTATACATGTTGTCAGTGTTCTGCAAATGCCCCGTACTGTACGTACTGTGCAAATGCCAAAAACTTTTATTATTTTTGAAGAGGCGCATCGTGTACATTCTGCAGTAACAAAACCCAGTGACACGGTCACAAATGTTCACCAAATTTGGGGCAACGTCGGCTCATGGAAATGTAAAAAAAAAAAAAAAGTGTGCAGGGTTATAAGTGCTTTAGTCTGTCCGACTGTGTTGATTCCTCCGTGCAGCGACACAAACTGTGTCGCATCTCGTTTTCTGCGGCGTGGTTTCCGTGTTATTGAGCCCAGACGTGTCAGAATAACGCGCAGTTTTCCGTCTCTGCTGCGGGAAAGATTTCAGGCTTCAGGAAACTGCTAGTATGTGCTCGTTTGTAGGTGCTTTGATGAGTCTGATTATTCTTGCTTAATCACTTTCTTCTGAAATGCTTGAGTAAAAGTGAGGTAACATCATCAATTACAACTTCTCATACATTTAGGAGCGTAATAATTTGTTTCAAACGAATCCTACTGAATAAATCCGTTTATGCCGACACACCGAAACATCTGGACGACTACATTTACAGATGATGGGGGATTCATCGCCATACAAGATTATGCTGTACATTCATGGCTCGGTATGGTGCCAATCTTTTGGTTAACGTACACAAACATTTACACCTTTAACTGTGTCTGGCAATGTAGACGACCTCCACATGAATTCAAATTAAAACCATAAACCATGTTGAATGCACCACATAAATGGGCCCCAAACGCTTTCGCGTGACTCTGCCGCCTGCTGAGTGGAGCTAAATGGATCTGATAGACAGTCAGACAATCATTATTATTATCCCCATCATTATCTTCATCCTCATCTTCTATTTGTCTTCTTTGTCTTCCTTGTCTCTATCTATTCCGGTTGTCCTCATCATCATAGTCCACTGAAACGGACTCACTCACACACACACACCTTGGACATCTTCGAATTTTGCCGCTGTTTGTGTTGTTGTTTTTTTCTGCTCCTCTTAGTCAAAGAAAAAGTTGTCCACTCATTCTCAAAATGTCCTTTTTTGTTTTTTGGCAAAGTTATGTTCCCATCGATCCCCCCATTTTTTGTCCTTCCCAGCCCTGCGCAAGACCTCAGAGTCTGAATATTGGAGGCAGAGGTGCGATGGTCCATCATCGCTGAAGCAGCAGGATGAACAGTGGGAGCAGGAGCAGGACGCCGCTCAAGCGGCTTTGACACATGCTGGAGCCTGTGACCGGGTTGTTGCTCGGTGGATCGGCGTATGATCCCGTTGTGCTGCGACGACACTGACCACTCACACACATCCCACTTCCTGAGCCGCTGATGTCTTCGCCTACATAGAGATACATGATAAATGAAATGCATGACAAGGACGTGAATTTTGCTTAAAACGCTCCCGATTTTCAGTTTGTAACTGCACTTTAATTACTGAGTGAAGAGACCGATTGACCTTCATAAATGGAATCAATATTTCATTAACGTTAATTAGCCATTCATCAGGAGCGTATAGGCCTGTCATCAACTCTGGTTTAAGAAATGGAATTTAGAACATTAAATAACTTACAAAGTCTGTGCACTCGTGTGATTGAGCTACATTACATTACGGAACTGATTCTTCACATGTCAAGATTTTAAAATCAACAGTTCTGCGACGGGACAAAGGTTAGAAAAAGACCACTTGCGTCCTGGAAGTCCACATCATTCCATCCAGCGCATTTTTCAGCCTGTTGCTTGTGATTTTGAGCTGCATGATCTGCTGTCGGATCGTCATGTCGGGCTTCGTGATGTCAAGCTCCACTTCTGGGTTGTTGATCTGATTGGCCAATCCATCGCCCATCACCTCCGGAAGGTACCTGGTCGGAGAAATGAATCAGTTCAGTTCTGCTTTTTAAGACACATACCTTGGCGTGGGCGTGAGGGAAAAGAACCTGAAATCCGAATGTGGTTAATCAAAGGGCGACGTGTGAAGACAAACTCTTTCGGGATTATTTGTTTACTTGAAAACACATTTGTGCACTCAGTCTGTACATCTGCAGAGCTGTGCTCAACTCCGTAAATTAGATCTGGCATTTTGCACTGACAGCGCCTGCTCAGCATATACTGACTGCTGCAGAATTATACACAGCACACACACACACACACACACACACACCTGACAAAGTACATCACCTACACCTCAGCCACCACAGCTACAGTTTAAATCAGAGACAATTAACTAATAAACCAGTTTATTAGTTTACACCTAAAACTAATAGAGTCACGTGCGAGGCTGCAGCAGTGAATCCTGCCGTCATCAAGTTTAAAATGCCTCTCTGGTCGTTTGTGGAGATGCAGTTTGTAGCTGGTGCTGTTGAACTGCATGTGCTACACACACAGTGGTTTGAAGTATTTTCCCCTTTACAGTTCAACAGGAGTGCACACAAAATGACCACACTGTTAAATAAGAGTTTATCCAAAAACTCCTCCTGATGACATCACTCGGAGGAGTTTATAATCACTAGGCGTTCAGATGATGTCACCTGGAGGAGCTCTGGAAAAGCAGGTTGACTATGAACCTCCACAGTATGAGCAACAACACGACATAATCTGAACTGAAGGTTCCTCCAAGTGATGTCATCTGGAGGCATTTTCTACTAGAAGTAGATTCAAATTTAACATTAGATAGATCACAATAATTCAAATTTCTTATGAACGCATCAGCCATGTTGAGCCACACACAAGCTGGTGTTGTACTAACGTGGTGCAGGTCTGGCAGAGGCTGCAGTTGCCCTGCAGTGACCCTAAAATCTGTTATTTTAATATAAATTTATTAATCTCCTCACTCAGTTTAAAATCACATACATACATGTACATGCACACATCCACAGACACATATGCCATTTTTTTAGTGAAGGAATTTAATTTATGTTCTTGAAACGGTTTAAAATCTTCACTATAGGCCCTATTAAAACTCCATACTCCAACCACATATTCAATCTTCCATTCTGATAATTTATTAAAGTTGTAAATGTGTGTGCGTGTGTGACATTTATTGACCTCTGTGGGAATCCACAAGATGTCACTGTGGAGTTTCAACTAGTTCATCACCATTATAATTCACTTTCTGCCACAGATACACACACAAATTTCATATTTCCCTAATCTGTCACACAGTCAGTGATTCATCTATATTTTATAGCTTTTCTCATATTTCTTTTTCGCTCTCTCACACACACACACACACACACACACATCTATATTTCATGCCTTTTGACTGTCATATTTCGGAGTGTTTTGCTGAGGATAAATCTCATCGGTCGGCTGTAATCTAACCACTTTAAAGGATGCAAAGTGCGTGTCTGTGTGGAGAGGCTCAGACAACGTGTACATACAGTATCAGATTGTTCTGTAATACGTTTACACGTGCATCCAGCGTGCTTGTGTTGCAGGTTGTGAATTTCCACAGGGTTTCAGATTGCTGCATGCAGAAAAAATGTCAACTCATAACACCCCCGAATACATTTCAGTGCATCGTGTTTTTTTTTTCCTGGGAAGAAAAATCTGGGCCTTTTTACTCTGATACTATAGATCATTGCAACTTTATCAGAAGCCAGGCAGCGTTTCTCTGTTTCCCTTTAGTCCCTCCTGTGTTACAAATGCTGGTTTTATTTTCGAATGAACCGTGTGTCTGTGCTGCATGAACAGATGTGAGATCTCCACCATGTTAGATTCAACACTCCAAAGAGGTTAACAGTATTGTCCTTCTGAGAAGGAATTCGTACGATTCTGAGGTACTTGTGTTTCTCTGTGTTTCTGTTTGATGATATTTAGACAATTTATAGGTAAGAATTATACTCAGTTTTTTCCAAATCTAACGGCAGATGAACTGTGCTGTCTTACTGTTTTCCTGGCTTTCTGTCTCACCTGGCTTTGGTCATGCCATTCCAGCATTTGTCCTGACCGGCACCTCCTGCTGCCATCTTGCTGCAGAGAGCCATGGGGACCTGGATCCAGTACTGCCGCATTTCCCTCAGCTTACTGGAGAGATCTGATACCTGAGGAGAGGGAGGCGTCGTCCAAATGTGAGACAGGTACTGAGACAGTTAAGACACAGGCAAGTCTCAAGACAGACACCAAGAGTTACGGGTTGGATTATGGATCCTGCAGAATGTAGAAGGCACCCGTTTGTAACCTTGGATCTAGTCTCTGCGAAATAAATAAATGGACCGAACATGGTCACAGTTTTTGTTTTATTGACAAAAAAAAAACGCAATCAATGCCCCAACGTATCGCACAGTGACTCTTTACTCTCTGTCGGGAGCTTAAACACCAAATCCTGCAGCACAAAATCGTTTTCAATCACATCAACACGTGTGCTATTGCCTTTGTGTACAGATGTGTGAATGCTTTGTGTATCTGATAAGACATTATCATCATCATATCCACACGTGCATGCATGCGTGTGCACACACCTGCATCTCCAGTCTGAGTTCTGCGGTCGGCGACGGTTTGTACTCGGAGGCTGTCAGCGAGCTGCTCTTCCCCCTCTGCTCGGGAAGGTTCGGACTCCCTGTGCCCGGTTCCCCCGGAGCTCCACACGTCTGGTACACCTACGCAAACACACAGACACACAGATAAGTTTAGTCACGCATGTTCTGAAAACTCAAATCACCTTCAAATCTGCAGCAGGATTCACTGGTTTGTGTCACACATCGCTGAGTGCTGACAAGATCCACAAGGTGTCGCCATAGACACGCGATCCAAACTTTAAACCAGGTGCCAAACCAAGGACCAAATCATTCACTTTGTGTGATCCTTAAACATTAACCGTGTTTACAGTGATGTGAGAATTTACTGTCTGATTATTCTTGAAAGTGTCAAAACAAGAAACAAAGGCAAAGTTGTGAGGGGACCGAAAGATTTTCGCATTTCCTTAGATACGTCTGTCCACTCAGAAGTCCCAATTTTCACACAGTTAACAGACAAAATGCCCCAAATGACACTTTTTTCTTTTTTGCAAAAATAACAAACAGAAAATGCAACAAAATCTTATTGCTTCAAACAACCCAACTTGTGGTTGAACTATTACAGCTCTTTCAATCAGTCACTACACATTGCACAACAGAATACAAAAGAAATCTGTCCGTATCTGAATTTCTCATGGTGACATTACTACGTAACAAACTCTGCTGCTCACTGCATTTTTTGACATGACTAAGAAATTTTTCTTGAATCATTCTGTACCCAACGTTCTTCAACAGGCAGGACCCACAAGTTATGGAAGAACATATACACAAATCAAAATTAAGACTTAAAACAAGCCAACTAGGCCACAGGTTCTCGTCAGCGTCAGCCTGAATGTTTCTCCTTGTCTTTGATCTAGATGGATAAGGACTGATCATATTAAATAGTCAGACGTTTGCAAGTAATTTCCATCAACTGGGAACATGTGGGTGTTTTTTTGACACAGTTAACTGAATGAGGGTGTGGTACATGTTTTGAACCACATTTATGCTGAAGATCAAGTAGATCCCAGTTACATTAAACAAAAATGTGCAATTAAGGAAAGTTGCTGCCTAACTTCATTTGAATGAAACCTAGTGCTGGCACTTCTCAGATATCTTCAAGATCATTGTTGTTCTGTATGGTTTTGCATATTCCTTAATGATCTTGGACCTGGAGCCTTGTAAAGAGGTGAAGCATTAGAAAGGGTCCAGTACTGCAGACATAAGCATGAGCTGGCAGCATATGAGTGAAAATGAAAATACTGCAGCGAAAGACACTCTGTGTTTGTGCGTAAATCAGAATAGGCGATGAGACAAAGCGTGACGTCTTACTTTTGCTCTGACTGTGTCCATGTTTTCATGCAGGTAGTGAACGGCCTCGTAGATTCGAGCGGGGATGGAGGAGAGAACCACATCAAGACTGGGCTCCGTGCTGAAACTAGCTGCCACCTGGATCATGGTGTCTGCACCCGAGAAAGGAGAGAGGGTGTTTTGGTGTCGATAATTAAACTTTAACTGGATATTACACACAAATCAGCCATGACAATAAAAGCACCTGGTGGCATTAATATTGTTAGTGAAGGGCTGACCGAGGCTGTAAGTCACCAGAAGCGCAAGTAATAGTGAAAAACTGAACTAGCAGAACAAAAAAAAAAGAGAAATGCATGTTTGGTAACATCAGGTCACATCGGATTTGTCAAACTCTCAGGACATCGTCGTCATAAATCGCTTGTTTCAGTCTGATGAACAACATCTGTTCATGAGGATGTGTGCATCATTAGCATAATCACTGTACCATAACTATACGACCAACTGTTCTGCTCTGTTTGAAAGGAGGTTTTATTTAAAATAACCAAGAGTAAGTAAGATTCCAGCTGTTGGAAATCAGCTCATAAATGTGACTGTCAGTACAGTCTGGTATAGTCTGGTACAGCGGAAATGGTTAGAAAATATGAATAATAAGGTTATATTGTGACATAAAGGGAGTAGCTTAGACTGCATGAACTTCATTCAGACTCTCCATGTCTAATATAAAAGGTTTGTGCAGAGACCTCCAGAAAGACAAGTTCTGTTGCTGTGCTGTGCCAAAAAATATAAACATCTTAAAAACAAAATTCTCTCTAAAGTAAGAAGCCACGGGGCAAACAGTATATTAATTTAGCATTCTTGCAGTAATACATTTAAGTTTAGTTAAACTCAAAATTCACCTTAAAGAATTTTAAGGCTTTTGCCGAAGACAAGCGGGATCCACTGAGACTAATCTGAACTATATCATAGCTCTGCATTTATTTACCTATAAGGTTTTGCCACTCGGGGTCCAGATCGGCTTGGTTGGCCAGGCAGCCCTTCATCACGTTGGAGCAATAGTTGGAGCAGGGTTTGACGGAGGCCAGGCCGCGACAGTGAGGGCAGTACACCAGCCTCATCAGGGCCCTGACGCACTCAGAACTCAGGGGAACCTGGCGTTGGTGGACAGAACAGAACAGGACAGGACAGGTAGCATCAGAGGGGAAAGAAGCACATATGTATTTCCAGAATGATGGTTCCAGGGTTTGTCTCCATTGGTTGTATGTTTATAGGAATTGTGAAGTGGCTGCAAAGCACTTCCTGTTTCCCTTCAAGTGGGGAGTTTAGTCCATGAGGGCCGAGCAGGACAGAGGAGAACAGCAGAGGGCGGTATCGTAGCACAGAGACCCTGCCTGAGCCTGCCGATGATGAGCCTCCATGTACAGTAGGTACATGGTCTTTGTTACACCGTCTGGTTCTGAATATGTCTGCAAGTCACAGACGTGTGGGACCCGCCAAACCAAAAGCATTGGCGGTAAGCGTTTCTATGTTTGCAGATATACTACAGGATTTGGATATAATGATGTCCACCTTCTCTTAAAACCACGTTTAATAATCCATCAGTGTTCACATCAAATCCACGTCATGCTGTTTTCGATTTACCCAGTGATGATAATAACAATACTAACGAAGGCCAAAAGTAACTCAGACGCTGTGATGCTCCAATCAGGGACTGAAAGGCCCGTAACAAGCTCATTACTGTAAGAATAATGGAGCTATTTCTGAAACTCAGACACATAATGACACAACAGTGTCAGCTGTGATTGAAAATACAGTATGTGGGTTGTTTAAACAATCACTGTAACACAGAAGAAACTAAATTTAGCGTATTTATAGGACACGAATGATGAAATGCGGTCGTAAAAAAAGTCGTGCTGTGACCATTTAAGCGAGGTCATGACACTAAGAACAAACACACACTCGCATCAGACAGGCAGTGACTCCGAGCGTCTGGGGAAACGTGCCAACGAAAACATCATCACACCCATAATTTGACAACAGCGTTGTCACCCTCCAAAATAGAGCTTTATTCAGATGACAGAGCCTGACATTTCATTTTTGATGATCTTTGTTTTTTACTTTTAGGGTGGGGACATTTTCTCTGACAGTTAGGGTGTGACGGCAGCGCAGCCGTCATATCTGTTTTCCTGGGACTCGATCCAGGAGGCCTCTCCAGCAGCGCACACACGTTCGTACCTCTGTCTTTGTGAGGACTGTCACTGACACGAGGAATCCCCCCTGGTCCCTCATCCCGATCTCAACCCAAAACTTAAGAGTTTCATTCGAAGCTCAAGCCCAAACCAGCTCGTCTCACCTGGGACACCTTCCGCACCACCTCTCCGCTGAGTACCAGCCCCTGGACAAACGATCTGGCCGTGACAAAAGCCCGGATCACCTTCGCCTTCATGTCCCGAGGGATGTCTCCAAATGGCCGCAGCGTCTCCTGTTGCTTAGCAACGCATTCCAGGTAGTCCTCTGATAGGCTGACCTGTGAGACAGAGGTGGCAGCACAATGGAGACAATGTGGGACATTTTAAAAGAGGCTGCACTGAGGAAAGCAAAGCGATATGTGTTTAAGTTGCAAAAAAATAAATGCACGTGCATCTAAAAATAGAAATTAATATTTTAGCTGTGTTGTCACATTGTTATGTTATTATAATTTTTTGGCAATCAGGCAGATGGACATGTCCATTCAGATGTCATCAGTATTTCAGAATTTCATGTAAAGTTGTAATGATTAAGTGTAAGTTCAATGTTAACATTTTTATTTTTATCAAAAATACCACAAGACTTTCATTATTAGTGCTTTATGCTCCACTAACACACCTTCTTTTAATCATTCTACATAAAGTACCAGTATCCTTCATTTGGACGTGTATTGGACGTGTCTCCACTCACATCTGTAGAGATAGAGCTTTTAAAGGTTCGCTCCAGAAGGCGGGACCAGAACTCGGACAGGGTCTCGTCCAGGTTGAGAGCAGAGCCCCGGTAGTACTGTCGCAGGTCAGTGTAGAGATCTCCGTAGAGACGGGTGTTCTGGGAGTACAGCGGGCCGAGCGGAGACAGAACCTCCTGGAGGGAGCGCTCGGATCGGCCGTGCAGTTCCGTGAAATAGGCTGCAGGACGAGGGACAAAATGTGTGATTGTTTTAGTGTTGAAAATATCATCCCTTAACATATGAAGTTCATTTAGCTTTCATGGTATATGCACATTAACAGTGACATATTTAAGCCTCATGAATATTAGTATTGATTTTAAAAAATCTTGTTTCTGGGCCCAATCATCTTTTTTTTAGCTTTGTTTTGGTCTCCACCAACCAGTAAAATATCGGCTTGTCAGCAGCTACATGCTTCACTAAGTTCAACCAAGCGTCCACTAACTCTGCGTGTTTGTAGTTTGGTGTGGAGTCGGTCGTGCGTTGCATCCTGTGCGGATTTGAAGGCTGAGCTCTGAATTTCTGTGCTGATTCCACTTGTTGCAACAGCGGCTCATTGCTGCTGCTCTAGCAGCTCAGTAGAGGAGACGCAGCAGATTTTGCACAGAGCCACTGGAAAACTTTCAAATACTTATTACTTTTTCCAAATATTGTGATTTAATTTCTTCAGGATCCATATTTCCCTTTTATCTTTCCATCTTGATCAAGTTTGAATGATAAAAAAAAAAAAAAAAACTGTAACAGACACTGGTGAACATATTTTACGAGCCGGCCCCCGCTCCCTCCCAAACGCACGACTTCACATTGATTAAATTATCGATTAATTATTGAAAGGCTCTTTTCTTTTCGCAGCCATTAGGCTCGTTTACTCTATTTACAGCCGAGCTGATCGGCACATCAAATCCGCATTCAGTGCGTTCAACGTCTTTAATGGTTTCTTCTTCTCTGCGGCCAGATTGATACAAAGCAACGCGGAGGTCAAACGGAGAAGAAGGAAGTGACTGAGCTGTCGCTGCCATTTATTGGCTGGGCTTTCCCCTTCTTCTTCAAAGGCTGTGGACCGGTGCCAGGCCGCTCTAACCGCATCCAGATGGACGGCCGCATTACTGCTACCGAGGTGGGCCACAGCTTCAGACTAATAATACCATCCTCCTCCTGCTCTCCGTTGCCTCTCTTCGTTTCGTTTCTCCTCACTGCTAATGACACATTCTTCTCTCGCTGCGTTCGTCTGTCCCCCATTGTTAGCCCAGCACTTCTCGCTCCTTTTCCTTCTTTTCTCCCTCCCTTCATCCCTTTCTCCCTCTGATGTGCAGTGATCTCGGCTCCTCGGTGGATCAACTGCTCATTAGCTGAACCAGCCACTGCCCCGGGGGACAGCCCTCTGTTTGTGTGTGTGTGTGTGTGTGTGTGTGTGTGTGTGTGTGTGTGTGTGTGTGCCCTTTCGAGATCAGGGGTTTGGCTTATCACGTTTCATTGTGCCTGGCTGACTCCGCTCTCATTATAACACCCAGTCAGGGGTCCCCTTGATGAACAGGACACACACACACACACACACACACACACACCGTCACTATTGAAGCTACAGTATTGAGCTTTGAGCACAGCCGGAGCTTGTACCAAACACAAACTCACAAATCCAGTACACAATATACAAATGTCACACTCCTCTGGGTTCAGAGCTAAATCTTTGCTATTGAGCTGAGGCAGTAATGAGTGTCTGGAACACGCACACGTCCACAATCTCACGCCCTCCACTCACTGTCAAAGCTCCTGTGGAGAGCATTGAAGGAGGCCTGCAGTGACCTGCCGGCTTCTCTGATCAGGCCCTCGGTCTCTCGGGTGCTCAGGTCGGCCAGTTTCTCCTCCATGGTGCTGGTGCAGCACGTTGGACCCTGAGGACACATCCTCAGATGTTCACCTGGAACCGAGGGGAGAACCACAACACAGAACATGAATTAATTAAAATTCCATCCTTTGCAATTATTGACTAATGGCAGAAGGAGCCAGGACAGACGTGATGAATTCAGCCTGAACCATTTTAGGCAGCAACTGTGGGGAATTTTTATGGTCCCTAGGGAACAAATCCAACGTTTTTGGGTCTGAATCACATGAGATTAACTAAACATTTGTGGTTTTGACTGAAAAGTCTGAAATATCTCAACAACTACTGGATGAAAACATGTCAAAACAATGAACTTGGGTTAACACGTAACATCCGAACATTGTTAACCACAAAGCTCTGACGTTACAGTACAATGGATTAAATGACAAAAGAAAAATGTATCAGTGCTTTCATTATTTAAAAAAACTACATAAGCACATTTACGTACAAATAATTATCGTTTTTATATCGTTACTTCACTTTTATATTTTTTCAACTCCACTCGACCATAACACTGTAAGACTAAATAAAAGAATAAAAGTAGATGCAATCCAATAATAATGTATTTAAGTAAACATTGTTCTATGTATTGTGACATGATTTGTGATTTATTAAAATGTAAAAAGTATTGTGCATGTTTTATATTTTTATAAGCAAAGTCTAAATCTAAATGCATATAATAAACAAAGCAAAACATTTTATGAAGTCTAGTGGGGTGGAGCATAAAATATAAACGTATAATCGAGCAACAAACACGTACCGTAGCTCAAATATGTAGAAATCACCAAAACACAGTCACAAAATTAAGGCCGTGTGTGGCTGAGCTCCTGAGCCCAGGAGGCTCATTCAGTAATAATGGTACCAGTGATGAAGCTTAGAATAAAACCGTGCTCCCTGACCACAACACGCACAACCTCTTCACAGAACATCTCCATAAAAAACCTTTATAGAAACATAAAAATATAGAGAATAGAGATTCCTTGCCTTTGGCGTTGTTTTCTGCTTATGTGGATACTCAGGTTCACGTTTGTGAGGGATAATAAAAATATAGATCTTTCTTAGACACACACACACACACACACACTGTGAATCTGCCAGACAACCTCGAAAACAGTCTCAGGCATCAGTCTCTTGACGGACCGGATGCCTCGGGATTGGTGTGTGTTCATGTGTGTGTTTGTGTGTGTGTGTGTGTGTGTGTGTGCCCACGTCTTTGAGGGTTAAGGGTGACTAAGTGCCCCACAGCTGTGTGCATCATTGCTCTCCTCCTTCTTAACAGGTCTTAGTGTGGTGTGTGTGTCAATGTGTGTGTGTGTGTGTGTGTGTGTGTGGGGGGTGTAGAATCAGTCCACCATGCTAAGTGGAGCAGAAGAGGAGACGCCTTCATCACCACTGCTCCATGAATGTTTCATTGGCGTTGGCTGTGTGTGTGTGTGTGTGTGTGTGTGTGTGTAGCAGAGATGGAGAGTCTACAGGAAATAATACTTTATTGCACCACATACGTTGCATTTTGGATCTATTTTAAGATCTTTGTGCTCTATTACAAATACAACAGCATACAACATTCTCATGTCATCAGGAATCTTTAAGCGTGAAGTGCAGGTCGGTCAGAACAAACCAAGAGGTTTCGCTCTTTAAGTCCAAACACGATGCAGCAAATCCACACCTGCCTTTCATGATTATGATTAATGATGATTAAATACCATAAAACACACAAATAACTCTCCAACAAGGTGTTTCCTTCCTTTAAGAACTGTTTAATAAAATCCACCAAGTTGTTCAAGTAATTTCTTTAAGTGAATCTAAATAGTCGACAGGAACAGATTGAAACCAATCTGGCCTCGTTTTTATTTTGCTTGGCTCATAATAAAGTTGGAAGTATTAAAAGAGCTGGATCCTAGACTCAGACCCAGCTGCCGGTCGCCTGACTAAAAACTGCTCGCCTTGTTCAAAAGCCCTAAAGGTTTGGGCTTGTTCCACTACACGCCTGCTCGGCCCAGAGGCTTTACATTATAAAGATAATACATATCGCGGCGATGACGACAAAATGAAGAGAGAAGTGATTTTTGGGCTCCGACTCACATCACCTTCGTCTGGGCTGACAAGCCGCACTGTTTATTTGGTTTACTTTGACATTTGCCATGAGTTAACTCAGCTAACTAAGTTAGCAGAGCAGCCCTGTTATTTTTCTTGGATCGCAATCATAAGCCTGATTTATGACTAAATCATAAATTCTCCATTAGTTAATACATGCACACATGGACGTGGACTGAAATCCACACATAATGTACATCTGGTGTAAGACCGAAAAACACAAATACAACAAAAAGCCATAGGTGGCTCTTGTGACCCACTTCCTGATCTTAATTCTTGCATGTAAAACACTGGTTGTAGCTTGTCCACGTGTTGGCATAACTGTAAGAACGGTGTGTTATTTAACAAAATATCATCATATTGCACTTCAAACAATTGTCAGTTCACTACATTGGACGGGAAACCAAGTATCTCCCATATGTAACAAGGAACTGAGGCACTTTATGACTTGAGGGAAGGCAGAGGAGAGCAGAGGAGAGCAGAGGAGGGGAGAGGAGAGCAGAGGAGAGCAGAGGAGGGGAGAGGAGAGCAGAGGAGAGCAGAGGAGAGCAGAGGAGGGGAGAGGAGAGCAGAGGAGAGCAGAGGAGGGGAGAGGAGGGCAGAGGAGAGCAGAGGAGGGGAGAGGAGAGCAGAGGAGGGGAGAGGAGAGCAGAGGAGAGCAGAGGAGAGGAGAGGAGGGGAGAGGAGAGCAGAGGAGAGCAGAGGAGGGGAGAGGAGAGCAGAGGAGAGCAGAGGAGGGGAGAGGAGAGCAGAGGAGGGGAGAGGAGGGGAGAGGAGAGGTGTTGGTTGAGATCTGATGTTTCATTCAACTTTCCTTCTGAACGTTCACTTTGATCCGGCCACTGTTCTAAAAATGTCTCAGCGAGTCTGGCACAAATTGGAAGGATTCCTCTGCCGGGCTTTCAAACCACACCGTCAGTGGCCGACGCAGTCTCCGTGTGCTCATGTGCTGCAGCAAATGTTAACGCTTTGCTGTTAGTTCGCCAACCAACCCTGACAAGACAGGGCGTTTACCACAGACCAATGTGCTTTACTGCATTCCTGGGTTGCTTGGTAATGGAAGCAGCTGGCATCCTGCTATAAAAGCTTAATATACTTGGTAAGACACAAGTGAACACAGCGGTGCCACGCTAGTGACATGCAGACAGCAAGTCTCACCGAAGGCAGGTTATCTGAGAACGTAAATGTGCCTTGCTCAAGGGTTTCGTGATGGGAAATGGAAAAGCTTTCAGCACATGGTGAGTGTGTGTCATTTGTGTTAGTTTTATTAAAACAAATGCCAGTAAATAAATTACAAAACGCACAAAAAAATGAAGAATGATCAAGTTTATTTACTGCCTGACAAATCAGAGGATTCAGACTGATCCGTTTTTGCAGATGAAGGTGTGATTCCCTCCCAAAGGTCAGACGTGCTGATTGCTCATGAGCTCTTTGGTCACAGCATCTGCAGATCATCACGCTTCATATTTTTCATGAAATCCGCATCTGACACAAGTTCTTTGCTTGGATCCAAGCACTTTGAACTTCATTGCAGGTTTACTGGACGTGAACTTATTTCGAGATGTTCTAACACCTCGAATGACATGCACAATCAATTTTAAAGCAGCCACAGTTGAATTTCTGGAAACCTGAGCAGTAGAAAACCACAGATCTGTGCTCAAAGTTTACGTGCGAATATGCTTAAAAACGAACTGTTTTGTGTCTTTTGTGATCATTTGATTGAATAAAACTAAAAGTAGGTAATAACGAAACTTCCAGACTTTCTCGTGTCAATGCCAACGTTGGGATGGGATGGGGACGGAGAGGAGACAGCCGATGTGACTGATAAAGACTTTGGCCAAATAAACCCAGTTGCTAAAGGTGATTCGGAGCTTCAGCATGTAGTTAGTTGAGTCCACATCCTGAGGGCAAATACGCACAGACAGACTCAGATGTGTGCTGCATTTGTGAGGACCCTCATTGACATATTTCCTCCCCTTTCGCCTGAGGCACAATTCAGGCGAGAAAACAAGCTGCTGAGAGCGCTGCAATCGGGGGGGAGAGGGTTTGTGACTTAGTGCAAGTGAAAAGTAGGTGGGAATACAGGTTCTCCCCAATTTATTTTATTTTTACCGTTTCAAATGACCCTCTGTGAAGAAAGAAGCAGGAGCAGAAGAGATAAAAAGGCCAACTGGGAGCTGAATTTAATACAGTGTTGTGCCTCTGGGACTTTTTATGGCTCTTTGTCCCAGTTCTGCTCGTGCTTATTTTAGAAACTCCCGGTGATGAAAAGAAGCCCCGTCTTTAGTCCATAAACTCGTAATCCAGCGTCGCAAGCGTTAGAAGCTAATGACCAAGCAGACGGAATCTATATCTTCAATATAAACAGTCCAGCGGTGGCTAAACATTTGCAGCGAAAATGTGACGGTTTTTACAGCTCTTTATTGCAGCCTGGAGGGGAGCAGAACTTCAGCAGAAAGTAATTTCCTGCAGTGCGGTAAACAGTGATGAACGTTAACAGTGTACAGATAAGACAGAGACCCCCCCCCCCTCCGAGGGACACACATTTGAGTTTTGACTCTCAAAAACTGAAGACGCAATCGCTCATTTATGCATCCAGGAAAAAGTCGCCTGAGTGCAAAATCAAATCCTGCTGAACATTACACAGTCCACATCCCAGACTTCCACTTTTGTCCAACCCACAGCTGAGAGACTTGAACCAGAGACCGGCGAAGCTCATTTAAACTCAGACTACGGACTTCGTTAGACTGGCACACATCCTAATGGGGTAAACTTCTCCGTGGTGATTATGTGGGAACGTCTGATGTATAATTTATGGGGACATATTTATTTAATAGTGGACATTATGATAATTAGAGATCACAGGTTTCGCTCCTGGAGCTAAGTGTAACATTAGCAAAACCTTGTTTTGCTGCAGGGTATTTTGCACTTAATCATTAGTGAATCTTTTAAATCAAAACTTGTTCTTGCTTTTGCCTGCAGATGTATAACAGCTGACGGTGGTTGCCATGGAGACGACATTGCTTTCCCATTTATTTTCTTTTCCCATGAAAAGCATCTGGCGCTCACTTTCCTCCTTCTGTCACATCCACCGCCTCCCTCCCCGAACGTCTTTTTTTATTTCTCCCTGCCGTCCTCACCTGAGCCCGTCTAGACAAGCGGGCACAGCTCAGCGCACGTGAAACGTGCACCACACTGCAGGCTGACAGGACGCCGCGCAGAGAGGCAGCAACACGACAAGAGTTCGATCAAACACACTCAGCAACAACATGTGTGTGTGTGTGTGTGTGTGAACCTGAAAAGCACGGCGTGTTCCGCTGACCCGTGCTAAGGCAGAACTAAACTGAAAGTCAAATTAAAGTCCCATCAGAACAAACTGTTATTAATCATCATCCTCGTTTAGGCAACACCCAGATTTAATGAAAGACACGATAGTGTTGATACAGCAATTTATTTTCACACTTTGACAGCCGCTGTCTGTCTGCGTCTCTTCTGATACTCAGAATTAATTAATTTCTCATGTGCGTTGTTTTTTTTTAGCATTAACGTCCCGTGATTCTGGTGCATATGTCAGATGGATGAATACTTATTGGTTTGCCTTCTGGCTGCAGACACATCATTGGTATTTCCCCTCTGGTAAAAATCAATTTTCACGTTCATGGGAAGATGTTTTTTTTTTTGCTCCACGAGTTGTTTATCTCGGCTGCACGACGTGGCAGACTGATTACAGTGATTTTGATCGGTCGTTATCAGTGACAGGACTTTAATAATTTCAAAGAAGTTTGCTCAGTTTGAGAAAATGTGATTGTGCCAGATTGTGGCTAACGTGAACGGATTCTGACCTTAAGTGGACTGTTTTATAGAGAAAATGACCCAGTTATTGGCCTTTTTAAAATAAAAGTCACGATAGAAGTGGCTTATTCATCAAAAGATATGGTAACTGTAATTATTATAAGTGCTGGCTGTATGTGTCATCAGTGAATAAGACTGTGAGCGGGGCTAACTGCTAACGTTGGTCCATTTAAATCTGCAGATCATCAGTTTTACATTGTGTGTTAACCTCAGTTAAAAGACAAAATGACACAGAGGCATAAAAGAGGAACCCAAAGACAGGCCAAACGTCAGAATGTAGATGTACGACGACCACAAAAAGATGCAAAAAAACCGAAATGTGATAAACAGGGATGTAAATTACCAAACCAAACAACCCAAAACAGACACAAAATGGCCAAATATTGAAATCAGCAAATCTGAAACAGATGAAACAGTCCAAAAAACGTAAAAACCAATTAAATTTGACTGAAAACAGAAAGCATGAATAAGCGCGACACAAAACTCAGACACACACCGTTTAAAAAGTCCGGCATGGAGAGACGAGGGACCCTGGTTTTCTCATAACCCGCTCACATCTGATCATCTTACAGGGGTTGAGGGCAGTCAGTTCGATAATTAAGACATAAAGCATCTCTATATAAGACACGGTGAGTCAGATTATTACCACAATGTGCAGCAGGGCCCATTTCTGTGACACACATTTCTACGTCTCCCCTTGTGGCCTTCACTGGGTGGATCAGGGTCACCAGACGCGATTAAGAAGATCAGGTCAGCGTGTTTCGTAACACACACACACACACACAAAAGTTAGGGAGGCGTTTAATGTCACTTTAATACCCTTAGGCTGCAGTTTACGCTACATCAAATACAGGATAATCTCACATCTTTCTGCAGCTCCCCCCCCCACACACACACACGCAAATACAGCTGTCTTCCTAATGTGTCACGAAGCTAATAACTCAACACTGCTCCCAACAAATGAGCAAACTTACTTAGGACAAGCCTCTGCAAAACAGCCCGACTTTGCAATAATAACGTTAATCATAATTAAGAATCCAAATGGCCCAACTTTGCTGAGCTGTGTAAAAGTTGTCTTACTTGCACTTTCTTTAATTGTGAGTAATTAATGACAATTTCTGCATTGGGAAAATTACAGAATCAATTTTGTTTTACTCGAGAAACCCCGGCGATGTTTCCAATGTGTGCGATCGCCGAGGCATCGAGCAGCTTAAATGAGACACGTAAAACCAATTACACTCGCAGCCACAGTGGAAGTGCTCCATCACACATCCGACCTGCACCAATACTGTAAACTAATCTTTCTCAAAGGCTGGATAGTTCATGCCGAAGCTGAATCAGCACACTGTAAAGCACAACCTAAGTCTCTCAAATGACTAGTTTCCAGGTGTGAGACCATTCCTCAGCCCGTTTTAGCTGCTGACAAAGGGATAAAACTGAAGTTTCACAAACAGCTCTCCTGTGGGGTGGAGCGTCTCCGCTCTTTCGAAACAATAAAACACTGACAATCTCGGAGGCCTTTGTGTAAATGACCTTCAAATCAAGTGGTTTAGACAATCTGGTTAGAGCGTGGACTTACACACCGTTTGAGGCTACAGTGACGTGTCGATGTCAGCTGTTACTTTAGTGAGACGATCAACGTCAGAGCCAACAGAAATGATGGGCAACAACAGTGCCATTATAATAAAGACCACAAAATGCTATCTGACCCGAAAAGAGAGGTTGTAAAAATGAGCTGAAGGGTCACATGACGATGTTTGTTTTGCCACCACATGCCTCAAAGTCTGTGGGATCCGCAGGAAAACATCCGACAAAAAAAAAAAAACTGCATGGCAATTTATGCGATAGATGGACCAAACGATGAACAAAATCTATTTGGAGATGCACATTACACACATGCTCAATGAAAAACAACGTGCTAATGATAGTAAGAACTTTTATAAAATTTATAAAGGAGTTTTAAAAACAAAATTAAAAATGGTTCAGAGGATTAAAAGAAGAGAAAGAATTTCCTCTCCACGTCTGCCACCATCCCTCCCCCTTTCTTTTTCTGCCTCCTCTCCCGCCGAGATGAAAGTTTGTCATAGGAAGTGACCTTGCACTGTATTACCGCAGTAACAGTCTGGCTCGTTGTAAGTCACCAGACTTCTGACCCTCGGAGCCGTAGACGCACGCAGCCCAGCGTACAAGTACGAGAAAATATCACGCCTCGTAATGCCATGTCACAAATCCAGTGCAAAATCAGTATTATGTGACATAATTACCACTCGGACAGTCGGACGCCTCGAGTCTGGCCCGGCTCTGCCTTCAAACGCCGCAGTAAAGCGGCTCGTTGCGGAGCCGTAAAAGTGAGGCGGCGGTTTGAATTTATTCCCTTCAGTCAGACGTTTGGTCGCTGCTTCCTTTTCCTAATGAGCGGCTCGCAGTAACCCTGTCACTTACCCAGGCAATTTATTGCTACCTAAACGAGGGGCTGATGGGTAACAGAGGTGTGTGTGTTTCCATGTCACATCCTCGTCACCACCTGTATGTGATTTACCCTCGCACTTTCACCATTTTACTATCCACCAAAATGTGAAGGGGGGAAGATGAAAGAGGAAGGATGAGGAGGCAATAATAGGGAGAAGAAAGAGTGGAAAAGAAAAAATTATAAAGCTGTAACGTACTGTCTAACTGTCCTGTGGCTTTAATCTAAACTGACTGACGCTTTATCGAACATGATTCTCCATCATCACCATTTTAAAACGTCTGACACTGCTGTTTTTCTGTGGCAGCTCATCACATTTGTTGCCACGGCAAGCAGAACTGTGGTCAACATGCAAATCAATGACGCTGCCTGTCATCTAGCCTATATCAACAATATACGTCCATTTTTAAACCCGTTGAGTTACTGAATGAGCTGACCAACGGTTTTGATAGTTACCACTTTTACTCAGTCTAAAGCAATGCTACGAGACGTCTGCGCCTACGACAGCTCGACCACTGCAGGGCACCTGCAGAAAAAACTGACGTGAAGCCACACAGCGTCCTCTCTGCTTTGGAGGACGCCCATCTTTCATGCTTCCCTTTTATCAGTCCCCTCGAAGATTAAGACCACTTCACACATCCACCAAGGAGGCCAAACCTCACAACCCCATCTAATCATTGCATCTCTGTGACTCTGCCCTTATTATCCACCTAACAAGGTCAGGCCAGGTGACGACAACGCCCACTGTGGAGGATATGACTGGATCTCCGTGGCCGTCAGACCGAAGAAGCTGCTCGGATAAGTGGCTAAACGTTTCCCTCCAAGAAGAAAGAAGCCCAACCTTTCAATAACCCAACCAACGACGTCATATTAATGCAAATACAAATTTTAATTGAATTTGTCAACTGCACAATCATACGCAGTACGACCTGCAGTGAAAGGCTTTTTGCGACTGTTCCAAAAGAGTATATGATGTTCATTCATATAATATTGTAGTATTGCAACATTTTGCCCATTGCACACTAACCACGCCAGAAACCGTCAGTTCACTGACTGAACTAGACTGAAATATTTTTCTGACATTTATAGAAAAGGTCAACAAATTGACAACAAGGCCATCACACAAGTAGACAGTGAGTATGTAGGTAATTCAACAAACATGGCTGCCGCTCTGTGAAGGCTTTGAGCTAAATGCTAAGATGCTAACGCGCTAAAGTTTACTCAGCAGGTCTTTTACAATGTCGGCTCCATCCAATGACATTTGGCAATTTTTAAAACTGCTAAATTCCATCACTAGCCATATTGAAGTTGTTGAAATACTTTTGGAATCACAATTTTTCATATCCACAAACGCTTTATATTTGCACAAATTACCAACATCACTCTTTCTCTTTTCCTCGTTCTTTCCAAAACATGCACCGCAGCGTATTAAACCACAGCTGTCATCCTCAAAATGAACATGTTTATTGACTGGAAACACTAAAGTAAGACCGAGGCAAACGCTGATGCTTTGAAGCTCTGAGGTCCAGACCAATAAAAATGAAATAACACGGCTAATGTGAAAAAGGACAGAATGTGTGACAACCACTGCGAGGATGAGGAGGAGGTGAAGGCGCGCAGTGTTTGGGGTAAACCGTTCCTTACGTTGTCCCATTACTGAGCTAAAAATACCCGAGCATCCCGCGGTCCAACCCTGTCTGCTGCCCAGCAAGTACGGCACCAACTTCAACATAATGCCTTAATTCTATGTCATTTCAGGGAGCAGTTAAAGGCTCTTAAACTAACTACTACTTTTACTCCCCTTCACTCACTGATTCTGCAAAAAAAAAAAGGAAAAAAAACCCAACATGTGCCAACTGGTGTGTGTCAGCGCCTGAGCGTGCACATTTCTATGACGATGGTTCTAATGAAGACGGAGTCCGTGTCGGCCGCCTCCGACCGCTGGCATTAGCCTCCGCTCAAAGTTAAGTAGCAGGTTCGTGTGACCGGAAACAAGTGGAATGAGAAAAGGGGTCAGAATGAAAAAAGCTAATCTGGAATTGCTCTTAGCGAGAGTGTTTATTGTTCTCCGTGCGGCAAGGTCAGCGAGCCGTCACGCTGGCAGCTAACGGAGATTAGCAGGCCGGGGTTAGCAGGAGATTAGACATCAAGCCCTAATCCAGCAGCACAGTGCTGGTGCTGCAAACCAGCGGTCAAGAGGTAGGACTGAGTGTGTGTGTGTGTGTGTGTGTGTGTGTGTGTGTGGAGAGGACGGGGTTAACAGGGGCACATCAGCGCAGATTCTCTGTCCCCGCAATTTCTCAGCAGGTGGCCTCAAATCGCTGTGGCGGGGGGGGGGGGGGCATCAGGGCCGAGGTCAGGCTTTTTCGGGTCAAGTCTTCGATGCCAGATCAGTGGAGAAACTGAATGAACGTGGCAGCGGCTCCGCGATCAGAGCTGCCGTGCGAAAAACCGCGCGGTCTATTAGACTCAAGCATCAAGGGAGCTGGAGGTTCGACCAAAGCAGTTTGTGTTTAACTCTCCTGCACCATCTGAGACCAAATAGAGACATAAGCTTCACTCCTGAGCTCAGACATTCGCTGGAAACCATTTGACTTTACTGTAGATCACGTGCACTTGCTAAAAATGGCATTTTGTGGACCTGCTGGTCGGTTTTAACCGAGTTCTAAACCTGTACATCACACATCACTGCCCACATCTCAGAACTTTTTAAAGATTCACAAGTATCACACGGGCGGCACAGTGGTGGATTGGTTACTGCTGCTGCTGCAGGTAGAAGGTCCCCAGTTTGAATCCCAGGAACCTAAACGGATGGATTTATAAATGTCAGGTGTTACAGTTATTGACAGCTATTTTACTGGATAAACATGAATAAATACATATTAAAGTTGAACATTTCACTGACAGAAAATCAGAGCAGCCACTACTGCAGCTTTCGTGCTGACGGACGATGGCACCAGTCTCATACATCACTCACTACTGACACTGCACATCCCCCTTACACAAGATCAAGACAAATGCATGCAACCCCTCCCCCAAAACACGCCACCCAATCTGTGACTCTCTCGGTATGAAAATGAACTTCGTGGACCTTAATTGCCTCCATGCGCCGTCATTTAGTACTGTTGCTGTTATTGATAAGGGGCCCGTCATCCCAGATCAATATTCTTTATTTACATTCACAGTCGAGCCAGGATTTTGTCATCCTGATTGTCTACAGTATAGACTACCTATCTATGTGAGTTCTGTGTGAAAGTTGCATAATTTAAAAAAGAGGCCAGTTAATCTGGATGCTGACTCACTGCAAATGGACTCGTAATGGTTTGAAACAAGAAGCTTCTTGGTGATTCAGGCGTCCAGGTAACCTCAGCTGAGTATGAGTAATACAGCCACAACAGTAAGTGCAAGTTATCCTAAAACATTCCATAATTCAAGTATCACTCCAAATCTTTCAATCAAATACTGATCCGACTATCAACATTTTACATAGATTTGATCGGCCTCCATTCCAAGGATTCAATCTCATTAGTAATACTGAGTAGATTTGAACAGCCAAGTAATCAGTAATGAATTATGCTATTGATAAAAGTGAATGAGGTCTAATAAAAAAAGTCGCAATGTGCTTTGTTGTTAATTAATTAACATTTGCTCAGGTAGTTTGGAGAAAGGAGCTGTTCCACTCCCACACGGATGTTTGCTTCTGCTTCAGCGTTTAATCACATTGATTCCGTTGCGTCTCGTGTTGGACAAGTTGGAACTGCGCTGAAACAGAATCTGTTGCGTTTTGAAAACTGGTGCGTGGTGGCCTGACAAACACCATGTCTTCAAAATGACACGAACCAAGGAGACGATTTTATATACTTTTCCACCGCTGTCGAATAAACTTCTCGGTCAACTCCCGACGGCCAACGATTTAATAAAGCAGAAAGGCCAATAAAAAGAACAATACAGAAATAACATGAAATAGCTTCTGAGTTTGCACTCCGGAGGTTTCAATTATTTTTAAAAAAGGTAGGAGGGAGACAGGTGGCACAGAGCACAATAAGGCTCATTGAAAGACACGACTTTGGATTTCCACAGCAACACGTCTAATTATAGGCCTCTGAAACACGAAAACACAACCCCCCACAGGGATGCGTCCCTCACACGGGCCTCGGGTTCTCCATTATTAACCACACCTCTCAGATATTGCAGATACGGCAGGTGATGGCCAGTTGTGTGCGTTAAATGTCACCAGCTTGGTCTTTCTGCGGACCGCTTGAATTCAGGTGAAAGCAACAGCACGCTGCCTTATTGACTTGACCTTTTAAATGCGCTCCTCAGCAATAAAGTCCCGCATCTTTTCATCCACCACCGTGTAATATATCAAAGATGATCAGCACCCTCAGCAACCACGGAACACCATGTGCCCCGTGTCTGCACAGCCACGACAGATGCACCCGCAACGGACACCCAGACACACTCGATGAGATTCCCCCCTGTCCACCATGATCCTACCACTGCTCGGCGTGAGCGTTTCCTTCTGAAAATCCTCCGTAAAGACACGTCAACAGAAACATGTACAACAATCAACTCAGATTTTCTTTTAACAAAGAAAATCCCTGCTGGGGTTTGAGGAAAATACCTTCAAACTATGTGATTAGCAGCAATGCCTCCCCTGGCGACTGTATATTACAATCTGTAATGGATTTAGAGAAACCTGAGCAACCTTTGGTGAATAAAATGTCACTTAATGAAATGACAGACTGTGTTCAATGGGCCATTGTACCTGCTCTTTTGAAGATTAAATACTTCAATGGCTCACGTCCTTGTTAGACTAAACGCTGCAGTTTGAAGTACTTTTACAATACAGATGCATAATTCACAGTAAATTATTGAATTCTAACTAGTGACCCTGGTAATGACACAGCCAAAGGTTTAGAGGATGCAGCTCGGTGCAGACGTGACAGAAAGCCGAGCATGTTCATCATGAACAACATCTGTCACTCATGTCCTTTCCTGAAATCACAAACCAGACTGAGTGTTAATTTGACTGACAAATACGAAACTGTTTTTCTCCTAATACGAGTTGCGGGGCAGCAAAGTCATCATCAGTCTGGTGCAGATAAGCAAATCCCACGAAATCGGAAATTCTCACATGTTCCTTTGCTTAAACAAATATTGCGGTGACCGATGTTTCCACTTTCACGGAACAGAACAAAAAGGAAAGGAAAAAGATCCTGGATGGAGAATCACGGACAACATGGACTGTAGAGTCGACGTTGGAGCGTGAAGGTAAAATGATTTGTAAAACAAAGCGAACTTCAGGTAATGTTGTACTTATTATATAAAACCCTCTTTCTCACAGGGCCGGAGTTTGTTTTTTTGGCTGAAGTCAACCCAGAGAGATATTGTGTGTTTCCCAGCAGCCTCAGTCCGGCTGCAGCTCGAGACAAACACAACAGCTTGCGAAGTCAGACTTTCACTTCCTGTACACTTGCCCCAACCATTTTTGGGGCTTTGGAGCTGCACAAATTAATTTTGAGGATTCACTGTTTTCAATTAAGAGGTTTTCAAGGAGTGGCCCTAGATACCCTGGTGATCCAGCATCCTGCTTTCTAATGATCTATAGTTAAACAGCTGAAGAAGAAAAACCTGTTTAATTAGTGAATGAGGTTGTATGGTTCCGTAATCCAAGAAAAACCACCAGTATACCCAGTTCATTTCACCTCATGCAAATACCTGTGACCCAGCTGACACAGATGCCAATGAATCACATTCACACACACTGTGTATGGGGGCCCTCAGGGAGCAGATGCAAAAAGAGAACGTAAACGCAGAACGTATGGATGATCGACGAGCAGAGAGGAGGAGAGGGTGACAGGAGGGTTGGGAAGAGGAGGAGGAAGCAAAAATAGCATCTGATAAGGAGGAGGAACAAACCATGAAGGGAGGAGGGTGAACAAGGAGGAGAGCTGTGAGCGAGAACCGAAGGAAAAGAAGGACTGAAAGTATCAGCGATACCGGTTTGTTCCACGTTGATTTTAGGTGCAAAGATTGAAATTATGACAACAACACTTCTGATGATCACAGGGACTCCGACCCTTGCATTCATCAGTTCGTCTCGTTTATACGCCCGCTATGCAGTAACTTACTCTTCTTGTGTCTGGAAGGAGCGAGTTCATACCTTGAATGCAATAACTATATTTAACACAATATAAAACAATATAAGGAGGATTCCTGCAATGAAGCTGTGAGTTTATAGGCATTTTATTGAGGAAATCAATGTCAATTTCTGCTCTCACACAGGACAAAATAATAAAGGTAGAGTTCATATTATTTTTAAACAATTGGTCGCAGATTTTAGAGACAAATCATAGAGAGTTTTTTTGTGTTAAAAAGATTTTGTTTGTGCAAAAACCAGCTTAAACACTGGGGTATCACCGCGGCGAACGTAACACTGTCACCTGCTGTATGTCGAGCTCTAAGCTCATAAACTACTGTTGATAGTTAATTACACATTTTGCTGGCCTTAAAAGTGATGCTGTGTTCCTTCTCCACACCCCAAAATAACAAAATAAGGCCTGAACTGTCCCTGTTAGTAAGTCCAGATGGGTGTGATAGGTGTGAATTTGAGTGTGAATGGTTGTCAGTCTCTCTGTGTGGCCCTGATATTGATTGGCAGCCTGGTCAGAGGGTTCGCCACCTCTCGCCTGAGAACAGCTGCCACTGGTTCCAGCACCTGCAAGCCTTAAAGGGATAAGAGGTGTGGATAAGAAATGGATGCAAACCTCTGCAAGAAATGTTTTTGTTTTTTTTTTTGGTTTTTTTGATCCACTCATTAATCAATCAACTAAAAAGAAACCAGCACAGGATCCGGCAATCAGACAAGTCGTTCCGCAAACGGGGAAGGACGTCGATACGACAGGAAAGCCCCTTCCCTCCCTCTTTCTAGTCTCCTCGCAGCCTCTCCTCCTCACCTCTGTCTCCGTCTGTCTCCCTCTCATGTCACTGCATCAGACATCATGAAAGATTCACAGCTCTGCTTTTAACAAATCTTGCCAACCAAGCCCCCTCCCTCACACGCAGACAACCCTGCACTCAGACATCTGAGCCAGTCTAGGAAAAAAAAAAAAAAGACTCAGGTGGAAGCAGAAGTAAGACAAACAGCAGGGGAACAGAAGTGGAAGGAATGAAGAGACTGATTGGGGACATACAGTAATAAGTGTGGACGGGACAGCCAAGGTTCCACTCGGCAGCATTTGGTGTGAGCGCGTGATGTGTGACACATGTCAGACGGCATCAGTTTCCCCTCCTATATATATACTTTTTATGTAGACACAACAGAGACAGCGGGCAGATATGAACCAGCATCAGTCAAACTTTAAATCCGAAGGAAAGGCGCAATGGAAATGAGAGAAATATAATCAGTGTGCTCTGCTCAAATGATAAATTAAAGGAATATGAAGATTTGGATTTGTTTGGTCGTGTTAAAGGAACTCAAAGAGGGTGCCCACTGACTTGAATGAAAATGATCCGACACATCATTATTATTATTATGCTGCATTGTCATATCCCCCCCGTACATCTATTAGTGACTGGCGTTTTTTTCAATCACAGCATCTCACTGTGTCCTGTTTTAATAGCAGCCGACTGGAGAATTAGTGCCACCAGCTGTTTACTGTCTCTCAATGAACCAATTACTAATACTCACATGAGGGTTGTGGATAAAAACTAATTAATTTATTGCCTCCTGCCAATTGTCTGGAAACTCGGGACAAATTTGTGGCCACTTTGGATGGAAATTTGACGGATGATTAACAATAGGGAATTAGCGCTCAGTCACACAGACACAAGACCTGTGCACGTCTAGGGTCCTGAAGAGTCAAGGCTCTGACGTGGACTAACCCTCGTTAAAGACTTACCGATTAGTAAGTAAATCTGTCATGTATCCTAATCTACCGGTAATCTGACCTAAAATAAAGCGTTTCACCTCAAAGTCGCTGCTCCTCCTCCACATTCTTTCCAATGAGCAACAATGTCACAAAAAATGAATATTTAGGCTACGACACGCACGCGGGCGTCATAACTCGATACCTTCCATTTGAGGATAGGAAGCGTGAAGGATACGCAGTGTTACTCTGTGTGTCATATGATCACATGGGTGTGTGCTGCTCTGCACAGTGAATGAATGTAAAACAGAATGTGCGCAGTGTCTTCCCCGGAGAAGGTGTTGGCTTTCACTGACTTTTAATTGCACACAAACACACACACACACACACACACACAGTATAGGATGAGCTAGGCGAGTAAAGGATACGATATATGTGAGTCAAAAACGCTCGCAGGCACAAACAGGCAGACAGCAGGAAAGACAGCTCCCATTCAGATGGTGTTAACCTGCGAGACAATGAGTGTGAGCAGGGAGTGAGAAGAACACGGGCTTTTTAAACTCCGGGTAGGAATTTAGTGCATCTGCTTGTCATGTTATACGCTGTTTACGTTGGAATTATGACATTCACCCGCGGTTTCCCACCCTGTTTAGACCTGGCAGTGAAATGCATTTTATCTCCACGTTCTCTTCTTGAGTAGATCCCATTTGCACCTGGCTTTCATTGTGTTTCACGTGGTCGATTAAAATATTTTCTCTGTTACGTAAGTTCACAAACTTAGCTTATGTTTGCTCCTCTCTGATTGGCTAAAGGAACGAGCCTCAATCAGAAACTTTTATCAGTGAATCATTTCTGTGAGGCTGTGCAACAGCAGTGAGTCTCCACAATAAAATAGGTAATTGAATATTTCTAAAAACCAATAAATAGTTAATGACTTGGAAAATGTGCGTATAGTTTTAGGGTTTAAAAGTTGAAATGGATGATATGTTTGTAACTTATAGAAATACGTGTTTGGATTTTTTTTCTTCTTCTTCTTTTTGCAGTGAAACCAGTTAAAATTGGATTTATTTATTGATGCATGTTTGCATGTGCTTCCCCAGGTGTTTTCCCCAGGTCTCCACCACAGTCCAAAGACTCCACAGTCCAAAGAATGTGAGTGTGTGTGAATGGTTGTCTTTCTGTGTATGCGTCTGTGAGTGTGTGTGAATGGTTGTCTTTCTGTGTATGTGTCTCTTTGTTGGCCCTGAGATAGACTGGAGACCTGTCCTGGTTGGACCCAATATTGGCTGGGATGGGCTCCCGCCCCCAGAGACCCAGAACAGGATAAGTGGTTATCAGAGAACGGATGGATGGATGCATCGATTTGTTCACTGTAGATCCTTAAAAATGACAAATTCCACCTTTCTTATTAAGGCTGAATGTGTATCTTATTGGACCATGATTAAATCGTGAAGTCTTTCCAAACGTGATCGTACGGCCACTGCAGCCACTTGCACCAACACGCTGGTGGTGCAACTGACACAGGATCTCTCTCAGAGAGGAAAAGCTAAATTTACCAACCCTGGGTCCCCGAGATGAGAAAGATTGAAGAGCCCAGGTTCAGGGGAATTCTGCTGCCCGTC
The DNA here is from genome assembly GCA_033026295.1 of Channa striata. NCBI lineage: Eukaryota > Metazoa > Chordata > Actinopteri > Anabantiformes > Channidae > Channa > Channa striata. The sequence goes on along the minus strand of CM065179.1, from coordinate 5,570,859 downwards.
GCCATCTTTCTGTTCCTATCTGGTTGTCAGTTTTAATGAGTTCTGGGAAGCCGGAACTGTTGCTCAAATAACTAGAGCAGATCAAGGTCCAAGTGACTGAAGCATTGTGTTTTTCATCTGTCAATAAAAAAGGAGTTTTAATGGAAAGGGAGGGAGAGCGTCGCGTCGGGTGTCTTCCACGGTCGCGCATGACGTACTGACAGAAACCTTGAGTGACTCACTCTGTCTCTGTCAACCTGTCTCAGTGTCTCTTTTTTCTGCGTTCTTCTCCCTCTGTTTATGTCTCCACCTTTTGCTTCATTCTTCCGTTTGTTGTTCTCAATCACACACAAGCATCAATATTAATAACCCAGCCACTCACATAAGACCACTTTCATTGACCCAACGTGAAATGACCTTCAGATCACACGGAATCTGAAAACACACACACACACACACACACACACACACCTCAGTGTTGTCTCGCTTCATCTCCTGCTTTTGCGAGGCCACTGTTTTCTGTCCGTCGTTAAGTGAGATGCCGGGAGAGACAGAGAGAGTGACAGATGACGGCCTTAAAAGAGAAAACAACCCAATTTCACAAATCCCATCTTTCCCCAAGGCCAAGACAGTTTAATCAGTGTCCGTGAAGAGTGGACACCAGAGAGACGGGACACGGGCTTTAATCTGGGATGTCTGACTGACTGGTTGATCGATTGGATCTTGAGGCGATTGATTCCCTGACTAGCTGGGTAACTAACTAACTGATTAAATGCATGATTGCTTGAATGGTTGGATGAGTGACTCACTGACTGACAGGATGCGCCACCACGGAACAATGTCTCAAATCTCAGTCCCTCTTCCTGTTCAACTTTTGTTGCAGCTTGCTGGAGACGGTCCCAACTTTGCCTAATTTACTAGTTTATGCAAATGTCCCACACAGGACATTTTAGCAGCCACAGAGACGCCGCACCTGCAGTCCAGAGGGGACAATGACAAATGTTCCAGGACGCGTTACTGTGGAGCTGTTCAACCTCTATGAACACAAAGCAAATCTTGTCGTTTCCTGAGCGGTCTAGGCCGTTCACACCTGCAGTCCAAGCATCAGCAAAGAACCGTAAACGCCCTGCACAGGCTGTAATAACCCGGCAGGAGACCAGGCTCACACCCACGTGTGCATGTGCCCCTGGCAGACAATGGAAGTGCCCCAGAAAGAGACAGTGAGACAGATCTGCAGGACCGATTGGAGCCTGCTGAGCCCTGAACCCTGCTCAGGGAGTCTGCACAGTGAGACACAGTCTGGACCAATGAAACAAGTTGGTGCAAATGAGGACTTGGCACTTTATGCTCATGTGAAACTATATTTGTCCAATAATAACGAGAAAAACATCCATCAGCCAGTCAGAGGGTGGAAGTGCTGAGAAGTGCTTGAAACGGGAAACTCACCGGAGATCTCGGTCTGAGGGACCCCGGCCAGAGTGAATCCCTTCCCGGTGTAGAACTGCCGCAAGTCGGCGCAGCTTCTCTCCGCCGCGTCCGCCGGGCCCGGTGCTGCGACCAGGCACGACAGCGCGCAGAGAAGCGCCGGGACACGCATCTTCTCAGCTACAAAGATCCTAAAGTGGACGAAGCTGCAGGTTTTTCGGGGTTTTGGGTTGAAGAGGGAGTTTCCGTTCGCTCCGGGTTCGGACCGCACCGAGCTCCGCAGGCAGCAGCGGCCGCTCCGACTGTTTCTGCCGGATGGAAAGCTGCGACGCGCGGCTGTAGGTGCCAGGTACAGCCCGCTCCTCCTCCTCCTCCTCCTCGTCTTCCTCTCCTTCCTCCTCGGCTCTGCTGGCTGCGAACCGCAGAGATGCCAGACAAAAGAGAGAAAGGAAGGAGAGAGGGAGTGTGTGTGTGTGTGTGTGTGTGTGTGTGTGTGTGTGTGAGAGAGAGAGAGAGAGAGAGAGAGCAGGTGTCGCTCGATCAGAACCGGCGCAGATCCACGGACAGACCCAGACTCAGGATTATGGAATAATGAGGTTTAAAGTCAATAAAGGATCGAAACCCGCTGTTTCTGATGGGACCCGTCCTGCTTCCCCCTGTCCGGGCTCTGGGACAGACAGACGTGTGCTGGTGGTGGAGTGCTGATGCTCTCTCTCTCTCTCTCTCTCTCTCTTCCTTTGTGTGTGTGAGGATGCGAGTGTGTTTCTGCTGCAAAGTCCAGCGGGCTGAACAGCGCCACCGGCAGGTCCCGATGCCCAGAAGAACCGGAGGTTTCAGGCAAGGATCATTTCGTCCCATTAATCCAACATGACAGTGAACACAAAGGGAGAGTGTGTTGGGGTTTTTTTTTTTTTAATTCCCACTCAAGCTTCAATATGAAAAGTTTTCATGATGAAAAATGTCCTTTGGATAAAGTATTTTGGCTTTTCTTTGCACAAGTCTCCAGTGAGAAGTCAGAGTGCGACTGCATCTGATCCGAATGACAAAGGAACTAAATCCATTTTGTTCTGCACTTACAACATCTCATCAATCATAGTGATAAACTATTTTAAACATCACCTTCAAAAGTGAACAGCAATGAGAAAGAAACTGCATAAACTCAATTTGTAAAATACGAGTTTGCATAACATGAATATAAAAATAATCTTTCTGGGAAGTGATGCTCCTGCAGGTCGCAAATCCTTCTGCAGGGAGGTTCAAAGCAAGAGAGGCTGACTGAGCTTCGCTGGCTCGCAGCCTTGAAGCAGCTATCACATCTTTCACCGCAGCCACTTAAACACTAATGCTGAGGTCAGGATTCGAGGTTCAAGGAGAGATTTTTCTTCTGCGTGTAAAAGTACGAATAACTCGTGTTATGCAATTAGACGCACTTCTGCAAACAAGCGTGAGTCATAAAACAGCTCTCAACACGCCGTGCATCCCTGCAGGGAGGTTAGCTGCTGACGGAGACTCCGAGCCTTCCTCTGGCTCCGTTTGGCAGGGTTCGGCTGACGTGAGCGACGAGCTGACAGACGCTTTCCGATCTCCCCCAACCCAGCAGCCATGTCAGGTCCACGGGCCTGCCAGGAAAGGTCACGAGCAGCCCCAGATCTGACAGGCGTCTCAGAAAAGGAGCAGAAATTACTGTAGGAGAAGTTAAAGCCGTAAGAGGCTTGAATTTTGTCTATTACTTTGGGATTGGATGTGTCACCGGTGTGAAAGGGTGAAATATACGGAACAAGGTCAAAGTTCACGAGAGTAATGCAAAATGCTAAACAGGAATACTGTCGAAGGCATGTTGTGAACTTATTAATGCCAATAAGACTATTTGCATCATTTAGGGAAAATTCCTTGACATTACCTCTGTGCACAAATCCAGATCCATGAAGCAAAGTTGTAGTTTGTTTTGTAGGTTCTTCCTGCACAGATCCCTGACCTCGAGCTGGTCAGTGCTGTCGGGTTAATCATCTGGCAGACGCTTTTATCCAAAGTGACTTTCAATTAGGGAAGCACACCAGGGGCAGCTCTGGTTCAGTGTTTGGCCCAAGGATACTGACACGGAGGATCAAGCCATCATTCCTGCGACTGGTAGACAACCTGCTCTACTTACTGAGCTACGGGCCACCCAGGGCGGATGAGTGTGTGAAAGGTGTGTGTTATTACCTACAGTACGATCAGCGTTGGACCTAAACAATGCTCTTGTTCCTGAAAGGGCCTAAATCTGTCGGGACAGATTCTCAAATCATGTGGAAAGTGACGGGTGTTGAAGGATTGACGTACGTTTTTAGAATCTGATGTTCATCAGCCCCACGTTTGTCCACTGTTAGGGTCCAGATGCAGATGCATTTGACACGATAGGTGGTCAAAGATGTGAACTTCAGAGAAAACGGAAAGGAAAAGGAAACAACAAAGACAATTAAGAAAGAGAAAGAAACATGGAGCAACTACAAGAGCAACGGTTCCCCCAAGAAGAGGTCAGGGGTTACCATGGCGACCACCTGCCCCCGCTCAATAATCAATGGTGAAAAACGGAAAAACATAAAAATAGGTAAGGAGAAGATTTTCATGAACTTTCAGGAAGTTTATCAGGAGGAATTGTTGTTTAGTCCACGTGCGTAGAGTCTGTGGCTCGAAACCTTTAAAAGCTGCTGTGGTTGAAGTTCTGGTGCATGAATAACAAGACGATGACGGGAGGAAAACAAACGACATGTGGCTTTCGTTGGAAAAAGTTTCTGTTAATTGGGTTTGTACAATTGGCAAAGTCACGTACATCGATTTGTAAAAAAACTGTGTGAGAAGATGCAGCGAAACGCAAAGTCGCCATGTTGAGCTGGTGCAAGACAGACGCACTTTTGATACGTTTGACATGATGATAAACTAACATCAGATTTTTGAGATAAACACTCAGCAACAAATAGTCTCTGTTCCAGACCAGATTCACTCTGATCCTCTGGACCATCTCTACTCGGACATCAGGCAGAGGATCTGGCCGTGTTACTAATGGTGCAGGTGGTATCGTGACGACTGTGTGACCGTTCAGACAGATCTTCTTTATTTATCTCGGACTCGGTATTTTACCATGTGCCTCACTGACAGTTCTCGGCTCAGTCCCCTGCGCGGTTATTTTGAGGAGGCATCACGGTGCACGGAGCCACGCTGGGAAGCAGGAAGGTGCTGCTGGCAGCGGCGTCGTTCTTTCCGAGTTTAGCAGTAAGTTATGACAGTGTGACAGCGTGCCGGCGCTCACAATGCCAGGACCCTGAAAGTGCAGGAGCTAAATGAAATTCAGCTGTCATACACTTCACTGTTTACCTCTGCGCTTTTGTTGCTGTGTCAGTCAAGTCGTTGTCTGTGCAAAAAGCCCCTGGTGCTCACGGCCAACCGTCATCCGGCGGCACAGCCAGGAATCGCCTGGTGCCGGATGCAGATGCTCGTTCATTTCTTGTTTGCACCTAAAGACAAACGACGACCTTTCCGTCTGTTTGTTCTCGTCAGCAGCCTGGTGCTAATCTGTAATCTGATCTTTGAGGGCAACCTTGGGCCAACTCCCCGTTGGTTGCTTAAATCTGGACTGCTGGTTTTTACTGGATATGAATTCATACGTTCATTCCCTCTTTCAGGTCATGTGAAGGACATACCTTCACCAGCCAACTCAATCAAAAGAAAAAAAGTGACACTTCACTTAATCCCGCTCACACACTCAGTTCACACACATCTAAAGTCACTGTAAACGTCAGGGCAAGAGTTAATCCAGCCAATGATTTATTGCCTTGGCAGGCTGACTGTCATTAGGATTAATGTGTTAACGGAGATTGGCACATAGCAGCAACTTGATCCCTCGGGAGAAAGCCATTGTTTTATAGCCGTTGATCGAAAGAAGGCGACAGGTGAGGGCGATGACGGCGAGCCGCAGCCGAGCGTACTTTCCAAAAGCGCTATCGGCACGGAAAAATAAAAATGTCAGCATTCTCCATGAGGCCGTGTTCCACATCCACAAAGCGAAGGTGTGACATATGAAATATCAGATTAAAAAGGCCTCCGCTGCTGGAAGCTGGTTCAAGCTGATATCAGACAAATATTTGGGTCATTAATTCATACAACAATGCGAATACTGTCTGTGGATGAGCACAAGTGTTAGCTCAGCTTTCTTTTTGGCACCGCATTCGCGCAGGATTTAAAGTTACCTCAGGCCAACATGACAGTCACGCCTAAAAGCTGCCGGCTGAGCAACGAAAATAAACTATTCAGCCTCTGTTTATTCCCATGAAACCGAGTCTCTACCCAGTTTCAAAGCTGCCAGTTGTTTTCCCGCGGCTTGTCAGGCCGGGTCAGATGCACACATCAGCACCGACCGCAGGACTCGACCAGTTTTATCAGCTCCGCTCGCTTCTTGAACTCACTTAAACTCACCCTTTGTCCCTTTTCTTCTTCTTCTTTCCCTCCTCCTCTGAACTTCCTGGCCTTTTTTTATCTAGCCTTAACTAAGCCCAGACACTCTAGAGTAGAAAGTTCTAATACTTTAATGCTCACCACTTTTCAATCTGCTCCCCCTTTGCCATCCTTTGCACCTCGCTCTCCGCGCGCACACGGCGTCTTTTAGCGCGGCTGCAGATCCGTCGGCGCTCCGTGTTTCCACGTGCATGCCTGCGATGCATCGGAGCATGAAGACGTCAGGGAGGAAAATAATGAACGACAAAGCAGCTTAGCCTGCTACGACCTGCATGTGGAGACCTTTTACATCTGTGTACTGTGTGGCAGCTGCACTGGCGTATTTTTTTTTTGTCTCTCTCAAATCTTGCAAGTCAGAACGACAGGTATTTCCTTCTCAGCAGATTTTCCACCCGTGACACTCTTAACTCACATGTCAGTCATTCTCGGCGGCGTGTGCAGCAGGAAAGCTCAGCTAAACATCGGCGGCCGTTGTTTCTATCCAGAAGCCGACCCTGTACATACTGTACACAGGCGGCACATAAAACAACAAATCATCCAGCTGATGAAACTTTAATAGCTCACCTGCCACCCACAATCCAAACTAGCTGTCACTCAAGATAAGGCGCCTGAGTCGCAGCCAATAAACACTGACACAACAGAAGTGGAGTGAACGGCTGGCTGGCGTCCAGACCACCACCAACCTGCTTCAACCTGAAAACAGCACGACGTCAACGACAGGTTAGCGAAAGTCAGCTACTATCGATTGGAGAACAGGCTCGGTGACTTTTTCAGGTGCGTTACCACCGTGACCCGAGGGCCAAGCGAGTCCTTCTCTGCTTTGGTCCAGGCAAGAATATTTCAGCTCATCCAACCCGCCATCGCTGAATGAGTTATTAGGTTTTAGCACTGGAGTTTTAGTTATTCGTGAACCCAGGCCCTCAAAGTGTTTCCTGCTTCTTATAAGGATGTTTCCTGATGTGCTTCCTAACATTTTGGGAGTAGAGTTTAGTGTAGGCATGGCAGAGTTAAGGTGAGTGTGTATATTGATTCAAAGATATTTAATTTTTAGTTATAACTGTATTCACGAGCACTCGCACCAGCATCGTCTTCGGTTAAGGCCAAAATGTTATTATGCTCTGAACCCAAGAGTTTAATGCTGGAGTTAAAGTCAAAGCACTGCTTTCCCAAATCCTCATAGAGTTAAAGCCGGACTTCTGAAAAACGATTAATCCTGACTTTAAAGTTGGAATTTAATTTAGTTCTGAGGGCAAAGACAGAATTATTAGACAAAAAAAATCTGAATTCTGACTTTTGAGAATTTTAAGTTATCCCGGGCTTATTTTTTTAAATAACCAGAGTTCTGGGAATTCTGAGAATCGTTGAACTAGAATTGGGACTTTGAATTAGGAAATCTGATGTTCCCCTAGGCTGCAGATTGTTTCTCTTGTTGTACTATAGTTAACAGACTTATTGGCTTAAGTCATTGTTGGGACGGTTTGGATTATAAGGAAGTTAAATGAGTCGGTGATCTTCTTTCACCGAGAAACCCGTGGTAATGTCCGTCAGCAAGACGACTAATCTCAGTGCTTCAGCAATCTGTGCTTCGTGTTGGTGCTGTGCTGTTACACCGTGGAATTAACAAACGGAGGCAGATATCAGAATATCAAACATCAGCCAATTCAATGCAGGACATGCAATTATGAATCTAGGTGTGTTGTTTGGTGTCTTTGAGCATCCCAACTATTATTACGAATAAACGCTTGAGTCATTTTATTGTTTAAACAGCCATGGAATCCTGTGAAGCTGCAGCGTGAACAGGACGCAGAAATCTGACACGAGCGCCTTGGAGGCAGCAAACAGTGACAATGATAGGAGCATAAATATGTAAATATAAATAACAGCACAATGCTCAATCGTCAACCCTAACGGGATTAAAGCATCGGGATCATCAGCGCTGGCACAGACGGAGGATGCCGTTCAACAGAAGAACCTCATCAGCTCGTTGAAACAACACGCCGCCACGGCCCTATCTTGCATCGTCTGTCAGTCGTGAACTCGGACTCGCCCTTATTCACCTCTCACAAACAATTAATCAACTGTTTCCATAAAAAGGATGGAAGAAAAAAAATCACGACTAACCACAACTACACTACAAGGTTAAAGACATTGTTTAGCAGCAATTTTAGACAGGCACAGAATATGTGAATGGGTCTTAACGGTGCCAACATCAGCATGAGGAACAGGAAGGCTCCTCCTCCTCCTCCTCCTCCTCGCCGTCCTTTTCCTCACCGTTTGCCGTCTTTCAGCGATTTGCATTCAAAGATGTCTTTATTTCCCATCATCCCCTGGCAGTTCCGTCTGCCAACCCGGAGTATCTGAGCCAACTTCCTCACCATGCAAATCCAATCACAGTAATCTCTCAAAGGGCCACAAGCCAAAAAGTCTTGGCTGTATTCTCATATAATACATAGGATAAATAAAGTTGTGATTGCTCCAAACTCTCGAATTCACCGACTGTAAAATATACAGTCGTGAGCAAAAGTTACCATCTCCTCTTTTCATTCGAGGCCTTTTGTGTAAAATCATTTGATGAAAATCATCTGACCGCAGCTGGACTTAGTATTGGAAAACACAACCTTGTACGTGGGTTTTCTCAAATCTTTGTGGAGGAATTCTGGCCTGTTCTTCTTTACAACTTTGCTTCAGTCCGTTGAGGTTTTTGGCCCTTCCCCTGTGCACTCGTCTCTGAGGGTCCTGCCACGGCATGTTAACGGGGCTGAGGTCGGGTCTACGACTAGGCCATTCCAAAAGCTTGATTCTTTTATTTTTAGATTTACCGCTCGCTGTCGTGACCCAATGACCCTTGACCCAACTTCAACCAAGCTTCAACTGTTGTACAGATGGTCTCACGTTTGCTTCCTGAATATTCTGGTTTAGATCGGAGTCGACTCAGTGACGGCAAGGTGTCCAGGTCCTGGGGCTGCATAAACATAAATCAAATGCATGGAAGTGTGTGTGAGGCATTTCTGCTGATGCGCTGTGTTTGGTTTTTGCCAAACTTGACACCGGTCAGTGAAGGCCAACCAGCTCCACTTATGCCTCATTGTTCCAGAAATCTTGTGGTTTGCTCGGATGTAGTTTTTTTGAACCACGGTTGTGCTTTCATGTTCGTTTTAGACACAGGCGGCTTTTTCCCTGGCGACCCTTTCAAGCCAGCCGTGCTATTCAATCTACTTCATTTAACCTTTAACATGCTGAACGAGCCTGAGATCTTTTTGTATGTCTCTGAGCACTACATGATCCAACGTTGGGGTGACTGTGCTCGGACGTCAACTTCTGGGAAGATCTGCACCTGTCTTGAATATTTTTCCATTTGGGAATAATGTTTCTCACTGTAGGACATTAAACTCCAAATGGTTTGGAAATTGATTAGAACCCCTTTCAAGACTGATGTGCAGCAACAATTTCTTCTCCAAGACCATTTCTTATGTCTTTCTCTCGTAGCATTGTGTTACCAAACACCTGAAACTGATAATCCACACACACTGATAATATTTTTATTGTACATAGTTATTGAACCGTGTTTAGGGTTGATTTGCATCTTGCAGTTTGAAAGAAAGTGGATACAAATTTAACCTTAAACCTCAAATATGTTGCACACCTGGCACAAATGTTCTTTTGTCACCACAAAAAGTTATAGTAAAATAATAAAAATTTGATTTGAACAAACTTTTGCGTCCCCCTAAATTAAAAAGCTGTATATTAAATATTCTGTTGAAAACAAAAATGCCAGTTATTAATGCAGGTGGCCATGTGTAAACACTGGCCACTGTGCAATATTGTCAATATTCTTTTCTACCATATTATTTGTTTCAGTACTAGACAGTTGTAATTGTCGTTACTTACACACACACAGGAGGTTGGTGTTCACTCGCACCATGTTTCGGTTTAATTTCTGCCTCCTTTTGCACCTCACACACGGACACACATGAAAGACAAAGCACAATATAAGTTTGACAACAAACTTTATTACTAAGGAAGTTAAAACTGATGGTTACAGACACGACAGAGTAGCAGGGCACATTGCAGGAGGCGCATTTAAGTCGTACGTCAGACTCGCTGGTTCAGCTGATGTTGGCACAGTGGTTTTCAGAGCGGTGTACGGCTTCCTGGCAGCCCGGCATGAAGCTCTAAAAACTAGGATTAGTTCGTCTAAGAGAGCTGGTAAGGTTGGATCAAGTAGATTTAATGATTTCGTTTAACGCTGACCCTTGGCACACCAGCGTGCCTCAGTACACGTGGTAGAAAAAGTGTGGCAGCGTTATAGAAACAACAGGAAGCAATTTATGTTCCTCAAAGCCCATTTCCACAAAAGACGGGACACTTTGTAAAATGCAAACTGAAAGAGAAATGTAGTTCCTTTATGCTCAATCTGTAGGACCAATCGGTTTCCATTTGAAAGACTTTTTTTTGATTTCTGGTGCTCAACAGTTTCTGCTTTTGATATGTTTCACCTCATAAAGTGCCAAATGTTTTCATTAGGCGAGTCAGATGGATTCACGACGAAGCCGAAACATTTATAGTGTTAGTGAAATAAGCAATGGTGCCGTCGCACGTCTGGACGTTACTCTTGCTGTGTGCATGCTGCCCCCGGTTCACAGACGTTGGTTTTTTATAAGACGTTAACTTTAGCTATAAGATCGGAGAACACGACATATACAATTCCCAGAGAGAATTAAAAAACTTACTTATTCTACATATTTTTCAAAGAACCCTCAAATTTTTCAGTTTCAATTTGTGATATTACGACTATTTCAAGTCATAAATACATTTTACGTGATTTGCAAATCATCGCATTCTCCTCTTTTCCCACTTTTCTGGAAATGAGGTTTGTTTTTACCGTCTAGCCTTGAAAAAAATGCTCTTACACAATTCATACACCTATAACTCTGTGTCAACTTCAGATTCATACTTTTCTTTCTGAAGATGCCAAATGAATGTGAGTGTTCACAGAGTGATGAGTTGTAACACCAAATTATAATCTATCCAAATAATTTTATGGATGTTGTTATCGCAGAGAGCTGTACATGCTCATTAGTGTACGCCCAAAAAGTTTATAACCATATAAAAATACATCAGAAAATATCTTTTACTTTCTCTAAATCTTCAGAACTGATGTCACCCGAGGTTCATCCAGTTTAGGGTTTGTGCATCGTACGCGCTGTTGTTTATGCAAGTGGTCGGAAAGTGAAGGGCTGCGGCAGATGGAAAGGATGGCTTGATTCCAAAACCGCACCCCATTTGAGAAGAACGTTTAATATGTAATAAGATAACAGCGGTTTGTTGACAGATTACTGTATGTTGTATGGTATTTGGGATCACTTCCCAGACAACGCACACACCTAAGCCCTTAACGGTATTTCCTAATGTGTCTCATCCATCAGTCTCAAGCCGCGTCAGGTGATGAAGGTAAGACACATTCGGGGCAGGTTTTGCTGTTCTGCAGCACAAAGTCATGGACGACATCGGCTGTAACTTAATCGGTGTGAAACGTGAATGGTGAACGGGTCTTATACGTTTTATCTGAGCCGGTTAATAAATGCAGCACAGTTTGACGCTGTGTCTCTGAGATGAAAGTCAGTCTCACGCTGACAGGAAGGCACAGCACGCTTCAGCTGGTTCACTGGCTCCATTTTGAAAGTCTGTAATCTGTATTCCAGTGGCCCGTCTCGCACTTTCGGGGTTTTGAGACTCAACTGACAGCCAGGAGGACTTGATAATCCCAATTAATATGAATTTCACTTGATTCGCAGGTTAGATCTTGGCTCCGCTACTGTGATCCCTCACTTGAAACTCCTCTCTTGTCTTTACTGAATGCTAAGACATGCTTCTAACACATGTATGTGCTTAGAGGACGTTCAGTGTGTTTTGTTGGACGGCTTATACATGTCTAGTTTATTAATTAAAACCCTTAGAGGCCAATCAGCCTTTGAAAACACATGTTCAATGTTTGCACATGACAATGAAAGGTCACCGTTCAGGCGGACGGTCTCTGTCTCTAAAATGCCGGTGATATCCAGTCCTTTTTTAAACTGGGTGCGTTCGTGGTGGTTTGAGTTATTAATATTGTTAACAGAGCTTCTCGTCAATGTCGGCAGTGGGGTCGTACATGGTAAATTAGCTGTTATATTCTCCCCCGTCGTCCTATCACAACCCAGCACACTGGACATCTTCATAAAGCAACAGTCAGCGAGAACCTTTTGAAGGTATTGAAAATAACAGGCGCATTTTTGAAAGAATTAATATTTTAAAGACGTGCTACTGTATAAAAAAGCTAAAAGAAAAAAAGCTAAGTGCAGGGAGGGTGTCAGACTGCACAAACATACATGCCAAACAGTCACATTCTTAATGTTTTATGACCATCTGTAATTGGTCTGAGTTATCACATAACTGTTTGTTTTGCCTATCAACAAAATTTCTTAATATCCGACTCCAGTCTTTGTTTAGCTGTGCACAGATTTAGTTTAAAGTGTTTACTGCAAATACACCATTCTGTCCTTCAGCTGGATTTGAAGGTGTCAAACGCCCCTCAACGTCCAAGTCGCTCTGCTCCCTATTTACACATCAAGCCATTGTGTCTATAAAATCTCTTCATATAAATATATATATTTTATATATGTTTGTATTTACATCTCTTTTCAAAAAAGTCAGTAGTGCTGTGCAATCTACTCTATTCTAGAGTTAAAAACAAAGAAACGTGTAGAGGTCAGTACAGGTAATATAAAAATGCATAATGCACCTGCAGCCGTCGTAAATCATGAGCTTGTGCCACCAGCTGGACCATTAGAAACAAAAGCAACCAGAGCGGCTGAGCCGTGCTGACAGAAACGTCCTGATCGAAAATACTTCACTTCACCACAAAACACACAGTATGTGGTCGTCCCCAAGTCTGTTCTCTCTCCGTCCGTCTCAGGATGGTTCCCACAGAGCTCAGCGTGGTTCCCATGTGGACAGCAGTAGAGGCAGCAGGGTCACCAGGGTCAAAGGTAAGAGGTCAACAGTCATCGCGTGGGCTGAGCTTCGAACCTAAGAGGGAACATGCAATAACACACACAATTATAGTGGTAGTGTCACAGTCTGGCCTTAGTTCCCCACCTTCACCCCCCCCATCCAGTCACTTTCATTTAGGTCGTCGGCTTAACGCCGCAGTTAGCAGAGTCGACGTTTGAGTCACAGTACGAATGGTCGTCGGAGGAGGACGGGAAGGAAACATACCAGAGTACCTCCCACGCAAATCTTAAATGGGAGAAGAGCGAAAATGAAGCTGACACAAGAAGGCATCCGGCACGAGCTTTAAACTGCTTTTTAACTCAAATCTGAAGAGTGTAAAGAATGAGCTGAGGTCCATTAAGCAGACCAAGCCGAACACTTTACGGAACTAAAGGGGGGCTCAACAGCTACCCTGGAGTTTGTGCTGGTTCTAATCTTCAATTAATGAGCCTCCCGTTAGACATTAGTGGAATTTAATGCAGCCACCAGCAATGGTGGGCAGGGAAAGATGGAACAACACACTTCTCTCAAGTTTCAGCTGAAGACCAGTGCGCCTGAAAATACTGCGGACGATCCGGGGGGGTTTACAGTGAGGCAGGGCCGGTGCGATATTCAGAAGCACTTAGTATTTCACTATGACATTCAATGTGAAACAGAAAATCAGAAAGACCAACTGGAGAGAGACAGAGAAAATTACAGGGGTGCAAAGTTTGAAGTGGGAGGAATTCCCTTCACTTGGTGGCATCTTACCAAAATACCAGAGGAAAATTCCACCATGCGCAAAAGCCGTGTATCCGCAGCCCAGGAGGCAGATTACTGCCAGGGACACTTTCGGGTCCACCACTGTTTGCCTGGGAGTAAAGCGACTGCCCCACACGTTACCCCTGTTCGCAGGTTTCTTTCAATCCACTAAGAGAAGCAAATGATGGAGCAGCGTGGAGCAGGATCGAGCCCTTAACGTGCCAGTTTCACACATCAACAGAGAACGTGCGGATAAATGTGCGTGCATCAAAACTAGCGTGAAGGAACACGCTCCGTGTTTGTGTCGCTCAGCAGCACTGCAGACGTTTGTTGGCAGGGCCTAACAGTTGATGAAATTAACAAATCATAATCTGTCGTCATTTATTACCGTAGCCTAATGAGTACAGTGTAGAACCGTAAAAAAGTCATATGACGCTCAGCAGATATTCAGAACCACCGCGCTCTGTCTCCCGTGATCTTGCTTAAATAAATTGGAAAGATTATCATGAAACCTTTTTTTTCAACACACCGTGTCACATGTTTGCCCATCAACTCTAGTTATTATTGAAAGAGAGCCGGAGAATAATATATGAATGTGGTAAGAAAGACTCTACGGTTAAGTGAGTTTGTCTGAGCTACAAATTCTATTAAGGCTGCGGGTGGTTTCGCACTCAACTGCAGGAAACAGGGCCCACATTAAGACAAGATGGATGTACAGTAACTTCCATTGTAATAATGGCCTGAAACACAGAGCTCAGCCTCCTGAAAAAAATGCTGTAAAGTCAGGGAAGGACGACACTTATGCTACTGATTGTGGAATTTCTTTAGCGATTAATACGGGAGATCAGTTGTTTCTCTGATTTGAACTAATAGGATAAATTGTGGAACAATTTAGTTGGAAGAAATAACCAACAGCTCTACATTACACCAGCCAGGGTACAGACATACTGTAGGTAATGAAAAGGGATAGAGGAGGTTCAGGTGAACATGAACTGTGATCATGTGGTGGGTCTTATTGATCTCAGCAGGTGGGACGGTCGATCTCATCATCAGTTCACTTCAGTCATTAATCAGAGCAGCCTGTGGCAAAAATCAGGGGCTATAACAAACTGATAACGGCTGGAAACGGTCAGGGACTTGGTAAACAAATTCAGCTCCACAGATCGATGCCAAATGCTTCACAGAAAAAGAAATGACAGATCTTCTCCTGCCGGTTCACCCGTTCACTGCTTCAAGGCTTTTTGTTGCATTTGCAGTTTTCACAAAACGCAAAGAAGGATTATCACCTCTGCTAACCAATTTCCTCGGAGAAACCCTGGTAAAAAAGCTCTCCCTACGTATTCTAATTTTTGGCAGATGTAATAAAATATCGCTTGAAAATACGAGCAACCACGTCCCACCTGTGGAGGTAAGAGGTGACGAGGAGGGACGGGGTGATGAGGAGGAGGAGCCACGTTCTTCCTCTCTGGACTGTGACCACTGGATGAATCACCTGTGTCATCACCTGAAGAGATGAGAAAAACAGGAATATATTAATATGAAAATCCATCAAATCCCCCTGTATATAATCTTAAATGCTTGATTTTACTAAGTAGTATTTTGTTTAATGTTACCACATAAACTGAAGTTTAACTAATTTACTTGTGTTTGTCTTTCGCTTTTATTGTTGTTGGTTCCTTATTTCTAAGTAGTAACATGGAGAATTCTCGTAATAACCTAAAAACCAGGAGAAACTGATTAAATACTTTAATAATTTAGTTTTTTCCAGCATGTCCACATGTGAGGGACACGCAATTAAATTGACGAAACACAACATTTGCAAACATTTCAAGACGTGGCTTAAAATATATCAAAAATAAGCCAATAAATTATGAGTCAAGACTTGTGGAAGATTTCTGGTTCTGTTTTTAGTCTCATGATTGCACAATATCTTACATTATTTATGGCTGTTTTGTTGTTGTTTAGTCCTGAAAGATTTATGGATTTCACCCCACCCACCTAAGTCTATGCACAGCGTGAATACAGTTACCTTACACACACAGACACACACACACACACAGATGTGTGAAGTGTTGCTGCATTTAATGAGCATACAGTCGGACTTCACCAGCTGCTTTAACACTTTTATATGCGTGCGTGCGTGTGTGTGGGTTTGTGTTTGTGTGTGTGTTTGTGTGTGTGTTTGTGTGTGGGTGTGTGTTTGTGTTTGTGTGTGGGTGTGTGTTTGTGTGTGTGGATGTGTGTGGGTGTGTGTTGGCAGTGCTCCAGGCCCCTCATGGGAAGAAAGGAAAATTAGTGGATTAGGACAGGAGGGAGACAGATTGTGCTGCCACCTCAATGAGCGCACACACACACACACACACACACACACACACACACACACAGGCACACGCGCACACGCCCACAAAATAATATCATTCTCGTACTTACCTGTGCTGTCACAAAGACAGTTACAGTTACAACAGGGTCTCTCTCATATCCTGGCATGCACACACACACCTGTTTTGGCAGAAATTTGATTCTGTCTCTTACAATACTCATTGTCCTGCAGCACAATAGACAAAGAGCCTCTTTCAGTTACAGTGGAATGAGGTGAGTTAGTGCATGTTCTCACACACACACACACACACACACACACACAATATATATCCTATAATAATAAAGAGGAGACAAACACCACAAACAAATAACAAATAAGCAGGCTGAGACATAACAATAACGATTTTCCAAACACAGACACAGACTCCGTCCTGCAAAGAGACTTGGGAGATCAGCATTTTGTTTTTTCCACATGATGTTTCTCGCAGCAGAACGTTTGCCAGTTATGCATCTGTCCTTTATTGTGTGCTGTCGTGACAGATAGCAGCAGCATGGAGCAACATGGGGAGACTGGGTTCACAGTCGTGCACGTGTGTTTGTGTGTGTGTGTGTGTGTGTGTGTGTGTGTGTGTGTGTGTGGTCTTTTCCGTGTCCATCTGTTCCCATCCGAACTGAAAACCTTGTTTCACATCTGGTGTGAACCTGTTCAGGGAAAACAACTGGATTGTATTATTTTTACTTCTCCACAATAGCGAGTGTCGCGGGGCGAATGCATTCCTGGATTATTTTTAGCACAATAGCTGCTGCTTTTGTCATTGCTGCGTTAAAAATCGGAGCCATGCCCCAACTGACCTTTCTCTCCTCCTACACTGAGCTGGTTTAGATGGAAAATGTGGATGTGTTTTAACCTTTGCACCTCAACAAACTTTGGAAAATCACATTCAATGTTTATTTACATTAATATTACTTTATTTCTATTCCGCAAAATGAGTCTATTTTTTGTTTAGGTTTGACCATCTCTTTCACTGATGATACTACTGCGCTTAAATTTACGTACAGTCTGTGATACTTCACAAGTGAACCGATTAAATATTAAATCTGACTTTGTGCCCAAGTGAGGAATAAAATGAGTGTGGATCCACCTTAGAAACACCGGCACAAGGCAGCAGTGAATGTTCATGTCCATTATTGATTAACATACAATTGTCTAAAACACAAATAATGAAATAATAATGAAACAGAAAAATTAAAACCTCGTTTGCTTGAGAAATCGATCGTCACAAATACAAATAATTGTGACAGGGCTCAATAAGACTTCAAATGTTGAATCAGTATCACTCCACAGTCAGTTTTAGGCTTCTTTGCATGCACGTCTTTTTGTCTCACTGTGTGTGTGTGTGTGTGTGTGTGTGTGTGTGTGTGTGTGTGTGTTGTAAGCAGGTGACAGCACACAATCTCTTTTCTACATGCCCTTGGGCATGTGTGTCTCCTAGCAACAATCCGGAATATGTCACATATGGCACATTGGCTACAAATACATGCAGTGTGCACGCCCACACACACACACACACACACACACACACACACAAAATCATTACTCACTGCAGTAAAGGTTAAACTATACCCCAAGAGTATGACCAATGACACTGTGCCAAGAATGCATGAGTGACAATTTAAGGATCCGATACTAATTTGCAGTCGTAGATTCCTGAATCCAGGTCAGTGTTATTGCAGATCAAGCCAAACTTTCGACCTCAGCGACCTGCTGTGGACACACAGTTTCCAAGTCCCGATGCAAATGGTCACCATGTGCTTTAATGAAAGTGGAAGTGGAAGCTAATTAAAGTAGAATTGATTCATCCCTCCATCTTTTCCAAGAAAATAAACGTGTCTGTCACATCGCTTCTAATAATGTGGAAAAGATACAGATAGTTTTCCAAAATATTAAATAAAAATTGAACTGGATTCAGGCAAAGCATTAACCCAGGGGTGACGTGAGGGTGCCGAGCAGGTGGAGCATGGTCATAAATCACAATCTGAATTTCCTATGGTTACCCACAGGAAACAGGCTGGCTGCTCTCTTCTCTCTCTGTCTGTATTACACACACGTTGTTGGGGATCTGGTGGAAATATGTTTAGTGTGTGAAAAATATTCAGATTTTTGCTCATTTGCAGCATTGAAAAACACTGAAGTCTCAACCTAAAGCAGATGTTCTTTCTTAGCGCATTCGCATTAATATAAAGACAAAAAGTCAAAGTCAGATCATCACATGCGCCTGTTGGTCCTTGATCTCCTGTAACTCTGCGTTTCCTGCATTATTCCCAAATCATCCGTTCCAGACGTGGTTTCGTCCTGCCATATGATACAAAACCCTCCTGACAACACAGCACATTCCTAATAATGGCAGACGATGTTGTGTATGTGGTGCGTGTGTCCATAAACACAGTATAAGTCAGAGAAATATGTTAGCTATGCTTTGATCAGGCACATTTCTGTGTGAAGCAGAAATGAATGAATATATCTACAGACTCTTGTCTGGTGTCAGGAATTTACCTCAAGTAGTTCAAATATTTGTGTGTGTTTATGTGTTGGTTTCTGGAATGTGTGTATCGTGTACCTGCGTGCGTTTGTCTATGTGAATAGAAGGATGGGGGGGAGAATGATTTGATGTGTGAAAACATTACAGGTGAATACATATGGCTGTGTGTGTGTGTGTGTGTGTGTGTGAGCACATGAAACAACATACAGTTCAGATCATGGAGTGTGTTAATTAACGTGTCTGAAATCAGATGCCTGTGCTGTATTGCACAGATCTGTCAATTTATGCTCGGTCTTTCTGCTGTTCAGTCTGTATATACAACAAACACACACACACACACACACACACACACACGCACACACACATGATGCGGGGTGACCTTGAAAGGCGTCTGGATAGCTGGCATGTGTGTATGTAGGCGTGTAAATGTATCCGTAGCATTTCCAGCTGAATCAGTAATGAGCATTTCATTACTTCAGCCTCAGCTCCCCGGGGAGAAACACACACACACACACACACACACACACACAAACATATATAAAAAGAGCAGGGAGAGAATGTCAAAACATAGCTGTAGATTATACGCTTAGTAATTATCAGAATCACATTATAAAATGATAGCAAGATAAAAAAAATCCATCTCGAAGAGAACGACACTATCTACTGGATAAAACAACCTCTGTGATTTGAACGAGGTTAATCAATGAGGTCATTTCAACGGCTTTTATAGTCATACCTCATTTTACTTATTTGTGAACAGAACTACAAAACTAATGAACTAATTCTTCATGAGCCTTTCCGTGTTCTCGCTAAAATCTCTGCCTCTAATCTTGTCTGTGTTGTTCTGAACTCACAGTCCTCTTGGCTCGTGGACTTGTCTCTTCTGTCGAGCAGTTTGGGAGCTAACTCTGACTGTTAGATGCTGATTGAACTGCAACTGGCACTGGGAGTTTGAATGAGGTTCTGTTAGTTCTGGGCTAACGGAGCCTTAGTAGTTTGCCGACGCCGAGTTTGGACCCACTCTTGGCCTATATACTGTCAGGGCCATGATGATTATTAAAGATCACATGCATGATCTGCAAAACAAAACAAAAGGTTGCCAACACATACGCACAATATGCACGTGTTCATGAACCTTAAAATGGCGCCTTTTACACGCCACCACCTACAGACGATGAAGAAATGTTACACAAACGTTTGTTTAGTTTGCAAATAGTTTTCTATAAATTCATATAAAGCATGCTTGATTAAACTGATTGCTTGACTATGATACGGCAACGTTGAAAACTTTGCATACTGGCATACTGGGGGTCATACTGGCTGAGATTCTGCACAGCCTCCGGTGGAATCATAGATCCTTCGGAGGAAACAGGCAGAAACAAAAGGGAAAGTGAAGACTGCAGCATCACTGCGGTGAGGGCCTGACTGGGACTGGAGATGGATGAACGTCTGAACAGACTGATGGACTGAAGGCTGTGCATCAACACAGACTAATTGGGGTGTTGTCGTATTATGTGAGCAGCAGGAGAACGCTTCCTCTCCGAATACACGAGGAACGGAGCTGGGGCTGCGGCTAGACAAAGCAAGGGCAACAGGCTTTTTTCCAAAAGGTCAGGGAGGAATACATCAGCATCAGCGCGGGAGGATGACGAGAACTAATAAATAGATGATGTCTAATCGTACGGCGTGACACGGCCCAATCAGGCGCAGAGACAACTGTCGAACGAGACAGAAACAGAGGTAGCAAACCAACGGGACGACGGGCAGGCAGGCGGGTGGTGAACAGGGCGTGACAGGCGACAAGTCAACCACGAGGGCAGCAGTCGGTAGATATTGTGGGCTGAGCAGCATTTTATGTGAGTTAAACTATTTTCTGCGTCTCTCTCTCTCTCTCTCTCTCTCTCAGGGAGAGACGAACAATCAGAGTTATTACTCACTTTGTATGAGAATGACAATGAGAGCAAAGTGGATGTGTAATTCTTTAATGAGCCGCATCTCCTACCCTAAGGGTCTATCAGTTAACACGCCGCGTCTCCTCCCCCCTTAATTTGATGTGTTTGTGTGTATGCTTATGTGTATTTCCAGTCTACGCGTCCCAAGCTACGAGACCTGATCCACATACAAAAGCAAAATAAGACTAAAGACAAATGTGACATTCAGACAACACGAAGGACAGAGGCAGGATGGAGACTTGAAACCCAAGATGCTTCGTTTGTTTCGGAAAAACAGTTTTTATTTATGTTAAGAGATGGTGTTAATTTTGTGCTTTTAACCATTTGTGGAAAATAACAGATGGGCTCACAGCAAAGACGAGGAAACTAGACTGTAGCTCTTTATGCGGCTCTGATAAAACACTTTGAGCCTCGTGCTTCACATTAACACTGACCTTTACAACAACACCGACTCTTAACATAAGACCGCAACCTCCAACCATTAGCTGGATTGTGACCCGCTGACAGAAGCCCAAACATTTCTGCCTCGCGTTACTTAAATGTGAAATCTTAAAATGCTAAATGCGACATTACAGGAAGAAAATGCCTCAGTGTGGCTTTCTCGGCGAGCCATTATCGGCCTGTTTTACACCCGAACCTTCTCCAGCGGACGCATGTACAAGGACAGCAGTTTAATTTTATAGAACGGGCCGATTTTATCCGAACGCTCGCTCTGGGAACTTTTACAGTCACCAGTACATAACAGAAGCCTCGCCAGTGGTTTTATTGTTCTTACCGGCTCCCTTTAGACAGCAGTGGATGCTCACAAATGCAGATCAAACTGTCTTCAGGCGGAGCAGGAGCACGTTCAAGCGCCGGAAAACACTGGTCTTTCCTGTTAAGATGAAACAGCTTGTAAAGGCTTTGTGAATTCGGCCCCGGGGACGTAGGGGAGAGGCCGGCAGGCCAAGGGCAGAGATGGTGGCGGCGCGTGGATGCAGGGCAATGGAATAAATCAAAATCCATCACGGAATGTGTCACGACCCACACGCTGGACTTGAGATGCAATTAAACTATATCTGTGTGGTTTTTCTTTATCTGTCCCTAATTCTCTCATCTCTGCTTCTCTTTCTTCATTTTCATCAAACAGGCACCCATGGGAGGGCAGACCACCTGGTAGCCATGGTTACGGGGATTGAATGCCCCTCGAGAGTACACATTCACACATTCTCTCACACACGCCGTCACACAAACACATCTTGCGCTTGGTAACAATACAAAGACTTCCTGTCTAACTACGGTTAGACGGCATTAGTGGTCGTACTGTGACTCGTGGACACCTGGAGGTTTTTCACCTGTGCATCCACCAAGAGCTCGGCATACAGCGGCTATTATGGTGACACAGCATTTCATTCAAAAGAGAAGTGAGAATATCAGGAGGGCAGGGATGTGATTTCATTTACATTATCGATGCTAAGGAACCTGGACACGTCTGGGGAGACAGAGAAATCGCAGAAGGGATGGTTCTGATTTGAGGAGGGAAAAAAAAAAATCAATCTTTAATCTTGGGGAATTCCAACAAAAGGAGGAGTAGAAATTACTGAACAAAGAAACAAGGGCAAAGATAAAAATACAGATAAATAATAAAAAGCAAAGCTGACTGCTTCTGACTAATGATTATGTATTACTGTATTGGTTCCTTCATGGCTTGGCTGTGATGTGTCTAAAGACCCGATTACATAAATTGTGTGTTACTTTTGCAAACAGAAAACTACTAAATATGACAGAACAATCAAGCACTGTTCTGTATTTCGGGACAGTTATGCAGTACTTTATCACGGCTCTATCATTACTCAATCATTTTTAGGCTACAGAGGAAAAAAACATTGTACTTTTACTCTACTACATTAACTACGATACACAAATTAATTAATTACTGCTTTAGTTAGTTAATTTTTAAATTAACAAAACACTACAATGCATTATTAATTATTAATCACCTGTTTGTCCACAGGTTGATTAAAATATGCTCAAATTTGACCAACTGTACCACTTTTTCCACATCAATTCACCAGGTTAAGGTTTAATTATTTGTAAATAACCATCATCATTTTTTTGCCATAATTTTCACCTTACATCTTATTGATTGATTTTATCAAGATCATAAAACTGTGTACTACTATAAACACATTGTTCTCTTGGTGGAGTACTTGTACCTTTATATTTAAAGTTGAATAATCAATTTGAAGTATTGAGTTTTCACGAATATGCACCAACTTAAGCTCACTGCGTTCAGCTGCTTCCATGTTCGGATTCCTGATTTCTCCTTTGTTCTTGATCAAAGAATGATGTTTGCCAAGTGATTCGCCGTCTCTGGGTTGAGACCAGTTTGCTTTGATGTGGAACGTGGACTTAAATTAAATAATAATAATGTGCTGTGTACTCTCTCAGCGTGACTAAAATAACTTCACACTGTTAAGTGGCCCACATAAATAAAACACAGGCTTGGCACTAGCCTGAAGTTTTGAGGTCGGATTTCAGTGCCTGGCATCAGTTCTTCCACCTTTAACCGTTCTATTGTCACTCTCCGAAATTCAATAAAGCCCAAATGCTGAATGCTAAATTTTGATCAAGTGTGTTCATCCCCAGTTCGTGACTGCTGCTAAGGAACGAAGAAGGACAGAGAGAGAACGTCAGCTCAACCACGCGGTTTAAAAGCAGGTCAACATTTAGACGGACATTAAAAGTCAAGAACCAACACACTATTTGATCTGCATCCAGAAATCACACACACACTCACACGTGAAAAACGCTGGCCGTAAAGATACTAATTAATGGCGGCATCCACACACGCTTGCACACACTCGCTTTCTCATTCAAGCAGAGTTTTTGCTTTCATGGTCTTTCCTTACTGTGAAATAATAAGCTCCATATTTCAGCAATTCAGATTCAGAGAAGTGGTTTGTAGGCAGAATTTTAAGCGCGAGACTGAGTGAGTCAGAGAATGTGGACAGGAAGCTTTAGTGGCAACCCCCCCCTCCAAAAACATCAGAGTGGCCCGCTTTTATTCACGCCGTGTTTTATGTATGCATTAACTTACAACTAGTGATTTAATGCGCACTACAGGATAAGGACTATCTCTGTGACTTGTGCAGTGTGATTGATGCTTCAGCACATGTGAGGCTTGTTTGTATGTACATGGAGATGAAGAATGGATTGTGGTCGGAGACACACAATGCCCAGCTCTGTAAATCATAAGCAGCTATTTTCTCTGTAAATAGCCAGTGTAGCAGTTTCAGGCCCTGCGGGAGGCGTGACACATCAAGGTTAGTAGGAAGGGTGTGTGACAAATGCACCAACAAATACCTTAGTTTCACGGCTATTCCATAAGGGGCTAATGAAGTTGAAAAAAATTAACATTTTAAACATAACTGTGTAGAGGTGTAATAAATGTCATGTTGTCTAAAATAAACAGCACCCCCACTTCACCAGAACAACTAATTCAACAGCGTTTGCATCTTATAAAAATAACCTTTGTATGAGTATGAGCTTGTTTATTCGGAATATGAGTTAGTTGCATAAACCAAATGTTAAAATATCATCTCTTGCCAGAAAGTTACACATATTCTGGGGCCTTTATTCTTTCTTACCTCCCGAAAGAAACAGCAACTCAAATTTGATGTTTTTGTTCTCGCTATACAGTAGAGTTATAAAACATAAACCCATCTTATTACTGACTGTTTCCTTTCCAGGCATCTACTTCAACCGCTTATTCCCGTTCGGGGTCATCTGGGGGAAGGAGTCTCTCCCGGCAGTCGGTGGGTGAGAGGCAGGGCCAACACAGACAGACAACCTTCCACACGCACACCTACAGGCATTTTAGACTCTTTGGACCGTGGTAAGAAACCGGAGTACTCCGAGGAAACCCACGCAAGCACGGGAGCAACACGCAAGCTCCACACCGAAACCCCGCACTTCGCACGAACAACCGATAAAATATTTTCTTTCGTATTATATTGTTTCCTCAGAGTCTAGCAGCATATGCATCTCTCATAATCACCCTGGGGAGTCGATTATTTTATTCAGTTCTGTTCTATTTACTTTTAGACGTACAGAACTCACCAACATGCTTTGGCATTTATAATTGTTATTAACATGAACTGTTACCTGAATGTCATGGAAAGTTCTTTCACCATCTAATTGGCATATTATCATATTTCGATCTGTTAATCAAACACAGACAATAACATTTTCCATGTGAAGGAGGGTGTAGCTGTCGCATGTGAACTGCCTTTGAGCAATGTTTGTCCTTCAGGTCTCTGGTTGGAGATGATGATACTCCACAAAATATCAGATCTGTTTGCTCTTGTTAGGTTGGAACACAGTTTTATTTGAAACTATATCGCTAAATTGTGTAAAGTAATCTGTAAAAACCAGTTGCTGAGTCTGACAGAACTAGTTTAAACCTGCGTACTTTCTGTTACTGGTGGGGCCAAGCGGGAACACTTATGGCCAACCACACCTGCCTATAATGTTGGGTGGCTTAAAACGTAAAAACCAGACAGAGTTGTGAAACAATTCTTTTCAGCCTTTTCTTTTAAGTTTTGTGTTTAACTTTCATCTCTGTCGCATCGTGAAATCAAGACCTTTGAAATTACTGAGAAATTTGCGCAAGTAGCTTCCACTCCTGTTTCAAAAGCCTCACAAAGACGGCGGCCATTTCGGAACCCCACCTAAATAAAAGTGTAAATGCAGCAAGATTTGCAGCAATGTTTACATGCCTCACATTTTTTGTATTTTCTAAAATTAACACGTGGCCACAGATGAAACCTTCGACAATACGAACACTACTCCAAAACCAAGACTGCAGATTGAAAGAGAAACACCATTTTAAAGACCTGGTTCTTCTGCGTAGAATTCTTTGTGAACCCCATAGTAAAAAAGATCTTGGACAAATATGTTTTCAACCTGTGGGCCCCAAAATGTCCTTTACGTCACAAACAGACCATTTTACATGTGTTCAATACTCTCAGATATAGCAGTGCTTTCTTTTTAGCAATTTAAAATCCAATAAATTTGACCAACATTCACTCTGTGGGATTGATACGAGGATCGTAGGGGTCCCCAGATCCCCCTGTGACACCCATGTATTATGTATGCGCATAAGCCCGATGAATAAGTGAATAATTACAGTTTAATTTGGTATTGCTGTTTTTGGGGTGAACTGGTTGTTAGTGCATCCTTTATCCCGGCCGAGGAGAACAATCTGCTGAGAGCAGCAGAAACCGAAATGGAAAAAGTGAGTGGGGGGGTTGAGAGAGAAAGGGGAGGAGGGTGAAATCTCTCAGCACTATCCCTCCCTCTGGGCATTTCCCCTCTGGCACAAGATATGTGGAGGCGGCCGCATTTTTAATCATCCTCCATGTGTGTGTGGCAACATACACCCACACGTGTATGTTTGCTCATGTTTGTTTCTCTGTTTTTGTATGAGTGTCTGTGTGAGAGACACAGAGAGACTCACCGTTCTCTTTGCCAGATGCTTCACAGCCATCTTCATCATCACAATCGTCTCCACTGCCTCGGTCTGTGTGTGCACTCCCTCCTTCCTCGTCCTCCACTCTGCTTCCTCGGGCTTTGCTCGCCCAACCGAGCTCCACTAACAGCTCCTAAATAAACGCACATATGGCCGTGTTTCATTATAAACATATAAATTATGTTCCACAAGTGCGAAATGTCTCAGACCTCTAACTGAGCTTAAGTGAGTACCAGTTCTTCAAAATCATAAGTAACCACAAATATTAGCAGGAAGAAATGTAAAAACATTTTAAAGCTCATTTCATTTTCTGGGAATGAAGGTGTCCACTTTCTTTCTGACAGTTAGCGGAACAGATTAACGCTGCTCACATACTGTGTCTGCCCATTAAATATGAAGCTAAAACTGGGCAGAAGCTTGGCTTAACTCTGCACAAACAGTGGACACAGCAACTCCAGAGGCCACTGATCAATACAGTAGTTGTTTGCCTGACTGAATCTACACTGCACAGTTAAGCCTCAGTGTGGATGCTGTGGCATGCTGCATAATGGTGAGGCCAGATCAAAGCCTAATTTCTCCTATCAGTTCTACTGTTCAGGGGTTGAAAAAACTCATTTTTAAGTCTAATATGTGGCTTTGGCAGGGTTTTAATTAAAACATTTTTGTCCAAGTAAAAACAAACAGAAACAACACAAATATTTTAAAAGTTATTAATGCTTCACACATTCACATAACTGGTTCACAGTATGATGAATGTGTATTGCAGATAGTCAAGGTGGGTAATACATAAATTCCAGGACAAAGTTAGGGCAACAAGCCAACAGCTTTAAAAGCATAAGGAATGTATTGTACAGAGATTTTAGGCCATTCTATTTCCCATTAGGATAACGTTTGTATATGTAGAGAAAAGACTGTAAGACCTATTATAAAGACAAATTTTGCTATATAAAGAGAAGTCTGTCTAAAATTATAAAAGGTTAAGTTTAGAGTCCGCTAATCATTATTTACAGCCTTCCTGTCATGCGACGTACAAGTAGTTATAACAGCATTTATCTGGCTCAGCCAAAATCCATTCTGCCAACTAGTGTTAACACACGGCTTAACTGCGCCTTGCAAATATGAATCCGTTAACACAAACACATATGGCATAAGCTGCTCGTCCATACGTGCCTTTAGGATGCAGTGTGTGCCCTGAAAGCGAGCAACATTCAGTACAGTATGTATATGTGTATATTAGATTGACAGGATCAAGGATTAACATATGAATACAGAACATGTGCGATAGAGATGTGTGAAGATAAGGTGACTTGTCTTTAAATAACGTATATGATTGTTAAACCTAAACTCTGCTTCTGCTTTGGGTTATAACTTCCTGCTTGATAGATGCTGAGTGGACGGGCGACAAGGGGCATCTGGTCTCCCCCGTACAGTAGGTGTGGGAGCGAAACAAGGGGAACTGAGGTTATTATATGACAGCATGTCCATGTTTACTCTGTGTGGTGATTCACCGTCATGTCAGCAGACTGAGGGCTGAGGGAAGACAAAAATACATTACAGCAATGTTTCCACCAGGACTATGTTTTCTTAGTCATGGGGAAAGGATAGAATTTGTGTGGCACCGAAAATCTGAAGTAAACCCAGGGCTGCAACTGACATTATTCATGGGTGTTAGCTGTTCAAAACATATACAGCAGGGCGAAAAGGCTGAGGATGTGAATACCTCTCACATGTGTGCGTGTATATATACTCTGCACGGGCACGTGTTGTCACTAGATGTAAATTGCTTGCTGCATAATTAGTCAATACGAGTTTAATTACCAAGCGACGACAGGAAGAGCAAAATGCACAACGCTCTCCTAATGAAGCCATGCTTGTCCGTGTTGTCATGTGCTGTCACTTAAGAAAAAAAAAAAAGGTAGAGGAGCAGCGGTGAGACCACAGGCCGTTCTTCGCTGGGGCAGCACTTGCAGGACTGATTAGGCCCATCCTGATTGGTTGAGCATGTACATACTAATTTTAATTGCGAAGATAAGCGAGTGGCTGCGGTAATAGAATCCCATTAGAGGCCAAAGCTTGTGTGAAACAACCCACTGGTGCAAAGGTCTAATTAACATGTAATGCAAATTGGGACAGTGGAAGATAAGAAGTGACAGAGGGAGTAACAGAGGGAAAGACAGACCTCCAAAACACAGATAATAAAATCATTTAAATTCCTCGTAAGCTTCCTAGTTTCTTTCTCCTCTCATCCTAGCTCTGCGGGTGTGTAAATAACACACACGACAGGCCTGAATACTTATTAATAAATGGTCGGCATTAATGTGTATGCCTCGGGTATAACAGGAGAGAAGCCCACTCCGGGATCCGGACTTACAAAGGTGACTCCTAAATCATCAAAAGGACAACAGCAGTTCGCGATGTGTCCTCGTCCTCAGGGTCCTTTGGAAGTGAAAAGAGTTTGCAAAGCAGATGAGCTGCGTTATATCCGACTTCTCCCTTTGGTTCATGTTGTGGCATGTCATGTTATCATCAGCCGCGCTGGAATGCAAAAACTTTCATCTTTTCTGAATCTCGCAGCATTAGAGCATTTGTTTGTGCTCGTGTTAGAAGATTCTTAAGATGCTTCAACGTTTCCTAAAGTCGTAGACTAACAGGACACCTTCGGGTTACATTAAAATCATAGGCACGATGAAGCAGATCTCGTACACAAATGATTATATGGCGTGTTTGTGTTTATGGTAGGCACAGATGCTGACTTGGCACTTCCTCCATGTTGTAAATGCAACATGATTAATGGACTCAGTGCTAAAATTAGACCAAGCACAGCCCCATCTAATCTTATGATTTTTCCGTGAACATTCCCTAACCGCCATCACCACCACCTTATGTTAACAGAATGTCAGGATTTTCGCTACAAGATTTTTCACTCTTGACAACTGAGCACCCAGCAATTCAGAGAGCGAAAGACCTTATTGCTACCCCGTCTTTTATGTTAATGTCTCAAGTTTAACTGATTTCCTGATCCTACAAACGTAAACTCTGATCTCTTTCACAATCCACTTCATGATAATTGCTGAAATGGATATTGCTTAAAAAAAACACGTTATTATATACATTTTCACAAAACAACTAGTGGTGTTACCACTTCTGGATCCTAGGAATTATATGCAGTCGTTTGTTCCTCTATGGTATAGTTCTCCAAAACCTATGAACGAGTCACATTGGTAATCTAGGTTATTATGATGATGGCTACTGAGGCTCATTTTAAAAACAATTTCACATAAAGTAAAATGTCCCCCTGACATGGGATCATGTTAGCCCAGCCAAACTGCCCCTGAATATGGCTCTGTTTACTCCTGAGCAATATTTCCTGGCCAGCTGTTTTAGGAATGATGAATGTCTTCTGCTGTTAGTCTTGATTATTTAACTCATCTTTGCTTTTCTATTTGAACTCTATACATTCAGTTGTCTGTCTTCCTGTTTGCCTGGTCAGCCATCTGATTATCTCAAGTGAACAAAGCTTAAATAGTCCGTTTGGTTCAAATCATAAATCATTATTAGGAAAGGCCTTGATGCATTAATTTTTATGTATCGCATTCACATAATTTTATGAAGCATCCATGCAAATCAGATCACCACATTATCAGGCCATGCTGAGCTTTGAAAGTGATGTATGAGCCCATTTTAATTGGTGAATTAATGAATTTATGATTGCATGTTATCTACATCTGTTTAGAGCGTTGGCATTTAAGTTTATTGGATTAAGCAGCGCTTAAGCTGCGCTTCACACAGAAGGTATTAAGGTGAATGACTGAGATCCAGATGAAGATGAAGACATCTCTGTCTCTGTCACACACACACACACACTGTATAGAATATTTATTTTTTACTATCGAGTGTATCTGTGTGGGTTTTATGAATATGAATACATCAGATATTATCTACTTCAGCAGTTACTGTTATACACATACATACCGGAGATCTAGACTCTTTGTACACCCAGATACCAGTATGAGAAAAGTTGCGTATGATTTATCTCACTGAAAGAAGCTATGATTGGGAAAAAGAGGGAGTAATAATTGTAGTAATAATTGCACTGGTGAACGCTGGTGTACCTGCGTTAGCTGCTCCAGTCTCTGCTTCGCCACCTTCAGGACAGGATCTGTGTAACGGACAGACATCTCCGGGTTCTCCCTCTGGGCCTTTAAAGTGCTGCCAACCACGGGACCTGCATAGCTACAGAAGCGCAGTAAAAGTGAGAGACATGCAGCATACTTCCTGTCCCGGTTCTGTGCGTAAGTGTGTGTGAGTGTGTGTGAGCATTCTTCTACCTCAACCTTCCCATAGTCTTTGTACTCGTGTGGTGGGATTCACTTCATCCACATGGAAAAACGAAATGCTTATCTTAACCTTAACCTCAAAAGAAATTTGACCTTCAACCAAAATCAAAGTCCTAATTCTGAAACAACCTTTTGAAGTTGTGTCAGAAGGTGAAGACCGGATAAATGTCTTTATAGTTTTTGCTTTACTTTTATTGAGTAATATGAAAGTTTTCACACAGACACCAGTATCATATTTTGCTAACTACTTATCTGCAGCGAGTTAAGTAGGTATAAGGACTCTGCACTGAACTTCTTTAAATGATTTATTGAGTTTAATGGCCTGTGGAAAATAAAAAGTCCTCACAGAGAGTGATCCATATTGCACGTTCTGCATGTTGATGCTCTCGAGCAAGTATCACATCATTTTATCTGTGTGGGGGGTTGGAGTGGGTGGATCAAAAGGAGGATGAAGTGAGAGAAAAGCAAAAGAACAGAAACAACGGTTCATGACTCACATTTCCCCATGTTTCCAAGTTCCAAACCAGCTTCGCTAGCTAATACAATCATCCACCAACTCACTAACCGCTGAGTCCACACCCTCGACAACACAAACACACTCTGGCTATGGCAACGAGGGAAAAGGTCTGTGGGAACCAGAGAGCAAAGACATGCTGGATGAATCTAAAATGATTCGACTAATGCCAAGAGATGGTGTGGCGGTGGAGACCCCAGCCTCTGGAGCCATGCTTGCACTGCTGGTCTGGAATCGCATCCCACCAGAACCTTCTGTCTGGCGCATCAAGTCTCTAATTAAGTTTCTCGTGCCATTCTCACACTCTTTTTGTTTGACAAAGTCCAATTTAAGTCAAAGTCTCTTTTGCGTGTTTGGCTTTGTCAGGCCTGACACTGGCAATTATTGTTATTACTGCTCACAGAGACGTGCGTATGAACCGTCTCTGTGAGATACGTTTTCCAGTCCAGCTTTAAGCAGGTTCGCATTAAGCGTGCGGCCAATCACATTCAACGGCAGCACATCAAGAGCTGCATGTTTAAGCATGAGCGTACACATTCTCATGGGAAAATTAAGTCATTAAGGGAGCAAAAATAATGATGTAGTGAGAATAGAGCACACAAGTTTAATAAAAACAACCAATAAAACAGAGCTAAATATAATAAATTAAAAATTATACTGCTGTCACTTTAAGCCTATTCATTAGCCTCGAGTGGGTATGGGATAAAATAATTACTTCCAGTTTTGCTTTTACAGTTTATGATGAGATCCATTATTACACTATGTTGTTTCTTCCGCCAATGCAGAGGATTAGCGCCGAAAAATGCTTGCTAAACATAATTGCTACAGGAAAAGAACAATAACAATTGATGAAGGCCTAACAAATGCTTACTTGCTCAGTATTGGACACAACCCACATTTTTAAAAAATAATGCAAGATGATGTTTGGACAAAACACAAAAGATTATGATTACATTTTAGCACTGGTTATTTATCAAGTGACTGTACAAATGTGATGCAATACTAATGTAGATCCAGCCAGGCAGCAGTGCGACTGTGTCTACACTCCTTCGTTTTCTTTTTGGTCAGAGACGTTCTGCTGTACATTCTTTCACTCAATCTGATGTAGAGAAAGAAGGGATCTCGATAAGTTAAAGATCTGCACTGAGATGTCTCTGCTAGATGTGCATTACTCAAAAGGAGACACAGAGTCTTTTTTCAATTGGGTTCATGTTGTCTACACTCCAACATCTCTACTGCCACAAGAAACACGCAGGAGAAAAAACATCAGTTCTACAGTTCTACATGGTGAGGTGTAAACTAACACCAGCTGCTTTAACTTTTGTAACACCATAAATGGGTTATTTTTAATTATCATCAGCCCATAATCAGTAACAAGTTCAGTAGGGAGCCTTTCACTTTCTGTTGCAAGACATTATGGCCATAGTAAGCAAGTATTACAGAAACTGGGGTGATTTCTTTTGGATGGCCTGGATGTGTGGGCATCGAAGATGTGGACATGTGGGAAACAGAAGTGTGTTTAGATGACTACTTGGAATTTGTTTTGCGGGCTTTCAAGTTTTAGTACTTTTATAAGAATATAAATGGACTTTAGCGTGACGGCACCGACTTGGTGAAGCCAATAAACTGACATTGAGTTAAAAAGCATTCAAATAATTTACTCATCATAAAAATAAAAATAAAAAATAACCCTGTTATCAATTACTAAGTGAGGTTAAGAATGAATATATAAATCAGTCACTCCATCTGATGTGGTTCACTGGTACAGCTGGTAGAGGGAGGGGGGGGCTGGTTTAGTGAAGAGGGGGCTGATACTCCACCAGAACTTGCTCAGATATGAAGTTATGTGACAAATCTAACAGTTATGTGACAAATCTAACAGCTATGAGAAAACCTTGTTTTATCAATGTCTTCCAAACATATCACAGCTAAATTAACCCCAAAAAGAGGAATGTGTCTGAAAACACACATTTTCCAACTATGGACAACAGTGTATAACTTGACATCTGTTAATCTCACTTTTCAAGTACAAATAAAATGCTGAGGACTGTTGAGCTTTGCACAGGTTAGGCAACAGGTCATCATGACAGAACCCAAGTTTTTGGTATCAAAAGATACACCTTATTATACACTATACCCTTCATTTACCCTTATTTATCATTAGTTATATTCATTCATTAATATTTTATATTTTATAAAATGCAAGGCAAAAGAAAGAGCAAAAGAGGACAAAGGGACAGAATAGGAGGAGGGCGAGAGATCAGGATTAAAAAAACACATAAAAGCTCAATTAAAAACCACAGACTTTGCCTCGGGGGGAAATCCCAGCTAAGATTTTGAGGATCAGTGTGAACACCACACACACAACGAATGAGCCGCAGATACAAGATTGTCAGCACCTCGCAAATATTCTGGCAAATATCACATTTCCTTTATCGTCATTAAAGCTGGGAATGTGCTTGACCTCATTAGTAACAATGCAGCCAAGAGTGAGAAGCCAAGCACAATTCCTCCATTACCACAACAGTTCCACAGAAAAATATTAAAAATAATTAACAAGGATTACGTGTCAAGTAGTATAAAAAAGCTTTAAATATAGTCACAAAGTGTTTGGATTTTATAGAAGATAATTTTACTAAACCACTGCACTGATGCTGTGCTTTCTTCCAGATCATTAAAATATATATATATATATATATACACAAAATGGCGGTTTTCCAACAAGACATTTATCAGCACCGGGGGTTATTGTGTCTCTCAGAAATAAAGACCAGGTGACCTAATCATGAAAAATGCAGTGGTAAGTATTGTAATTATCTCCAGTAATAAATCCAAGAGCCTAATGGCTGATGGAATCTAAGGGCCTAAAGGTGGAGGCAGAACCATGTCTATAAATTACATCACCATAATTGGGAACTAGGAGGAAAATAACTTTACAATACGTTTCCATCAAGGTTACTGCATGCCAGGCGTTTGTTACAACACATTCATCAAATGTACATTCTTCTGAGAGGTCACAGCATTTTTATATTTTTTATATAAAATGTATAATATTGAAACTAGTCAAGAAAGAAATCATACAAATTAATTTCATATATTGTATACCTGCGGATCTTGAGAACAGGTGGTTTCTTTTGTATTTTATTTAAGTGTCTTTAAATACAAACCATGTAGTCTGCATAAAAAGCATGCGACAGCTATGAATAAAGTAAACAAAGGCCTTTTCATAATCATCTATACATCCAGTGGTATCTCTCTGAGTTTTGTATTCTCTCTGATGTGCTGTTGCATCTGTTCTCTGTAATCTGCTGGATGCCCGAAATTGTCCCGTAAGAAAAATAGAGCATGTATTGGACTTCAGGGTTCATGTGAGGTTTGGGAGCAGATCTCCTTTTCATCTTGAAAATGATTCTAAATTGCAGCCACACGGCTCTCAGAGGGACGAGTTTGTGCTTTTATGTGGAGCAGACTGGACTATTGTGATGCGCTCCTCAAAAATAATACATTACACTCATTCCACTGGTTGCCTGTCAGCTTTTGTATTGACTTTTAAAGTCTTTTGTGTGTGTTTAGAGCATTTCATGGTCTTGCACCAGCCTACCTGTCTGACATGCCCCCCCCGTACCAACCAGCATGTCCAGCCAAATCCTGGACAAAGCCTGCACTATGTGATTATGTACGCCCGTTACATATTTAACTTGCCATAAGCTCTTATCTATATATTTCATATATACGCTCAATGAATTTCATGCTATTTTATTATTTTCATCCCATATTATTTTTGAATTTAGTTTTTCGTTTTCATTTATTCTTCCTTACTGTCAATTATCTGTAACGCACATTACATGTCATGGACTTGTATAAACGGTGATATACAAATCACATTTGATTAGCTTGAAATGTTGATGACTGATACTTCTATCTAGCAAAAAATTGAACACACCTGGGGTTAAACACCTACTGAGACATCATTTCAAATGAACATTTTTATTGACGATTGAGGTAACAATAAATCAATATATAACGCATATACAAAGCCTTCTCTGGAGTGTGATACCTGCTGTCCTGTGGTTTGTACTAGAGGCTGTCAGTTCTGGGAATGAGCTCTTGGCCACACTACCAGGCTGCTCTGCCTGTCTGAGACTGGATAATAATACTGCATAAAGCGTGTACACATGGAGAGGTGTGACTGGGAGGGACACTTAATAAGATCTGGAGAACGACAGACATAAATCACCAGCGCTATACTGACAAAACTGTTCTTCTGTTGCCCTCGGTTACAGCAGGGTTGCTAGCAGTAACACACAAGAGGTATGTTTTGTCTCATCCCTGAAGCACACGTCAAGCATCTGCAATGTGTGCAGAAACACACACACACTCATATTTCTATTTCTTTATCTACGTGATCCTTAGCTCCTTGCACTAACTCGTAAGACTTGCATTTGAATGACTGACCCTAACCTAAACATAATTCTAATCGAAACCCTAGAGAGATCATATCTAAATACAGAAAACAGCCTTTTAAAATTGAGGACTAACTCAGATGTCCTAACAGTGATGGTAGAAATATAAAATGTGTGCACCCATGCACATGCACAGGAAAATAAAATTACCTGAGATAGGGATCTGTGAGTTCTGTAATTTTACGAGTCACAACCTCAATTGTAAATGGAGCCGCATTCTTGTGGAGTCATTTACATGGCTCTATAACACACATACACACAAACCATACTGACACCTGAGGCTTATGTCTGCACGTTTTGTGCCAGATGTGGAAGCGATACGCTGTGGTTTTGGATGGCTTTAGAAAAAAATTGCACTTAGTTTCACTTCACCCCCTACGGACAATTCTGGCTGTCTTTTAACAGCGTTTTAATGACTCTGTGAAGCATTAACACCTGATGTCAAACACATTTTCCTGAATTAGGAAAATACAGAGAAGCCATAAAACCATCGGGTGTGGCAGATCTTTAGTGATAGAAGCATAGTGACTCATTACTGGGACAGTGATTGAATGCTTCCATCTTCTGGAAGCAGTCAGCTATTACACGTCTGTCTGCAGGGAAAGGAGAGATTTGCTCAGTCTGTGAGCGGAGTGATTATATTGCTGTATATTGAGTCTGTGCTGTTTTTTACATTCACCTCCTCTTTGGATTGATTCTGTTATAGTCCAAGTCTCTGCCTTTGCATTATAAAATATCACTAGTATGTGTCTAATTAATAACTGTTTCAGCAGTTCATGCGTTAATAAACCTTCTGCACGCTCAGCTTCTGCTGAATTATTACAATCAAAAATGTTCTGTAAAGTGTTTACACAGAATCAAAATTGTAAAATAACAATTTTATTTTGGAAGAAAAAAGAAGTTTCTTTAAACACTGTATAAAACAGATTAAAATCATGTCAGGGTTTAAACTTAAATAAATGCATAATGTTAAAAACATGTTTCAACTAAATTCAATGTTTAACTATTAAATCTTGTAGAATTAGAGTACAATAACATACAACATTGTATGTTTAAAGTAACTAACAGTAAAAAAGTTTCTTCAAATTTTGATAACATAAGCTTTAAGAGTGCTGTGAGATAGCCTGAAATCACACAAAAGAGCAAGAAGATAATTTCATTGTTTCACCTAAAGTGGGGTTGGAAACTTAACTGCAAATAAAGAACACCCACTTGGTTCTACTCTGAAGCTGTTGCCCTTTCTATTAGCTTTATATTGTTTTTCACAATATTCCCAACACCTGGGGGCTCTCAATGCTGTACACTTCTTATATGTGTGCAGACCTTACAATGTTTTAATTCAGAATGCATTAATAAGTAAAATCAAAACATACCACAAAAGGTCTGTACCAGAAGTATTGTAGCAAATTAAGAAAAATCCTCCTCCAAATTTTCTTGACCCCTGGTGCATCTAGGGTTGAGAGGATTGACCAAAAAAACACACAGATTCAATGAAATGTCCCCAATTGACTTAATATTTTTCCATATTCCACCTAGACTAGCACACCACTTTTTGCTGCTGCTGCCACGAACAAACCGTTTTCACACTTCCACATTTCTCAAACGGAAGCAGCCGAGAACAGGCAGCCTAATAGTCAATGTAAGTCATTACATAGGAACCATCAGAATCTAAAAACTTGAGCTTTTGTAGCATACCTGAATGCTCCTGCTCAGTGCAAAAACAGACGATCTTTTGAAAATTTTCGTTTCAAAAACATCCAAAACAAATATATTTTACATACAGAAAGGGAAGAAAGTCTATGAAAGGGAAAACAAACATTTAGCTGTGGAGGAAACGGCCTCATCTTTGTCCAGTGAAAGTCTGGAAGATGCTGGTGACGCGTCTCAACTGGACCACGATTACCTTTTCCATCCAACCAGGTAAGAAAGGTTAACAAAAACATATGTGTAACGTTCGCTGTGAGGTAACATAAACGGCTGTTATTGCTGAATTTTAACCCGTTTTCATTTCATTGTTTTGTTGGCTCTAATTTATGCTAACTAACTTATCCTGTAAGTTAAAGCTAGTTTCTTCACATACTTCTACACAAGCTATTGCTCATAACAGTCATTATATTTACATGTGTAAGGTATCACATAACATAATGTTGAATATCTTTGTTTGACCTGCAATCTGTGTACAGGAGAAATACATATGATAAAAGTGGTGGTATTGTTTATACATTGAGTCATTAAATTGGACATAATTACGTTCATCAAACATGTCACATGAAAATATTCTGACATGTTATTGAATTACAGCCCTTTTCACAATGACTGGAAGTACGTAGCGACCAGGTAACCTTATTTCCGCTTTACACTGTACAAGGCAGTGACATGGTCACAATGAATTGCAGTAGGGTTTTCTCTACTTCTGATGAATAAAAGTACTGTATTTATACACTTACAAAGATAAAAATTCTTAAAGCAGGACATTTAGCCAGGTTGTTGTATTTTACAAGCATGTCTGAATATTTTGTATGTTTAACGTTACGTATGTAAATGTAATTACTGTTATGAGCAACATACAAGCTAAGCTTGTTAGCTTTACATTAGAGACAAAAAACAGACTGAAAATGAAATTCCATGAGCAGCTATTTATACGACATTGCAGCTAACGTTTTCCATCATTTCTGTTAATGCTTCTTACCTGCGGTGGGAGGGAAACATACTCGAGGTCCTGTTGAGAAGCAACAGTGGCTGTGTGTCAGCATCACTGTGATCCCCCAGAGTGAAGGGCTGACTACAAACGTAAAACTTGGTGGCTTGTCTCGATTCACCCTTTCTTTAAGATTTGGATTTTTTGGAAACAAGCGATTCTGTTTTCCACCGAACACAAACATTCACGTATTCTACTAAAAATCCCCTTCTGCCATTGTTCCTATTCAATGACTTACAACGGAAGTAAAGCACCCCGTTTTCAGCTGTTTTAGGTTAAGGAATGCGGAAGTGCGAAAAAGGTATGGGGTCAGTTGTTTTACTTATCATTTTATGTTTGTTTGAGCTTTAAACTAGCCTTAGCTGACTGGGTAACACTAACCATTAAGCTAATGGTGATGTAATCACAGGCTAGCAAACAACTGTAACATTCATTGGCTTGCTAATATTAGCATTGCGCTAATCGCAGTTAGCATCTGACTTTAAAACACAGTGATAAACGTATTTACCTTCTGCGTGACGTCATATGTCCATTTTTCTTTGGGGCAGCTTTTCTTCACAGGACTCCTCTGTCTTTTCATCTCACCTAAAGTTCCTCTGACCATATTCCAAGTTTTTGTTCTTCATTGACATACCTCAACTCTGATTTGCTCCAAATAATCATTTTGCAGGCAGGTGTAAAATAATTCCAGTAACTTTTGGACCAACCGAATAGACGTATTTTCAAATTTGACAGCGAGTCGCGCAAAGCTGTCACTGCCAGTTTCCTGGATGACAGCCAGATTAACCAATCATACTCAAATCAACGTGGCGAGTCAACCAATAGTATTTTATTCTCCATGAAGAAACCGTGGAGATGGACCAATCAGTCAACTAGAATCTCCAGGAGACACCGGGCAAACTGCTTATTGGTCCTTCTGACATACTTTATATCGGCCTTAGATTCATGTTTGAATTCATGAAATATTCCACCAACAATGTAAAAGTGCACAATATAAAATTATACATTTAAAATATATACTAAAAAATAACTTAGAATTGCCCTAAAATTACAAAGAAAAACCTTAACTTGATTGAATGCACATAAACATTTATTTAACATTTACATTTAGTCATTTGGCAGACGCTTTTATGAACTAAATATTAAACTACAGATAATTATTGGAGTTTAACAAATTAGACTGTATCCTAAGAAAGTGGGAAAAGTACTGTTTAAATAATACTGTATTTTCTGTACAAAAATTGGAAATAAATGTAATTTTAATAATACATAAAATAAAAATTGGTTTGCAACAAAAAAAACTACCTGAAAACTACTGTAAGAATTTAGAGTTTTTGTCTTTATTTTAGGATTTTTATGTTGCACTGTCATTTCATAAGATCGAGGGGTAGCTCTTTATATCATGTTACCTTGAAATTCAGAAGAGCAGGTTTATTATCTGCTGCCAGATTTTCTCATCATTCTGTGTGCTTTGCTGTCGCTGTTTCTATGTCACACACACACTGACCAACACAGACATTCCTATGTGAAATGGGTGAGAGGGTGGAGGACATGAATGGATGTCTGAACAGAAGGATGAAGAGGTGAATGGTTGCCTGAATAATGAATGAATGAATGGGCACATGGATAGATGCAAGAGAGAAGAAGATGTAAAGAGGTCAGAGCGGCAAAGACTGACTTGTGCTCCAACACAGGCTAAATACAACATCTCTTCCAACAATAAGTAAAACTTCACTTCCCTTAAACATGAACTTCACATTTCTGAATAAGTGACTTACTGTGTTGTTCTGAAACCTCACCTCACTGAAATATCACAGACAAGTCAGTATGTATGCGTTGGTCTATTTGAATTAATCCACCTCTCCTGGTACATTTGCTAAAATATCAGCTTAACACAAATGAACAACAGAGGTTGACTGTCCTTCACTGTGACACTGATGGTGAAAAAGTGGCATGTGTGTGTTTGGGTGAGTAAATAAAAAAGCTGTGTGCGGTGGGATGTCAGATCTCCTGTTCTGGATGTATTGTAGGGGGTATGTCGGTATGTGTGTTAGCTGGTATGTCTCTGTTGGGGTTTTTTTATGTGTGTGAATGATTGTGTGTGTTTGTACACAGGGGTTTGTGTGTCTGTGTTTGCCCATTTGTCTTGTTACCAGTTTAAGCTGCCAATGTAATCACCATGAGAAAGACTCTGGAAATGAACTCTCTAACCTTCACATCCCTGTCACCCCCCTGCCCTGGCAGCTATCACACACACACAAACACACACACACTGACACGCACAGACACCTACAAACATTTCACACTGATATCAAGTTACCTGCAGTAACAAAGCCACAATTTACCCCAGTGAAGTGCAGGTAACTTAAATACCAGATGGCACTTAAAATAATTTTCACACATGTAATGGATTGTTATTAATATGGTGGATGGATGCAACAGTGTATTGGATAAAAATATACCCTTGACTTTACATCAATATTGCTGTTACATACTGTAACTTATGGGCAGTAGCAGCAGTAAAAAGCCAGGTCTTTTTTTACAGACTAACATCACAAACCTCCTCCGGACTTATAAGAATACCCTTTGTCTTTACATCATCAGATTCGAAAAGGACAGCGTTGCTATTGCAGTGCCATGGAGCAGTTCTCCGGTAATTGGACATGGAACAAAAAATACTTGTAGTAAGCTGGACTGTACATGGCCGTCGTTGCACTGTATGCACCTGAAATTTTAGCCTCTTGACCAACTCCAAACCCAACAGCTGATGACATTTTTGAGCTCTGTCCTGACCTGGCATCCAAAGCCAATATTTTTTCATAAAACCTACTTGTCTTGCTCATTTGGAACAAACAGTCAGTGCATTCCCAACCAAGTGGCTTTACCTTGGTAGTCCAGCATATCGGATGAAAAATAACCACATTTTTTTCATTGTCTGCATTAAGGATGTATATAAACTGGCAGAAATGGGCGCTTCATTTCTCACGTGAGAACAATTGATTGCAAGCTCTGTCTGATTGGACCTTCCACAGAAAGTCATTTTATTTTAATGAAATTCACGCACCTCTCTACAACGTCCTGGCCACTCCAGCATGTGTGCTGCTCAACCTCCATCTCACTCTCACAAAGCATCTCGGGCAGCTCGGAGAAAAACCACTGGTACCGCTGGATAGAGCCCTCAAACTCCCTGAAAAAAAGTAGGGTTGATGAAATGTATGTAAGAGTTGGGCCAATGTACAACATGCTTTTATTAAGTCTAATTTAGACTTGTTATATTGTCTGCAAAATGCAAGACACTGGATTTTAAATACAATTAAAGCTACAGAGAGGTCAAAGATAATTCTGTTTAGCTTAGTAATAGGGACAGTTGTGTTGCCTTATATTTGCACAGAATCTTTGTCACGTATATTTCAGTGAAAAGCAAACTCATATTAACTGATAAGGGTTCATTTGACACCAGCAGACACTGGTGATAATGGACAATGACTGGGATTTAAAATTCCACTGATACAAATTGAAAGTCAAATTGAAAAAGATTATTTTACCTCGAAAGCTTTTTCAGGCTTCGACTCTTGTGAGCTCGGGAACCTTTAAGAGGGAACAACCTGGTGGAGCACAAATGGTCACTCACATATTACTCATTAATATGCATGAAAACAATGGTTAATCTTATTTTCTCCTGCTATGACTGAAGATTGAATTTAAAAAAAAAAAAAGCAACCACACTTTGTCTTATTTAACCTAAAATTCTAACCCCAACTTGACCCAAATATTCTCACCTGTTGCAAGAGCTAATGTTTGTGACTCACCTTCGGGACTGCAGCTCCGGACCATGATGAGCAGCAGGATCCACTGATGGAAGTGAAATCACAGGTGACGTTGCTGAGGTTACAGAGGCTGTAACATGCAGTGTGGTGGGATTTGAGCTTGTCTTCATAGGACCAGCTGCCTGGGGACCACAAACCTTTTCTACCTGAGGATTTGACAGAGTAGTGTTTTTAAATGTTTAATGGAGTGACTGATTTTTATGGAAATTATATGAAACCGCCCATATATATCCAATTGGCTGTGCAGTGGCAAAGTGGTTTTGTCGCTGCAGCAGGTGCATGTGCAGTGCAGACAACCTCATGTGCACTGAGGTCAAACCTGCATTTAGCTGAACCTTGACAGCTACAGACTGTAATAAATATCTGCAAGAGAAGTCGTGGAAACAATTTTCCTTTCAAGTGGACTAATGTATTTTAACAGATTATTTTTGCAGGTAGGCAACATAAAAATAGCACGAGTTTATTCTCTTTTGATAGTTCTAGAAATTTTTAAGTAAAGAGGTATGGCTTTCATTCAAAATAGTTTAAACTCATAGTACAATTATCTACTACAAGCTGCCGTGAACAGCTTTTAGGGTCAGCCTTTTGCTGAAGTGTCTAATGAATGAAAATCAGGGCAAATATTTAATGAAGTGGTATGTTCACAATTAGCAGTGTCATTACTGTGTGTATTTGTTTACCGCTCAGGAATCTACTCTACTAAGTCCACAATGTTCTCTCAAGTTGCATGCCTACTCTACGTCTTCTTCCAACAGTGTGTGCGAGCATGCGTGTGTTTGTGTGTCGTCTGTTTGTCCAGAGATTAGCCACAGAAACTTTCTCATCACTCAGAACCAAGCTGCATTCTGGGTATTCGTTGTCCCGTCAACCATAGTCTTTGTCTGGCACTGGATCTGTATTCACACACTCTCTCTCTCTCACACACACACACACACACACACACACACACACACACACACTCAGGCTG
The DNA here is from genome assembly GCA_033026295.1 of Channa striata. Classification (NCBI taxonomy): domain Eukaryota; kingdom Metazoa; phylum Chordata; class Actinopteri; order Anabantiformes; family Channidae; genus Channa; species Channa striata. The sequence goes on along the minus strand of CM065179.1, from coordinate 5,528,065 downwards.
AGGGGAACCCCAAATTCTCTGAAGAATGAGGCTGTTTTTAGCCCATCTAGGTACAAGGCTTTTGTGAGGAGCTCCTCCTGCCAGGCTGAAAGAAACCAGCAGCCTTCTTCACTCTGTGTCCAAAATTCAAATGACTTTATTATTGGGGCATATGAGAAAGGAGGTTTTACCATTCTTTTGACAGCTCTACCTCAGTTTTGACCATTCAGTGATTTGTTCAATGTATAGGGCACAGTTAGTCTGGTATTCAGCCCCTGAGTATAGAGAGTTGTTCTCCACAAATATACATTGTAAATGCATTTTGACGTTTTTGCCAATCATCTAACTTTTTATGTCATCGCCATCCCATCAGTCCCTCACGTCCTCTGCTTACTGTAGCTGTGATGAGTGGGCCGTGCAGCTGGGCGTGCAGTATGGCATCATTCACATGGTTTCGGACGGCAAGCAGCGCTAACTCCATGTTGTTGTGGTTGCTGCTGGTTGCCAATGTGGTGGCTAGCCGTTGGAGCAACACCACCAAACGTCCCCAGGGAGCGCCGAGTTCTGATATACCGACCTAGAATGCAGGTTTGACCAGAGACAGGGGAGAAAGTAGGGCGGGGATGGAGGAAGGGTGGAGAGAAGCGAGAGCATTTGCTCGAATAAGTTGCATTATTCACCAACAACAAGGTCAAAGAATGGTCTAAACATTTTGGACGTTGTTTTTTCCGTTACACTTCATTGGCCTCCAAGGAAACCCCGAGCAGGACAAGCAGTGCCATCTTCACTTTTGTGCTTAAAAGAAGTTTCTCTATTGTGTGCGATGTTAAAGATGTCCGGCCACAGCACAGCAAGATGCAGGGAAGGCACAGCCAGTTCTTTTGGCAGGGTTCTTGTTATTTGTCAGTCTAAAACTTAATGTGGAAATAATCTATTGATGATAAAATGCCGGGAATGGCTCAGCATTGTGATAGATGGGCGCATAATGTCTTTTTATTTGCCTCTCCAGGGGCTGAGGGAGACAAATTCTTTGTGAAGCCTCTGGTGCATCTAAAACAGTATAATTCAAAACACACACACAAATATAAGCTGGAAAAATATATAAACATATTAGATAAGTGTCATTTAATTTCCAAATTCGAAATCTGGAAAGAGACAGGACGTGATGGTTACTTTTATCCTTTGAGTACATGGGCTACATTGAAAGTATTCAATACTGATTCACCGGTATGATCATTTTGGAGGTGACAGTCTCTGATACTGTTGAATTTTATTGCCTTATACCAACAGGAGAACAGATCTCTTTGTATGATGCAATATCTTCCACAATCATCAAGAGGATGAATCACCTTCAAAAGTGTTTTAAACAATAACAGAACATTACCATCTTCATAAAGGAGGATTTGCAGCAGAGCTACTGGATAAGACAGATTTCAGTTTTAGATTGGTGTACCTAATAAACTGACAGCTTCAGTTACTCATTTCGACTACAGCAAAATTACATATAGACTTAAAGAAGTTAATAGACTCTCTCTTAAATTAAATGTCAAATCTAAATAAAATAAATAATAGTCTAGATATTAATCAATTGGAATTTATAAAGAAAATAGAAATCAGTCACTGTTGCTGATTGATGCTCTTCGGAAGCAGGTTTAGCTTCACCCTTTGTAACCAGATGACATAAATGTTTATGATATGATATTTGGCAAGTATTTTGGTAACTTGGTCTTTATGATTGTACATTATATTAGACCAAATGTTAGATCATGGGGACACTTTACGTAAGTAATGCAAAAGTAAGTAAATAGTGATAAATGTAATAACATACTATATTGCTGTAAATGTGATATATTACTTTTGACTTTTGTAACTTTCCCAGTACTGCTTCTGGGAGATGGAGGGGGCTCGTCTGGGAGTCTGTGGCTGCTGTCTCAAACAGGAACTCACATCAAATACGCAAACTATTGCTTTAAAATGTATGTGTGAATGACAAATATCCAGAATTTAATACAATACTTATCAGCGTAAAGTGTAAATACAATTGAACAAATATGCAAACACTTACCAGACATCCTCTCATAACGTTAACACACAGACTGGTGCAGGGCCTTATCAGTGTCAGCCTCCTGCAGTGGGAGCAGTACTGCATCCTCACTAATGCCCGTCCACACTCTCTGGATAACGTCACCTTCTCAGTTGCATTCACAACTTCTCCAGCTAGTCTCAGCAGACGGCTCAGAGCTCGGCCTGCCCCGAGTGCTCGAGACAGGCTGTTCACCAGGAGTTTGGGATGGGGTCCGAACGGGCTGACGTCTTGCCGTGTTAACCGCAGGCAGTCATCATGACTGGTAGAAGTGGAGGAATAAAGCTGGGATGGTGTGTGGCCAATCCCAGGGTTTAGCAGGCGACGGTAGACTAACGGGAAGAGGTCGTTGTAGAATCGACGCACGGTGGTGTCCAGCGAAGATTTGGGGTCTCCAGAAAGGTGCCGTTTGATGTCGCCGAAGAACTGAAACAAAAGTGGGTGGCAGTCGGAGGCCAGAGCAGAGTAGGCACTGTCGAACAGAGTGCTGGTTAGGTTAGACGTGAAGGTCACCAGCGACTCAAAGGTCTCTGAGCAAAGACAAAAAGCAGGAGAAGGGGACGTTATGGTTATGACTGAGTTTAAATCACAATCACACACTGAGTAGACTATGATTTTGACTCTGGCATTGCAACAATTATGCTTTTTATTTATTTAATACAAAAATATTCTTTCACACACCAAGTCTAGACACAATGTCAAAAGGGGCACAGGGGACATAGACACACGTTTCTCACACACTGTACAACGTGGCATTTCTATATCGGCGCATATGTTAGTTTTCCTTGTTACGGTGTGTGTATCTAACCGACCTTGGACTGACTTTAATCTGTTCCATTCAGTTCAAGCCAAAATAGCTCACAAGTTAATGCATCCCCAAGCTCAGTTTTACTAGCCTGTTATCTATAGTCAGGTGATAATGAGGCCCAATATCATGATCTACTGTGGTTCCTCTGTCCCCCTGAAACACAGGCTGCGTGTCCCTGTGCGTGTATGTGTCTATGTTTGAAACCTGCCAAGTAAAAATGGTGATGTCAGCCCGCTGGAATCTGGACGCACACGGTCACACAGACTGAGAGAAACCCATTTATCCGTGACTGTCACCACATCATTCAGTCGGTCATGTGCGTGTTTGTGTTTGCTCATGTTCTAACAGCTTTGTGTGTCGCCATCACAGCTGCAGCCACCTAACTCTGCAAGTGACAGCCACTAATTAGGGAATTTAATAAATAACTCACAAATGCACTAATTAATTATAACATTATGTAGTAAGAAGGGGCAACAGACTGTTTGTCTTGCTATAATCTCCATGGGACGTTGCACAACAGGGACTTTGCATTTTTTGCAATTGTGGACATTTAAGTGAGCGAGAGTGGAAAATGGCTGAGTAATAAAATGTAAAAGCAGTAGTGGGGCTTTTAGACTAAAATAGTGGGAATGGGAATGTTTCAGTTTATGAATGTTTGCATACCCATGTCCTGGCAATAGCAACTCAAATACAGATGGCATCAAGTGACACTGCACAGTCTGCTCTGGGGCCATGTGATTAGCTCTTGACTCTCTGTGATTGGACGACAGCTGTGACATGGAGAAGAGGGCACAGGGGTCTTACAGTGCCAGGAGAAACACACGCAAGCATGCAGACCCACCAACACACACACACACACACACTCACGCACTAAAGTGACCCAGGGGTTGTAAAAAGAGCCTGACTACAACGGCTCTGGGCATGTCTCCGTTATTCTTGTGGCTTATAATCACTGTGCGTTGGAGCGGTGATCCTATGAGATTCAGCTCAGCTGTTAAGGAAGCCTGCTGCGCAAAAGTATTTGATACCTTAAAGGGTAGGGTCACCCGAATCATGAAATTTCATCACCGGTTTTTCCACCAAAGAATCAGCTGCTATAAAAATGTTCAAGTTCTCCTTTTAGAGCACACTGTTCTTAGAATTTTATACATTTTATCTTCAAGCCCAAAAAGGTTTTGGTCAAAAACATTTTATTATTTCCGCTCTAATAAAAAATCAAAAAGGATAAAGGTGTTGAATATTATGTTTCTGTCTTCGTCTTCTTCAATATTTACAGTGTTTAATGGCCTAAAAATTTGCAAAGTGGTGATTTTAAGCCCTTTGGTTAAAGTGAGAGAAAGATGGTGCTGTCTTTGGTTTCAGCGTTTGGTCTTAATGGGGTAAATAAGAACATACACGTGCGTATGTTTTTTGGGTGAGCTGACTTTAAAATTTAAATTTTAAGAATACATTTGTAATTTAAAGAATAACATTTAAATTTTAAAAATGTGTTGTTTACAGTAGTTATAATTCAAATAAGTTGCGCAAATTCTTAGATTGTCTTTGTGTTGCAGTTCAGTCCCACTTTGTGTAGTAGAGTTTTGCATTCATTAGACCCACGGATGGTTCAGCCATCCATTTCACATAGCTAGCAGCTGAAACTGAGCCTGAGAGCGTTCAATGGTAGCAGGGGAGAAGAGAGGGAGACACAGAATAAAAGAAAACAGAGAGGAACATGCTTTCCATGTCTATCCGTTATGTTTCATCCGCTTTGTCCCGCTCGTAATCTTGACACTACGTGAACACACACACACACACACTTGTGCGCACACACACAAGGTCTCTCTCTCACACAAACATGCTCACACACACTGATGAATAGCGCTGAGAGACAAGTGGACAAGCGGAGTATTCTTCCTCCTATTCAGGGCAGAGACCGGCTGTTGCCCGCGGCAACAACACTTTGCTGCGGATACGTACTGAATGTAAACATTCTCCGTCCCTCGATTTCTCATTGGTCAAGAAGAAAACCTGATTATTGCAGCGACAAAGACAGAAGGACGGAGAAAGGGAGCGTAGAGTTGTAACAAAGTTTTCCGCTGCTCCCTCTGAGAGCTCGCTCGCTCTAAAGACTCAATCGAACATCAGTTGTTTGTTTGGCTAGCCGCTGTGGCGCCTCACAAAATAAACTGGCCTCACACCACCACCCTGACACAAACTAACGATTTCATGATGAACACACAATGTGAGAATGACAGGGGGCTACAGGCACTTGACAAAACTGTTAAAACACCCAAATCGCCCTTTGCCAATGGAGTCGATGTGATTTCTGGTTCTTGGGTCACCCACAGACCCTTCTTTCAAACAGTTCAGTCCACAAAATATCACAGCGAACAGTGCTACGTTTGTCACAGTTTTCTGGAGGTCAGGATGAAAGTCCTGTTAGTAAGTTTACAGTAAAATCCATAACACAAAAGCAACAATGTGTTATATGTGAGAAACATAAACCAAATAGATTAACATTTTTGCTTTTAAATAATCTAAACCTAAAGTAATTTATTATCTAAATTGCTAAATAACCAAATCAATATCTAATAAATGGTTTTCTAGTATACTTGTCATCAGCCTGTGTGTACGCTGTATGTGTACACTCCCTCCTAAACCTTAATCCTTTAACTTGCTTTTTGCTGAATAGAAAACACCAGTTCTCCTCTATGCTTTTGTTCAATAATACATTGGGGAAAATACACCAACCCCCCCGTGCCATAACTCCATCTCTCTCTTTCACCTTGGAAGGCCTTGGTGTGTCCAGCGATCAAGTACTTGAGTTCGAAGCTGTAGGACTGCATCTTCTGCTGTGTCTCACTGCGAACTGCTGCCATGTAGCTGTCCTCCATCTTACTCGTACAGCAGGTGGGCCCAGGGTGGACGCACACTTGAAGAGACTCATCTGTGGGCAAGAGACATAGAAAATAGCCTAAGACTGTCACAGACAAGGTAAATCTCATCTAAAAACACAAGACGGAAGAAAATATTTCAATTTTAACTGAAATGAATATGTATATATATATATATAAGAATAGTTTTTTAAATAGTTATTCTAAATAGTGTCCCATTCACACGCACAATGTTTAACTGCTGATGACATTGGCCTTTAAGTGTGTAAGTGCACAGTGTGAAGCAGCTGACTTTGGCATACAACCGTAAGTCAAGGTGTCTGGCAAACAGCTGACTGAGATGAAGGGAGAGAGATAAAGAGATGAGTGAACTGGATTACTCACCCATCTCTGACCTGAAAAACACACACACACACACACACACACACACACAAAGAATCTAAGCTAAGAATATCAGTACTGGCCAATTACTGAATACATTTCCTCAGCCTGAGTGATTCTGAGACATTCCCAGACGAACTGCATCCAGTGACTTCTGGATCTACATGTGGGTTCTGCGGATACCACAGAAATATTACAACATCTTATCAGGTTACCTTAGGTTACTGCAAACTCAGGCAAGCTTTGATTCCCTACAGGAATGTTACCCTATATGAATCTGATGCTGAGTCTCTCTCTTGCAGCTGTATCTTGCAAACACTGCCTTACATATGCTGGTTATATAAAATGATGACAAAGTACGTTTTAATGCTTTTCAATGCTCCATACAATTTAGATTAGTTTTCAACAGAAATACTTTCTCTCTTTAGGAAATGTTGTTGGAAATGTTGTCCCTGCATCTCTTAAGCAGAAAAACTGTGTGGGCTACAAGTCACAGCAATGTTAGTATGAAAATTCTTAGACTAGGAGAGATATTAAGGCAAAGCTTTATGTAACACTTACTTGTCTGTTTTCATTTTAGCAATTTTGTAGGAAAAAGGGAGGGAAGTAAAGCTTTTAAATAATTTTCAGGCAAACATGGTTGTTAAGTAGTTGTGATTTTATATTATCAGCTTAGTAATGTAGTTTACCATTACTCGATTAATATGAACTATTGCATGAATATACAAACAATTAACAAACAAACATATATCGTGGGACTACTTACACTACAAGACAGTTTGTAATGTACAGTATAACACGGTATTGAATTAATAAATTTATGCTTTATAGCTGAAAAAAATATCTGTACAGTAAGCTGATATTTGAACAGTTGTAGTGTAGTAAAATGTACAATAATTGTCGTGCGCAATGTGGTATAAAGTCGTGGGAAAAACTTAAAATCCAGAACTATGGCTTGTCTCAAAATTAAGCACAGCCCTACAGTTAGCACACGTCCTTCAGTCTCCTGTCGAATTTCCACTGTGATATTTCCAAAGGGACGGACTGACTGACCTGATCCCGGCCTGTCTGGCACCAGCTCCACCGGGCCTATCTGGCGCATCATGTAGGCTGTCTTCACCTCATGACAGCCGGCCGCATCGGCGGATCCACAGACGGACACACGACAGGCGAAAATCAGCCACAGCAAGTGCAGGTTCTGTAAGGCTGCACGGAACATCGCAACATCTCAGTCAGCAGCGAAGAGTCCGGACGGTTCATGTGGATTCCTCAAAGTGCCGTGAGATTGTGTGTGTGTATGTGTGTGTGTGTGTGTGTGTGTGTGGAGCGCACCCCCGCCCCCCCCTCCCTCTCTCCACCTCCCTCTCTTCAGCTCAATTTATTAATTGACATGTGCAAAACTCTAAATACTTTCAGCTCCTGCAACACGTGGCGGATATTCACTAGTTATTAATCACTTTTCACCAACTTCTTAAAATGAAGCAACTGCACAACAAAAGCTTCAGTGTCATGGCAACAATTGGCTCATGTCTAACTCGGCTCACGTGCTCATGAGCCATACGTGCATTTATTTTTAGCTGTCGTCGTATATCTCTCATTTAAAAACAGCTGCTCCTGCAAATTGGGCCCATTAAACTTGACTGATCGCTGTGACCGTCGTGGAATCGGAGGGAAAGTCGGTTTAAACGTGGAAGTTCGGCCCCACCTACTGGTTCCGCTGGTGCACAGCAGATCCTCTGTGGACGGTGCCGGTTTGAGCCCAGATGATCTTTGCTTCACTGACAATGACGTAATGACAGAGTCTTGGCCCATTTTCTCCATGTGAGTTATCGTCACTGTTGTTGAACACCACTGCAACAATACATTTTTTTTTGCATGAAAACTAAATTATTCTTGTCTTAAATTTTGACAGATTTTCAGTTCCAGCCCATGTTCGGTTTGGGTTCATAAGCTTCATTTTAGACAAAGGTGTTAGCAATGTCTCAGAACTTAAAGGTGCATAACTTTAAACTATACAGGTAAGTCAAAGTAAATCAGTTAATTAAAAAAATAGCCAAATAAATGTAAGTTTTGCATCGTCCATCTTTTATTTACATATTTCATTGTGTCCGTTTTGGGCCGGATACTAGACTAGGTTAATATTAAAGCAAAATTTGAATGTTTTCAGTGTAACTTATTGTTTTACCTTTGTTTTAAAGATAGTTAGGCTAATTGATCAATTTAGCTACAATGGACTAGTTAGCTGTGGTTTAATCTGTGAAACGCGCCTTCTGAATGACAAACAAAATCATAATTAGTCAATAAGTAAACATAAAGACCGAAAAACACAAAGTGAGATGAAAACAAACTATTCAATGCAAACAAATTTGTAATATGTCATTAACTTCAGAACCAACTAGCTGAAGGCTAGCGTTAGCTACCTGTGGAAGAACATGCTACTTAGCTAAAAAAGAGCTTAATATGGCAACTTGCTCTATTTTAAAAATGTTTTTCTTCGACGTTACTTCCATCAAGAGGCAAGTTTTTTTCCAAATTACGAGCAAATAAGTATCGTCGATCAGCTAATCTGAAAAAAGATTAGAATAAACGTGCCAACCTGTCAACTCTGTCGTTTTTCATGTGAAGACCAGCTAACCTAGAAAAGGATATAACTCTGTTATTGCTTTACTGTAAAACCAGCTTCGTTTTTAAAAGGTAAACGGAGTTTTAGGTATTTTACATCCAGGTTTAACTAGTGAAATTGTAAATTGTACATGTCTTTTTTTTGCCATTTTCCCGTGTCTTGCACTGTTTGCAGATGCACTTTACGTAGCTTCTTCTGTTTTTTTAAAACGTTGTAGTTTCGTTTTTACAGTCATGTGTTGTCTTGTGCTTTGCCTGTTATCGTCGTAGCACTGTGATCCCGAAGGAACGTCGTTAGGTTTCACTCTCTACACCACTGTGTAGGGTTGAAAAGACGATTTAAAAAAAAAAGGAAAATAAAAAACAAAACACATGCCCCGTGTGAGGCTCGAACTCACGACCTTCAGATTATGAGACTGACGCGCTGCCTACTGCGCCAACGAGGCTACGAGTACGATATTAGATTCAACGTGTTTAGAAAGTTATTTGGGACAATTCATTTCAAAAATGACTTTTTTTATTTTTGGTATCTATAGATTTCAATAGCGACATTCTGGTTCGGGTGTGACGAACTGAGAATTGTCTTCCTCGTTTCCGTGTTCAAATGAGTTGGTTGGTCATACTGAGGCTATCGTTGGCATTGCGGGCGTTAGTGAGCTTTAATAAAGGCACGGATCAGAAGCTAAATATGATTTTCATGCAGGTGATAACGCAGATGTATTATCAGAGCTCGTTTAGCACGTTGATTGCTGCGGTCCGTTAGACGCGGCGCGGCCCCTTTAAATGCAATCTCCCGCGTTCCAAGTTAAGCGGAAGCAGGAAGCCGTCTTTTCTCTATTTAAGCGCGCCAACAAAGACTGTCACTGGAGGTTTATTTGTACTTTCATCCAAAGTGCTACAGCGCCTGTTTGGTGTTTTTCCTGCCGTTCACCTTCCGTAACATCGTCCGGAGAAGATGCCAGAGGAAACGTCTTCCGCGTCCAGCTCGGGGAGGTAAGAGCGGCTCTTGGTTTCTCACGGTAGTTTCTGTAACCGACGACGGGAAAACACGGCTAGCTAGCCTTTAGCTAGACGCGGCTAACGTTGGCGACCTTGCATGTTTGGCGTTATGCTGTTAATTGTCTAGTTATGATATGCAAATGTGAATCCAGTGACTATTAAACAAGTGGACAGTGAACTTTTCTCTGACGGGGGACGCGAGCGTCGTTCACGTCAGTCACCTAAGCTAATAGGCTAACATCCGTGCTAACAACAACAAAGCCGTAGCTAAAGTCGGTGAGCAAACCGGGAAAAGTTTAATGTTGCTGTGGTGAATGAGTTGTGCTAAGTTGCTGTGTCCTCGACTCATCGTGAATTTAAACTTTTACAGCGGGGAAGAGAAGCCGTGCTCATCATCATCAGCAGCAGCAGCAGCGGACAGGTCAGTATATTGCACAGCAAACTCTGCGAGCAGACACGTGTCTGTGTGTTTCACTTCTTTGCAACAAATACACAAAGATCCAAGTTTGACCAAGTTGAATTCTAAATTTTTTTTTTTTTTTTTTTTTTTTCAATTTGTTCACAGAAATTGTGAATGTTCCCCCATTTTTTTTTTATGATTTTACCGCGGGAAAATGGAAACTGTTGATGATGTGCTACATACATGTTAGAAAATGCATAATCAAATTTAAACAACTTAAGTAGTCGTAATTTTATTACATTTATATTTTTATATTTTTCAACAGAATGATAAAGTTGTATTTACGTTTGTATGGGCCATGGCTTTCTCTGTATTTGTTCTGCTTTAGTTTTTTCCTACAATCATGCTGTGTCTTAATAGGTTAGGTAAAGTGTGTGTGTGTATGAGCATGTCAGTGACCTCACATAATTTGGCCAAACAGTCAAGGAAACTAATGTTTGTTCTGCTGTTTGTAGTTAGATACAGACAGAAGCAACAAGTTAGTGGTGAAAACCAGTGTGTGTATCTGTGGTAGGTGTTTAGTGGACGTTTGGTTATCATATCAATCTGATCTATGGACTTATCAGCCCAGGGAACCTAGAATTCAATAAAACAAGAGTAAGCCTGTCTCTATAACGGTAATAAACTTGGAATTTGAACATAAAGTAAGTTGGGGGACAGTCCAATATATTTTCTACAAAAATACAGTTGAGGTCACCATCCAAACAAATACATTTCTATTTAAAATTTCTATGCAGCTCTGTTGATGTCATGGAGGAGGCAAAGAAACTGATTGGTACAGGAAACCGGCATCTAGTGATGGGAGATGTTGTTTCTGCTGTCACGGTCTTCCAGGATGCCTGCAGCATGCTGTGAGTATTTAAAAGAAAAGGTCTTATTCTGCCATGTGTATTTCAGTTATCATTATCAACATTAACCAGAGGATTTTGCAGATGATTGATTGTTGCAGCCTAAAATATCTCAATTTATAACACTTTTTCTAAAAACAAAGTGATGGATGTTGATGTTAATAATTTAAAATAATTAAAAAATGTTTCAGTTGCAACGTCAAATTTCTGGAGGGATAAGTTGTCATCTAAGGATGCTTCATGTAAAAGTTTCTCTACATTGTCTTTTTGCTTATAAAAATTTATGTTGTATCTGAAGTGTACATATACAAGGATTTCAGATGGTATGATTATAACAATGTTTCAACAGCATTCACTGATTTATGCCGATATCTTTGATCCTCTCAACTGATCCACTCAGCACTTGATTGTTGTCTTTCTGCCAGCGCTGCGAAGTATGGGGACACTGCTGACGAGTGTGGCGAGGCCTTCTTTCTGTGTGGGAAGTCCCTGTTGGAGCTTGCCAGGTTGATCTACCTTAAATTGCTCATCTTTAAAACCTAGTTTTCACTGTAAACCAGATGGTTTTCTATAAGGTTGCGACAAAGTTGATTAACGTAGCGTCACTGTATCATTTTAGCTATTTAAAATTATTACACTCTTTTAGAATATGTCCTGGCTGTTACTAAAACCACTATTCAGTCCAAAGTTATAACACTGACGTTTCTGAAAATATGACAGTCATGTTCTGTTTTGGTTAGGATGGAAAACAGTGTCCTTGGCAATGCCCTGGAGGGGGTCCCAGAAGGAGGAGAAGAAGAAGAAGAGGAGGAGCAGCAGCAGCCAAATAATTCAAATATTGAAAGTGCAAGCAACCTTGATGGTTAGTATCCGATTTGTGACTAACAGCGTTCCCTGGTTAAGGGAATTCGCCTTGGCAACCTCTTACATAAGTGATTTTCCTGATGAGAATTTTTATTGCTCAAAATCAATCATTTTCAGAGTTGTCAGTTAAATCCTTTTAACCTCCCAGCTTTCAAAATGAAATTTAAGAAACTGTCTGTCACCATTATTAGAGGAAAGTACAAGTCAGCACGGTTCAGCTGTCTTTTGATGTGCCAGTGCATTGTCACACAAGGAATTTTTTGATACAGTCAAAATGGGTTGACCCCTAAGGTCACAAATTGTCCAGAAAGATTAATTTTAGTATATTTAACTTATCCATAAAGTCATTTGTCTTCTGCCACTTTGGTGCAGAAAAAACTAGGGAAGAACTACGAAAGCAGGTGTACGATGCAATGGCTGAGGAAGTAACTGATGCGAAGCGGAAGTCTGAAGATCAAAACAGCGCTGGTGATTTTAAAGAAGAAAATTGTGTGGCGAATTCCCCAGTGAAAAATGTGATGGAATCGGATAATCCCTTGGAATCCACTGTGAATGTGGAGCTAAGGAATTTAGCGCAGGGAGCTCCAAGTGCATCTAAGAGCTCAAGTGCTCCTGTGAACGGTGTAGCGGAGAATTCACCTAGAAAGGAAACTCTGACCAAGAATGTAGAGGCTTCAAAAGAGCAGAAGGGAGACGTGGCTAATGCAAATCCAGAGGGTGGAAAAGACGAAGATGCAAAGACAGAGGCTGAACTGGAGGAAGAGGAATCAGAGGGCAGTAAATATTTGAATGCCGAGCACCGTTGGTGTGCGTTGGGTGTAACACAGTCACAGTTACCCGTAACCGGTGTTTGAAATGGTGAAGGGGGGCACCTTAGTAGGGGGTTAATGAACTGTAGTGACACTTATCCACTAACTAATTCAGTTTCTACTTCATTCACAATTCTGAAAAATGATATCAATGTAATTATAAAACTGGTGCTTTCACAGATGAGGATGATGAAGATGATGATGAGGATGGAGAAGAAAATGGACAGGATAAGGTGAGTCTCGTCAATGGCGATATCTTGGGAAATACCTATGAATATTTCTGCGTTTTGGGTGTGACGCTCCCCCACCTAAAGATGCCCTTTCTACTTTCCAGGAAGAGGATGAAGTTGGCAATCTGCAGTTGGCATGGGAGATGCTGGAAGTGGCTAAAGTCATCTTCAAAAGGTACAAACGAATATTTTTTTATCTCTTGTCTATGTATACCAGCACAATATAAATGAATTCACATTAATTTGACTAGAAAGTTTTATGATAAACACAAATGATGATGTAGATTACTTTAAATGTCCCTGCAACCTCAGAGATCCAGACCTATAGTACGTAATATTACTAAGGGCCTCAGCTTGGGCAAAGCTCTTACATTTAACGTTTCATTTCCACAGAAAGGAAAACAAAGATGACCAGCTGCTGGCAGCCCAGGCATATCTGAAACTCGGTGAAGTCAGTGCTGAATCAGGTATGTTCCAGCAGCAGACTGGTGATTGATTTCCACTCTGACACAGTGACATTTTCCCTCCCTTTTTACAAAATGTGCATTCCTTTGATTCTCCTGGAATCTGAAATTGATTTTAATAGTTTGTACTTATGTGTGGGTTTTTTGTGTGTGTGTGTGCTTTTGGTTAAATAAAGTAGGAAAGTGACATGGCTGGATTTATGCTGCAGGTGTGATTGGGGGAAATCTTTTAGTCACCATTAGATATCGCCACAGTTTATTTTAAAAAAATGCCTAGTTTGAGCAGAGCTCTCTGCATTTCCCCCAGGTAACTACCCCCAGGCACTTGAAGACTTCCAGGAGTGTCTTGCACTGCAGCTCAAGCACTTGCCTCCCCACAGCCGACTACTGGCTGAGACCCACTATCATGTCGCCACCACTCTGTGCTACATGGATCAGTACAGCCAGGCCATTCAGCACTACAACAGCTCAATTAGAGTCATTGAGACACGCCTGGGTAAGGTTTTGTCTGGACCCTTCTGTTTTCAGAACTGTAGCTGCCTCATCATATTTTCAACATGGTAATCACAAATCATTGTCTATGTACAGCCATGTTGCAGGAGGTGATAGATGCTGCAGAAGGAGAAAACTGTGCAGCAGAAGAGAAGAATGAGATGGCAGAGCTGAAACAGCTTCTGCCTGACATCAGGGAAAAGGTGGAGGATGCCAAGGAGAGCCAGAGAACAGCCAGCACTGCCTCCCAGGCCATTCAACAGACACTAGTGGGTACACAGGGACATGCACTGTAGTCTGAAAAATCACCTAGCGATTAGTTAGTGAAGCCGTTTACTGTGAAAATACACCTGGATAGTGTTGTAGGGAGCACACTGACCGGGTGACTCTTGCAGGGTGGTGCCTCAACCTCATCAGCATTCCAGTGTGAAAATGGGGGTCCTTCCACATCCTCAGGATGTGCAACAACCAGCCAGGTAAAGACATGGAGAGTTCATTGTCAAATTTTGTTTTTACAGGAGTCATGCTATCTAAAATGAATGCCTCCCCCAAAAATAAAACGAAATGTACAGCAATTAAACTTTTTTTTTTTTGTTAGATTCCCATTAAATCATCTGACAGTGCGTCGTCTTCTAAAGCAGTGTCAGACATCTCTCATCTCGTCCGGAAAAAGGTAAAGCTCACTACTTCTAATATGTCTGATTTCCAACTTCATACCTACAAGATCAGGAGCCTGAGTCAACTGCCACTCATTTTTGCTCTCCACCCCTGCACTATGGGGGAGAATAGTAGGGGATCAGATCATCTGATTTGACTGTGCCCATTCACTTTATTTTGCAAGGTTTGTGTGCTTGCCTGCTTTGGTTATTGGTAATTTGGGATGGCTTTCTCCAAATGCTTTTAAGCTGGTGTGCTGTGAGTTTGTGTAGTGAGTGAAGTGTGGCTTGAATTGTTGACGTAGTGTAGCTGTGGCATGTGCATGTGTGTAAGTGATTGTGTTGTGGCAGAGCTGGGTAGAAATTAAATCTTCATCTGGTCTGACGCGTTCATGATGCAATCCTTTTACAAGTGACTTCAAGTTACTGGTGGCACCTCCCTAATGACCAGTGTCCCTCTTCAACATGACCTGAAAGGCTGTTTGCATTGAATGGTTGTATAGAGTCGTTGAGTCTTTTCCTCCCCTTTTCCGGTTTTGTTTCTACACAGAGGAAACCAGAGGAGGAGAGCCCAGTAAAGGACACTGATGCTAAACAAGCGAAACAGGAAGCCACAGTTAATGGCAGTGGTGACTCTAGTGCCAGCAACGGCAATGGGGTCCAGGAAAGGAAATCACAGGAGGCGAGTGATAGGCTTATGTCTTACGTACTGCTACATCTGCAGGACGGCTTTTAGAAAAAATACGGTTTTCACAGTGATGCTCTGCCTAGACAGAAGGGAAAGTTAACCAATCGGGAGATGATTATGGCTTCCAGTGGACTTCCTGAATATAAATTCTTACTGGAAGTTTTTTAGTTGATGTAAGTGGACATGGCAGTGTGTATCTCACAGCCTAAGCAAAACTACAGAACTGCAAAAAGGTGGGTGGATGAAATCCTGTGTAATGTCTCCATCACGCAGGTTGACAGATGAACAGACTTCACAGCTTCTCTTTAATTTGTTCGCGTGAAGTGGCTTTCGTATGTACTGAAGCAAACAATGAAACTATATACAGAGTTCCCATAGCAGCAACATATGTTAATGTTATGTAACGTTAAGCAGCAGTTAATGTTTCTGTTTGGTTTAATTTAAAGTTATCATCTGTCTCTAAATGTCTGTTGTCCCTTTGTAAAAGGGGAGAGGAAATTGTCCAGTTTAAAGATCTGCAGTAGTGAAAACTCTTAAGAGCTATATACAACAAATGCACTCTGAATATTTTCTTTGCTACTAAAGAATTGTGTTTTTCCTAATGTTGCATTACGCTTGGATTTCTTTGTTTTCTCCAGTCTCCCAACCAGTCTGCCTCGGTCGAGTCTTCAGCGTGACCGTCCACGTGCAGTTCCTGATCTTCAAAACCAGCAGAGCATGCATGGCCAGCCCCTTATTCACCTTCAACAATTTTGTTTCTGTAAATACGATCCATTTTCATAGATTTGTCTGTCCAGTTTTGTATACTTGTAGTAAAAGAATAAAGAATTTGCATCTGTAAGCCTTTATCACCAGTCTTTGGAAACTTTATACAATTGTGACACAGGCAAAAAGCGAATGCATATTGCAGCTTGTCGAGGAAATAAAACGTGCACTCATAGTTTAGCTACAGTGATTGAAACTGACCCACATTTTATTAATTCTCAATTTGTAATGAGTTGGGATCTTTTTTGTAGTATATAACACATTAAATTAAATATCAGTTAATTACAGGCTAATCTGAAAATGTAGATTATAGGCACTTGTGAGTTAATTGCAACTGTACAAAGTGTAATTTTAACACTGCACCTAAAATCTTTAACAGTCTAGTTTTGCATAACTTTTTCTTGCATGGTAACTTTAACAAAAGAACCTCATTTACACTTCTACAGAGTTTTAATATAGCATAACAGATCACGTATCTGACTGTAGAGATGTCTCCATATTATCGAATTGATGGGCTTTATCTATGGGCGGAGTGTCTTTGCGATCAGTGAAAAGCAGCGGTGGGAAGAGTTGGACTGGGGAGCCAAAGCTGGCACAGCTTGATTTCCATAGGCCGACAAAGAGGAGACCTGTTATGTGACATGAGGTATAACAGCATTAGCACGTTTAAAAGCGTGCACTTTATTTTGTACCTTCACAATTTGAAGTCCACGTGCTTATTGTTATGGACAGTGGTTTAGTGTTGGTCATGATCAACAAGGACGCTGCAGAGCTGCCTAGCAGTCAAATGTCCATGCTGAACCTTATCCAGCACAACATTAAAACCACCAGGTGGTAGTAATGTTGTGGTTGATCAGTATACACTGGTTTTTCAGCATAAAGATTACACTCAAATCTTGTAACATGACCAAAGGGTGACAACACAATGATGCAAAAAAGTTTAATCTACAGTCAAGTGTTCAGAAGGTTCCTTCGTAACATACCACAGCTGGATATTTGTAGCGCCCAGCAGTGATGAGGTCAGGCTTTGCCGCAGTCTGTGCGTCTTCATCTCGGCCATTGACCAAACGTACACACAGCTCCATGTTGCCCACCTTAAGTTTACAAAACCGCACACAGTCATGCAAATAATGGACAATCTTAAAACTGAAGCTAAAATGTCACACACGCTTCACTGTTTTTTTTTTTTCTCAAACATCTCATCGTTGAGTAACACACATTGGTGATGTACTGCTGTGTGTAGACATTTGTACCTGAGGTATTGAGTTGAGCTGGGCAATGCTCAATGAAGGTCTAACAGGCAGACTGCGCACTGGCACCTTCCAGAAGCCACTACGTAGCTGTCATGACAGAGAAAAGATTAAAGGTTTTATTGATATAGGTTTCTCTGCAAGCCAGTGTATGAAAGTCAGACATCGTGTAATGGTTAAACTCTTGGTTTGGGCAAAAAATGCAAATGTATATGTTCCAATTCACTGCATATTCTGCCCGGTTGTGTTTACTGCTGTGGGTGCACAGGTTGTAAAGTCTTTAAATTATCACATTTCAGGAGAAGTTACCCACAGCTTTCGATAGATAGATAAAGTGTCTGTTTATCACGACACACGTTATTTCGCCTCCACATTTTTTACAGCGTGTCATGTCATTGAACGTGCAGGTTGACCTGATTGTGTTGATCAAAAAGTTCCAGTTGTGTCCAGCCACACGACACCAGTTTGAGGACTTCCTGATTAGAAACGTCCAGATCTTTTGCAGCCTGCACCTCAACCACCAGACAGAGGGAGGCTGACGGCTGGATCCTACAATAACGAGCACACGGTGACTGCAGGAACGTCATTTGTTGTTGCACTCTAACTTTACTTAGCCTGGTCGGTCACTTGATATTCGATTATCACTGAACACCTCGTCCTCTCTCCGTGTTCCCCTCACCT
Source organism: Channa striata (assembly GCA_033026295.1). Lineage (NCBI taxonomy): Eukaryota > Metazoa > Chordata > Actinopteri > Anabantiformes > Channidae > Channa > Channa striata. Next base: position 5,510,110 of record CM065179.1, on the reverse strand, counting down.
TGGTACAGGCTGTTTGACTGCGAACAGGGCATAGTTCCTGTGCTTGTGGGCGTTGGGAACAGACCCTCCCAGCAGGCACCGGACAGGGGACATCAGCGTCAAGGATCTCACTTCATGACCCTCCGAGTAGAGAGCTGCCACGAGGCACAGCGCCCTCTGAGAGACATCAACCCCCATCACCAGGTCAAAGAAAACCACAAACCCAGCTCTGAAAACACCAGAGAATGTTATTAAGTTTAATTTCAAGAAAGGTAAGTGCACCAAATATAAATGGAGCATACGGCGTGATTAGTGTGTGGCTAAGTCATGATTCACACATGTAAACTGCCTGTTTAATCTACTGTGAATATGTAATGTGGAGAAATATACTGACGCAGGGTCATAGGGGGCTGGACCCAAGTCCGACAGGGGGTCCATTATGGCTCTTTCAAATGGAGACGACATCTGGAGTTAAGAGTAAGATTAAGATCAATGACTTGGGCGTTTAACATCCAAACTATATTGTATTGACATGTTTAAAGTTGTTAATTGTGTACCAGCGTAGGATGGGTTTTAGTTTGGAGTTTGTGCAGAGGTGGACGATGCCACCCATCAGGCCTTAGAGCTTCTTTGCTTCGCTCCATCTCTGCCCGTAGACTAATGATCTGCTGGAGGTTCTCCTGCTGAATCAGGTCGAGCTCAGTTGTCGCTGCTGCTGGAGGACGCACCGAGACACCATAACATTACAAACACTGACATGTATGCTGACATGTTAGAGTAGGCTGAGGAACATGGTTGACATTATATTTGCTTTGTATTCAATTAACCGTATGGAACTATAGTATTTCATCCGTCGGCTCACAAGACTCGCCAACCTTCGTAGTTACGGTGCTTGCCCCTGGCCAGCTGCATCCTGAGGATCTCCTCCTCCAGTCTCTGATTCTCCTGCTCCACAGCCAGCAGCTCCCAGCTGGGACCACGGCGAGGAGGCTTCACCTCTTGACACGTGAACAACACTAATGCTGGCTGGAAGGTAATTTACTCAAGTGTCATGTTGTATTTCTCCTTACGTGTTAGTGTAAATGTGATGCGTTCCGGGCAATATAACAAAATCACAGAAAATTAGACTGGAAAAATTAAGCTGAATAAACTTATCAACAGCTGTGTTGCCAGATGTATTCAGTGACAAGAACCGCGTGTTTTCTCTTCAGAATCTCTCTGATTCTTACTCTTCTTCCTGTCCATGGCGGCTGCTGCTGGTGGTTCCTCTCGAGACTTTGGGCTTCTGCCTGCAGGTCAATCATATGTGCCACTATGGCTGGGTCTGACCCCCCTGATTGCATGTATGCATGACGCAGGGCTCTGCAACGAAAAAAAACCCCAACTTATTCACACTCACGCAGGCAGCTCTGTAGAACAAATTCATATCTGCTTGTAAAGAGCTTGGTTTCCTAGTGGCGACCGGTGACATGGTGAACCTGCATTCTGGCTTGTTTTTCTGCTTCTTATAGGCTTTTTTTAATAAACCACACTTATAGAATGCAGGTACATACTTTATCTGGTTGGAGAGAGGGCCGTCGACTGAAGAAACGAGCTTGGAATCAACAACATGCATCTTTTCGTTCTTGTGTGGCTCTGGCTGATCAGCAGGTACAGAGGCCTGTTGCAAACTGAAAAGAAAATGAAAAAATCTATTCCGTCTCATTTAGATCATACTGTGGCATCTGTGGAAAGCCTCCTCTCGGCCATAGAAAATGTAATTTATTCTATCTTAAATGTTGCAATAATGAACTTCCCAGGCACAACGAAAAACATAATTGATGCTCTGAGTCATCCAGCAGCCACGGAACAAATGGATTTCACTAAAATTCCTCAGATGCAGCAATATTATATTTATTCAAATTTTTTCAGATACAAATATCCTAAGAGATGAACAATATATTAACTCTTTGTTTTATTTATGCCTCACTGTAAGTGGTTAGAAACTGATATATTTCATGTTGGATCTGCACTCACCGGCCATTTTATTAGGTACACTGTTTTGACCATCCTACTTAAATTGAGTGAGGGAGCCAAAACTTTAGACCCACCTCGTCTTATAATAAACTCCAGTGATGCTCCACCCCCCACTTTGACCTCAATAGTAAACATAGAGTCGAATTATCACCTTTCTGGCAGTTTCAAAAACTTTGAAATTATAATTTTAAAACATTTTAAAATTTGAATTCATTGCAGAGCTGCTATATTAGTTTGCATTACATTGTACAGGTGTACCTAATAAAGTGACCAGTAAGCGTATATTCATTGGTAGAGTTGTTTTTGAGCAACACAGTAAACCTCTTAATCCTTAATATATTTCTTCACTTTGTAATTAATGCTTAGAACAGCATAAATAATATCTGAGTGTTAGCACGTCAGGCTGCCATAAAGTACATCTAAACATTTTAAAAGAAATAATTTATCTTTTCCAGATTATTTAAAATCTGTGATGAGCTGTCATAGTAAGATTTCCAAAGTACAATAGGAAGCCTTCAAAGTTGGTGTAAAGAGCAGCACCATGTCAAGACAAAGCACGTCCGCCGACACGTACTGTAATGCGCGGAGATGTTCAGACAGTTGTTGCAGCGTTTCCTCGTTCCTCTCCTCCTGCTCCCTGAGCTCCAGCAGCAGATGTTCCAGATGAGTTGTGTTGCTCTGCTCAGACAGGGCACTGACCTGATGGGTGAGCTCTGAGATAAACACACAACCACGTGTTTGTCCCATCAATGGAGACTGACCCTACCTGCAACCACTCGTGAACTTATGAGCTCATGACTGTGTAAACAGATTCATGATTCCCCCAACAAACACACACACACACACTGTCCCTGACGTTGACATCATGACATTTTGAGATGATAAATCCTGAACATGCGACTTCTCACACTTTGCAGGACATCACTGCACTTTGAAACTGAGCATTGTTTCCTCACCGTCTCTCTGCTGCTCCAGCTGCTGGTGCTGAACCCGGATCAGGGCCAGTTGGCGCTCATGGAGGGTCGCCATTTCCCTCATCTGCTGCAGTCTCTCGCTGTGACCCAGTTGACGCCCACTCTCCTACGACCATGTTTATTAATGGATAGGTTTTCTGCACTGCATTGGATCTTTTAACATGTTACGTCACGGACCAAAATGATTCACGTCACCCTGAGACCCAGTGGGTTTTTTTTTTATGTTTTCGTCTTTACCTTGAGTGACCAGCGACACACTCTGATGCCACCGGCCACAGAGTCGGTTTATTATTAAAGAGATTTACCATTAGAACAAACGTGAGCCACTGTGGAACCTTGACATACGTTAAAGTCACCCAGTGCTAAATGAGCTGTGTGGCACAGCGACGAGAACAAAGAAAACTTTACACTGTGTAGGTAAGAAAAGCCTGAGACAGGAAGCGTAGGGTCCACCTCAGTGTCTGTGCTCCTCTTTGACCACCTTGACATGTTCTCTTCAATGGATGTTCTCAACTTGTGAAACTGAAAAGGAAGATGCACATCATTTGATTCATACTGTAAACGGAGCGTTAATTTAAAAAGCAGCTTTAAATACTTGCGTGTGTGTTGGTTTATCCACATAATGAAACGCCCTGCTTACTCAGAAACTGTTTTTCCAATGTGTCTTGACTGATGATATTCAGACATGAATATTTAATCAAAGGCAGTGAAATGCCTGCAGTGCTTCGTAACACAACAACAAAAATGCTCTTAAAGAAATTGTTGCACTGAGGTCTTTATGGTTGTAGGGTTCTAATGAATTATGTGTGTCTTCTTTACAGTGTGATATATATATATATATATATATATATATATATATATATATATATATATATATATATATATATATATATACAGTACATATGAACCATAGTGGGATTAAACTGCTGCTTTTGTCATTGTGGTTGAGCTGTAGACAGATGGAGAAAGTCGGCTCGGGCGGGTCGGTTCGGTTTTACCTCCTTGGTGAGATTTTGCAGTGCGGCACTGTTGGTCTGACCCGTTGCTGGTTTGTTCTCGTTTCTCCCTGACTTTGGCTCAGCATCGACGCCTCTCATTCGGACGTGGCTCCTTTGCTGTCCTCTCATCTGCACACACACACAAGTAGACAGCCAGCGTGTTTTAAAGGCATCAGAACTCGCTGCCATCACCTCTGTCTGCGTCACCCACAGGTAAATGTGTAGCTGTCACTTCCAGTTCGTCAGATAAACCAGCTCAATTGAATGCAGTCCAATAGAGCAACCCTGCAATAAATCCAGCCTTTTAGAGCATATAGTGTTTATTTAATATTGGAATTGCAGGGCTGGCATTTTCTTGGGTGGGAAACTGTTTAGATCGTAGATTACAATATGTTCAGTCAAATAATTGTTCAAAAAGTTTTGGTCTAACTAAATTAACTAAAATTAAATTTATGGGCGTATCATTAAAACAGGATACGAGTATTGTGTTAATAAAAGTAACGATTCATTAAATTGCAGTTTGCTCTACACGTTACTTGGTACATGTAGAAATGCATTTCAATTATTCATACCTTACAAAAGAGATCCATACGAAAGTTGATAAGGCAGGACCAAAATTTACAACCACCTCATAAAAGAAAATGACACAAATCTCTTCAAAATTAAAAATAGCTACATGAGTTGAGTGTGTATGTGAGAAAAGTGAGAACAAAAGTTCAAAATAGATGTATTCGAGTCAGATTGGTAAGTTCATGAAGAACGATAAAATATATCCTCATGTGTGAGAAAAATATAGTTTATAGTTTTGATGCATGGATGCAAATCCCTGATCTCACCTGTGAATTCTGGTGGGGTCAGTGACTTTGAATCATTGCTAAATGAATTGTCTTAGTGCTGGAAAATCAGGCCTGATGCACAATTGCTTCTACCTACACATTTTCCAGGAATCCTTACTGTATCACAAAGCCTGTGTGTGAGTGTGTGGGTTCATTGTTGTGTCTGCACTATGGTCATTTTTAAGGCCATTGTTAAACCTGCAAGATTAGAGTATAAAAATAGTTTTAGAGAGTCACAATAATTGGCACAATAATTTCATCTTTTTATGCACCTACAGCCTTAAAATCACAATGTTTTCTAATGATTTGCCCATAGAAGTCGTTGCATCTATCTGGTCACGTCGGTGGTTTTCATGGTTTCACACAAAGCAACCTTTTAGCCTGCCGACTTCCTTACCTGAACGAGCTCAGGGCTTCTCGCTTCTCTTGGGTCGATACCTCCACCGCTATTTCTTGGAACACCTTCAGAGCCGTGTCTTTGCACGCGAAGGTCCCCAACCTCGCTCCCGATGCAGAACAGCGCTTTGTGTTTCCCCAGCAGCCCAGCGGAGCGAAACACCATGTTACAGTCTGCACAGATCAATGCCTTTTCCATCTGGTATCAAAGCTGGTGTTTTTTACAAAAAGTCAAACTGGGCTGCGGAATGAGCAAAAACAAAGCTTCTGCAAGAAAGTCAACGTAAAATAAAAAAAAATTCAGCTATGAGAATAGCAGCTTAACCATAAACTGAAATACTAAAAAGTTGAAAAAGCAACGTTACATCCATAAATACTGTAAAATAAACTTAAACAGAATGTTCAGTTCATTTAACGGTTGTGAAACAAGTTGGGTTTGTTCCTTTAGGGCTGAGTTGCTGCTTCCCATGTTTGCTGGCAACTGTCTCCATGCCAGTGAATTTGTTGTTAGGGTGTGATGAGTTCCCTCTGCCTGTCCCCTTTTTACCATCAGTTATTTGATTTAGCGTGTACATTAACTGTAAAGCAGTTCTAGATCCATTTTTATTACATCACAGTGAACTTACCGTGCACAGCAAAATACACAAAGGGACAGATTGATAATCTCACATATGTGACGAGTTGTAATCTGACTGTGTGAACATTTTGAAAGCAAACCGAAAACACAGCCGCATCCTCACTGCAACAACCGTGAATATACGTGATTTCTAATCAGCCAAACTCTCTGTCGTAGCAGGTTAGGAGCCACAGGACGAGCAACAGTAAGAGAAGGTGAAGTGAAAAATGATACCTGGCACAATTCTTTATTCACACAACGCTGCATTCAGAAAACATACAGACGTGCTTTTGACTCGTGATTATGCGTGGAGCTGAGCGTTCTTACCGATGGATCAGACAATGTGAGGGACGACGCATGGCAACTGCAAGTTGAAACAAGCCTGGTGAGGATTTGCAGCGGATTCAGTGTCAGGTGTCACGTGACACCTGAATCCATTCTTCTGGATTACATGGGATCCAGCATGAAGAGGAGGGTGGCAGTGGGCTTTGAAAGATCACTCCCAGTTTAAAAAAGCATCAAAACCATGACCTAGATTATTGTTATTATTATTATTAACAGTCACATTTGTGCATCCATTTCCAGCTGTACACTGTTGCTGCTATCCTGTATAACTCGTAATTGGCAAATGATTGTGGCTCCTCTTGGAATTCCAGTGATGGAGCATCCGTGGTTACTCTGGTCCAACACTGTCCATATGTTTCCTACTGTCCATTTGAATATTCATAACATGGCTTATTTGAAATTCTCAGACTGCCTGGTGTTCTTTCACTCTCAAGTGAACACTCCAAGAGGCTGACCGCAGCTGTGCAGTGGAAGCATCTGCTGAAAGGGCCTCGGTCTCGGTGAGTATATTCATTCTGACAACTTGATGTGAGACGGAGAATAATCTGACCCCAATGACAGTCAAGCAAACGTGCGTGGTTAAAAAAAATGTTGTGGTTAGTAGCAAATACGTCTGAATGTCCAGACGTTAAGCTTTGTGTGCATTACACTGCATTATATATTCATATATAACTGGATTTGGGGGAATATGGTTCTTCTGACCAAACTAGTCCAAAATCCGCCCCGTCCAATGGGCTTTAATGACAGTTCTTACAGAAGATTCAGTGCTGAGCTCCATTATCGAAAAAAGTTGAATCAAATTAGTAAAATACCGTATTAAAACTGCTCCTGCTGGTAGCTGTGTCATTTTGCTCTTAACACTAAGACTGGCAGCTCCAGCACTGCAGCACTATATAGATTTCTGTCTGTTGCTGTCATGGCCCACATGCAACATTCTGGATTTGTATTATTTCAACGCTGTCATTGAGTCGCGGTAGAGAAAGTCTGATCCAAGGGAAAGTGCAGGAGGACGAGTCTCTAACCTACGCCAACCCGTCTGTGTGTCTGCTCGAGAACTCGGGAGGATCGTGGGGAACGTTTGATCAGATAGACAGAAGTTGATTTTATTGCGTCGCTCGTTTGAAACGCGTCTGCTGTATAAGAGCTATTCTGTGCTGTTGCTGCTGAATGTTTTATGGCTTCGTAACTGCGGAGAATCCAAGGAACAAACAACAAATGTTTCAGCACTTTTCAAGTGCACATGAGAGACTTGTTTCATACTCGAAAGATCATTTTTGGGTTGGATTAGCACCTTTAAACTGCAGTACTTATTCTTGGCAACGCTCCGGTTTTGGCACTCTAAATGCTTTCATCCTGGAAATTACTGAGAGAGTTCATGCATTACTATTGAAGATTAAGTGGGGAGTTTTTTTTATTTTTTATATCTCTTTATTTCAAACAAACACTTTTCACTGCCATTAGAGAGTCACGCTGATCTGGATGTCTGACTGTTGAACCACCTGCATTAATATTTCTGTGTGATAGTCACATCAAAGAAATAAAGTCATTATCTTGTTAGGAAACGATCCAAACTGATTCCAAGTGCTGCTGGTTTTTTGTTTTTTTCTTTTTCTTTTTGGGCAACGTTAAGTTTGTCATTTGTGTTTTTTAGAACGTACAGTGAATGTGTGAGAGGACAATTTGACGTATAGATCACTGTACAATATTAACAAAGGCATCACAGTTATTGCTCTTTTCTAGATGGTTAAGATGATTCCACTGCTTTTGGAATATATTTAAATTTGAATACATTTAGGCCAGCAAACAAAGTGAAAGCACTGCTCTTGGAATTGTGCCGATGACTTTGAAAAAGCGTTTTGGCTTTAATGAGTCTAAAACCATCATGAGGACACATATGACTGAAGAGAGAATGGAATATAAAAGGTCAGGAGATAGAAAGATCCTTTATTTTTGTGTGTAGAACGTCTCATGCCCTCAGTTATTCTAAAATTCTGGCCTCAGCTCTGAGGACGTCTTCCACAAAACCTCCCCTCAGGCCGTCAGGATAACAATCTTCCTCGGCCTTATCTAACACGTCGCCCCTCGTGAACCCTTTGCGCTGTCGTGGATGAACGGGAGAAGCGGTCGCAGCCAGCAAAACCCGTTTTGATGCGGACTGACGACTGTTTCGAGGTCGGCTTGAGCTCGGCAAAGTGACGCCGAGTGCGCTCGCTGCCGCTGATGAGCCCTGAAATATTCAGCATCCGTCCGTACATCTGACAGAGGGAGTGAGATGGAGTGTCGAGCACTTGAACTCCATTCTCTCTCCCACATATCTCCTCCTGTTCCGCAACACACACTCAACACTCACACATGCCAGTCCGTTGCTAAGCAACTGTAAAATAAAGCAGCGAGCTGTGATATGAGAGAGAGAGAGAGAGAGAAAGACTTCACAAGTACTGCAATCCACTACTGTTTGTTTGGCTCTGTGCGTGATCCCAGCACAGCTCTCGCTGCCCATCTGTGGATCTGTGGGAACTTGTGACTTCTGGTTCTCCGTCAGCTGCCCAATCAGCGTTGGCCCGGGTGTGGGGGGGGCGGGCCCAGTGGTTTCCTAGGCTACCTGTCTGATTGACGTCCGGCTTCCTGCAGCGGAGCGCGCGGCGGTGTGTCACTGATGCTCCTGCTCCCCGCCCCCCCTCCCACCCCCGCCGGGAGACTGTGGAGAAATCTGGAAGAGCACGGAGACGGAGAGGAAACGCAAGAGCAGGAGGAATGCGACCGCTTTAAAGTAATTGGTCTTGTTGGAAAGATGAAAGCTGGGGCGCTGGAAGAAGCCAGCTGAGGAGAGAGGAGAGGCAGGGTTCCTGGAGAAGGGGGGATCTGTTGGTAAGAGAAGCCCCCACACGCCACTTCTCACCTTGCCAGCGCAGAATTAGGGTCTAACAGGTAAACCGACGTCTGGAATGTGTGTGTGTGTGTGTGTGTGTGTGTGTGTGAGACACATTCTGTGTGTGCTGCGTGACTGTCGAGGGTCTTACTGTATGAATCCCGGTTTTACAGTACAGTTCTGCAAAAGGCTTTAGCTGACTCAAGAGCTGCCCGTCCGTATCAGAGCTAGGACGGTCACACTGATACATGAGCCGTGTCAGTGGTTTCTGGACTCCGGTTAACGCTGAGATCCAGGATTTCTGCGCTTGTCTACTGTATCTGCATAGGAGGAGGAGTATTAATTACATAACGCTCCATCTATACTTCGGTATCAGGGCTGTGCAGCATCACGCTGTCCCACCAGTCCAGGAAAAAAAAAAAAGTGCGGTTCTGCGTGTTTGTCCCGAGGAACCTGGAGGGACTCAACTTTAAGGGGAACCCGCGGATGTGGACGCGTGCGGTCCCGGTCCGAGCGCACTGGCGTGGGCAGAATGTGAGTTAACAAGTGGTCCAGGTGGGAAAAACGTCGAACTTCTGGTGCGTCGTGCCTTTTGTCGAATGAGTCCAGTGCACGTGTCGGGCTTGAACAGCTGTCACCGGGATTTCCCTGAAACCCCCGTTGGCGACTCCAGGTCAGGCGACAGCTGGCTCCCTCGTGCCCTCCGGACCCGGCTCTGTTCTGGTGGGGGCTTTTCTGCCCGGCCACCCGCCAACACCTCAAACACTTTGGGGCAGTTTGGAGACGAGCTGCGAAAACTTGTAATATTTTGTAACGTGCTTTTTGTCTTCGTGTTGGTGTCTGGGACAAAAAACTGGCCTGTTGGTTTGTAGTTAGTTTCCCTAATGACAAACTGTGTGATTTGTTTGGCTCAGGGGTGAAGATCTCCCTGCTGTCAGACATCTCAGATTTTTGCCTTAGATGATTTTTTGCATGTATTATAGATACATACATTTAACAGCTCTGGGACCAAAGGTCAAAACCCAGTCAATCAAGAAAAAAATGCCCAGTATTCACCAGTTTTAGCTCCTCAAACTTGAGACTTGCTGCTTTTCTTTGTCATTTTTGACACTCAACCAAACTTTACTGTGGCTGGGATAAAATAAACAATACAAATCTGTCCCACTGAGCTCTGTAAATATGTGGATTCCTTATGATTTTCTTGCATTTTTTTTTGACATACACGACTTCAGGATCTATAAAGCACGATTTGCCCTGGTTCACCGCCTTCTTTACAATGAGCTGCAAGTTATAGTAGTGCAAAAGAACTGTAAAGGAATTAAATTAATAATAAAATAAAATTGTAATGAAATGATGTAAAATTGGCAAAACCAATCAAAATCAGATATTATTAAAATTCTAATCGATATATTGGAAGTATTTGTTTGTAATAACAGAAGATAGAGGGGATGTTTTGCTTCCTCTGCATGCGACTGGAAACTACTCCTACTGAATGAGACATTTTTATTCCAACCATCTTGATGTTAACTGACTCACTCTGCTCATAAAACTCTGCTCCATCTTGTCAAGTGGAGCAGAACTTACCAACATGGCAGCCTAATAGCCGAAGAGCAAAACTCTCATTGGCTACCCATAGGAATAATAGGGCTTTGCTTTTGAAACGGTTTCTTATCACTGTGTCTAATTATTATAATCTGACTAAAGGTCTGCTACCAGTCCACACACTTAATTTAGCTACAGATCTGCAGAACGAATATCAGCCACGAGCTGCGATACAGGCTGCGGGTTTTCTCTTTGCCATCAGAGAACTCGTCAAGATATTCCATAGCGTTCGCTGCATTTGGAGGTGTTTGTGTCTGTAGAGCTGCTGCCTGTCTGCTTGCCTGCGTAGGAGGAACATCTCGTCTTCACAGCTCTCTGCAAATGTAAAGGTTTAGGGTTTGTTTCTGCTGTGTTAGACAGGGAAGGTGACAGAGGGAGAAAGGCGACGTGAGACAGGCCACGTTTGAGCCGGCATCACGGCGGGATTCACCCACAGATTCTCTGGGATGCCCCGAAAGCCTGGTCCTTCAAATCCCAAAGCCCAATAAAAACCCTGAATCGCCCCTTTGTGGGACCGACTAGTAATTAGAGTAAACTAGATTTGGCTGGAATTAATCATGTTTTGACGAAGCTTGTAAGATCACAGAATGACAGTGCGTCAGTGACAGCATGTAAGTGACAGTGTGTCAACAGGACGAGCTGTAATTAAGGCTTCTGAGGGCCTTAATTCTTCATTTCCAGGCTTTGTCTCAACTTGCACGTTCCAGTTTTGCTACACTGTAATAATCACTTTGACCTATATAAAGATGTCAGAGAACTTCACATTTATTTCTATAAAAACAAACATGGTAAAGATGCACAAAGCAAAAAAAAAAAAACAACAACAACACATGTCTAACAGAATATTAGACACAGTAGGAAATATGACTTTTATTGTCAGTTCTCGTTTTTTCCTTTGATAATTTGGCACATTCACACATTGATGTCACATGTCATGTTATAAAAACTCTGCTGGAATAGCAGATGATTCCACATTTGTAAACCTGAGTTGTACGTCTAAAGAAAAATTTAGAGATGCCAAACGAGCATCTATTAATTTCCACACTACAGGGTTTTGCCCCAGTGGCAGCCATCAAACAATACTGGCACAATACATCTAGTTATAAAAGGGAAACAGATTGGATATTAAAGTGTAATCTTCATTAATGACTGAGTGTGTTTGCGCTTGTATATAAAAATGATGCACACGATATTTAGAGCAATAGAAACCAGATGTTGTAGTTTTACGGTTTTAATAGATACAACAATATTGTGACATATTATGTAGTTATTCAATTACAGGATGTCGATTAAAACTATATAATTTAAAGTGTTTAACTGATGTGGAATTGCCACGTGTATTCCTGCACATTTGGTGTAAATGGTTCGATTGTGTCCAGCTGGAATTACAGGCTGGATGTACAGCCTGTATTAAACCATTTCATTTTTTGTAGCCACAACATGTTTGTCGTGATGGACATCGGGTCAACGTGAGAAAAATGTGATGATCGACAGATTTCAGATCACACAGCTTGTTAACTGCAGACTGGTTGAGAGGGAGCGTGTCGACCCTTGTCCTCCACCACATTTAAAACCACTATGTGGTTTTAAGGGTTAAGTCTGATCGATATGTGTCCAGATCCAGATCATTATCCGGTCTGGTTTTGAGGTTTCACAGTTTTTCTCCTGTGACCTAAACTGTATCACACTCTACAAGTCGGTGAGGTTCGGTTTTAACATCCCACAAACAAATGTAGTTGCTAAGCAATATCATCCGAGACCATCCACAGAGGACGCAACTGTATCAGTTGCCTGGCAACATTCGCTTCTTGAACATCCTTTCTAATATACTGATGACACACTGACCTGTGTCAGTAAAGCCAGGAGCAGTTTCTAGTACTTAGACTATTCATTTTATGTTGCCTCTATTGATTTTGGTGGAAGATGTGGTTTAGATGAATTTCATCTACACGTCTGATAAACAGGCTGACAGCATCACCCGATTCAAGAAGCATCACAGTTATATCACTGCAGCAACAACAAAGGAAACGACGTACACTGTAAATGAAAGTAATCAATCAGCAGCATTAATCACATTGAATAGTCGCATAACTAAAACCTCCTTTAGTCACAGGAAGAAACATTGTCGTCTCTGCGTTGTAAGAATGGAGCGTATAGGTTAGAGGATCTTTGTTATCGTTGTTACAACTATAAATATATATTGATATGTTTAGAAAAGTCTGACATGGAAAATCACCGCTGTTTTAATCTCATGGGTGACGCCAGTAAACCTCCATCATTAGTACAACCTAACGACAGGTCTAATCAACCAGACAAACATGATTTGTGTGTGACTGAATTAAATTAAGGAAGGTCGTGGTACAACTGGGGCCTCCTGACCTACGACACGTAGCAGCAGACGAGTCAAAAACAAAAGAAAAGTTAGATGGCGTTTTGTGTCTCTGAATGAAGTCAGCGTTGATAAAATCATTCCTAAGTGGTGCGGTTTCCGACAACCGTGCGCCTGTGTTACTGTATGTGTGTTTGCTTTTCTGCCCGTACAGTTACTGTATGGTTGCATCATTCTAGGCCGGATTATGAAACTGTGAGAAATGTGCAGCGAGGGCAATGAAAGAGTGGGACAAAGGAGGCAAACAGGTTGTCAGGGACAGACTAGACCAACAAAGCCCGCCTGCCCGCCTGCCTTCCACAGTTTCTTTTGTGACATATTAATAACAACAATAAACAATATTTAATTCATCTGTCACAAATCAAGACAACAGCATGAAGAAATGACGCATCTGAGAAGACTTCAGTTCAAACAGACTGACTCACTCCCAACGACGAGCTGTGAACTGCTTCCATTATTGGACGTGTTCGCGTGTTAATCTGCGATCAAATGGCAGCAGCCCGTAATCAAAGTCTGTGATTGTTGTGCAGCTTTAAATCAAACACAGCACAGTTAGGACTCGCTGATATTTTTTATTTCAAGTTAGAGTCACAATAATCACTCATCAAACTACCTGTTCTGAGTAGAAACATATTTTTGCAGGTTGCAGGGAGCTTTTAGTTTTGCACTTAAAGAGCAACTTCACTAGTTTTCAACTTTCCTTCCGTGGCTCTAGTTTTGAGGAATAGATTTGGATGAATGTCATAAAATGCTTTTCTGTTTTCCCCATATTGAAATATTTCTATGCTTCTAGATGGGGTGGTTTTAAACTTGAATATTTCAAACATTTTAAACACGCAGCTGTTAGTAATCAACTCTGTTATTGTTCATTTTAATTTTAATTTTACAAATACTTACTCTGTAACTCACCATGAATCAAACTCACATATTTCTAAATTCCTTCCTGCCTGCATTTCATTGAGTTTTCTCGCCCCCTTTTTTTATTTTTTTAAATCTTATTGCATTTTGTCAGACTGAACCATGTTGTGATTAATCTGCTGCATTGTGATCTAGGTCGTACATCACAAAAGGGCAATTACGTCTCCAGCCTTGGAGTTTCTTTGTCACCAACTGTCACACAAACAAACAGAAGTGAAGCGTGCCCACAAACCACCGTCTTTTTTTTTTGTGTTTGATTTGATGCACATGGAAAAAAGAAATTCATCAGACTGATTAGATAAGAGAAAACAAAAGTTTAAATGTCAAAAAGAGTCAAACAAAACACAAAATTAGTTGCACATTTTTTAGTTTTCTCGTACTTGCATTTCAACATAAAGGGATCGCGGACTCTTTGCACCCGAGTGTTGGTGCGGTTTCAGCTCATGGTCGTGTTGGTGGCCTTCGTCACGCCTGTTCTTACACAATCGCATGGTTTTTGAGAACGACCTGCTCCTGGGAGATTTACACCCGTGCCATACATTATTCCTTCCATATCTAACGATTCTATCCATCTCTTCACTTCTTATTCACTGGCCCGTTAAGATACAGGTTTATTTATTCTACAGTCTCACATTCATTGCGTACAGGTGATCTCTCTCCATGTACAGTAACAAACCGTGGGATGATTTAGAGGCGGACATCTTTGGGCAATCACTTATTTTCAGTTTTATGTTTTTAATTAAACTAGATGACTTTGGAGAGATCTATTTTCACTTTGATGTTGAAAGACGATTGTTTAATAATCTTTGTTAAAAAGCCCAAATTAAATGAATCATGAAACATTCCCTTCCCAGGGGCGTACATTTTGCCAAGGATGAAATATGAGAAATTAGCTCCCTGGTCATAAAAGGACCCCCACCCCGGACTGAAAGAGACTCGAAACAACTACAAATGAAGCCTTCAAATCATCCTGGTCATGTCTTTTTGTTTCAGTTGTCCTCTGTCTCTATTTGTCTTTGGGTAATTAAGTACGTAGTTCTGGTCATTTTGTGTTTTTTCATGTGAATAGTTTGTCTGTGTCTTTTAACGAAGCCCTTTTTTTTTTTATTACCCTTGGAGCTGTGCCCCGTGGAACAGGGGAACCAGGAACCATCTATGATAATGACAAATATAATCCAAAGGAATGTCTTTATCGTGGCGCCAACCATGAAAGCAGCTATCGTAAAATAATCTTTGTATTATTGGAAAGAACGGCCCAGAGAACGGCTAATAATCTTGCAGAACTACACTTTGATTATGATCAGTTAACAGTTTGTTCCCTGTGCTGACAGTGGAGACAATCAGACAGTGTCTGTTAAGAATCAATACACTTTAGATCAGGACAAGCCATCAAAACACTTCAGTGAAGATCTAAAAATATGACTGCAGGGGTGGAAATCCACCTGACATGTGCCTCTGCATCTATCATCTGCCAACGAAAACCACCAAACCCACTGATAATGACTGCACTTTAGAGACAAAATGGAGAAACTGCAAATGACTGCCCAGCATGATGGATTATAGTCAAGCTCTGCTGGAATATTAGTTCTTTATTAACCCATATTTCCCATAGGATTTTTGTTTAATGTTTCCATTATGTGTGGGACCACGAGTCTTTGCCTGCGCGAGGCTGAGATGCTTTGGACTAACTGCTGACGTCTAACGTTAACCACGTGCATCGTATTGTCGCAGCCCGCTACCATCGTCTCGTATCTGTCGACGGGACGAGGTAAAGCCGCACAGATTCAGGTGAATGCGTTGGACATCGACAGTATGTTGCACTGAGCTTTCTCCCTTTTTTATAGTTAAAGGGTTTCTTTAAGTTTAAGGGTCTGAGGACATAGCGACACTTTACCGAAACCTCTTTTTTTTTCTCCTTTGGTCAGTTTGAGTTTTACTTGTAGTTGAGGAAGGATTTGGAATTTCTTAATTTGGGAACTAATCAATATGCAAAGACAACAAAACCCTTATAAGTCAGTTTAATTTGCATTTCAAATTCAAATTTCTCCTCTCGTTTTCTGATCTGCTGCTATTTCCTCTCATTCCCTTTCCTCATATCCTCTCCTTCTCCCATTGATGCTTCCTTTCCTTCTCCTCTCCTCTCCTCTCCTCTCCTCTCCAGCTCTGTAGGTTACCATAGCACCCGGGAGAGAAAAAGTCAACCCACACAAAGTCTCCTGCCTACCACTCATTCTCTTCCTCTCTCTCATTTATCTGCTATTGTCTTTTCCTTCTCTTTATACCTCATCTCCCGTGCTACGCCGCCTCTCCTGCCCCCCTCAGCGTGACACTAATACCAGGTTTTAAATTTTTTACATCTCAAGGTGGATTGTGTACATCTGTGTTCACCTGCCTGTGTGTGTGTGTGTGTGTGCAGGCCTGCATGCATGCATAGATGCTTTGGTTATGAATATGCAGATATGTTCTGCCCAATATGACAACTCAGCCTCACTCTCCACCCACACACACAGGATGCCCATGGACACACACGCTGACGCACACACACCAAAAATCCAGGAGAGGTCTTCTATAAAGTTGTTCTCGCTAATGTCTTCCGTCTTCTTTGTTGGTTTGTTTTCCGTCTGTCACGTTGAGCGGCCTGGGTACTTGTGTTCAAATGCGAACAGGGCAGATCATTGTGCCCGGCGTGCGTAAATGTTTGAGTGTGTGTTTGTGTGCGTCTGAGAGCGGGTGAGTCATCCGAGAGCCTTCCCCACCATTAGCCAATTAGACGGGGTGGTTTGGGGTTGCCGGTGGACAACAGCTGTAAAGGCCAATTTATGTGAACGTCAATATATGAACAGCAGACGCGTGTATCTCAGTTTTGTAAAGTCCAGCATCACTAATTTGTCTCAGAGAGCTTTAACATTGAAAAACTTAAAGGACGCCTTCACTGATTTGGAACTTGCATCTTTTGGTTCTAGTTTGGGTAGGACACATACATAAATATCATTGAACCTCCCATTGATTCCCTATATTAAAATATCTCTGTACTTTTAGCTTTAAAATACCTCCCGATGACATCACTTGGAGGATCCTTCAATCAACATGTCGTGTTGTTGCTCACACTCACTATGGAGTTTGACATTTTGATCAACCTGCTTTTCCTTGGTTCCTCCAGGCGACATCATCTGAACTCCTAATGAAAAACTCCGAGTGATGTCATCTGGAGGAGCTAGAAGCAGAAAAACATTTTAATCTAGGGAAGTTTAAAAGGATTAATAGACATTTACACCCTAAACTAAACAGAAAACTAAAAGAGCTACACCAGTAAATAAATGAAGCAGCATCATTTTGTCTTATGCCCACAAACATGTTAATAGATGCAAAGGCGACGGACGTGCAAGAGGTCACGGCCCGTATAATCCCAATAGGGGGAGAAGGGTTATTGTGGTTGTGCTACAGTACAAGTGTACAGAGAGGAACACGTGGTGGTGGGGAGGGGGGCGAAGGGGATTATGAAAATGTCATGAGGTAAACGAACAGGGAGTAAGACATTCTGCTGTGGCAGCTCATAGTTTCCAGTGATCATTCGGAATCTCCCACCTGCTGTCGGCCCCATTCAGATTCCACTGTATTAAATAATCAATGTGCTGTGGTGATGACCAGCAGGATGGTTCATCGTGTCGAAAGCTCGGCCAATCTTGAAATAGCAAAACAAAAATAATTTTCACGAGGCGCAGACAGACTTCAAATGTGCTGAATGTTTACGTCCATGCAGGTCACGGCCCTGAAAGGCGTCGTACTGCACCACAAGCAGATTGCCGTTTAATTTCAGGAGCTACACCTGGATAAGTTTGAGGATGAACATTAAGGTTATGTGTGCACATATAATGAAGGTTGCACGTTGACTGTACAGAAATATAATTCTACAAAAATAATTTACATTTTTTTGATTTGGCAGGTGCTTTTATCCAAAGCGACTCACCGAGTAATTTGGTACAACAATAATCCACAGGACACCTTTTATTTATTAATTGTACTTTTCCTTGCAATGAGACATCGTGGAAAGATTAATTTCTAACAGCATTTTGCGGTTTTGACAGCGGCGGTGAGGTGGCGTGGTCCGTCCTCAGTCGGAAAGTTAATGGAGCTCCTCTCGGTTGCTGAGCACAAACAAGACAACAGGTGTGGGCAGGTGGAGAGAAAAATACTGCACCAGCAAACACACCGAGTGACCGAGTGCCTAACACCGCTGTTGCCCCCTTCCTGATGCGTTTAAGGTCGCTGCGTGTGTGGTGGGATTTAGGTGTTAACGTTCCCAGATCGCAGCAGGTACCGAAGCAGCTTCTGAACGTGCCGCTGAAAGGAACAGTGAGTGATTTGTGTGTACAGCCATGAGTCATGTGAACGACAGATTGGAGAAAAGGATTCAAATGTAACACAGCTGTGAATTATTTGTATGTTAATGCGTTTCCAGCAGCTGATTGTGGAGAAACACAAAAGATTTGATCGTCAGGACATGTTAAAGGCTTTAAATTGTGTGTGTGTCCGAGGGTTGTGTGAATCCGGCACATGGGGTTTCATACACCATCAAGCTGATTGTGCGTGTGCGGATGAAAAACCCTTTATTTTATGAATAACGTGATAGCCAAGGTTAAGATGATGATCATAAGGGGCCGGATCACTTGGGATGAGAGAAGGAAAGTAAAACAATACAAAGTCTACAGACGTTATTTGCAATTCTAGAACTTTTTTCGGTAGAAGAGACGCCTGACCTCTTACTGCTTATGTGTAATATGAAACATAATATTTCTGCATGAAAATCAGCAAACAATCCTTTACCCTCCCTCCTTTCAAAGTCGTTTTCTCTGACCATTATTACACATTTAACACTTCTGTCTCTGCTTTTTCTCATTGTGGTTTTACGTTGGTTTATGTGCTTTGGCTGTAACGGCGGTAATATTTGGCGGATTATCAGATCTTTCCTCATAAGTCGCTGGCAAAGCTCTGAACCCGTCTTCAGTCAAACTGAGTTTGTTTTATCCGCGGCATTTAAAGCACGTCACGCGAGCCTTCAGAACTCCCGCAGGTGAAGCGAGCGGCCAACAAAGCAGCTTTAACGTGGACATTCCCACATTGGATAAAAGGCGAGTCTGTAACTCTCTGACTACGATCCAACGAGGACGCAGGCTCAAACAGGTGTCACTGTGTTTCTCTCCCTGGCTCCGGGTTTTCGTTCTGTCACCCTTGATGTGATGTCTTCGTGGAGAAAGTGTATCGTTCCGTCCATCGTTTTAAAACAGCATGGAACTCCTCCCTCTGACGTCTGGCACCTAAAGAGGCGAAAGTGGACTAACTATTGGAAATGGATCCCTGGCGTCACCGACTGAATCAGTGGTGAAAACGGTGATACGTGCACTGAAGGTCCTCTGAGGGCTGATGCAGCCTGTAAGACTAGGAAGGAAGAGTGAATGAAAAGCACGAATGTTTGACCTTCGCTTCGAGTGAAGCTTCTGATTTCCGTTAAAGAGTCACTATAAATGGGCTGCAATTCAATTTTATTCAAACGGTGCAAATTCACGGCAAATGTCTCTTCACACATTAAGAAAAAGACCCAACGAATCCCCCCTGGAGCAAGTACGAGGCGACAGTGGGGCGGAAAAAGCCCCTTTAACCGAGGAAACCTCAGACAGAACCCGGCTCAGGGTGGGCGGCCATCTGCTGGAAAGCTGAGGGAGAAAGGAACGGGGAGCAACAAGGAGCAACAGACTCGTTAGCCTCCGACAAAACCAAAGGCAGGGTTCAGGATGTGTGAATAACAGCAGGTCTTGTTCACGCTCAGCATCAAATTTCACCCAGGATGCAACTACGCCGCAAGAAATATGGGACAGAATGAAGCAAAGTTCAGCTCGTATCAGACTTCAAGAGTTCAACGAAAAGCCTCGGTGAGCATCTTCCTGCTACCGAAGTAATCGCTATTAACAGGAGGTCAATTCATGCCATCATATGTGGAGAGAGAGAGAGAGAGAGCAATGGAAAGATGGATAGATCCCACTCCTGTGTTCTCATTAGTTTCCATGGTAACGCAGTGTTGCCGAGCGGGTCGTCAGGCTGCCCACTCAGGCCGCGCAGCTCTCACACACACACACACACACACACTCATTCACTTACGGACGCACTGAAACACGGACACACATGCATGCGCGTCGCCGGTTGCTCTCACTCAAACGACACAACTTTAACATCAGTGGCGAAGTGCAGACGCCAACGGAGCTCGTGTGCTCGGATTTTTAAAACCTTTAATATTTCAAGAACATCAGTGACCAGATGTTTGCAGACACACACACACACACACACACACACACACACACAGTTTGTATTATTTAGTTGCGTGGAAGGACAGACAGACAATGCAGGCAGGAAAGTTGCTCAGATATTGTTTGAGTCCATTCAGAGCACGGCAGAGCCAAAGACAGAAACAGAAATACTAAAGTAGGTTAGAGCAAAGCATTGTGGGATAGCAGGATACCCCCTGGGCTTCTGCAGGAGGCTCTCTTTCTTTGCCCGTCGTTCTGTTTCTGACTCTTTGTTTTCACTCCGTTTTCCCGAACGCCTTTGTCCTCGCTGCGTTTATT
Source organism: Channa striata (assembly GCA_033026295.1). NCBI lineage: Eukaryota > Metazoa > Chordata > Actinopteri > Anabantiformes > Channidae > Channa > Channa striata. The sequence goes on along the minus strand of CM065179.1, from coordinate 5,489,555 downwards.
TATCTCCGGTTTCTGTCCTTTTAAATGCGCCTGGTTTCCTGCGTCTAAAGGAGACGTAAAGAGCGAAATACCAGGGTTTCCGTTTAATCGTATGCTCTGCGTTTTCTCAGGCATTCATCTTTTTCAGTCCTGCGGCTGTTCCACTTCTTGTTCCACTTTCTGCCACTAAGTGGAGTCAAGGCAAATAAAACCTCCACAGTCGTACCTCCACGTTCCACATCAGTTTTTAAAATGAGGACTTCCACTTGAAACAGGAAGCTGTGTGTTACTGTAACATTTTAAAGTCAAAGAGTATTTCAAAGAAGCACCGTGTCTAAATCTAACCTCTTATACTTGTCTCAACTCTAAACCCAAACTGATAATCAAAAAGGTTCATACAGCAGGAAAAGAAAGAGAGACAACGAGCTTTATGTTTTGGTGCACTGAGGGTATTTTACAAGAATGAAATTTCAAGATTTCAGAATTCAATGAGGAAACTTTTGCATGGATGTAACTGAGTGTGTGTGTGTGTGTGTGTGTGTGTGTGTGTGTGTGACACATTGTACACAGTTAGTCTGACAGTTTTCAACCTTAACTTTTACATTTTGAGTAACTTTCATTTCATTTATTTGTCGTTTTACATCATAAACGATTCAATGTTTTCTCTAACCATTTGTCACTGGCATGTGTCACAACACATACCAACATTTCAAATTTTACTAAAGGAAACAAACACACCAATTAACTTTTCGAACCGTTTCATAGAGATTTAATGATCCATTCTTTCATACTTTCGGCTAGTTGTCACCCGCAGGTTCCCTTCATCCTTTGTTTGGTCAGCAGATCGCAGCGGAGACGAGACGAAAACAAAGTGACAGACACAGAGGAAGAAAGGATGGATGGTAGCGCGGGGAGGGGAAGCTCGCTGGCTGGCAGATCCGATAGAAAATCTAGTTGAAGAGTCGCTGGCTTGATCCCCAGCTTCGCGCTGTGCCCACTACAACGTCTTTGAATCACAATGAAACTCCTGAGGGATGTTTCTTTTCCTCCTCGCTACAGAAATCTTAATTATTAACAGCTTTCATTGGTGTGGGCCATTGATAAACAAGGCTCCACTTCCCTTCCTGACTGGAATCAGTCGGTGTGAGTCTTTATTTGCAATCCTCATGTTTGCTGCAGCATTTTGATGCACGTTTACGTAAAGTCTTTTCTAGCGTCTTTCACTTTGAGCTCCCCAATGAGGGAAGACGCCATCACATCAAACTCTTTTGTGCATCATACGACCAGCAATGGTGTTGCAGTGTAAATCTATTTTTAGTCATTGTTCACCCAGATGAGCGAAGGAAACGTAGGAAGAGAAGAGAGAAGGACCAAAAGGGAGAAGGAAAGGAAATAGGAGACTTGTGAGGATATAGGGGAGAGGACGAATGAGAGAAATGGGATGGAGTTGATTTAAAGGAGGAGAGGAGGAATCACGGGGACCATTGTGTGTTTGTCTGCCTCGGGCGACACTCTCCATGCATCCCTCCTCACGTGGCTCTCGCCCTCCCTCCTCCTGCTCTCCTCCCTCTTCCTCCTCCCACCCTGAGGCAGGACCCAAGCACATCGTGGGATGTATGGACTATTTTTCTCTCTACGCGTCTCCTCCTCTTCCTCACTCCAGTAATGCATGGACGTATGCATGTGGCTTTTTGCACATGTAAGCTTTACGGTTGTTTGTGTGCGTGTGTGTGTGTGTGTGTGTGTCAGGGCCTTTCTGTAGATAGTGTTGTCGTTTTTGTGCGGGTCTCTTTCTCTGTGTGAGCGTCCCAGAAAAGGCAGACCTCAGGGAGTTGTGCTCCACTTTCACTCCTTTATTAATTCACCCTTCGCTCCCGCTCTGTTTGCCAGGATGGACGGGAGGGAGAGAGAAAGCGGAAGGTGAAAGAGGAAAAGGGAGGACAAACAGACGGAAGTGGATGAGTTCAAAGGAGGGTCGAGACAGACAGCAAACACTCATTTTCTTGTGTCTCTGCCTCTTGCGTTCGGGTCTCGCGGGAAATACTTTGCGTCTGAGTTTCATCAACATCGGGCTCGGCGCTTGTTTTAAAAGCGCTTTCACCGCCGTTCACAACCGCCGTTTTCCGTCCAACTGTGGCTTTGTGTTTTTTTCCCTTTACAGTTAAGAAGAGGGTGAAGCAGCCAACAGACTGTGGGTGGGCAGGGGATTCAGAATGCAGAGCATTAGTCTGAGTGAAGCACCACGCTGATCTTGTTCCACCCGACGGAGTTTGTTCGAATTCATTTTGCCTTGTGTATTGGGGAAAAGTTACCACTTACTTCCTGTTACAGACTTATAATTACTGTAAAGTGACTATCATCAGTACTTGTCCACTTTACTGTCGGGTCCGCTCTCAGTTTCCGGGTGTAGCAGGCACCTGTTTAGCACCAAACGCTGGAAAAGTTAGTGAGCAATTCCACTCGAGAGAAAAAGTAATTTGCACTAAGCTGTTCGTCTGCAAGAATTGGTCCTGAAATGTGATCTGACCTTCACCGACACCACACAATATTTTTAAGTTGATGAAATCCAAATAGTCTTTATCAATTACACCCACTCAACATACAAAAGTGATTGTGGAAAAAGCAATAGCAAGACCATGCTTGACACACACACACACACACACACACACACACACACACACACACAGATCTCAAACGACCTACAATCAGGAGCAGAATCAGAGTAGAAACCCAAAGACTTCAGATATTCATCAGTCCACCACTAGACATATTGTCTATAAAGTGAGACGAATAGTGACTCTGTGGTCACCTGCCACCGACCAAGATCACGCTAAAGGCACAAAACCAGATGCTGAGACTGAGGCAAACCCGAACCCTAGAGTGACCCGGTGGAGTTGGTCACCATCCCTGTTCGTGAATCGACTTTACGCAAAACATTGACCAGACACGGTATAAAAAGAGAACTGCACACCACCATGAAAACATCGTGTCGGATGAATTGGAAGGAGCACCGGGATTTTGGCTTCTTTGCTGCCTTTGGACCTGAACCACTTTCTGTTGTTTATTGTATCTTTGGCTAAAAAGATAAAAATATAATTTATTGTGTTGGATGTTTGAAGCTTTGCTTTTCCGAAATGGAAAAAAACATAACTTACATAGAGATTTTCCTTAATTTTATTTAACTATAATTTCAGAAAAATCCTATAAGATATTTCTTTGCTCACAGTCACAATAGCATTACACGCGGCTAAGTACACACTGCTCAGTTTATTCTCCTCATTCAAAAGACTAATTAAAAATAAAAGTAAAACGTCACCTGTGTGAAGACGTCTTACTTTGGACGACCGCAGACCCCAATCTCACAATTTAATTTTGTGAGATTGGGTGGTGACATCTTAATGATGCGGTTGCTAACAGAGACAAACCTTGAAATACTGAGAGTAAACTACACAGCGTGCATTTCTAAGTCCAGAGGTTGCTTTTGTTGCGACATCAGGCGAGCGAATAATGCGTAGAATTCCACACAGTAGTATATCACTTCTATGAAATACAAGCATATTTATATCTAAAATGTGCATGTGTGCGTGGCTAATGTTCTCTGTCTTTAATTATAATCATACATTTCACACAGGCCTTTGTCTCCAAAAAAAAAAAAAAAAAAAACAAACCTCACAATGACTCATACAGCATTGCCATGGTGACGAGCATCCCTGCATTATTGGATATCATCTGGATAACCTGGAGAGACAAACTCACGCTCACAGGATGCTGCTGCTGCCGCTGTGTGTGTGTGTGTGTGTGTGTGTGTCATTGTTGGTTTGATTTACTGCTCCACATTGTTGAGCAAACTTTCCACGTCGTCTGTCGTCTGTGCAGATGTAGTTTGCTGTTAATTAACTGTGTGCAAATGAGGAAAAACGACCTACAAGTCTGCATTTACAGTGCTCCTGAAAAGACAAATGGAGATTCAGTCATTTTAAATACTTGATTTCCATCCGTCTCGTCTACAAGCTGACGTTACTTATGAATGCATGTACACGTCTAGAGAGTAAAGAGACAACAGTCTGTATGAAATCATGAATTTAAAATCTATTCACTTCAATGGGAACATATATCAGTAAATATAAATCTGGTTGTATATTTGGACACAACGAAAATTCGAGAATTCAAACCATGTGCTGAAAGGTGCAACAACAGTTTTGATGTTTATGATTATTATTATTCTTCTAAAATGACTTTAAGTGCAGTGGGGAAAGGATCAGATATGGCTTCTATATGCAGCAATCAAGGATGAATATAGAAGAAATCATCACATTCTATGAAGTGTCACAACACTAAAATCTCCCAATGGACTTGCAGAAAATCATCAGCATTTACACCCCTTCATTCCACTCTCCACTAAATATTGCCATTGTCTTCCATCAATACCAAAACAGCCATTTTGTCACTACAAAGATGTGACAAAATATCAATCCAACATTGTTACACTAAGATTTTGTGCTTTTTTTTTTTTTTTTTTTTTGCTCCAGTAATTGCGTTCGTGTAAATGAAAGTATTTTTATTTATTCCAAGTAAGAACGGAGAGAGAGGTTGATGTCAGCACAGAACACAAAGCTTCTATTGTAGTAAATATTCCAGCAATTTGTAGTTGAATCACTGAAAATTAATAACAAAAATAATAATAATGGGTGGTCCCAGTAGGGTCCAGTAATTATTGAGGACCCTGTGTGCTGTTGTTTTTGGTTGTAGTCAGAGAGATTTGGTCTGAAAGATTTTACCACTGCAACTTATCAGCTTTCTTTAGGTCATAGTTGCATATTGCTGCAGTACTTGAAGACATTTCACCCCTCAGGCAAAATTCTTGTCTTCGGGGATCTGCATCTGATGGACACGGGACACTGTTCTGTGGACAGTGATGTTCACGTTCTGGCCAGACTTGAAGTCCTGCTGATGATGTCCAAAGGTTGAGTCATGCCAACTGGACTAAGAAGACAGTTAACCTTCATATAACCAGACCTGGACACCAATGTCCCAACTATTTTGGGGAAATGGCAAGTTTAATGTTGCAAAAGTCATTAATCTGTTAAATTAACAGCTTTTGTGCCATTCAGACTTTTGTCGTTTTTTAATTCAAACATCCCCGGGATGGTAAGAGCTGAGTTAGGGGCCCAATATCTGCCATCAACTTAAGAATCGTTTGGTTTTAGTCGTACTTTAAATTATTTTAGCCGAGGGCGAGAACCAGCGCGGAGTAAAAACTATTCTACTGATCATGAAAAGTTCATATTTCGACACTAAACTTCTTAACATATACAATGCGTTTTGTTTCATCCTTGCAGCGGCTCAGTCCACAGAGTGTAAAAAGTATGACAGTGGTGGAATGTTTGATCTTCAGGACACTTTGCACTGTTCGGTTGTTTTAAATCACCTCTGTGTTTTCACCGGAACGTCATCTGAACTGCAGTTTTAACACAATACAAGTATTAATGTCGCATTTCATATTGAGAGCAGCCTTAGATTTTTGGAAACGTGACTTTAATCTGGCCGGCATGATTAGATTGATGAGAGTGTTTGATGGTGATTGGAGGTGATCGCGAGTCCTCGGATATTTTCAGGTCAGCAGACGTTTCCTAACGGGAATTTTCCCGTCTGCATATCAACTATGTGAGTTCCTTCAGTGGTGACTTTAAAGATGAGCTATGATTTTTCAGGCTTTTCCATAATATTCTATACCATAAACAGGAAAAACTGAAGTGACTATGGTTGGAAAAAGACAAATTGTGAAATTTGATCTATGTTTCACTTATTTTCTGTGTGAATTGTTTTTTTTTTGAGCTTATGTAAATTTAATTCTGTGTTTTATAGTATACGATAACAGCTTTAGCTTTTAATGTGACTTCATGCTGTTCAGTCATGCGCCACGTTCAAACTGCCATGTAAATGATGCGGTGTCCCACCTGGTAAGATTGCCTGACTTTGTCTTTGTCGTCTGTTCGTGCAGGACACCTATATGAAGACGTCTGAAGACGATTTAGGAAGGAGACGGCTGCTGACTGCTTAACTGAACGGCAAACAGATCTGAAGATGCTCTCGAGAGTGCGGCGCCCATAAGGCCTTTACAGGGGCCCAGTGGGAAGGGTTACAAGGAGGCAGAGATGAACCTGACCAATCACAGGCCGTCCCCCGGGGATATACGCTCCATCAGCCAGTGATCTCCAGTGTGGCTGACAGGCAGACCGCCACTTTGTTCCCTGGTATCTGAATCTTCATTGGCCCCTAATACAGGTAGGAAACCGGACCAGGTGTTTTTTTTTTTTGTTGTTGTTGTTGTTGCTGTCTTTATGTATCTCAAGTTCTCAGAGTTGTGTCAGTCTCAGCAGCTTTTCAAATTAAATGTGTGAGGAAAGAAAAGTGGTGAAGGCTGCGTTAAAGTGGTTTGTGGAACACGGTGAAACATAAAAAAAATTGAGATTAAATAGGCAAATGTTTGTGTTTAAAAGGAAATAGACATTCCAACATATGTGAGCCAATCGCTGACTGATGCAGGCTCGATCTGACACCGTGTTGGCCTGACGTCAGAGTAAAAGTTGTGCCATTAACCATCAACTTCTCAGAGCAAGTGACACACTGGAATTAATTTAGGGAATGTGCACAAGTGTAGAGGTCTTTACAACAACACAAACACAATCATAAAACATTTTCAGAGAATATTTTTAATGCAACAAAAAAATTTCACACCAAAATAAAAGTAAACCAAATTACCACAGGAAAGAAACTGCTCTACTCTGCTCCTGCGGAGGCAGAGGAGCAGTTTTTGGGGAGCCAGTCCCCTTGGAAGAGCCCCCTGACGTGCCGATTGCTGCTTCTACAAATACATCCACATGTTTCGCTCACTGGCCCACATTTGGTTTTGCACGTTTCTGCCTTATTCGTACCTGGAGCCCTTTAAACTGCTTCTCATTCACCCATTCACACTCACAACCAAACACACACTTACACTGGAGTGCGGGAGCTGCTGTGTAGCCGGCCTTCGCTCCCGGGGAGAAACTCCTTTGGGGTTCAGTGCTTTTGCTTAAGGACACGTCGACGTGTGTCAGGAGGAGCTGGGAATCAAACCAACAACCCTGGAATTGATTGTCACACGTGGACATTTTTGCATCCATTCAATCTGGAACATGGCTGTTGCATAGTGAATGAATTCTGACATTAGATGGCAGAAAGTAAATGTGGCGCATTATTTTGGAAATACAGTTATTTCAGACAAAGCTGTTGTCTTCATCCTAAAGAATGATGCTGAGTAAATGAAAACTATCAATCACCTGTAGTGAATGTTGCACTGTGGTGGGCAGGACGGACGGAGCCCCAGATGACCACAAAGGTTTCAACCTTTTATCTGTGTGAACATCCTGTGGGAACAAGATCAGGCCTGAGGTCTCCCATCCTGTCCAGGTGTCTGCTGTCAGTGTACTAGTGATTTGGACTTTGGACTGTCCTGATTCTGGAAAGCTGCACCATGGCAGGGCAGGACAGAAAGGTGGTGGGACGTCTCTGCTGTCCGACATTAATGTTTTAACCCCATTAACCAAAGGGGTAGAGGAGGAACATTTACAGATGAACTGAGTAGAATTCTGCTGAAATTGAATTGATTGAAATCTCCACACATGAAGGTCATTCAAATGTAACTCTCGTGCCTGCTCTAAATTAAATTCGAGGCAGAGGTAACACGTGCAGCTGACAGTACTAATAACAATATTTCCGTTTTTCACACCGATGCATTTCATGGACCTTTCACTCATTTATGACATGGAACCCGGTGAGACATAATGCTCGTTTTTGATCCTTCCCAGTGGGACAAATGTGTTTTCAGCAGGACTTTTTTAACAAACGCCACTGCTTTATGAAAGATATTGTTGCCTTGAACGTTAATAATCATCCTTTATGGACAAATGTCAGGACGGTCTTGCCACTAGTCTTTGGTTTGCTGTGGTGTGTCCACACTTTCTGACCTTTGTAGGCGACATTAGGAGAACACCTGAATTTTAAAAGGTTGCCTCATCTACTCTTCTTTTCGACTTTACTTCGACATTAATCTCTAAGGATGTCGTACATTTATGAGGTTTTTGGCTCCCAGCACAGAATAAGATGTGATCAGAGTAAACGATGTGGAATTGTGATGTGATCTTCACTGAAACATCTGTGTGTGTGTGTGTGTGTGTGTGTGTGTGTGTGTGTGTGTTGATTTCTGAGTGGGTGTTTGTGTGGGCACACATGGGCCAAGTTAAGTGTAGCAGCCTCATTGTGTTTTTTCCCTCTGTCCTTGCTTTCTCTCTATCTGCTGTTGCCATGGAAACCGGTCCTACTCATCCCCCGTTCGCTGAGTCAGGAAAAGGAGGGTGTAGTTTGACTGGGATGGTCCTATTAGAATCGCTAGATGGCATCTCAAACTCGTTTACCGAACCAGTTTGGAGATGTCTCGTCACAATCAGCTTTTAGGGAGAAATCGGAGACGTGACTCTGAAAGACTCCGGTTGTCTTTAGGAAGAGGAAGTCGTCCTTAGGCAGTATTTCACCGGTTTCTTATTTGGCTGTTGTCGTGTTCTTAAACACAATTATAATATAGGCTACGTCCGTTGCTTTTTATCTCTTTTGCCTTTTTAAAGCACAAGAAAAATGAAATTGCACTTGAACTTTAAGGAAAGCTGCTACATTTCCTGGATTAAACCAAATCTTAAAGTGCTGCAGACTCCAACTTGAAAAGTTACTCGCGCTCTTCAATACGCCGCATTTCAGTGACACATTTCGTTTGTGCGACTTGCTAAACCTATTCTCTCCTCACTTTCCCCACATTTCCCTCATTATGTTAATAGAGAACATAGTCTGCTTTGTGTTTCCTTCAAAACACATTTTTCTCTCGCAAATGGCCGTGTATTAATTTCTACGGGACTGGGTTGTCTGCTCTCGCTCTCAGAAAGACGCCAAATAATCTAATTTGCCAAAATGACACCCTATTCCCCTTGGGAAATAACGTGACACTATTACATCGGAACTTGAGTGCCGTGTTGAATTGTTAGCCTCAGTATCACTGGGTTGCCTGTCAACACTTACCTTAAAAAACTGTTTGTCGGAGAAAAGCCTTTGCTGATTTCATGCTCAAACTAAACCTGTGTCTGATACCTACTAGATGGGACCTGGGGTGACAGCTCTTATTATATTAAAAGGAGGTTTGCAGTGAACCTGGACGTCGACGTCCGAGAAATCCCGCAGAGGTGAGCGGGATTAAAAGTGTCGGGATAAACATTGTTAAGTGAAATCGATGTTTCCCAAGCAGCCCGGCACATTCGAGTGTGTCTGCGGGCTATAATATAATTGGCTCTAGTGCTGTGTTTTTGCTGCCACAAAACTGTACAAAAGCGCACAACTAGCCCATCGCTGTTCTTCTCCCTTTGTGCCCCACATAACTCAGTGGGGGACTCACCAGTATCACACAGCAGGAAGTCACACAGTCTCTCAGTAAACTGGGTGTGGGCCTAAACGTTACGAATTCGGAGTGTTCAAGGACAGAGGACACACTAACGGCCGGATAAGTGGAAATATGTGCAATATGTGCCATTATCCTCCAAAAATATTAAACTGTCCACTCCATGAGGTTGATAACTTACAAAGCCCAAGTGAACAAATCCTTCGCACAGCAGCCCGCTGTCAGGGTACAGCTGCAGCTCAGCGAGCACAGGAAGTGTCAAGGGCTGCAAATTTGTGCTAGAGCCGCTATCAGCGTCAGTCGGGTCGAATCAAGCTCGAGCAGGTCGCACGAGTCTGTGGTGCCGAACAGTCTCAGCAGTGAGGGCAAACAGCTGCGTCGGGCCCCGACGTCCTCGTCGCCGACTCCAGCACAGCCGATCCGCATAACGCTCAGGTTTCTTAACTTTTCCTGTGGCGTCGTGGTGATTAAAACATTTTTTTTTAAATCTCTGTCGTGCACGGCAGAGTAATGAGTGACTGCACAGGACATGTGCACTTGCTGCTGGCCGAGGAATAAGTTGCTGGTTATTACTCAAGATCATGTCGGGAATCTTCTTCTGTGGAGGCAGTGTGTCTTTCATTAGCTCCTCTTTGAGTGGCATTTGCCACATCAACTCATTTGTGATTGCGTTCTCCCGGAGCAACACCGAACAGTCGGGCAAGTCCAATAGTAATTGAAGCAATTGCAAATGAATCGCATGGGAGTGAATCTTCAGGCTGAGCCGAACTGAGCAGAGTTAATGGCTTTTATGAACAACTCCTGTGTGACACTCTCGTGGGACTACATTACAGGGACATTCGAACGAGAAAATCCCGTTTTAATCCCACTTAAGGAAGCAATTTAGAGTTTTGGCAAGACAGAGATGGCGTTGCTGAATGGAGTATGTGTGTCAGTCGAGCTGTAACGTCACAATCAGCAGCCGGCCGCAAAGAGATGAAGTAATTTGATCCGATTGAGGGATTCGCGACTGACTTGATTGAATCGATGAAAGGTGCATCTTAAGCCCGGAACGTGCTTATCGGGCTGATCGCACTGCAGGAGCGCGGTTGAGTGTTTTTTCCCTCGGCCAATCGGCCACAGCGACGCGCACGTCTGTCTGGAACAGTTCGATATAGATCGACGGCGATATTTGAATGAGCTGATAGATGCTTGAGTGTCTGGACGAGTGAGTGAATGAAGGAATATCTTAGGTCTATCAATTTAGAGCGTCATGAGCACGAGTGGCGGCTTAGTCAGAAATTCAAGACCTGTTCTAAAATTGTGGAAGGTCTCAATATGGCCCAAAGTCGACAAAAGCGAATAAGTGTGAATCTAAAATTCGTGTCACATTTTATGACGTGTGATGACAAAGAAACTCGTGCAGGACGTGTCGATAGATGCTGATGTGTTATTGTGATGTGGCTTATGCACACGTGGTTTCCATTTGATTAAGCCGTAGCAACAGTTCTTATACTCAGATTAAGATAATTAGATTATGTGCTTAGTGTGGTGCGCTAAGTGAAAGCATAATTGCAGTGGCATAATGTTGTTGTTGTTGAGTGGCAGTGGCATGAAAAGCAGGAAACCCTCCAAGATTAAAGACGGCACCTACTGCAAAACCAGCGCGGAACTGAGGGGCACCGCCGCGAACAGATATGATGTCATGACCACCTCCTGCTACCAGCTGCACTGAGATGATTTGGAGAGTTTCCTTTTTGGCCAAATTACAGATTACAGGAAACTCTTATTCCCCTTTTCAAGCCAAACTGCTTTTTTTTATTGGCCAGCATATTCTTTGCGAGGTCGGCCAAATTGAATTTTACGGCTTTTATCAGCTCCAGTGATGGAGTAGATTTAAATATGGTAATTGTGCACCTTGGAGGTAATAATCTAGGTAACTTTGTTTCATCAAGATAATCCTCTCAGGTTTACCACAGATGTTTAGTGGTCCTAACAATAATCTAATCAAAACCATTAAATACAACGTAAGGGCCGATCGAGTCCAGACATTTTTTTTTTTTGGTTTGACAGCTTCCCACACATTTCAAATCTTTGTATTTATCTGTTAAAATAAATTATTTTATTAATCTGAAACACTGTCCGTGCCGGTTTTGCACACACACGTGTTTTCAGTCCTCATGGAAAGCTACAGCCCTGCTGATCACGTATGACCCTGATCTAACCCCAATCTGTTACCCTCATGTTGGTCGTGCCATTCCAAATTTATTTAAGTATAGATGAAGCAGTTACTTAGACATTCATAACGATTTCAAATTATCCAGAAAAGATCATGCAGGTAATTATTTAACTACACATTTTTTGCTTCCAGTTGTCTTTTTTCCATATTTCGTTGTAAATTAAATACACTCTATTTGGCGTTCGGCACATCACAAAGGTCAAAACTCCGGCAACAACCTTTATTATTTGCTGGATGGCCACTTTCTGTGGTGAGTGATAGAAATTTTCTCATCTGCCGCTCAGCAGGAAAGAAACTGATCATATTTCTCCACAATCCGGGCAAACGCATCCACACTGGACAACGCCGGCGTCACCACGCACACATCAGCCGGCGAACGTAACGAGAGGCGCTTTTCGTCTCTCCCGCCTTCGTCGGCCTATTTGTTCCTCTGCTGTCTTCTCCTCCTCTCCACAGGTATCCCCTTCTTCCTCAGCGATGGCAGGAGTGGTTGCCATAGCAACAGGGCGAAAATGAAAAGAAAGGAAACTAGTAAAAAGTGGCACTTCATCCATCTCTCAGCATCTGTGTTGTCTCTCTCTCCCTTCACGTCGATTGCTTTCCTGGAGCTTCTCCTGGAGCTTCCAGCTGTTCCTTGCATCCGTCCCACCAGCTTTACCACAAATTCTTCATCCTTCCCCCCCGTGTCTTGGAGTTAAGGGCCAATTTTACTCTTCGGGTCGTGCGAAACATGTTTGTAATGCGGCACTTTCGCCTGTGCGTTCTCTGTATGTGCACGCGCTATATGCAGCCAGAGTCCACCTCAGTATGAGTACAGCTGTATTTTAGCTTGAGGTCAAAACCGCTTGTTAGCTGCATCATTTACTTTTTGCTAAAGGTGTCTCCGGAGCAGAAGGTCGTCTCATGGCTCTGTGTGCATCATCCTGCTTTTTATCTCCCAATTTCAAGTTGCTTAAAACTTGTTTATTTTCCGTTTTAAATTGAACAAAAGTGACATTTGAAGTCGGTGCCGAATGATAAAAATGTTTGTCCTCAAGTGGTGTATAGGCTGTGTGCTGCAGAAGAGGGGAGTGTGTATTTGTGTATGCGTGTCTGTTTTAATCTCATTCATATATTCATCAGCAGGCAGAAGTGCTGACGCAAGTGAGAGGGAGAGGAGGCATGGCAGTGAGAGGCAGAATGTGTGAGATAAAGTGTGAGGAGGAGAAATTCAACCACGTATCCGTCCACCCCGCGTGCTAACCGTGATGTAGACATTAAACCTACAGAAACGGAGAGATTGGCAGAAAGAGACGATCAAATAGAGCCAGAGTGTCCTGGAAAGATGGAGATATTTAGGAAAGAGGACAGCGAAAATCAATTTGATGACAACAACCAACAAAAATAATGACACGGAAGAAACGAAGCGGAAAGGGGTGAAATTAGAGATGAGAAAGCGGGGAAGACTTGAGATAGAAATACAAAGAGAAGGTTGGCAAAGGGATGACAAGACAAATTCACGACCTTTGACCCTGTCAGTCACGACCCATCATTTGTTAGGGGCATGACCAGCCTGTGGACACCTCATAAATCTCATCTGTACGTCATGACTGTGAAGAGGTGTGGAATCCAGGAAGTGGCAGAGAAAAAAAAAAAGACTTGAGTGTCTGTTTGTCTGCGTTGACAGGAACCTCCCCAACACTCCAGTATTTTTGTCTCTGTAAGTCGGACCACCTCAGCAGGCGAGGGGTTGCAGGTTGCGACAGATTGCCCTGCATCCACGAGACCAGCTGTTCGTGCAAAATGAAACCAGCGTCTCGCTGAACTTTGCAACAGATTCTCCAAACGCCGCATTCCTCCAGTTATCTCCACAGCTCCCGCGCTCAAAACTGTTGTCTTCGTCCTTAATCATCCTAAATACAAGAAGCGAGTTGCCACGCTTTACAGCACGCCAGTTACCTAGCAACACCCATTCACAAAATGCCACAGAAGGCGTAGTGCGGTATGGAGGTAGGTATGCTCTCAGATTCCGATGAAGGAGACGCGGCTTTGCAGAAACTAAATCAAAAACCAGGAAACGGCCTGTTGTGTTCTGCGTGGGGGACGTTTAAAAGTGTCTGGCTTCACTGCAAGACAACTGGGTTAACTTAAAAACGGCCGTTTTACATCATATGTGCCAGGAATGTTTTCTTAATATATTACCAAATCTGACAACCAGCTTCCTCATAGAGATTCAAGTTAAAGCTGCGTTTGCACCCGTCTCCGCTCAGGTGTCTGCACGGATTCATCTCACCGTGTCATCCAAGTACAGACTCCCACCTAGCACGTAGTCCCATGTATTTCCCGTCTTTCCTCGCCGCGTCTCTCCGTTGTCATTCATCCTGCTGGTCAGCCAGCCAATTAGTCATCTCACTGGGAGCAGACTAAAACTTGGTATCTTCCCACACCTAATACCTAACAGATCTTAAGGCTTACAGTACAACAGACAGTAATGGGCACCGTGCACACGGCAGCTTTATAAACTGCAACTTCTGGGCCCAGAAACAGGGGAAAAAAAAAGTGATTCATGAAACTGTGTTTCCGTGGCAACCGTGGATATCTCATATTGGCAGGAAGAGGACTGTGGGACACGGCTGCCTGCTGTTCTGCTCTGTTCATGTCTCTTCTCCAATCACTTATTGTTGTGGAATCAAACTATGAAAATGCTGTTGCACATGCATCCAAAAGTGTCGCTAAATTAATAAAAGACACCTGCAGTGGGATGGTCTTGTGAGTCAGGGCTTTTTAGATACCGTCCAAAAAGTCCTGACATACATTTTTGCTTTACGCACCACGAGATACGATGTTAATATGGTGGCTTCCGCATCAGGTTCTTTGCATATTAGCCCAGCTGAGACTGACGCGTGTTCCGCTCCCTCCCGAAGTACATGCAAATTAAACAACTGTTGAGGGACATCGACGGCTCCTCCAACAAGCAAGTGCACAAGCACGTAATTGTCAGGGCATGTGTTTTGCGACGGCTTCGACATTTAGTGACACAGGAACGGTTTTATCCCATGTCTGTCATTTCAATCACGACCCGCCACTGGCTGGGCGGCTCCAGACAAGTTCATTACTGGTTCCGTCATGTTGTTGGCTTTCTCTTGACTGGTTCAAGTCAGCAGAAAACCCGAGAGAATTCAATCATCCAAATATCAACGTGACACCTATTGATTCATATTCAGTATATATTTCTTCTTTTAGGCTGCTCAGACATTATCGGGGGGAACCGGGTGACCCCTGCGGCACCTCAATGTTCTCTTTTGTTCCGCTTTTCTTCTCGAACAGTGTTGTGTGGTGTTGTCTGCCACAGTGTGGATCCATCACGTTAGACTTCCATCCACAGGGTGTCACTTCTGCTGTGTTGCCTCTCTTCTATAAGCTAGAGAAAGAAATATGCATATACACAAAGACGTGAGAAACAGAAAGACGTGACGAATGTTCTACTAAAGCCAAGCGCTAATGACACACTAATGTACAGTCATACTTTTTTTGGCCTGTCGTTTGAATTTTCGCCCTGCTACTAGTTGGCTTTGAGT
Organism: Channa striata; assembly: GCA_033026295.1. Classification (NCBI taxonomy): domain Eukaryota; kingdom Metazoa; phylum Chordata; class Actinopteri; order Anabantiformes; family Channidae; genus Channa; species Channa striata. The sequence continues at coordinate 5,474,323 of CM065179.1, read as the reverse complement.
GGCTCTGTTGGGACCTCGTGCTGGATATTACTTGACTGTGATCCAGTTGACCTTAATTACAGCTGCTGCTTCTCTGAAGCCCGTAATACGACATTAAAAGGCTTGAACCTGTTGATCCTTCTGTACGTTTTCTTTGCGGGTTTGTTTTCTCTCTGTAAAATGTTACTTCTCCATAGTGACTGTGTTTATATGTGTTGCATGGCAACATGAACCCGGTGAACATCGGACAGGAAGCAGCTTTTGAAGCTTCAGTGATCTAATGACACAACCCCCTTTTTTGGGGGGCTGCAGCAAGCTGTCAGTTCACTGCATGACATGACGACCTGTCATCCCTCTCATGCTTCGCTTAGGAAATCACCAAGTTCATTACATTTAGATGTGGACACTAATGTCTGAACCAAATGTTGCAATCTAGTTTTGATTTAATTAATTAATTAATTCAAAACCACAAAAACCTGATAGTGGTGCTAGAGGAAACGTAAGAAATCCCAATGTATCATCTGAGAACCACAAATGGCTGTAAAAAAGTGTTTGCACCAACAAATCTAATTGTCTTCAGCCTTTTATTCTCATTCATGCCACCCAGGCCTGATGTCAAACTAGTCCTCGCACAGATGCAAAAGATTTATGTGGAGCTGCCTGAAGGAACAGAGAGTCTCAGGTGAACTTTGAACTGCGTTCTGGGTGAAAACGTTCAGGACACCGTGGACAGCAGGCAAACGTTTGGCAACCGCGGGTCTCAGCGAGATGCATGAGTCAAGTCTCCAACAAACCAGCTTTAAAAAATCCGTACTATTCATTTTTGGTTTGTGCAGAAAGTTTGGACACAGCAGCTTTAAAGTGACAGCTCTGTGTCCGTTGTTATTAGTGAGCCCTGGCTCGGCGATGCTGAGAGCACCGCTGTAAATTCCAGCTCACCCTCACACAAAAGGCACGAGGTGGGGGGAAGGAGATGCAATTTGGTGCCCAAAATAGGCGAGCTCTCTGAATGTACAGCAGTGCGACCTGTGTTTTATAGCAGATCTATCCTCGGCTCTGCAACCAGAGCTGCCTAAAATAGGACCTGTGGGCAAAATCAGCTGAATCCAAGCTGCCTGAAAAAGGACCTGTGGGCAAAACCTGGCTCTTGCAAATGCCAGAGTGTTACACGGAGTCTAAATTGTGTCGTTTCTCATTTATTTTATTTGAATTTGACAAATTCTCAACTGGGTTTCTTGGGGAAAAGGCTTTCGTTAGTCTTATGAGTTTCTCAGTGCCTTCCTTTTAGGGTAATTTGGGATAATGAGGTAAAGAGTGGTCAGTGTGATGCTGTTTCCTCCATGGCGGGCAGGCAGACGTGCTCCGTCCACGTGCTCCCTACCTTTTTATATTTGGAACGTCTTCATCTGTCATCTCCAGGCCTTTACCCAAATCTCTCCAGGTGATCTACAATTCAGCAGCATGTCTTAGTTTTCCCCACAAATGGTCACATAACTGTGCAAACGTCCCCTCTTACCCACTGCCAGCGAACAGTGTCTGCTGGTCACTGCACCAAACAAGCTGCAAAACGCCCCAAAAGATCTTAAGTCTTTATTTCAGACACACTCAGCAACGGATAAAGACAGGATAGTTCTGCAACTTGACATGCACTCAAATGTGTATTATTCTTTATGCGGTGCTTGTGTATGACAAAAGTAAAACTTTGCGTTCAGCGTCTTCTCCCTGACTTTGCTCTTAACACTGTCGCTCGTCGCTTTGTATAAAAGCATCTGCCAAATGACTAAATGTACAGAATCCCAGATACATATGAGGGAGTTCGGAGGTTCTTCCTGTAATGAAAAAAGGTTCCAGGTCCTGGTCCAACGGACATCGAACGATACATTGGTTTAAATTCCCTTTCATGGCTCAAAGAAATAAGTCTGATAATCACACTTAACTTTAAATCTGTTCCACTTCCTGATGGAAGTCGTGTTAATGTTCTCGCACGTCTTTTTAGCAGCTGGATCAGTGTGTTTTGTTGCAAAAGAACCTCTGTGATTCGGCTTTGAAATCATACAGATGGTCGTTCATTGCTGTACATCCAACAGGAAATGCTATGTTGCATAATTGTAATGGTACCAAGCAATTTATAGGCTCCGGGGTGGGGTTATAATTTCAATTAACTTTATTTTATAGCAGCTCTTATTAGTAATTTAGCACGCACACACCTTCTCTACAAATCCATTTGCACACCAGCCTTGATAAGATACTGCTTGCTAAAATGTACTTCTCCATATGTGCCGTCGTCGATTTTCTAAAAGCAGACCACTTCATTGTTAAAGATCTTGTTTTAAAACGCTCTCCGTACACTTTTACTCAAAAGCTCAAGGCCCTCTAACTTTAGCTAGTTGTTGCCAGGCAACAAATCAGACTCCAGCTGTTAAACCTTGAACTTTTTCAGATTCGCTCTTCGGAGGCTTTTTTCCCCCTGGAAGTGAAATCTGAACGCTTCAGCGCGGCCTGATGGTTTGAGAATCAAGCTTGACATCCAACGGTTGCCAGCAGGATTAAATCCGGTTGGGACGAGTGAATTGTTTCACTTGCCCCTTTCTAATTTCTCAACACCGGGGTCCCCTTGAGCAAGGCTCCTGATCCCTGCTGCTCCAGGTGCCAGTGTCACCCAGACATTTCTGCAAACTCTGAATAAATGAAGAGTAAAGAGAAGGAGAAAGAGATGACTTCATGACTGACAGAGCGACTGGCTGGCCCGCGTCCTGTTTTCTCACAGACTGTTGTTAAACTCAGTCAATCTTGGAGAATCCCAGTGCTGCCATCTGGGATTAACTGGAGCTTTGTCCTGGCACTGTCAACTGGCACAGATGGCATGAGGATACTATGTCATTCGCTAGAGTTGAGCACAGCTGAGCTGAAAGTCCTCTGTTATGTTTAGTTATTAAAATGTCAGAGTTGATCAAAGCCATAACACTTTATTTACTTAACCAGAAGAGGTCGACACCAGATATGAATGTATGTATTATTTATGTTGTAGATGCTGTTATTGATCTAATTGCGCTTGTGATGTTGTCACGGTTTCCCACAACAACAATACTAATCCGTGCTTGACAGGTCAGTATTACTTGGACATTACTGTATCCATACCTTTTATTAGGTATCATTTTTGTTATTAGCACTTTAGTGTTGGATCTTGCAGGTACCTGCCCCACATTTTACTGGGCTTAGCGGATCATACTCATGCAAAATATGTGCTCCAAAGATGGTTGACCGTTTGGTGATGATCGTAGGGGCTTCCAACACAAACAACATTTACTAAGAGCATTTTGTGTTTTTTCACCCAACCACCCGCCTGCCCCGACTGCCTCCCTACAAACATCGCCGGCTCTACATTTAGTCACCAGATGCACCAGTAATAAATGCTACGACCGCTAGATGTTGCCAGTTTCCCAGGCAGGCCCCCGTCAGCCAGTGGATTCAAACCAAGAACCTTCTGGCTGTGAGGCGACAGCACTAACCACATCCAGTTTTCCACCTGTGGCTTATAATACGGTAGCTATGCTAGTTAGTAGAGGGCGACCTACCTAACCATCGCTATTGGCTGATAATGACTTCGTAATCTCAACTCAGCCCTTTGCATAAATGACTAAGATGAAGCAGTTATGGGTGAAGTGTCCTCACCACCACCTCCCCAGTACCAGCAGCAGGGCACTGTGTGGTTAATCTGGTGGATGGGTGAAAAGTCAGACCCAAAGTCCACTGCCTGCTCAGCACTAGACAGCACAGGGACACGGTTTGCATGTGAACACGTTAGAGCATTTGCAGGCTGCAACATTCATGCAGAACCGTGACTCGTTGTCACTGGATGTGTAAAAGAGCACGTGCTCGATAATAGCTGGTCATAAAGATTTCAAAGGCGAAATATATAGTGTGTAATGACCTGGTTCTGTTGGTCAGAAAGGATCAAACATCCATATATTAGTCTATATATATAATACTCATGTGTCTACCAGATTAGGCTACATATAGTACATCATTTCCAATAAAATGAAGAAAACCGGTGCATTAACATTTGGAGAATAGTTTAGATTTTTACAATAGTAATTACAATGTTTTTCTTCTAAATGAAAAATAAAGAAAACACATGTAATTTGTTATAGAATATAAATCCAGCACCTATAGACCTTCGCACGTTCCTATTTTTTGGTGACATTTCTCTCCCAGGAAAGACAGAAGCAGCATGGCAACAGTGTCAGGTACAAGCTTCATTAGCTGTGTGTGTGTGTGTGTGTGTGTGTGTGTGTGTGTGTGTGGGGGGGGGGCACACAAAGAGATGAAAACGTGTAGCGCTGCTTCTCCTTCACACACACGTGTCCGTGCGCATTTTGGATGAGGACGCACGTACGCGCACGCGCAAACGCCCCTACTCTGGCGCCCTCCTTCCATCTTCACCCCCCTCCTCCTCCTCCCCCCTCCTCCCTCCCTCCGTCTCTCTCTCTACGGGGGACAGATGGGAGGAGACGCTCCTGCTTCCTGCTGAATGTCTTTTCCCTGCAGCGGGATTTTTTTTTTGGTAACGGACGAGACGGAACGGAAGAAGACGGGCCGCGCTCCTGTCGCTCGACGCGGATCCGTTTTTAGAGCCGCGCACTGACCTTTCTCCTCCCCGGTGCGGCCGCATCTTGGCTTCTTCTTCTCTCCTTCTTCTTCTTCTTCCTCCTCTCCTCTTCTTTTCCCTCCTCTCTCCACATGGAGGCGGAGCGCGGCACCTTGTAGCGAACCTCCCGGAGGAGTCCGGACTGAAGACGGTCTGCGAGCCTGTGCCGAACCCACTTGGATTTAAAGACCAACGGTCCTGACATGAGTCACGCCGCCCGGGTTAATGCGCTCAGGTCATCGCTTTTCTGGGCCCGGGGGCAGCTGGTAGCGCGGGTACCTGTCCTGCTTTCACATCGGCTCGGTTCCGCCCGGTGCTGAAGAGTCCATCAGTGATTTTTTTATTTTCCTGATTTCCAATTCTCGTCAAACGGATCCAGCAGCAGCAGCCTGACAGATGGATAACTACTCCACGTTACCATGTAAGGACTCCTACCTGCTGCAGTATGTCTCATTCAGCCTTCAGTCACACACACACACACACACACACGATGAGCTTTTACCTGCTCAAATGCAAAATGTGTTTTCGTAGGCTTCGCACAGGAGGTCCGTGATGTGTTTATGCAGCAAATTCAGTGGCATGATTTCATATTTTGCATCAATGTTGGCACTGTAGCCCGGCACCGTGCAGCCCTCCAGCCCAGCCTTTCACCAAGCCTCCTTCACGGGCCTTTCAAGCTCTGCGATGAGCTCATGAAACAGCCGTGACTGTGATGGAGAGGGTGAGGGTGAGGGTGAGGGGGTTTGTGGCTCATGCAGTGTCTGTATCCTCCTGCCTTGACTCGTAGCTCGGGGGGCTGATGACAGAGTCACACACCAGAATCATCGCAACGACTGGCGATGATAAAGGCTGGTTTAACCATCTGGATTTAAAAAAAATAATGCTTTACTGCAGCTGCTTGCACACCTGGATGTGCCGAGGTCGTTTCATTCCCTGCTTGGTGCTGTGTCCACGGCTCTTCTTGAGCTCCGACCGTACATCCTGGCTTCCCGAGTGGCAGAGGATTGAAGCCACATGCAAACGGGGACTGCCTCTAATCAAAGGGAATATTTAATTACAGTCTTGGGTGCAACACATTTGAAAGCTGCCCTCGGTCGGCGTTGCTAAGACGGGCTCTGTTAATGCATTTTCTTTTCAGCAGGGCTCTGCAGTCACGGCTAATAGTCTCCTTCAGCATCGCTTTGCTTGTCTCTTTGTTTCGGACACATATGCAGAGCACGGCGGCCGGGCTTCAGCCTTTCAACACTACATGTATGATCTGCTCCGTGTAGATTCCCCCTGTGCACATAATGCTCGTCTGTAGACCAAACAGAAGCTGCTAGCTGCTCGTTTGGACAGCAACGCGATCGCTGCAACTCCCATGTCCATCCAAATATACTGTATGAAAAGTATTGTCAAACCTTTCCGAAGCACTAGTTCATCCTTCCATGCCTCCACATTTTATTGCGCGTTTATACTCCATTACATTCAAGTTACATTTACATATATTTGTGTTATTGTTTCATACATAACGTGATTAGTTTCATGAACTAGTTCTTGTGTGTGTAGTGACAAGATTTTTCTACAACTATAAAGTTTGATTTTTGTTTGGAATCTGGATAATCTGCCAGTGTTTGTGGGATTATCAACCAGTTTAAACACAGCTCTGTTTTACTTACTTATTAATTTTGAATTTTACATGTTAAGGAGCAATTTTACACTGAGTTACTACTGAATCTTCTTTCCTAGAAGTGGCTGCAGTCTCTTTAAGAAGCTCTTCCATTGGGTAGCTGTGAGGTTTAAGCATTAATCAATCAATAGATTCACATAAAATTAACTGGCAACTGTTTGGTTAGTCCTTGTTATCATAATTGTCCATAAATCACAAATGACAACAAGACGAAATTCAAACTTTTCAGTTCTGGCATCTCAAGTGTGAGGATTTGCCGCTTTTCGCAGCCCTAAAGCCTAGAAAGCTGAAAACCTTTGAGTGTCAGAAGACCCAAACTACTTTGAAGATTTTATGTTGGATTTTATTACAGTATAAACCAGGTTATTGATCAGATGAGACAATGGTCAACAGATTAATACAGTTTTCATAAAGAGAAGCAGAGAGCGTGAACAATGCCTTAAACTGCCGTCTCTTTCCATTTCACATTTAGTCTAACCGTTGAGCCACTCGTGTAAGTCCTTGACGCCAGTCTAAATTAAGCAGCTCCAGTTCTGGGTGTGAACACACACGGCGTCAGATCCAAGACACAGAACATGCTCCTCTGCAGCGAGCAAACTTGCATGTAGCTGCCGGACGAAGGTTTGGCTCAGGATCTCACTGCTGCTCCACTACAGCTCTGACAGGACACTGCTGTTCGTGCTGCTGCTGCTGCTGCTGCTGCTGATGCTGCTGGTTGCCTAGTGACTGTATCCATGGAACCGGCTCCCATCGTCATGGTGATGGGCCAAGGGAAAGAGACCCAGTGAGGCAAGGGGGGGGGGGATAGAGATACCAGTACATCTGCAGTGTGTTTAATGACGAGAGCGAATTGTGATATTATCGAAGATGAAGGTGACGCTTACGGCGGCTCCGATTGTGACACGTTGGACGGTGCGAGATGCGCTGATGACACTGATGGCGCTGTAGACGGTGATGAAGAGTCTAGTTGGATTTGAACTAATCTTTATTTAGCCACTTTATAGAGAAAATGGTCTTTCTGTCATATTTCTGACAGACCAGGACAAAATGCTCCTGTTGGCAGAGCTTCGATGCTTTAAGGAGCCAATAGCTCAGTATGAGAGAAGTTTAGCCATATCTTTATGAGAAAATTATGACAGTTAGGACAGCCGGGATAGGCTCCAACACCTCTATGGCTCAAAATGATAAGCTATAAAGATAATAGATGGATGGATTAATCAAAGTAGTTTGGCCATTGATTAGAAATTGGACTTGTGGGAGTTTGTCAGACAAAGTAAAACATTTACAGACCAAAGATTTCTGGCCTCTGGGACATTTAGATTTTACCAACCAAAAGATGTGTTGGTTAATCAGCACATTAATTGCTATGAGAAATTCAAATCATTGGTAGAAGTTTGGGAACCAATTAGTTGATTAATCAATAAACCATTCAATGTATTTTAAGCCATATACAGTATAAGCAAAAACAAATGTTACACAGTTTCCAAACTGCTTCGTTTCGTCATTTACATCAGGAGATTAAACGCTACATAACATATTTTTAGTTTTTTGGCTTCTGCTCGAAGCAAAGACGTGATGATGTAACGACTGGCGTTTGTCGTTTTTGATGTTCCAAAGGCCGAACAGTCAGAAAGGATGTTAATCAGTAATGAAGATGATTAATTGCAGCTCTCGAGGATGCGTTTGTAACTTGAGCTCGGTGTGAGCAAAGCTGCAAATGTTTGACAGCCAACCTTTGGAACCTGGAGGGAGCCAGCGTTTGTTGGGCCACAGAGGCACTTTGACTCACCATTTAAGCATGAACTACTACACACACGCTCCAATTTTACAGCATTAAAACACACACACACACACACACAGCAAAAATCAACCAGGGTGGGAAACCTTTGCAGGGTCTGAGAGAACAAGAGAGCAGTTGGAGGAGGGAGGGAGGAGGAGAAACAGACAAACATCATCCTCTTTGTCACGGCACATTCTGTGCTATAGGTTCACACGGGCGGCACGAAACATTTCCAAACCGGTCTCTCACAGGATAAATTTATCTCAGCTGATTCTTTCATTTTTTTCATGTAACTGGTTTAATGTGGTTTTTGTGTCACTGAGCGCAGATTCCTCGGTGACAGCGTTGCCATGGTAGCACCAGGAATATTGTTTTCTCCGGAGTGACATACATTGTGGGTTTAAATTGGAGATTGTGGATCCTGTGTCTGTACAGTCCTCATACAGGAAGTAATTAGGTGTGAAATATGTAACTTTACTGAGCCTGAATAGTTATTAGTGCTAACACTGGTTACTGATTTATTCAACACAAATTAATGTGATTTGTCTTCCAACAACATTTCTATTCTTAGGTCCTGCAATTGATTATTTATTTATAAAATTTTGTTTTATATCATTGCAACCTTAGTATTTTTTGGCTTCGGGCTGTTGGGTGTGACATCGCTCAAATGACTAAGTGACGCGATTATTGAATAAATAACTTACTAACGTAAGTGTTGGAATTGAAAGTTGAAACATCATTTTGGCAGCAGTTCTGACACGTTTCTCCGGGTGTTTTGTTATTTTTGTGAGATTTGCAGATGACATCTTGGGCTCTGGTTCCTTGTGATGAGCATGTTTTTGCAGTAAATATTTTGACATTTTCTACTGAAAATTATTCACAAAAAAAACAAAATCACAAATTTCAGCCGTGTCCCTAAATGGATTATCACAACACAATGAATACAACAGTATTGGATTTCTTTTGCGTATAAAGGGAAAATCAGACGCCCATTGCTTGAAGTGCCAAACGCCCGCTGTGGCAGAGTCACGTGATCCCGCAGGGTTCAAGGCGCACAGCTGCGGCTCAAACGGGCGGCGTGTTTCCTGTGATACGGCGACAGGCCACGGAGCCTCTGGTGTTTCTCCGTGTTGACGGAAAGTCTCATCCGCTGTGACAGCTACAAGAACACTGAAGAAAGTGGCCTGTCACCGACAAGGGGAAAGTCAAGCTGTGTGAGATAATGCAGCTTTTCAGGGTTGTGGAAAGTAGGACGGCGGTGAGGCCGCGGTGAGGACGAGCAGCCACATGTGCGCCGCGCTGCTCGGTTCCACCGAAAAGGAAAGGAACAGCTGTTTGTTTGTGCCGTGTGTGTGTCGGCACTGCATTTTTGTTCTTTAAAGTGAAGAACTGAACTGTTTAAACAAAAGCCACAACCTGGCAGGACTGTAGCAAGGTGTTTCACACTGCACGCAGGCTCTGTGTGTGTGTGTGTGTGTGTGTGTGTGTGTGTGTGTGTGTGTGCAGCTGAGAGTTTCACACTTGTCCGATGTGTCACACAGATCAGCCCTGTGCTGCTGCCGGGTTTTTAACTGTGTACTTGTATTAGTCATGTGTGGGGGACGTGAATCTGTTCTGTCAGTTTGTCCTCGTAATTTAATCATTGGTAATTATCGGGGTGAGGACTCGGTTTAGGGGTAGAGTTAAGAAAGCAGTGATTATTCTTCCGTCTCCTGGAAAACAATAAGACGTGCCGCTTTTCCCACATATTTTTTCCACTGTTTCTTGCTTGCTGAGTTGCAATGTGGTGAGAACTGTCAAAAAAAGTTTCATTTTGTGTGTGTGTGTGTGTGTGTGTGTGTGTTTTCTGTATTTGCGGGTTAATTCTAACCCATATCTTTTCCAATCTTAAGTTTTCTTTTGGAAAAGTTCAAAATTTTTCCAGCTCTTGCTTTTTCCTGCTTTCCTGTGGGTCGGGGACAGGTGACACGTGCACACATTGCATTTGCGCTGCATTTTGTAAATGTAAAATACACTGTATGCACGATATTTTAACGCCATCCCTTCCTCGCAGAAACCCACGCGCTGTGCTTACACCTGCAGACGGGTACGACTCTCCTCTGTCCATTCATTTCCAGATTTCCTCATTCCGCTTTGAGCCACGCGAGTCGACTCTCTCCAGCTGCATGTCCAGTGAAAACCGCAGCCTTTGTGCCTCGCAGCAGGAGAAATGCTAGAAAATTCACGGGCAAAACTATTTTGATGGATAGATTCTAACTGCCGGTAGAACAGACATAAAAATGAAATCGAAGGCTCTTTTGTTGAAGTGTAAGTAATTTTCATAGAATAACTCTCCACTTTGAGAGTCATGAATTTGTTTCTCTTCCACACGAGTAGAAAGATAAATTCAGTTTGTTGTGATGTTTATGGGGAGAAGTCAGAGTTAATATCACTGTTATGAGGAGCTGCTAGAACATTTGCAGTCAAAGGGATCAGACAAATATTCGCACTTTATCATCAAAATAGACAAACAGAATGGCTTGAAAAAGGAAACGGAACATAACTCGATTGCAAGTTTGCTGCTCGGATCACAACTTTGGCAACAGCCCGTCGACATCTGAGCTATCAGGGTTTTCAAATCCACTCATTCCCGGCAAGGTGACGCAAAGCAAAGACCCTGACGCCTCTGTCCCCTATTTGAGTTTCACAGTAACTTCTGCGAAGTAAAAATAACCACAACTTCTGAAAAGAGGGAGCAAGATCGAACGTGATAAGAATTAATAACGTCCTTAGTTTTCAAGTCATCGTTAGAGACGCTTTTAAATAGCAGAACGGCAGAGTGAACGGAACAAAGGCAGAGACGAAGAATGGGCGTGAAACCGGGAGGAGGAGAACAATGTCTCCGAGTAGATGCCACCAGCCTCCTGTCCTGCTCTGGGTCTTGTCACTGTCCATCAGACGTAAAGTCTTGACTCAGCGTTTGTTCAGGTTTTTATGTCCACAAACCCTCTGGTGAGCATCCATCTAAGGGGACTTTCCTGCTTCCCCGGCCCGTCTGTGACACTCGGGCCCCGTCCCCCCGTCTCCCGCTGAGGACGTACGTCTTTATAAACAGCTCAGCTCTGCAGTTTATAGCAAATGTTACTCAAGCAGGAGTAACGGCTGCATTTGTTGGGAACTATTTTCAGCTGCAGATTTGGTGCAAGAGGGACTATTTCCAGCATCAGGACAGTGTATGTGGGACTGACTCAAAATAAACTACTCGCCTGTGTGTGTGTGTGTGTGTGTGTGTGTGTGTGTGCGCTCATGTTAATGAAGGAACATGTCACTCAGTGCAACTCTGTGGCTCAGCGATGTGTTTTTATCGCTTGGAGCAAAGGTTGGTTTCGATGAAAATAACGGGGATACAAAAGTTAATGCAGCCAATCCCTGGGAATTCCATGCAACCTCTCGTGAAATCAGGCATTCGAGGCTCATTTTGCGTCACTCTGTTGGCGCGTCCCGACTGTTTTTGGTCAGTGTGTGTGTGTGTGTGTTTTAGGACTTTTTTTTTGTGCCTGTTTTTTGAAATTTTGCACGTTTTCGGAGATTTTGTTCCTAATTTTGTATCTTTCGTGCCTGTTTTTGATCAGCTTGTTCTGGGACATTTTATGTCTCCTCATTTTGTCCATCTTTTTGAGCTTTTTGTTTTCATCTTCTTGTTATTGTCGTGCATCTTTTTGTGGTCATTTTGTGTCTTTTAATCTCTTTCAAACAAAAAAATATCAAATCGTGGCTCTGGCCCATGGTTAATCAGGGTAGTGATCCATGATGATGATGAATTCCAGTCGATTTTATGTTAATAATAAGAGAAAAACATGAATTACCACCTGACTTGTCCTGAGATTTCTAGCTTTAAATGATGTTTGTTTCACTGTGACTCTTTCTAAATTGTGGCTGAGACTGATTTTGGCCGCTGGTGGCAGATCACTATTGTTCAGTGTTCAGTGCCACTGAGAGATTCATCTACTTTACCAAGACTGAGCTTCTTCCACCAGAGAAAAAAGGATCAGGATGGGATATGGAGAGTTGCTGTGATGCCACTACTTTTTATGTTCAGAGAGAAAAAGCGATTTCCCCCCAATAAATGCAACGTAAAGTGAAAAAAACAAAAATATAAAATTCTCATTCTGTGGTAATTTGATGTGCACATCACTGTGATCTTACAGGTGATGCTAATTTAATGATTTACTTCAGAGCAGCCTGTAAATTTGAGCAATAAAGTGCAACCTTCACTTTTATATCGTATCATGTGTTTGTTCCTCGTGTTTTACATTATTAGTCTGAATGTGCTGGTGTTAGTGGAGCGAACTGTTAAAATTTCATTTCACTGTCGAGTAAAATCAAATCATTCAAGTTCAAGTTGCGCAGCATTGTGGACTAAAGGTGCTTGGTAAATTCCACCAGCGTACTCAGAAATATTGATTCTGTCATTTAAAACCACTTATGAACAAATGCCTGCTCTGAAAGCGAACGTTTTTTCCACAGCAGATGCTCCGACATGTCATCACAGCACTAACGATGTCTGAAAAGCGAAGAAGCCGCGATTAAAGTTCCACTTGTGCTGTCGTGGTATGACAAGTCAAAATGCCCATTGTTGCGTTTTATTGTCAAAACGGGTTATTCTGTATTAGAGAAAAGGAGATTATTCTTTATGATGGGAGAGGGCATCCACGGTATTATGGGTTTCACCTCCTGCTGCTCTTTGGCTCGTTCTATAAGCTTCAAATCTCAGAAAAACGTCCTTTACAGCTTAGTACAACCACGCGAGCAACATCATTTTTTTCAGGAACTTTAACGCCGCCCTGCCGCCTGGTTGTGTCCACTCATGAGCTCATTTCTGTTTCGAGAGCAGTGGTGATTTTGTTTGACAGTAAGTTTCCTTTACATTGGAGCGAAATCCACGGGCTCAGTGTCGGCACCGATGTGTGGAGAATGTTAATGTTGGTGTGGAGCTGCACGTGACTCTATGGCCGTGTGCTACTTGTCCGGCCCGTATCTTTGTGAGGACCAACTCGAGTTTTATCCGCTGGCTGGTTCTCAGTTGCAGACGAACCCTTAAAGAGCTGTTGAGGCTTGAGACTAATGATTTTGGAGAACGCATTGTCTCTGTAAAGGACACGTTCACAATTTTTATGTAAATGTGTAAATCTAAAATGATCATTCAGTTAAGTTTAATTATTACATTACCTTGAATTTCGACTTCTAAAGGCTCTCGTCTGGAAAGACACCCTTTGATTGTTACTAATTTGGAAGGTTGTGTTCACAAATAAACTACGGGATCATTTCTTTCATGCAGTGGGAACGTACTCACAAAGCTGTGTGGTGTCCGGCTCTGCAGGCGTCCAGACTTAAGCTGCTTCCTTAATGAGGGTCAGTTTCAGTTTTAGACCAAAGGCATTTCTGCATTCTGGCGATTTTTTGGCCTGTCCGAACTTGCACTTGATTTACGTGTATGTGTCTGTGTTGAATCTGTGCTGAGGCTGTGCTGCAGATGCTGGACAGGTGGTCTATGCCAGGCACGAGGATTCACATCTAGATTCCCATTTGTGTTTCAAAAGTGACAGTTTCCTGTATTAAACCAAACCATTCTCTTTCATACCTTAACCGTTGAGTGAGTCTGTGAGAACTGTGAGTCCCTAAACTATCCTACTATCCTAAAAGAATTTTTAATTCTGCACTACAAGTGAAGATCAGATCATTTGGTGAAAAACACAAACACATTGTCCTCACACAATTACATCATGTGGGTATTTTGTTAATAGTAAACATTAACATTATGTTTTTTCAAATTTTTTTTTCGACCACGTGCCTTCGGGGGCTCCGTAAAGATCAGATCATGTAGTGAAAAACACAAACACATTGTCCTCGCACAATTACATCATGCAGATCAGGGTAAACACTATGTTGCCAGGTATCCAAATGCAGATCAGGGTGTGTCTGGTTGCAAAAACAGGCAGTACATTTGCTCTACACTTTAAATAATGGTCTACAGTGCTCACCACAGTCACATGATTCAGACTAGTTGCTTATTTGTTGGTTCACCTATGAACAGACATGAGTTGAGTTCAACTGTATTTGTAATTGTTGTTTAGTTGTGGATTTAATTGCATTTCTGTTGTTATTTTCATTTCACCTACATCTGTGGGGTCAGCAAACAATTCAACACACTTTAAAACAGCTTCAACAAACCGTGAACATTATAATCTTAATGAACTTATTAAACTGGCATCACACACACACACACACACACACACACACACACACACACACACACACACAACTATACACAGCGTTACCCTGCATGCACTGGTGCGCTTGATTGAGAAGTCTAAACCACGGATAAGGAAACTGTTAGAGCTGGACAGACAGAGAGAGGCAGGGAAGTGGGGGAGTGACAAATAGCAAGTACAAACTGTGTGTGTTCCCACAGCGCATTTGTGGCATTGACGTATTGTTGCTTTTTGTATACGAGAACATTTGCAACTTAAGTGTGAAGAGTCAGAGTTAATGTTACATTTTCGCCTCATACCTCATTAGTTTAAATGCACGATCAGTTCCTTTGAAGCGCGCTGAATCGTGATGGTGAAGTTCGACGGTGCCCAGGTTTGTGGGAGTGCAGTGTCTCACCCTTGACTGACTGGCCCGCGTTTGCCTCGTGATGCCCACGTCGCCGTGGCGATGGCATGGCGTTAAAGCATTTTCGCACAGCGGCTTTGTGTCGTGACTCGTGGGCTTCACACCGATGCGCTCTCACGGAACCTCCCCCTCGCCGTGACTGGCCTCCTCCCGTCTCCGCTGTCCAGACAGTGAAGGTGTCTGTCATTGCTCTGCAGCAAACCGGATCTGCTAGGCGCTGATTGTGACTGATGGGGACCGGTGGCGATGGGGCGGCGCGAGGCTTATTATGATGATTACAGCTGAGACGATGATCAGTGACAGGATGCGTCGCTTTTTTTCCGGCCTTCCGGCTCTCATCAGAGACAGGTTGTGAATGCCTCTGGGTGAATCACTTTTTACATACATTACTGAGGCTCCAAAGCTGCATTGTGGAGCTCTGCCCCGACAGATTCATATAATCGTTACTTATCGGCTCAGCATCAGATCCTGAAAGCCCCTCCACACGATTTAGATCCTGGAAAATGGCGTTTGCCGCGGATGCTACAGAAACTGAAACGGATTAACAGTCGGTGTCTGGAACAAGACTCTTGAAACAAAGGAAGTAATGTCAGTGAGTGTGTCTCCAGTGTGTGTGGAAGATGGGTACGGCACACTAGGCCCACACGGGCCTCGATGTTTTTCACAATTCATTGTGACATACACCGATTTGTTATTCCTGAGAGTTCAGTCTGGTGGCCATCAGTCCAAAGATCACAGAAGCAGCCACCCACCAGAGAGGACGGGAAATCCGGTATCTGGTGCTTCACGTGAACGTACCTATGTAATAAAGTTAAAGCAGTACTAAAAGATGTAAATCTCCAGTTTATCGTTAGTGTTTAGTGTCATTTCTAAAAATTATTTAGAAGAGAGGTTATTTTTGCTTTCTTTGAAGTGTTTCAAGGCCAAAGGAGACATGGAAGCTGGATTTGCTTCTTGTAAATTATCTGCTGTGCATGTGCTAACAATCATATACTATAGATGCTTGAATTTAATGAACAATGTCTAAGCGCCGTGACGCCAAGCTGATGACAAAGAAGCAGATGTGAAGAGGCTCAATTGTTCTGTCGGCTCACGGTGTCTTTTGTCTAGGGCAACACGTTGCACCGAACAGCCAATCAGACGGGTCAAACTGGTCAATCGGAGGAAAAGGTGCTGACAATGTGGCATTACACCTCAGAAAAAGCAGGCGGACCTTTGCTCACCAGCGGCCCGACTGTCTCAGACAGACTTCCACATCTCCACATACTTCACGTCCACAGACTTACAAAATGTTGTGCAGCGGGCGTTGCAATGGTTTCCATTCCCAGTCCATTTCCTTCACCTGGGGTAGAGGTTTAGGAGTGTTGCAGAAAGCTTGTCAAAATGGTGCCGTTAGCTAAAGCTTTTTAATTAGTGTTTTATGCTAATTTTAGGCAATTGAGTCTTCTGGTTGTCATGGCAACTGCTCACAGTGCAAGTCCCATGGACTGTTATGGGAAAGCTTTGGGGATAAAACTTACCAAAGTCTTTATGCAAATGGCTGATGTCGGGCGCTGTGAGGAAACATTTGAAACGCTGAGAACACGGACACGCAGTCAATTTTAGGAGTCACCGGTTCATTGACGATAGCAGACGGTTTGCATCAGGGACAAAGTGACCCCGAGCGAAACGGTAAAACCCGAGTCGGTCGCTCCAAGGTGGGTGTAGGCTGAAAGCCGAAGGATAAGCGTGCGTCGACGAAAAGCCAGTTTTCATTTAGAGAGTGGCAGGCAGGGGAGGAAGGAGGAGCGACGGAGGCAGCAGCAGGTGATAGATGGCGTGAGCGCATGAATAGAGATCCAGACAGTCGTGCTCAGCCATAAGCCGGCAGAAAAAAAAGGAGGGATTGACTACTGGCCAGAGCGAGAGAGACAGAGAAGCACGGTGACAGAAAGATAGAGAGGTTGTTCCAGAAAGCAGCAGGTCTCACAGGGTGTTCAGAGCCAGTTTGTCAGGTGAAGGTGAACCGTCGTCTGTCGTCGTCATGTTGTAGGGGCACGTGTCTGTGTGCTGAGTAACACATCTGAGAGACGACACCGTGCACACAAACCAGCTCTAATAGACAATAATGATACAGATGCTTTTTATGAAGCAAGAAATTATACATATTCATTACCGATTGGCTTTTAGCTTTTGTGCAGTAGGAAAACAGATGGTCACGTCGTCCTATTGGGGAAACTCCAGCCTTTTTTATCTGAATCGTCTCCGCTGCGCGATATGTCGCCGCCGCGATGTGTGCACGTGCAAACGTCACGTCTCATGGCGCGTGTTGTTTTCGCCGTTGGATGCAAAAGGAAAACTCTTCTTCCATAATCTAGCAGAGAAGTCTGCCTGCGCTTTTATTCACTTTTACTCCAGGAGCGCTTGTTTTTGAAACCTTACACCCCCACTGTATCCGGGACCGCTGTATCCCGTTTAACACGAGCAGCTAGTAATTCGCCACCCACTCGAGCGCTAACGCTAGCAGACTGAAAACACAGCAGGGACCGCTGCGATGGTCCGGAGGGTGACCGAGGCAGCAGTGATGATTAGTTCCGATTAGTAATTTTACTTTATGTTTAAAATGTTTTTTCATATTGCAGGAAAAGTAAATATTGGGTTTTACAGTTGCACGAGTACATTTCAGTACCGTCATCGTGATGCGTGCCTGCAAAATTCAAATCGTTGCATATGCGATGTCACATATGTTAAATGAACTCAAACACATCATGACTAACCTGCAGGAGACGTCCGTCTGATACGACATGATTTACTCTGATGTAAAGACTCTTGGATTCACAGAGCTCGGTTCTAGTGACTGACACGCAGGCTCACCAATCACAATCCTTCTTGTCCAGTTTCTTTAACCTCAGTGTAGTTTGTTGTACAAGCCACAAATTTCCTTCCAGAATTCGTTCCGTTCCATTACTCACCTGCTTCTTTGTTTGCTGCATTGAAACCAGTTGTATAGGCAGCGTTGTGCATGAGCGTGTTAAACGGTTTTATGCTTATGTGTTGTGCTTCTTATTCACCTACGCACACACACACACACACACACACACACACTCAGACTCAGGCAAACAATGACAGTGGCTGCCATGCAAAGTGAGCAGGAGCAACCTAGGGTTCAGGACACTTGACTGTGACTGGGAGTTGAACCACTGACCCTGTGAATAATGGACAGCTGCCTCACCCACTGAGCACCCCCGCCACCTCATTTGCTTCAGTGAGTTGTCAGCCGCCAGCTCCACCTCATGTGACCAGGGTGGAGAGGCGTTCACGAACAGAACGGACTGTTGCTGCAGTTGTGTCTCAAGTCTTTTTCAGATGGTCGTATTGTTTATAAGACAAGACGTGATTGTGCCGCCCAATGAAAAAACAGCTGTTAGTTTCCCTGTTTGCTGTGTGCGTGATTAGAATCAACAACTTTAGTTTTGCAAACTGGCATGAAAAGTTGCGATTTACTTTTTTCCCCCTTTGATACCGATGACGGAGACCAGAAAACACGGTCTGTGGAGATTTCCTAGTTCTCAAACACAAGATGACATGTTTCCAGTGACTCACCTCCTGGAATTTGAAAATGGATTTAGATCAAGACGCGCCTGTTGAGAGGAAACACAAAGTACTGCGCTCACATTAAGATGGCTACCCTTTCTGTCTCCTGGTAAGGGGTGGGACGGAGAAAGAGGAGAGAGAAAGTAAAATACAAAGACAGATGGAGGGAAAGCGTAGAGATAAAGAGAGAGAGAGAGAGAGAAGCCTGAAAGCGAAAAGGGAGAAAGACAGAAAGAGGAGATGTGCCGGGGCGTCTCAGGCAGAACTGGGCCACTGAGCACAACCCTGGAAGAACAGAACAGAACAGAGAGGAGGAAAAAAATAAACGAGTGGCCTGGAAACAGGAAAGAGAGAGAGAGAGAGAGAGCGAGCCAAAGGATTCATGACAGGAGGAGAGGAGCGAGAGACTCCCATAAAGTAATTTCTCTGTGAGCTTCACAAACACTGAGAAACAGTTGGACCAGCGAAGCCGTCAGCTAAAAAACCAAATAAGTCGGTCTGGAAATGTTTGCGAGCAGCCGGCTGACTGTGTGCTGGCGATGGCACCGCTCCACTTTGACACCCAGTCTCACCTCGGAGGTTCGGAGGGTCAGGGGACGTTGTCTCGGGACGTTTAACACTAGAGTCCTTTTAATTGTTGAGTGTTTCACCCAAAACCAGTGAAGCGGAGCAGCCGGGAGCAGAGGACGTAGAAGTGACCTCAGCTTCACCTTTTTAAAGACAAACGAAGGGCGAAAGGTTAAAAACGACAGATTGCTTCAATCGTCTGCATCCTGGGCCCAGACGCAAATCAAACCGAAATTAATTGATTTTGAAAACCTGCTCCAATGCTGCATTGCATCCAATATTTTCCTTTTGTCACTTTTTAGTGATGTCATTAGATCCCGAGTGACAGCGACCAATAGAAACTAACACCTGATGTTACCAACATGAGACTTTTCCTTTATTTCTGATTTGAACTGGAGATAGTTTAGATGATATTTAGTGTGGAGCGTCCAGTAGGTTCATAAACATAGCTGTATTTCTTTGCTTCAGACATTTTGGGCTTGTGACCCAGTAACGCAAAGCCGTGTCTGTGTTCCACCTTCAGTATTTCCACTGGTAAGAAGCTGTTTAATGACAAGGTGACTTTTCTTTGTTTTATTTAAACGATTGCAGACTCCTGCAGAACAGTTTAATATATAAAAGATGGAGACCATGCAACTGAACGGCACACACAGTTACGTTTTTATGGGGAACGTCATCAGTGAATGAATATTTATCTTCATTTTCTATTAACCAGACGCAAGTGTCAATGAGGTGGCCTGGGCGCAGCTGTCGCACCACACGTCTCAATTCTACTTCAGCGTCATTAGGGTGGAAAAACCCTTTAACAAACTGTGGCTTTGTCAAAGGGAAACAAACATTTTTCCCTATTAAGCCAAACCACCCCCTCTCTCTAACCCTGACCAGGGCTGCGAGTGTCTAAACATAACCAGAAAAACTGGGATTGTAACACCGTCACTAATAGAATCTGAATGTGGATTTGGTGGAAAGGAACATTCCACCGGTTTGTTCCGTGCCAGCGTCGACACGTCCTGAACAAAAATGCAATTTGTACGTTGAGAAATGTTGGAATATTGCTGCGGTGACCCAGATACATTTCGGCGTGATGGCAGGACTCTGTGTCACGCTGCCGTTCTCCGTCTGATCTGCCACAGCGTTTGTCTGTGTCGTGGACTATTTGTGCACCCCACTGTTTTCTCTGTGTCGTGTCACTGAATGCAGTGAGCTCCCAAACTTTACCAGCACGTGCCTTCCGTCAAACATCTTTTCAGGTCATCTTGTGGTAGTTTAGGTAACACAATTGACCCATGTGTGCTTCGTGTGTGCGTGCGTGTTTGTTCAGTCATGCATCTGAGCACAGTTGCTTCCTACATTTCAGGTGCAGGTGAACTGTCAGCTGTGATTCCGTGATTGTTATTCTTACTTTTAGGGTCATTGAGTTTTAGAGAGGCGCCACCTGGAGCCACAGTGGCTGAGAGCGTGAAAACGCCCGGAACGCGACTCAGTCAGTTAGTCCAAAAGTTTTCATCACGCTGCATTGACGTGCACGTGTGTCTGTCCTGCGCGAGGGATTCCCGTTCTTCCTGACGTTTCCTCCATTTCCTCCTCGATTGTTGTCATCATGTCCTCAGTCTTTGTTAGGGTGACGTGCAGCTGGAGGACGTCCCAGGTGACCGTGGGGAGGAATGTCCAAAAATCCCAAATTCCCTCTGCAGATACAGCTGCACTTCAAATCTCCAAGACGTTGCTGTGCGTGCGAGACGACTCCTGACACCCTGACGACACGCTCTCGTAGCGTATTTCTGCTGATCTCCGGGTTTGCAAACAGGACAATTGTAAATGATTAAGGTGCTGGCTCAGAACAAAAGTAACGGCTGTAAACGGTTTTTCAATGAATGTTAACAAAGAAAGTACAAGCTGTCCCTGGCTGCTAGTTATCTTACCGCCTCCCACATGCAGTCTCACAACACATGTACACACACACACACACACACACACACACACACACACAGCTCAGGGATTTGCTTGACAGTGTGGAGCAGTGGGATGTGAAACAGGATCTTACCTTTGCCGCTGCACGTAATTACGAGCTATAATGAGTCTGTTTGCGTGTGCGTTATTGTCGCTGATTTATACGAGTGTGGGCATTTTACTATGTGTGCGCGCGTGTGTTTGGTGTGTGCGGCTTCTGTGTCAAGTTGTGAGTGAGCACAGAAGCTCGGAGGGAGCTCTGCAGAGTTCAGCGTCCGCACCGCTACACAAAAACACAGTCAGAAAAGTGGAGAAACAAAGCGAAGGCGCTTTAAAGCTCCTGCTCGGCTGCTATAGACGCGTCTGATGCATCTGAGTCCGTGTAAAGCGTCACCAAATGTGGAGCGATCGCCCACTGAGTGCAGCATGTTCTGTTTTATGACAGAGAGAGAAAGAGAGAGAGCGAGTAAAAATACACCCGGCTCCTGGGAGACGGTCTCTATGGCAGCAGTTGCTGTGGTGACGGCAAGGCTGCACGTGAAGTGATGGCTGTCATGGGGCCCTGGGGATTTCGACCTCTCGAGCTCCCGCCGGAGACGGGACGCACACGCACAAACGCACACACGAACCTGAATGAAGAGCAGATGGAGGAGAGAGAGAGGAAGAGACCACTCGAGGTGAAACCCAGGAGGACCACGCCGAGCCGGCTGCTGGCTGGCAGAGGTGGAAAGGAACTGCGTACACTCACTCAGGAAGTGAACTTACAATACGTCCGTTTTCTGGCATGTTTCAGAGAATGAAACTGTGCGTGTTCAAATATTCGACAGCTGTTAAACATATTTCAAATTTACTTGCACGCTATCTCTGAATAACTTCAACTAAAATTTGACAACTTTATTGTGGAGCTGAAACAAAAACATTTCATGCATCCAGCTTCTGAAACACGAGGCTCTTTGCTTCCTCTTTAATCCAATTTCATCATTTATAATGTGCAAATTGTTAGTTGGACAACACAAATATTGTCTGCAAAAAAAGGATTTGCACGGGCAGTTGAGTACTTCAGCATATTTGTTATCTTACTACTTGTACGTTAAAAATCCTTCTTCCTCCACTGCTTGGTTGCGTGTAAATGTGTGCATGTGTGTGGGCGGCTGCATGTGTGTGTAGCATGTGTGGGCGAGTGTGTGTTACAATAACCGTTCTTGCAAAGTTTCTCACTACTCACAGACTGCATCTTTTTTTTTATTACTTGTTTTACTCATACTGTAAGGAAGAATGTAAAACTATTAGTGTGTGTGTGTGTGTGTGTGTGTGTGTGTGTGTGTCCGTGCATGTTGGGAGCTCGCACGTGTGGCGTTGCCTCTGCAGAGTCAGTCTGCTCTGTCATGCTGTTTCCATAGCAGCAGCAAAAGCCAACACAGCCAACCACACTCACTTCCTACTTTCACGTTATTGGTGGCGACTCGCTCTGACACTCTCCTTACTTTTCTTTCCTGCTGTTGTCGGATCCCCAGGAGTCGGGACAGGAGTGGGTACACTTCAGTGTCCTTCTTACGCCCATGTGTTCGCAACGAGAGCACTGGACATACAAAGAAACAGAAATCATAACAATATTTGTCCACAAAATAGGATTTAAATCCATGAGCACAAACTTTTTCGTGTACCGTGTCAACGCCTCTTTGTGATTTGTCTCATATTTATCTTGTGGTGTGAGGAAACGCCACGTCTCTACACCCTCCTCCTTCGTGCATCTTCTTCACCCATGTTCTCGCTGTGTTCTGAGGTGTGTGTGTGTGTGTGTGTGTGTGTGTGTGTGTGTGTGTGTCATGAAGTCTGCGCTCCGCTGTTGTAGGACGTGCCTCCATCAGCCGTCCTGTCGTTTTCTCTCCGCTTTATTGACAATAAGCTGTTATTTTTAGTCCACTCTCTCTCTCTCTTTGCATATTTAAGCTGCTACATCAATAGACTGCGAGGGCATCATCAAGCAGCTGCGGCATCGGCAGCTAATAAAAGCAGATTGTTTCGCAGACTGTGTGCGGATATTCATGCTGCCAGGTGATTAACCACTGGATTTACCGTCCGGTGCTTTGAGTGTGGGTCACTTTGAGCGTCTTAAAAGACATTCAAACGTGTTCGGTCCAGTCATTTTATTTGCACCCGTTTGGGGGATTTGGCTCTTAGTAAAAAGAGGAAAGAGCAGGAAGACGAAGGTAAAGTGTTGACTCACCTCATCGGTCTTTAAAGAAAAGTGTCCAACAATGACACCAAGGACAAATATACAACAGATTTACTAATAGCACAATGAATTTAAAGTCATTTTTTTAAAGCGAAAATGGGACAATCTCGTCCTGATGTCCCCCTTTTTCACACACAATAAATCGATAATTGTATCTTGGTGCCAGTGGACGCACATTTAAGCATTTATGAGAGACGCATCAGGACCAGCCGTCCTTCACTGCAGCCACATTTTCTCCCTTAGCCGAACATTAGCTAATGCTAATGCCCCAGTGGATGAAATACGAGGGATAAACTATGTGTCTGTGTGCAGGATGAGCTGGACGTTTCTCAAAGACACGTGGAAATAAATCAGGCATTTAAATTTAATTGCGAGTTGAAAAACCCAATATCACATTAATCGGATAAATGAAATACAATTTGGAAACACGGATGTACTAAACGCTTCTCGATCTCTCAGAATAACTGTAGCGTGATGTCTTTTTAGCAACCTCGGGTGGCGAAGTTGAATTCCCGCGATCCTTGCGCTGTGCCGTGACCTCAGGTCCCTTTAGATAAACAGCGTGGGTAGGACAGCATAGAATACAGGACAAAAATGCACAAAGATAAAAAATTAAGATGTAAAAATTGCGAGAAATCGTGGCATGAGCTGTGATCAGTGCTGTTGTGTCTTTGGGAAATTATCGAGTGGTCGATTAGATGATGCAGAAACCTTTGTACCACATCGCTCATGATTGGATTGTTCCTTAAAAAGCTCAGACTGAGGAGTTGGAAACTATTTACAGGGTCGTTTCACCTCCACAAATGAATCTTCATTTTCCAAGCGTCATCCATCTTTCAGCACGAAACGATGCGAGTTTAGGAAAAGCTGCAGAAATGAGGGGTTGGATGTAAACCATCTGGGGTTTCACACACGCTGTGGACAGACAGTAAATCCCGCCTCGCCTCATTACGCTCGCTTTGAGCTATTGATTTTAAACGTCCGGCTCTTTTAGATAAACCGTCCTGGAGGATCGGCGCCGTTTTGATCAGATTTCACCGGCCTCGTCCTCCGACCGTGCGGCTGGACGCGCGCGTTTTTACGGACCGATAAAGCTGCAGGGTCTTATCTCCGAGCCCCCCCCCCTCATTTCGATGCTCTCTCTCTCGTCCCTTCCCACCTTTTGACTCCTGTCTAACACCACAATTAATTTCTCATCACCTGCTTCGCAGCTGCTTTGAGCTCATCAGATCAAACAGGAAGCTGAGGCAGTGGCCCGACAACGCAAAAAATTCCCTCTTTGTTCCATTAGAAATCACGAGGTTCAGTGCAGAAAGCTGAATGATCAGCCCTCACTCAAGGATTTTAGCACCTATGTTTGGCCTGTTTATGCCATTCAGACACTAGCTGCTCAGATGGAGCTGTGTGGTTTGTGTGTGTGTGTGTGTGTGTGTGTGTGTGTGTGTGTGACAGCTTTATTACCGACCTGTCCCGGCTTTTACGCCTGCTGCCGTGTTTGATGGCTTCAACCTTGTGCTGGTCCTTTTTCCGGTTGTGCCTTAAAGCACAGGTGCACGTTTTCCGGCCCGCACTGCAGCACTCTTCAGTCACTAAAATACCTTAATTATATATTTCTTTCCCGTCCTTGTTGTTGGGCTGGATTTAACACGAGGCTGCGGCAGTCCGAGGTAACAAATCAAGCAGGTTTCCTTCCGAGTCATCGTCTTCTCGAGCACAAACTCACACAGTCGGAATCCAGCCGCAATATCATGCAACTCGGAATCGATTTGGACAATTTGCTCCCGGTTTTCGGTGTTGTATCAACTTCAGCTTCTCTTGACGTGACTGCAAATGTTTGGCAGATAGAAAGTTTCCACTTTAAATGCACAAAAGCTGCAAACGCACCAAAATGACCAAGTACTTAAGCTTGATTCATACTCGTGTGTCGAATCATTATCTGCTCAGTCTCAAGCATCATTTTTTGCTCAGTAAAACACAAAAAACCTGCAGCCCCGTGTCACAGTAACCCAATGGGACGACACAGACGCCCCATTGCACAAATACAACAGTGTGTCGGCCATAATTCACGCTTTGTTTTCACTGTTCATCCACTACATTTTATCAAAAGGTTATTAGTTATTTTCATAAAACTAAAAATACTTTTTTTGTTTCTGTATGTTTTACAGTGGTTTGGTTGAAAATTAGAGTTAAAATAAAAAAAGAAGTAGATTCATGATATCATTGGTTTCATTTGTTCAATATTTTCTTAAACACAAAATGATCCTAGTTGACATTAGTGGCACATGATATGACAATAGTAAAATGTTTTTTACATTTTGTCTAAGATTGTCTAAGATGTTGCAGTGATGCACATCCAATCTGATTCGCTCAAAACGATGATTTGGATATGAAATTTCATTTTTGCATGTGTTTAGCTTCATGGATTTGTAACAAAGTAAATAGACTCCTATAAAATTGACTATTCAAAGCTGAAAGTTGCCGGCTGTTTGCTCCCCACTGTCCTGTGTATCGTCTCTCGCTGTCCCACCTGGGACAGGGTGCCGGTCCATCACACAGCTGTTTGCCAAATCATGGCGCTGATGTGGCTCAGTGTCATCAGAACGCTGTCGGGGTTTTTTTTGCACCTTTAAAATTTAATTACCACATTTTTCTCAGCGCGTTATGATCTCTGTAGGTTTGTGAATGAAAAAAAGTTCCTGTGCATTTATTTGTTGCATTACTCATCACACAGAGGAATCTGTTAATGTCAATGAACACAACCCACATGGGTGATGTCACAAATTTATATCAGGACATTTTAGAGAAAATCCCACAGACAGATCCAGTTATTTTCTGATGGAGACACACGCCTGATAGTAGTCGATATTTTCAGACCCAGCTTTGGTCTCCACAGGCGTCCGCGGATTCGTCTCACCTCATCTCTCTTCTCTTCTTGCGCCTACAGTGCAGTGTCTGGAAATGACCACTAAGCGGAAGTTGATTGGCCGGCTGGTGCCGTGCCGTTGTTTCTGTGGAGAAGAGGAAGTGATCTCGGTGTTGGACTATTCGCACTGCAGTCTGCAGCAGGTCCCGAAGGAAATCTTCAGCTTCGAGAGAACTCTGGAGGAGCTCTACCTAGATGCCAACCAGATCGAGGAGCTACCCAAGGTAACTCACCCCATCCTCCGTCATCTGCCTTTGACTCAGCTCTGGCTCATTTTATATTGTTTAAGCATTTTCATTTTCAGACACTTTAACACCTGAAAGTTCAGTCCTGCTGAGCAGCTCAGCTGGAGCCGGACTGGGGTTTATATTAGGTGCTTTGCTTAAAGGCACCTCAACGGTGGTAATAAGCAAAGACTGCAGAGACGTACAGCGTGTTCACTCACACCAGCTACAGTGTCAACATGCTGTCTGGTGTCTTCATGTAGTCGCACGCCCCTCTCATCGGCCCCGATGATTATTTGGCTGCAGACACACACAGAAAAACTTGACAGATGTTAATGTTTTGAGCCCAATTTGTCTTCAGCTGGTGCTGGGGAAAATGTGCCGCGAGCTTCCCTGGAGAAAGGCGACGGGGCCAGGCACTTATCCAAGTCCAAAGTGGGTTTTTTTGATGTAAAACATGTCATAAACATGGTATAAAAAATATTTGCAAAACATTCTCATACGTTCTCTAATTAATTAGCCAACATTTTTTGTTATGGTTTATCATCATTTATTATGCGCAATACATTTATTAGTGTGTAGAGTTAAGAGAAAAATAGCCTGTTTAAAAAAGTAATTACTTATCTAACACAAAAGATGCGCTAAAGAGTCTTTCGAAAGCAAATGAAAATAACCACATAAATAATAGAATAATATATTATATATAATCACTTGAAAACAAGGTTGGTTTGTGATGCCACACGCTGTGACATCACGGTGGCATCCTATCCATGGAAAACTGTCCAAAAAATGTGGGCAGTGATGAGGCAAAATGTCCTTCCAATATTTTAGGGCAAATTACAGGTGGTGTTTATAGGAGGAGTGTCTCGCTTTATTGATGTCCTGTCCTGGTTTAAATGACAGAGACGTTCGTTTGCATTTCTAAATATATCCTGCATGAATGGAGACAGTCTTAGAGGGCAGCAGAAGAGGCAGGTCACAGTAGAATTGAGCTGAAAAAGAAATCACTCATCCATGACATGGTGTGTGCGTGTGTGTGCATGTGTGCGTGTGTGTGCGTGTGTGTGTGTGTGTGTGAGGCTGCCACTGTGATTGGCCTTAATCTAAGTGTGTTGGAGAGCTGTGTGTGATCATGAAAGTGACACAGTGGTTTGGTTTGACCCGTGGCCTCCAAGCACCACTGCCTATGTCTGTCTCACTAAAAAGACAAAGGTATCTGGAATTATTTTGTCCTCAGACGCACAAAAACATTTACCTTGTGCAACATTTACCTTTTTCAACGCATGCAACTTTGGGAGGCACTTGGGAACTCTGGGAGTGAATGTGTGTGAGCATTTATGCTTGTGTGACACATGCATGTGCAGGAAAAAACACAGGAAAATCATGACAAGTTGTACATTTTTAGCGAGTGACAATTAGGAAATGAAAACGGACATTTTCACCTGTTGCTGTTTCACTAGTTGCAGCAAAATGTCACATCAGATTCAGTATGCGACTTGTCCATAGCCGGGCTGGAGGTTAATTCCGCATTCCTCCATGATTTCCCTGTGATTTTGTACATTCCTACAAAACTGATCTGTGAGAATTTGCCAACAGGCTTTATATAATCATATTCTCTTTCCCGTAGCAACTCTTCAACTGCCAGGCCTTGAAGAAGCTGAGCATGCCTGATAACGACCTGTCCAACCTGCCCACCACCATCGCCAGCCTGGTCAACCTCAAAGAGCTGGACATCAGTAAAAACGGTAAAAGGAATGTTGTGTTGCGCGGAGATCCGGTCACCAGTAAGTTGTGATCCACGGCTAACACACAAACCACGGAATGAGCCAAAGTGAACTCACTGCAGACCGCTGTTGCCACGACTATATTTCGAGTGATATATGATGACAAAACGTTTGTTGATTAATTGACTAATAGCTTTAATAAATCAACGTATTTCTGTTTCCTGTGTCACTGCTCCTTTCTAACAGGTATCCAGGAGTTTCCAGATAACATAAAATGCTGTAAAGGCCTGTCTGTGGTGGAGGCCAGTGTCAACCCGATCACCAAGTAAGACTCCGACTCTCCTCTCTCACGTCACTGCGTCACGTCGCTGACTTTCAGTTTGACGGCCGCAGTTGTTAAAGGCCGGTTTTTCGTTTTTGCAAAAGACCAAACAGGAAGCACTAACAAAATACTGAGAAGGGAATTGTGTATTTACATTATGGAATTTGAGCAAACATCTTGTCGATACTAACCTGGTGCAAAACATTGGCTCATTTCCATCGGCTTGTTTAAATGGATACGGGCTGTTTGATGTGTTTGACAGATTTGTCTCTGTCACAATCTGGTGACCGACACTGTAATTATTTTTGTTTTCATTTTACATATTCCAATACATGTGTTTGTAGCACCACAGAGGATGTACATGCAGCATATCCTAGATATCCTACGGTGGCACGCAAACCAAACGTGTCCCTGTGTCCCGTACAGCGCAGGTGAAATAACTACCAGAGAAAAGTGCTGCTACATGCTGAAAGATCACGGAGCATCAGGTGTTATGTTAGTAATTGCTGTTTTCCTATCGGCGATGTAATAGTCATGAAGCACGACCACATGCAACCACACACCACACTGCAGACCGGGACCGTTCCGTGGTTCACGAGTGTTTGCTTTGCAGCAGATGAGTCATCTGCAGGCCGACGGCAGCTAAGTGTTTCCACAGGGGCTCGGCGGGTTTAATGCTGTCGAGCCTCTTCGAGGACAAACTATTTGTAGTTTCTCTTTCTTATTTTGCACGTGTTGGTATCGTCTTAGTTTCCGTCTCTGTCTACATCTCCCTCTCACACACTCCTCCAGACTCCCAGATGGTTTTACGCAGCTCCTGAATCTCACCCAGCTCTTCTTAAACGATGCCTTCCTGGAGTATCTGCCGGCCAACTTTGGCAGGTAATCGATCATTTTTCTTATTCATGAGGACGTGTGCGTGACTCTATCATTTATACCACACGTGCAATGACAAAAAGCATTTTTCGACCTTTATATTGCACTACTGGAATTTGGAAAACATGTTGAGAAAATGTGATGTTGTGTTTTATGTCACACACTGGGTGTCGAAGAATTTTATGAATAGATTCTATTCTAAGATTGTAATATTTTGTTGGGCAACAATAATATTTTTGATCATTGGTTAACCACAATTTCCAACTATACTTAGAAAATGATGTTTTTTTTTAAATTGTCAGCAACAATAAGGTGATTCATTGCAAAATTAAAATCAAATAGAAAACACTTTTATTACAAGCGTACTATCCTAAAAGTAATAACGGCAAAAAGCCCAAAATATCTGGTGAATTAAAAGGAGCCTGTTGTGCCTGTTTTCTTCTGTGTGGCCTTCCCTGTTATTTCTAGTAACATTTGTTGCATTAGAAAGAAAGAACTGCAGTTTATGGTCTTTTGTTTCTGTTTTTTTTGCGCCTTCTGTTTTTCAGACTCTCCAAACTACGGATCCTGGAGCTGAGAGAGAACCACCTGAAAACCATGCCAAAGTAAGAGAAACCACCATATGTGTCTGTGGGTGTTTGTGCAGACAAATGTGATAGAAAGAAAGAGAGTTTGAATTGTAATCCCTGCACTCCAACACACACACGGCTGCTACATGATATTACCGAGTGTCTCACTGTCCTCCCAGGGGGTGCAGATTCATTTATCCACCGCGATAGTTACCGAATACTGATGAAGCCTAAATGTTTGCAATGACAACGCTTGCTGGAATTTGACGGGTCCCCCGTGAATTCTGCGCGACCCTACACTTTAACGCAGGATAAGAACATTGCAATATGCTTCACAATTTTTATAGTAAAGCGGTCGTGAAATCAGGCAGCTGAGGACACCTTAAAAAATTGTAAAAAAACATCTGTGATATCCTGGAGGGGCTGATATTATGACCGTCAAAGTTGAGGACTAACACTGATTTCAATTACAGTGGATGATGTGCTAATAGTCACTTCAGTGACACTATTGTTGTTACGTTTTTTAATTGAATTCCTTGTTTCATCCTACCTGGGAATATGGCTCACCAGCAACTTTATCCAAAATCTTACGCAAAACCTCAAACCTATTTTAAGACTTGTTTTGAAAGGTGCAGGGGAATGAAGCCAGAGTGTTTAAAAAAAATCAATATGAAAAATGATGCAGCCGTACAAACAATGCCACTCCATCATATTTAATATTATAACACGTGTAAGCTTACTGTACATGCCCCCATCCATCCATCCACTTCACTAACTGCTTATCCTGTGAGAACATACAAACACAGAGAGACCGTAGCGGCCTTGGATTCAAACCTGGGACCTCCCAGCTGTGAGGCAGACATGTCTACAACAATGAAAAACAGGCAGTAGTTCCAAAACATGAAGGCTCACTGCCCTGCAGAACTAATCCTGCACTTCATGGTGTTTGATTTTAGCTCAACATTTTATCAGTAAGTCCTGTGACAAACTGAAGGACCAGTTCAACCCGATTCAATCTTTTGCCCCCTAATAAGTGATGGTATTTTATCTGAACGTTATTTAAAGTGAGCATTGGATTCACTCGTCACTGGCCGAAATATGGGTCATAAAGTGATAAAGTCATAAACATCATAAAGTCAATAAAGTGTTCTTATTACTAGTATCCTGTGTAACGTTAAATCGGACTGTAATACGAATGTGCTCTGCCTCCTCAGGTCCATCCACCGGCTGACACAGTTGGAGAGGTTGGATTTGGGTAGCAACGAATTCACTGAACTGGTGAGAGTGATCGACCGCAACGCGTTTATGTGTAGCCCTAAATATTTCATTAAGAAATGACAGGGAAGATATCAATGTCTTAGCTGTCATATGTGCCTTTAGCAGTCAAAACTATTTCATCTGTTGAGATGTGGGCAGTGACAAGATAGAAGGACATAAATGGGAATCCACAGAGAGAGAGAGTCAGAAACACAGATGCTGTGTCCTGTTTCAGGGGCCATTTCAAGACCCAACGTGGCATATGGTGCATCGTCTTTAGGCTGTCTCATTTAGGGACAGGTTCAGCTGGACCCTGAAACGGGAAACAGCAACATGGAGGAGGAAGACCGAGCATCAGGTTCAGACAGGAAGTGGACTGCGACAGGAGTAGGACGGCTGTATGTTCTGCTTCCTGCCAAGAGAGAGTAGGCATGTAGGGAGGGATTGCCAGCCTCACTTTGATAGCAGTTTTTTTTTCTGTCCTCTTCATTTCTGCCAGAGTCTATGGATGCGCTTGAAAACTGTTAGATCCATGACGGCTTCATTCATGGATGTAGTTGACGTGAGTTGATATGTTTTCCTCTGTTATAGCCGGAGGTGTTGGAACAGATCCACAACTTGAAGGAGCTGTGGCTGGATAACAACTCTCTCCAGTCCATACCAGGGGTGAGAACGCTTCGACAGCACTGCAGATACAGCATTTGCACACAGCTTTCTTTCAGAGTTGATTTGTGGTTCCGTTCTCATTCACGTGTCCCTGTTCTCCGTAGACGGTGGGGAAGCTTCGCCAGCTGCGGTACTTGGACTTAGCTAAGAATCGTATTGAGACGTTGGACTCGGACATTTCGGGCTGCGAGGCCTTAGAAGACCTGCTGCTGTCCTCCAACATGCTACAGCACCTCCCGGATTCTATAGGTACAAACACAAGCAGAGAGGAGCCCGACAATTTGGACCATTTACTAAGAAGAACAATGTCAGACATGTCTCTTCATAGCAACAAATCCCATGTTAGTCAAATAAATAGCTGTGCATTGGTCCACAGCCGCTGACCCCGGGGCTCAGGTACTGTGCTGCTTGTTTCCCACCATCGCTGGTTGGTGCTGCAGATTGTCTAGACATAGAGAAAAGTGGAAAACAAGTAGGACCAGAGTCCAGGTCTACAGGTTTTGACTAACTTGTCTGTAGGACTCTTAAAGAGCTGGTTACGTGTAAATACGTAGATAAATAGACGTATGAATTAGTGAAGCTGATGGCTGCAGTGATTTTGATTGGATTACGTGTGTGTTCGCCTGCTCCATGATGAGGTTGTAAGAGGTTTTGAACAACAACACTGAGCTCAGTGGTAAAGGGGAACGAGGAAATGATCTGTCCACGTTCGTCCATTTAACAAAGGGCATTTCAGAGATCCGTGCATGTCTCTCCGTGTGTGGTGTAGGAATGTTGAAGAAGCTGACCACGCTGAAGGTAGATGACAACCAGCTGACCTCACTGCCTAACACCATTGGGAGGTAGGAGCCCCCCCCCACTCACACACACACAGGCTTGTCTTTCTATACTTGTGAGGATACTCATTGACATAATGCAATCCCGACCCTCTCACCCTAAACCCTGACCCTGAAACCCAGTCTTGACCCTCAGTAAGTTGTGTGGACCAATCAAAGTGTCGTCACAACACTGGTACTGAAACAAAATTTGTCCACAGAAGGCTATAAAGACCCCACACACACACACACACACACACACACACACACACACACACACACACACACACACACACAACACACACACGTACTAAAATAACGAGTAAAACCATGCAGACTTTAGTTTGATTTTGAAAATCTGCCACCGCATCATTTGCCAGTTTTCACAATCTCAGCAGGTGATTGTTTCTTCCTGGTGGGTTGTTGTTTTCCTTGTTTCTTGCTGTTAGTTGCTGTGATGTTCTGCTGGCTGATAATTGGGGGGTTTGTGTGTTGTGTTTGCTGCATTGCCGTGGCATTAGTGCGAAGCCCAAGCAAGGGTGAGTAACATTAGCCTCCTGGATGCAGGGGTGCGTTCAGAGACAGACAGATGTTCCACTGTGTTGCAGATACAAACCATACTGTGGGAAACCTCGTGAATGGGTGTGAATTACATGCAAACATACACTTTATTTTTCAGTTTTCAGGCATGAAATGACAAATTTACGCTCACGTTCACCCAACCACCAAACATTGGGTGAATCCACATTAATTGTAAATGTACTGAACCCAGCCCTGCTGAAAACCCACAGGGTTTAGATGGAAATGATTGCATGTAAAATCATTACAGCAATGTGATTACTATATTATAATCCATCACAGTCCAGATTCAATCACAGAAATCCGATTAGTTGCACCTGAAAAAAAAGATTTTTGAGAGGAAACACGTCTCACAGTCGTCACCGAGTCTTTGTGTGTGGACTTAACTACGAGGTTTCTACGTTATGGAAGGACAATCAAAAACACAACTAAATGAATTGTTTTCGTCGAAACATTTGGGATAATTTGGAATATGCTGCTACTCACAATCTCAAAATTCAATGTGTGATGGATTTCATTTTCAAATAACTCTTGATATTCTGTGTAATATCAACATGACACTTGACGCTTTTGTATCTGAACGCTGCAGAAACATTTTGTCTTCCTGAACAAGTCCCGGCTTTTAGCCTCAATAAGTAGTATTGTAGATTCATTGCTCCCCCTCTAACAAGACCGTTCAAGATTCTTTTCTTCTGGCTTTTTAAGTGTTTACCTATTATTCATGATTGTGATGCCTTTATTACCCCACTTTTCCAATGTACAGTATACAACAGTTTTATCTTACTAGTTAAGTTATATTTAGACAACACTGCAATTATCTATATGATTAGATTATGTCTATGCCTGTATGTATGTGTGTATCAGTACATGGGTTACTCTACGTTTTCCTCACACATTCAGCCTCAACTGAATTGTTCAATATCAACTTCAGTCCATCATTTTCATAATTGGTTTTAATATAATTCTGGACGCAGATATGCACGGGAAAAATGTAATATATCCTACTTCGGTGTAGATATGGTTGTACAGACTGACGTGTAAATAGCGTCTCCCATCGCCCACATGCACCATGTGCTAGTTAAAGGAATGGTTTAGTGTTTAAAGCTCATGTCAAACTTCTACAGTCCCACTAAGCTAAAGTGACTGAGCGTCTTTCAAGGTCACAGTGTATTTAAGACAAATTTCACTCACTCATGTAACGGAATAAATCAGAAACGCAGTTGGAGCTGCTGTACAAACCCCCAACCTTTGGGAATCAAACTGTAGCATGAGGCTTAAAATTAATTCATCACAGCGTCTCATAGACACACACCGGGCATGTTGGCATGTGACACACAACGTGTGGTCTTCTCTGATTGGCTACAAGGACGAGCCTCGCCCACCTTTAAACTCTAACATCTGTGCAGCTGTTTTGTGAGTCTGGCTATTCTCCACATTCACATCAGTTATGGAATACATCTGTAATATATTTTAAATAAATGTAAAAAAAAAAAAATGACACACTGGAGCTTTAAACTGTTCCGTCAGACTCTTAGCCAGATTCTGATCTTAAAAGAGAAAGAGAAAAAGAGAAACAGAAATCACACACATAAATATGATCATGGTCACAGCGGGTCGAACTACAAACTCCAGCGAAAATATTCCAATTTGCTTCGCTCTTAACTACGTGAAGCAAATTTATAAGGAAGGAGCCGAGGAAACGGCGAACGTGCAAAGAAACACTGTCAAGAATGAAATTAGTTTGAAATACACGGACTGTAACTTACTAATATACCCACTCTGTTTGGGTTTGGTGTGAGTCACAGCTGAACTTTGGAGTGAGAGATTACTTACAGTCTCAGCACATTGTGGGTGTAACGAGCCACATATTTCCACATATGCCCATCATACGGACCTCAGTGTTGGCCACATTAGCTCCCTCCACACTGGGTGCTTGTTTGTCCCCTCGTGATAATAGCTGTACTCATAAATCGGCACCTTGTCACTTCATATGACTTTTTTTTTCGTTTATACTATTACTACTACTATTATAACGACTTGATAGTTGTGATTGCAAATTTTCATATGCACAAAGCTCAGAACTAGATTTGTATTTTACCTAAATGAATTATATATGCATGTATGTATGTACCTTTTACTGCTTGGGGACATTTTTGTACGTTTTTGGTCCTTCACATACAGTAGCTGCCCATAGTGGTCCGATGTTTAGCCCCGGGCGGCACATTACCGTAGAGTGTCAGACCTCGGGGACACAAATCGACTCCTACTGTAAGTCTGTTTCTGCGAGTGCACGATCAGCTTCAACAAATCCAAACCATTCCTTTAGCTATGTTGGACTTTGCTGCAGTTTTTTGCAGCAGCAGACGGATCGACGCTGCCGGCCCATGACTACGGTCTGTGAGTTCACTCCTGTGTAAAACAGGTGATCGTGCAGCTGAGGCCAAACAAGCAGGGTCCAAGTTTCTTGCTGAGCAACAGCAGCACCTGATGAAAACCCACTCAAAAGCACGTATGCGTCACACAGAACGAGGATCTGAATGTAGCAGCTCGCACCTTAAGGTGACTAATCACTAAACCACTGTGGAACACCTGCCATTTAATGTAGGATTATGGACGTGGGTGGCAGGTGGCAGCCAAGTAATCTCAGGATGGCTGTTAAAAAAAAAAAATCCTATTTGACACTTTTGATTCAAGCAATAAAAAAAAAAAATAAGGAAAAGGTAGGAGTCATTTTTATTCTTAAGTCCAAATTTAAATGAAGTCTGAAAAAGACAAAAATGATCTACAGAAGGGAAAATGTTCATTTGATTTGCATTAATTAATAATAGGACCCTTTCTCTCACTTCTCCTCTCCTTTCCTCACTCCCGTCGGCCTGTGTTGGACCACGTGGTCAACTTCAGATGATAATATCAGACTAATGCAGCCGTGACAGTGGCAGTATATTAATGTAGAGTTGTTGTTCCATTAACATTAGCCTAGCGTGCTGCTGGGGGGGGGGGCATGGATGTTACTGTAATTTTTGGTAGAGTGAAAAAGTTGACATCAAGGTTGAAGAGGTTTAGGCATCAAATCAGACCAGTTCTTCAGTTCGATGGAATCTTCCTTCCAATGTGTTGGTGCACATGTTAAAGGATAAGGCTGGTGTCAGTGTGTGTTTTTATTACTGTCAGCATATGTCAGAGAAAAAGAAACCAAAATCAGCAATGCTCCTCCACATCTCAGTTCTCTGTCCCGTCCCCACATTGCTCCATTTATTCCTACTGAACCAGCTTCATTTGGAAAAACACACACACAAAAAAAAAACAGCTGGGAACGCTGGTTTTTGGCAAACGTCTCTTTGTTCATTGATATTTTTAGCTTCACATAAATACATGTTTTGTGCGCTAATGAGCATTTTACTGGAGCAGGATGGTGGGTGTGGGATTAACTAAAAACAAACTACAGAGCCCGTGTTCGGCGAAGGAGCGGGTCGCACGACGCAGCGGTGCACGGCTTGTACAGCTCAGGCTGACTGATTCATTCTTGATATTTGGACGCTCGCACTTTTGACAGTAGGAAAAATAACGAGAAGCGCCATCCTTATCCTTTAAAGGTCTGCATAAGAAATCTAAACGTAGTCGTTTAAATACCTTTGCTACGCTGCTCGGTGTCATTTCCTCTGAACGGCTTCCTTTCTGCCTCTCTTCCTGTCACCCAGTCTGTCTTTGTTGGAGGAGTTGGACTGTAGTTGTAATGAGTTGGAGTCTTTGCCTCCCACCATCGGCTACCTGCACAGCCTGAGAACCTTCGCGGCGGATGAGAACTTCCTCTCAGAGCTGCCCCGAGAGGTAGGGGGATCGATACCTGACAAACAGCTGCAAATCCTCCGCGCAGCGCAGGCCTTAACATTAGCTGCCGCTGATGTTATCTGCTGTTTTTCTCTCCGTAATATTGACGTCGCCATTTAGCTTGCTGCTATCGCAGAGTATCGGCAGGTTTTACATTATGCTTTTCATGCTGCAAGAGTTTATTCTTGTGGAACCCGTTAAAAGTTGAAATTATCTTATTAGGTGATCAAGAAAATTACCTGGCAACAATTCTGGTAATGGATTAATGGTAGAAGTCACCCATTAAGAAAGGAATCCCACAAATTCTTTGGTTGTGCTGTTTTCGGTCAGAGCGTGTTTGGATTTTCTACTGCTCAAGCTGAAATAGGAAGTTTGAGA
Organism: Channa striata; assembly: GCA_033026295.1. Lineage (NCBI taxonomy): Eukaryota > Metazoa > Chordata > Actinopteri > Anabantiformes > Channidae > Channa > Channa striata. The sequence continues at coordinate 5,437,103 of CM065179.1, read as the reverse complement.
TCTGGGTAATTGTAATTGACAACCTAAAGTCTAAAAGTTCCAGTGTTAATATGATTCATAATCACCAGAATTAATCATAATGTGATTTGATGGATTCGATGTGTGTGTGTGTTTTTCAGATCGGCAACTGTAAGAACGTGACGGTAATGTCATTGCGGTCCAATAAACTAGAGTTTCTCCCCGATGAGATCGGACAAATGACCAAACTACGAGTCCTAAACCTCAGCGACAACAGGTACCGGCGCGCACACCTCAACAGGGGCACACGGCTCTTTGCCGGCGGTTGTTGTGGCGCCGTGGTTGCTTTCGAGGCCTGCGGTTACCACGGGAATGGATGAGTGTGTTGCCATGGTTACGTGCTCTGCAGGCTGTACAGTGTGTGGGCAGAAGGAACATCTCTCTTCTCTCTCTCTCTCAGGTTAAAGAATCTACCGTTTACTTTTACTAAGCTCAAGGACCTGGCAGCTTTGTGGCTTTCTGACAATCAGGTGCGTCTCACACGCATTGAATATATTGATCAAATCGCTGCTCACAAAACTCCACGTTCATTTGTAGCTCTGCTTGCTGTTAACTGACTAATATTTCTGTAGATGTATTAGTTAACAACAGTAACACAGGGGCAGACACCCCCCCAAACCCTAAACCCCAACTCTCCACGTTTGTATAAATATTTGTGTAAGAAATATTCAAAAGTATTCACGTTTAGTTTAAAGTTTAATCAAAGATGCTGAATGAAATTACAATCTAAGTCACAACAACACTAGGTCTTTTTTCAAGCGCTAAAGAAGAAAGCACATTTAAAATTCAAATGCAATTTATAAAACCTCAGTTCACTCTTAGATTTACTTGCCAGTTATGTATGTATGTATGCATGTTTTTTTTAACAAGCCTTACACCCTACTTCAGTCCCATCATTTGTACTCGCCAATTCATGGATCATTACAAGCAACTTTGGATTAAAATAAAACATTGGCCTTTAATAAATGTTCAAATTTGCAGTAACTGAAGGGTTGTGTGTGAAAAAAAAGCCGTCATTATTACACTGTAAATGTCATTTTCTGATTACAATAACATTTCTATCTATATCAGATGCAACTGAACATGCAAATTTGGCAAATTGTTTTTACACTGTCACACTGTTGAAGTAGAAAATTTAATTAGTCCCCCTTATTTTGAATTCATTTTTTCTTTTGGCAAAATTGATTTGCAAATTCCTCCCAATTGATTTACATAAAACTGAACCAGTTTCACGTCAAACTCCAAATAAGAAGTGGATCAAAGTCAAAGATGTAATGTATGAACTGGTTTTCTTTATTAGTTGATGATAAAACACAGTTTTAATCTTTGGAACTGCTGGACCCTGGGTCTGTATCTGTGGATCATATTCTCAGGGCATGTGGCGTGCGTGACTCTTGAGGTCGTTCCACAGCTTCTCCGTTTCTTTAGCTCACAGCACATTTCCCCGGTAACTTTGAGGAATAGAAATGCGCTCTTAGCCACATTTAGGGGTGCAGTGATGGCTTTTTGGAGACCACCTACTTCCTCCGTGCTGTTCTGTTATGGATACTGTACTCCGCGCAGCCGTGCGCTGTGATTTGCTTTAATACTATGTTCACGGATCAATAATTCCTTTAAGCTTTTAGCTGTCCCCTGGGCTTCTTTTTTACCGCACTGAGCTCTCTGCACTGAACCTTTGTTGTCACCCAAGCTGGGTGCCCACTTCCAGGGAGAGCAGTCACACTCAGTCCACTTATAGACGAACCGGGTTGGCCACAGGAGCGTCAAATGTGCATGTTCTGCTTCCTAAAGGGACGTTTTGCAGTTTTCCTCTTTTTTTAAATACTTACAAATTGTAGATATTAAGATTTGTTTTTAATACGGACTGAAACCATCTATTGGACCATCTGATGAGTTTTACTCAAATACAGATAAATCCAAGGTTCACTTCCTTTTTCTTGCCACTGTTTTGAGATTAGGCTTTTTTAAAATTATTATTATTGTTAATATTAATTTTTTTTTGATAGGGGCAATACATATTGATGAACATCTATATTAATCTGTATTGAAATCTCCGTTAGAATACCTATTAAAACGTATGTCTTCATTCGCAGTCCAAGGCTCTGATTCCACTGCAGACAGAAGCCCACCCAGAAACCAAACAGAAGGTTTTGACCAACTACATGTTTCCTCAGCAACCGCGACACGATGAGGGTAAAAAACTTTCAGTGTGTTTCTGTGTGTGTGCGTGCGTGCGACCAATCATCTAACACTGTCTGTCTTTGTGTGTGTGTGCAGATTATCAGTCAGACAGCGACAGCTTTAATCCTACTCTGTGGGAGGAGCAGAGACAGCAGAGAATGACCGTGGCCTTTGACTTTGAGGACAAGAAAGAAGAGGAGGACAACTCTGGAAAGGTCAAGGTCAGCTCTCCTGTACACGTCTTTCTGCCTGCCGTCTCTGTCTTCGGACTTATTTGGTGTGCTGAGGCACATGAGGCTGGCTGTGCATATGCAAGGCTTCCGTACGCAAAGACGTGTGGGGGTTGACAAGTGCAGGAGATCCCATGGATGAAAAAGTGGTTGCAAAAAGTCGACAGAAGAAGGTTTTCAGCTTTTTAGTGATCTGCAGGAAACTGAATCTGTGACAACAATCATATCTAATCCTGTTGTACGTGAGGCACGGTGACTTTGTTTGAGGCGAATTGAAATTGTAAATCTGCAAAACTGGCTAAAGCCCATTTCAGTTTAACTGCCATTGTTGTTTAAAAAGTCATGGATGTCCACCGTGCGTTCTATTTGTCACGGTTAATGCCACACTGCTGGATATGTGTATAAAATGAACCCTGGTGCATTTTTTCAATCCAATTCAATTCAATTAATTGACAGCGGCGTCCTAACGAGGGGCCTTCTGACCCCATCAGGGTTTCTGTACAGCATATAAATGTCCAGGTTTTACTGTTAGCGCAGGCAAGCCTAGTTAAAAACACGGAGCTCACTCGGAAAAGGTCAAAGATTATGTTTGTGTCGTAAGTAGAATTATTATATCGTAAACATATTTTTATAGGTATATTTATTTCAGCAACTTGAATCCTTTGAGGGACCTATATCTCTGATGAAGTGTTTTGAATATGGTCCGTATACAATATTTCACCCCCGACAACAACCACTGAGGCTCAAGGGTACTAAATAACGTTCAAACATCTTTTACAAGGTGATAAACACTTAAAAATTTCCAGTCGAAGTTTGACCTTAATATAAAATTGTGTGTAATTGAATGATCTAGGTGATTTTAGTGTCAATAATAGACTATTGGGAACAATATCAACACCACAATATAAATGAGGACGTTGAATATACCAGTGGTTAAGGGAAATTATAATATATAGTTATAATCTGTGTTTGATGTTTGCTTTGTAGTATTCCCTCCAAATCTCTTGGGAATCCATTGAACCCTTTTCCGTTCTTATTTGTAGGTGGAAATAAACCTAAAACGCTACCCAACACCGTACCCTGAGGACCTGAAGAACATGGTCAAGTCGGTGCAAAGCCTCGTGGGTAAAACCGTACACGCAGGACACGGGCACCAGCATCAGCTGAGCACAGGCACTGCCACCTCGGCAGGAACCAACATGGAACACTCTCACCTCAGCAAAGAGCCGTACGAGCCACCGTGGCCCCTGCCTCCAAAAGAGGTAGAACCCACATCCAGTCCACAAGCATCACGAGTGGTTTTTAAACGCCAACACGTGACTCTGAGTTAACTGTGTTCGCACATTTTCTAGGTGACGGACAGAGAGATGCAGGACTTCTCTCAGACTCAGCTAATGGATCAGGGATCAATGCACAACTCTGGCATCGACATTCCCAAGAGGAAGGACAAAGAGGACCTGACCGAGAGCTCTGAGGTTTGTTCTGAGGTCTTGACCCTTTGAAGTTGTGTGGACGAGCTAAAATGTCCTCACAACAATGATACTGACACAAAATTTGTCCACAAAGGCTACGGAGACACGCCCACACAGAAACACACACACTTTGATTGACATGTAAAAAAAATGTTACAAATGCATTTACAAAGTTTGTTATTTAGACAAAGACACAATTGACAGTTTTAAAACGGGTCTTGGCATTCAGACCACTACCACAGCCACTAAGACCACATGTGATCCCATCACTCGCACCGCTCTGGAATGATATTGATCGCCTGGTTTTTCTGGTTTAACAGTAATGCACAAGGATGTTCCCCGAAACGGCACCATCAATACGTGAATTTAAGGTGGTCGATTCACAAAGATTGTGACGACAAACGAGGAACAACCGTGTGATACAAATCTGACTAAAGTCGCAACAGACTGAAGCAATAACTGTGCACGTGACCTTTTGACCCTGGACTTGAAATCATAAAAGTTATCTGCTGCACATCTGTGATGCCCATAGACAGGTGTGAACGGTGGCACGTCCGTCCTGTCAAATTATGTTTGTATTAAGTAAATGCATTTTAAAACCAAATGTAAATGGGTTTCATTAAGCCTAAACTATATTCATTAAACCATATTAAGTTACTGCTAAATACTGCTAATATATTTATGATTTATATCTCACCATTAAGTTTGATTCTTGTTAGCTTTCCCCTTCCCGAGTTCCAGAGTTAAATTCAGAACTTCCTCACTAGGAACAGTTTCTCGGTCCTTCTTGTCTTGCTGTTCTACCTGTGGTAAACCTGTGTTTGTCTCCCCTCAGGACTCGATGGGCGGCTCTCCCAACGACATCCGTATCTCTGACATGAGGCCCACTCTGGTGGAGCCACCCATGTACAAACCCAAGGTGGTGCTGCTGGGCAAGGACAAGAAAGGTACGGGCCCGCCCGGTGCGGCCGCGCAGAGACGGGCGGATATACACATCTGTGTGGACACATGGCTGCACACATAATGTACCACCGTAAAATTAATGTGCTCTGCCGTAAAGTGCTGTGGGGCGTGTTGTAAATTTGTCTATTAATTAGTCATGGTGGCAAGTGGATTGTTTTAGCACAGAACAAATAGAGAAGGAGGGAAAACTATAAACCTCAGCTTCTGGGTTCAACCTGTTTCCATATTTTGGATCAGAAACCCCCTATTTTATCGGATTATCTCATTTTACTGCCCCAAGACAAGCAGTTTCAGTACACGGTTTTAAATGAGCGTCACTTTGTCTCTGCGACTGAAAGTTTATTAGCTCGCTCAAACTGTTGTTTCATAAAATTCAGAGCTCCTTGGTGTGATCTGCTCTGCCTTCAGGGAACTCGCTGTGAAACGAAAATCAAACAGCCTGTCTGTCTTGGTGAGTGTAAATTCCTAATGACGGATCTTGTGGCAAAGTTAATAACGAGCTCTCGCTCATGAGCCTGCTGGTTTGATATTATTGATATTTGCGTAGAGGATTTTCTTCTTTTTTTTATGACTTTGCTAAGCTGAGAGATCAACGCACATCAACCTAAAAATACTGAATGAATTAGGAAAGCCTTTACTAATTTGACAGCCCAGGTGCAGCATTTAGAAACTGAATGTTCGGAAAATACCGAAAACACTCCCAGGTTGGGTGAAGTCTGGTTAAATAAAGATTTCATAAAACCGTAGAACGAATGTTTTACAACCAGGCCATGTCGTGCGTCAGTGCGGTGGACTCAAACATGTAATGAGAGCACGGCATCAATTTGGGTTAAGAGACAGATGACAAGAATAAGGAAGTAACACGAGCCTCCTTACCTCTCAGCATGTGTTAGACACTATCTGGGCCTCAGCGATCACTGAGCCCGGAAATCATTCCGGGTACAACACGCCCCAGTGTGACCGAAAACAGCTGATACAAAGCTATTTTCTCGCAGCTCTTATGGGCTTTTTAAGTTTGGGCATTTTACAAAGCAAAACGTTGATTTTTAGAACGTTTTAGAACAGCGAGCAGAAATTTGGAAGCTTTCGTTTCTCTGGTGAAAATATTTAACTGTAGATCTTTAAGTTGAAAATACATGAGGATAATTTTTCATCCTACAATTGATACTTTATCCCTATGTATTTTTTTTCTACTATGAAGGTTAGTATCCATTAAAACAAAGTACTGTGTGATCACCAGGTCACTCCTCTGGGCTTCGGAAACAAATACAAATATTTTCACAGCTTTTTAGCAGTTGGGCTCATTTTTTATCTGCAGTAAAATGTTGTGAAGATATGTTATGTTCCCTTTGAGCTGTCTGAGTGCACAGTAAACTGTCTTATATTTGTGCTACACAATTTTACATTTTTTTAAAAACTTAAGGAGACTACAAAGTATTTACATTATCCTGTACACATGAACATCGGAAGTACATGAATTGTTTAATTGATGAGCTTTTATTATTAACACGTATATTATTCCTTAAACGTTACCTTCTGCATAAATAATACTGACATGTCAACTGACCAAATTAATTGAAGTGTTCATGACATCATTCACTTTACAAATAAAAACAATAAAAACTACTTACTGTAACACCCCCAAATGCCCTTAAACAACCATGAAATAAGGGTTTCAAATATGTCCTCTGATTATTCTGATCTCTAAAATATCAGCAAATAGTGCAATAAAGGAACGACAACTTCCCACAAAGCAAGCGACCAAACATATCAAATTGATGAAGATAAATGAGCAAAAGTGCGACGAATCCTCACTTTGAAGAAGCCAGAAATAGATTTGCACGTTTGGTTAGTGATGTGAAACGGTGTGCGGATTATTCGGGAACACGGGTGTGTTTCCGCAGAGGATGCTGTTTCCCAAAACTCTTTCTTTAACTTTCCGACACCAGCTATTGCCTAAACAGATGTCCCCATTCCGTTTTATTAGATACTGTAGCCACCACAGTTTCGCGGCGAGTCCCCTGATGGTGTCGTTAGGTCACTAAGTCTGCCGATGATTTCCTGAACGTCTGAGGAAAGCAAATGTTTTGACACTAGCACCTCTGAAAGCGGGTTATCTGAGGGAAAAGGATGTGACATTTTGACTGAACGGCGCTGCCTGTCTCTCCATCTGCGTCCAGAGTCCACCGATGAGGAGGCGGATAAGCTCCACTGTCTGAACCACAGCGGATCCTCAGCCACCTACTCCGACTACTCCCCCTCACAAGGCTCCTCGGGCTCCTCCAACCCGCCCGCCAACACACACTCGCACACGCTGTCTCACGCACACCCTCACGCTCCCGCGCTGACGGCGCCCAGCAAAGACCAGGCCCCTCCGTCGCACTGGACAAACAGGTACCATCCCTCACCCCCCTTTTATCTTCAGATTCCACCCTTCCCGCTCCTCCATCTGTCATCCAGCACCTCCATCCTTCCTCTCCTCCCTCCATCTTCCTGTGTCTTTCCCATCTCTCTGCCTGCTCAGTCAAGGTCAGACACTCATTAGGATGCTGCACATTTCGATACAGGACTCTGTCTCTCTCTCTCGGCCCTGCTTCAAATCTGTCCGGACACGGCCTCAGTAATAGTACGATCTGGAAGGTTGTTTTTTTTTTTTAAATAAAAGAAACAACTAACGAGTATTGTTCCTGCTACTGAAGTTATTACGCTGATTGCAGTGAACATATGATTGAGTTTGACAGATTTTGCATGAAAAACAGCGCAGAAAGCAAATATCGTAAGATGTTTTGAAACCTCTTTGAGTTCTAATCAGAAATGCTGCAGCTATAAACAACAACAGTCGTCTCCACTTAGACCGCCTGCCACATTTATTACATTTTCACCGTAGCTTCAGAAACTGCGATGGCAGGAGCCCCATTCCAATAAATATCTTTCTAACAACACATTACATCCACTGATTTTTTCCTAATCACCTAAACGTATTTGTTCATTTGTTTGTTTGGTTTCCTGTCCGTCAGTCACAGGATCCGCCAACATTAGTCCGGCCTTGATAAGCTAATTATTGTCAGAATAGTTTTTTAATTTAAATATCCCAGCATTGCTCCACGTCATTGTTACGAGCTCCTATTAATTTGCAACCTTGAAAACAGCAGAGACAAGTGAATTGTTGTGAAATTGTTATCATCAAACAACATATATATATTTTTTTACCAACTGGATTGGCTAGATTTTACCCTTGTGATATTTATTTAAATTTTTCGTCACCACAATCTCCAAAAAACGACCTTTGCAACATCAGTGGAAATCTAATAACGTACTAAATTATGTTTCTTTGCCCTCGTCCTTCCCTTTATTAGGAACCCCTGCAGGTTTAAAGCTTCTCTTGGTATTTTGGACGTTCAGATCGTTACTTCACGTCCCCAGATCACAATCTGCACGCTCGTCTCTTTCACTGTGTACTTGTGAAACATGGTATTTGCAAACAAATAGCAAGTGGCTGTGAGGGAGGTTGAAGGCATTAATATTTTCTGTTGAATGCTGCTCTCAGAAATATTCATTACAACAAACGCGGTTGTTTTCAGTGCCCACTGACTCTGATTCAGTTCATAAGAATGTTGCGTTGCACGTCAGTGTAATTCACTTTATTTTATGATTTCCCAGCGTATATAAGGTTTAATGATTTGTACATTTGTAGACTGGCCCAGTCATTCCCCAAGCCCATTGACTCCAAGCCCCTGCTATCTCAGAGAGAAACCCCTCCATCAGGAACTCTACAGCAGCGTGGAGATCGACGCCCGCTGAGCGAGCCTTTCGATTGGTCTGAGGCCCCTCATTATGACAACACAGGTTTCGATGCTGAAGAGTCTCCTCTGGATGGTCCATCATCTAATACGAGTCAAGGAAACCCTCCGCTGGGTTCCAAACTCGGAGCCAATCGACGCATGGGCGCCGCCCGCTCCTCAGACAGGAGCGAATTGTAGGAGTTCCTCTGGAGCTGGACACTCAGACACTCCCCTTCCACAGCAACCAGCGCTCCAACCCAGATAATGACCCACAATCCTCCGCACCGCCGAATCCATGGCAGAACTGGACCCGGACTCCTAGCCCACTGGAGGACAGAACTGCTTTTCCCTCCAAGTTGGACCTGACACCAACCTCCAGCCCCAACCCTGATCGCAGGGACTCAAGGTAAGTACGGTAAATGGAGCTCCAGCAGTTCCACGGTCAGCTCTGAAATGTGTTTATGCTGAATCTCAGGGTTTCATCTGAACTAATTACTCCACAGTAGCATTTGTAACGTCGGGTTGAAGGTGCGGCCTTTTGATTTGTCTATCCTGATTGAAACAGTTACTATAACTGAAAAGAAATGCTCTCTAATAACTATAATCTCTATTGTCCTTTCTCTGAAACTATTTCCACTTTCGATAAATTAATCGAAAACAAAAAAATCTGAATAATTAACCATCTTTTTTGACCCTTCCTTTTTTCTTTTTGCCTAAAGGCTGGAACAAGGAGCAGGGCCTTTGCCCGGCAGCTGGACATACCATGACAATCAGGGGGAGCAGAACAGGAAGGATCAGCTCAGTGTCAGTGGGGGAAACAAGGTGACAGTGGTGATGAGTAAAAGCTCGGACCGCCTGTCCCCGATGATGAAGGAGACGAGGTCGAAATTTAAGAAGTCACAGAGCATCGATGAGATTGACATAGGCTCCTACAAGGTCTACAGGTAGGTTTAGTTAAATGGATCTTTTTTCACATCGGGATAAGCAAATATCATCAGGTCCCCCATGAATTGCAACAATTAATTTAACCGATCCCCTTTGAACTGTTTGCAGCCCTGCAAATTAAAACATCATAAAAACACTGCAAGATTCATCACAGAATGTATTTAGATATATTTCAAAATCACGGATTGCAGAATTTAAAAAAAAGGTCCCTGACCTGGAAGGACCATATTATGTCAGTAGCAAAGCTGATTTGTCTTGGTCTCTCTGGACAGTATTCCTGTGGACAGCTACAGCTCATCCATCGAGCAGCAGACCAGTTTGGACCGCCAGGAGCTGCCCGGTTCTATGGAGCAGACGAGCATGTCTCGGTCACAGTCTGCCCCCATGTTAGATGATGAGCTGGGCTTCCCGGGACACGGAAACAACAGCCAGAACCAGCCGGGACAGAACCAAAAACCTTCCATCCCTCAGAAAGCCTACCACTTCGACCAGAACTACAATCCCCAGGTTAGCAGCTCAAGGCTTCATATAGAGATTTGGGTTATATTTCCTTCTGCTACTACTACTGCTTCCTTTAAAAAATGTATCAGCACCATAATTACAAACCTCAGGGCATTTTTAAAATAAACTTTGGTTAGTTTTCCCTCTGTTTATTTGGGTCGGGCTGAACACAGCAAACTGGATGTGCTCTCGTCTGAGCCTCAAACAAACATTGGTGTGGTTAGTTTGGGGTGTGATCCCACCTTGATCTAGCTCAAATCAGTATGTTCTAGCCAAACAGCTGGATGACAGCACATTGTCTTTACAAAGCAGTATTTAGAAATAATTTTCCAAAGTATCTGCTGGTTACTTTTGACTGGTCTACTGTCCTGATAAATGCCCCTGTTATGAACAAATTGTCCTCCGGCTCCGTGATGGTTCACTCCCCAGATCCGTTTCACTAATGAGGTGGTAAAAACATTCTCAGGTGGCTGCAAGTGATCCATTGTGGTTTGTTGTGGATTGGTTTGTCTACATGGAAAGTAGCGGAACCAAGGGCAGAATGGCCCAAGTGTACAATGCCCTCAAAAACAACACTTTGTGGGTTACACAAAATCCTTATAGAGTATTTTTGTTTGAATGTTTTAAAAAACGTATTAAACTCACTAGTAACCATTGTTACCAATCAGGTGACCATGGACCGCCGGGTCCCCCCACCCTTTCCCAACACACCTGATTATGTGAACCACTCATCGAAGGCCTTGGAGTACCTCAGTCAAACAGGGAAGACGTTACCCAAGGAGCTGGTGAGCCCTCGGTATCGCGCCTATCCGCCACTGGAGATGTTTTCTTTCCCCCAATCCCCAATCAACCAGGACGGCCTGCCCAGCCAGCAACAGCCAATCCCAACACAGCGGTCCAGGCCAGGGTTTTTGAGGAGAGCGGATTCGCTGGTGAGCTCCACGGAGCTCGCTTTGTTCCGCAGAGTCCACGAGGCCCAGCAGGAGGCGCTGCAAGAGGCTCAGTACAGGCAGCAGGTAAAAGCCGAACGATACCGAGGATACAAATATAAACCGCTGTTTTTGTCTTTAGATGCCTTAAAACATGGACGATATTAACAGACACAAAGCAAAATGAAACAAGCCGTACACATCATTTCATGTTTAGCATCATTTCTGTGTCACACAATTCACTGACTGTGTTTTTGAGACTGAGTTCTCTAGATACAGAAATGACTGGACTTTTTCAGACAGCTGCACACTAGCAGTAATTATTTCATATCTAGTAATATTTCACGCAGTTTTAAATTTACCCTACCGCCTAATTCAGAGAGACATCATGGAGGTTTTTGTTTTTCTCAGGCGGACCCCCCCCTTTACGGTCGGGCTCTTGCCTACTCCACCCCCATGGAGCACTCAGCTCTTTCCAACATGGCCGACAGCCAGAGCCAGATGCTGCACAACAAGAGAAACGGCCGCTACGATGATGACTATCCCACCTACCAGGAGCAGAAGAAGCCCATGATTGGGTACCCGACCAAGAGCCTGACTCAGCGCCGCCCCCTGTCTGCCAGGAGCTACAGTACCGAGACCTACGGAGCGTCTCAGGTATCTGACATAACTACTCCTTTATTTCACGACCTTGAAGACTTTTATTCTGAAACATATTGAAGTTGTCCACTATTTAACGAAACTCGCCATTGTTTTTAATAGGACATGTGCAAGGTTTTGAGGTGAATTTTGTGTTGCTTTTATTACTAAATAAAAATCCAAACATGAAGAGAAGGCATGAGTAAAGTTCTTATAGCTCAGGTTCACAAATACTCCTGTCAGGATGTTCGGGATTTGGCCCAAGTCCGAGCTTCCCAAAATAGTACGAGGGAGGTGGCCAGCAGCATACCGATTCCATGTGCAAAGCACATTCAGTAATCTGGCCCATTCCAAGATGAAAGTCCGCAGGAAAGCTAGGAAACTAATTTCGAGCACTTAGGATCACAGTGTTACTGCAACTAAAGCACCAAGCTAAAAGTTCAAAAAGTTTGAAAATAGTCCTGTTGATGTGAGATGCCCACAGTTATGGCACATTTCAAACACATTATCGTGCAACTGTACATAGTCCCTGCAAGCCAGTATCACGATATGACTCATTTTTATCATGCGGGTGAATCAAGTGCTGATTTAAATTCATTACTGTGACTATCAAGTCCAACAGAATTGTTTTGGTATTCAGGCCCGTCCAGTTTCAGCTCGTCCCACCATGGCTGCCCTGCTGGAAAAGATGCCCCCTGACTACACCCTGGCAACCTGCCCCGAGAAACCGCCCGATGACACCATCAAAGTAAGACCCGTCATACAACAGAAACCTGAAGACATCACCTCCAAGATGCCTGCCGATTGGAGGCAACAACTACTCAGGCACATAGAGGCCAAACGATTGGACAGGGTACGTCAAGGCAAAGCAGACACAACGAGGAGGGAGATGCAGACACACACACTCACTCAGACAAATGCACACAGCCTTCAGAAGGCCTCTCTTTCTGTATTTGTGTAAGTCTGTGTTGTAAGGTTGGCCAGATTTGTGTCCGGCTGCATGTGTCCACTCCACACTGTCGCTCTGTCAGCCTGACCTACTGCGCACTCACTCACTGTGGATATGTGCTGAGGAAATCACATGTCCCAAAATACAACGCAGCTAAATCTGCATTGTAACGTCTTGAGGCTTATTTTCATGTAGTTGCAATAGTGTTTTCTGAAAACAACAACAAAAAGGAAAAAAATCTGCTAAATTTTTTATTTAACCTACAGCAGTTATTTATAGTAACACATTAAACTTTTTGGTGGTTGATATTTTTACCTGTTTAACGATCTTTACTATCAGCTGCCTTAAAGAAATGCAATCAAAACACTGATTTAGGCAATAATAGTGTTTCTAGGGACATACTGTTACATATCCAAATATGAATTGGAAAATCCTCTCATTCACTTTCTTGATGAAAGTTAGATGAGATCATTAATACTCATGTCATGTCTGTTTGAATAATATGAAGCTATAGTTTCAGCACAAAGGCGGGAAGCACATGAAAACAGCTGCCTTGGCTCTGTCCAATGTCAACAAAAAATAATTAAAAATCAAAATTCCCCCGCTCTTCAGGGTGTTGTAAGCAATGTTGTTTTCTCTTTAGACAGGGCCAGCTGCAGCTTGCTGTTTCCAGCCCTTTTCCTTTCCAGACTCCAGCTTCATATTTAGCCTTGGGACCGCTGTCATTCCTCTCATTTAACTCTCGGCAAGAAAACGAATCAACAACATTCTCCAAAATGTCAAACTAATTTTTAAAATCAGAACGGGCGCGTCCACGGACAGGAGAATCGGGACAAATCCGACAACAGCAAAAGTGGGTGTTGACATTTTGAAGAGCAGTGAGATGGTGGTAAAGTGAAGCAGTGAAACACATTGTCTCCCAACGCACAGACGCTTAACATACCAGCATGAAACCAGTTAGGGATTGGCGTTATTGTTTGTTTATATACCCACATGTTTCTGCATAACTAATTTGAAAATTAATGTTATATTGAATTAATCACTGAGTGATCAGTAGCTAACATTCCTCTGTGCTTTCAGCAACTCTGCACTGTTGTAGTTGTTGTTGTTCTATCAGTGTTGTTGTTGTTGTTGTTGTTGTTGTTGTTTATTTGTCTGTGGAGCTCACAGTGTGTCGTCACCTCGCTGCAGCCCGCTGCGTTGGCTCCGCCCCACCCCTCCACGTTACATTCACCCATGTCATGTGATGTTGTCTTCTCCAATCAGAGTGGTGTCCTAAAGCACAACACGCTCACGCTGGGCATGCTCTGTCAGGGCGGGGGTCACGGCCAGGGGCGCAGCAGCACTTTGAACTTTAACCTTTACAATAGCACTAAGCATGAGCCCCCTGCTGGCCGCTGGTTGCCACTACCTCCTCCTCCGTCTGCCAATGCTGTGAGTATCCGAGTGAGAACAGTGAACCCCTGGTGCAGCTGTTACTGCTGCTACTACTAAAACTAACATGAACTATTATTTAGTGTTTTACAATTACTGCAATACATTTAGATTCATAAAAGAGCCTTTTCTACCATCTTAAAGTAGGTATGATACAGCTTAGTTTTCGTATGAATCTGTGAATCTCTCTTGAAGAAGAGATATTCAGCATATTGTAAAGTTTAGCAGCAAGTGTTCAGGTGATGCATGAGGATTTTAAGATTTCTGTCCTATCATTAGCGAAAAGTACATTTACATGATTCTGAACTTAAACACAGTTTTGATTGTTTGATGCTTTACTTGAGTTTAATTTTAATTTCAATATTCTCATACAATACACTCCTACATCACTACATTTCAGTGGCAAATATTATAATTTTACTCCACTACGTTTATTTGATAACCCTAGTTACTAGTTTCCTTTTGGTTCTGATTAATAGGACAAATTGTAGTCATCATATGAAGCTATGCAGCAGTTTATAAAGTAATATGACAGTCCATAAGGATGGTAAATAAGTTCCATCATTACAAACTACAACATTAAGGTGATGAACTAAGTTTAAAATAATAATATCATATTCACTGATGTGATGTGAGCCATTCTGCTTAAAGACCACTTTTACTATTGGAACAATGTTTTTTTTTATACATTTATACTAAAGTAACATTTTGAATGCCAGAGTTGAGTATTTCTACGCTGATATTAATAGGTAATGATCTTCATCCACCACTGTGTGTTGTATTGGACATTGCATGTCTGCAGCACATTTACCATTTTTGGCTCAATTATTTGTTTTGATATAAAAAATGTATCATGTTTATTTCCTGCTACCTGCCACCTGATAAAGAATGAAAATGGCCTTATTTCTGAACTGGGAATAACTTGTATTTGTCATTAAAAATCTCCCTTTATTTCCTTCTGATAGCTCTTCTGATTTGTTAGTTGTGGGTGGGGCTTAGCTGGGGAAAAGAGGTGTCATGTGCATTTATGTGCGGGTCATGATTTGGTAACATTTGAGGCAGAAATGTCCTTTGATTTATCACTGTAAATTTAAACCTGATCAATACTCATAAACATATTCCTGATCAAAGAGACTAGGCAAGCCTCTGAGTGTCGAATTATATTTATAGTATTATAAATAACATTCTGTTCAGATCCATTACTGATCAGTTACATTTAGATCACGCTGACTGGTGGAAGCGTTGAACAACATATCAATTTTCTTCCAAGATTTTTACTGCAAATTTCAGATTTATAACATTGTTAATAATCACCATAACAACACAAGGTGCTACAAACACAGTTTGAAAGCTTGAAGTATTATTTAATTGAGTAATTTAAATGCTCATTTTTACTCATGGAGTGTGTCTCTGTCTCTTAGACCCCTTCTCAGCAGGGCGCCATGATGGAAAACGACCAGGAGGGCGTGTCCGGGAGCAACCAGTGGGCTCCCTATTCGCTTGGCCGCAGAGACGTCCCACCCGATAACCTCATGAAAAAGGTAGAACCTTACTGTGTTCTCTTTTGTCAAAGTAGTTGAAAAGCAGCAAACTGTTTAACTAAGCATAACATCATTAATATATATTAGAGAGACTTTAACAGCTCATGCATGAAAGTAGGGATCTCGATTTTTGTGCCACGTCTCTCTAACCACGGGCCCTTCTGTCCTCAGGGTGGCCACTCCCACAACCCTTCCCACCAATCACACAACACCATGATGGTCACTTCGTCTTCCTCATCCTCGGCCACAACGCCTCATCGCGTGGTTGGGCAGCAGGTCTACGATGGGATGATGAACAAAGGGGGCCAATACCAACCAGGGATGCCCCTGTCAGTGGTTCCCGCTGGGGGGCCAGGGCAGTACCAAGGCAACATGTCTCAAGGTAAATGTGAACAAAAAGGAAAATACTTCATCTGTGCCTGGTGTCTCGAAAATCAAGATACTGCATCACAAAATGTTATTAGTCAAGAGTTTGAAATTTAAAACCTTCAGAAACCCAATAACAATGCAAATCTCTGTTGATCTGATCATGTGAAAACCTAGAACACAATCCTTTAGTACTGTAGGAAGCCCGTTTTTCTAATGTCAGATGCTACCAGTGTCTTTTTCATCCATGCAGCCCTTCCTTCTTCTCAAGGTCAAGGTTACCCTGGTTCCGGCCACCCCATGGCCCTGTCCCCGTCTGGGAACCAGCCCCAGTACAACCCCCATTCCTCCCACGCTTCGCATCAGCCCTCCCTTCCTGCCACCAATCCCCAGTACCACGGCAACCAGGGGATGGTCCATAGCAACCAGGTTGTCATGACCACCCACACAAACCCACGGCCTCAGAGCGCTCGCTGCCTGTTGCAGACTAAAGGCCAGAAGAGCACGGACGGTTTCCAGGAACAGGTATGTGTCTGTTTGTCTGCCAACTACATCCCACGCTATCTTGGAGGTCTGCAAGAAATTGGGCTGCGCTCAAATGACAGCTAAATATATAGAAACTAGGCTAGAAAGGATATTAGTTTTGTGGATGTGGGTCCATTCATTGCTGAAACCATTCAGACCAGATTCATTAATAGCAGGAGAAACTGGTTACCAGCTCAGATGCTGAGGCTGGCAGTGGATTCAGATGGTCTCAGATCTCCTTCAACTGAAGGAGACAAAATCTAATGTCAACCACTACATGCAAGTGTAATTTTAGCTATCAGCAACAGTTTGTGAGAGAGCGGGTCTAGAAAAAGCCACGGAGGCGTAGTTCTAAATCTGAGATATTTCACAGATGGAGATCACTGCACCAGTTTAGGTAGGAACATGAAGTCATTCTCACCAGGCAGATCAGCTGATCTCCCTGAGGGCTTTTGTCTTATTCCCTTCTTAGTCCAAGATGGCTTTCAGATAATTCTGACAGACAAATGAGGACCTCCAGTATAGCTGCCAGAACATGTCACACATCACATGGAAGTGCTCATCCACCATTGTACATGTGTTCTAGTTACTCGTGTTACTAGTGCTCGTGTAGATATTGTGATGACGTTTCACTTTGACGTGTCTTTCTTTTCCTTTGTGTCTGTCTCCATTCTCTTCTCTTCCTCCTTCTAGTTGTGTGTGAGAATAGAGAAGAACCCCGGTCTGGGTTTCAGTATCTCTGGTGGCATCAGTGGCCAGGGGAACCCCTTCAAACCCTCTGACATGGTACGACCCGACCCTGCCCGACAGCCAATCACAGCCTCCCCAGCTTTACCTCAGAGTTACCATGGAAACTGCTGCTCGTTACCGCAGTGTTTCGTCTGTCTGTCTGTGTGTCTGTCAGTGGGGCAGCAGTTGACGTGGTTAAAGTTAACTTTGAGTCACTTTAAGTCTTTGATTTTTTTTTTTTTTTCACTAAAATCTGAGTATTGTAGTTTGTATTTTCAAGGGTCAAGATGTGTGACAAAAGTCATTTTCATTGCACATCATTTTTATTCCTAGAACACAGATGTTCTGAAATACGTTAGAACTAAATCTGCTGAAATAATGAAAACTCTCAAACATGGCAAACTCTCTGATTAGCAGTGATGAAATGTGTCACTGTTTTAAACCCAATGACACATTTATGCTTCTGCACATGATGAATATTGAATATATTTGTGTGTACTTAGTGTATCTTCACCCCCCTTTTTTTTACTCCGACGTCTCTTCAATCAAACCTAATTTTCTTTTTTAAATACAGTTGTGAATACGTGCATTTACTTTGCACCATTTGGAAAATATGCCAACGTTTATTTTGCCATTTCTCCTTGTACTGAGATTGTTGGGCTTGCACATCCCCCAGGCCGGCTGCACGTTGCAGTCTGTCCTAGAAACATGCTGCTATAGACAGACTAAAGCAGCGAGGCTGCTCACACAGCTCTGACAGCTATTTTAGGCAGGAGCCTTAGTTCTGGGACACCGTGGGTGATTTTAGATGTTCAACACTTTGATCTAAGGATGGGAAGTATGACAGATTTTACTTACTGTTATTCAGATGTTGAGTAACTGACGAGACAGCTGGTCTATAAATAGAAAGTCTACAAGAGGAGTTCTTTAAACATTCAGCCTCCGTACATCCCATGTGACAATAAATGAATTCATTCAAGTCAGGGGTGTGAAGTGATAATGCAGAAACTGTCAATTCATCATTTAACTTTTTAAAGTTTTGATTGGAAGACTAGTGACTCAGTTGCTGACTTGTACAGTTACTTAATATTTTCCACCGGCTGCAGTTGGTCCAATATTAATGTCATGTTACACAGGATGCCAATTAAGTCAGTGCAGATGAGCAGTTCCTCAGCATCCAACACCGTGCCAAGTAACTACGGTACATTACAGATGTACATACAATATCTTGTTAAGAATAAAGTATAAGGTCCAGATATAAACATACTTAAATGTTATCACAGATTAATGGGCTACTACTTTTCAGCATTTCACTTTAGTGTCACGTGTTTTCCGTTAGTTTTCAGACGTCTCAGCATATGATGGGCTGTGATTATCTGCAGCGGTGCCAGTAACCATCATAAAATTCTGATTTTTCTCAGTTTTAGCTCAAACCGATGCAGATAGCAAATAGACCTAACAAGGGCGTGTGCTAATGTTGTTTTAATTTTCTTTAAAGAAATCTATTCGTAGCATGTTTAAGATTAAGTTGAGCTTTAAAATTTACTACATGACATAGATGGTTTCGAGGACTTCATCCCAACGCTGCCTTAGCTGTTCCCCAGGAATGTGGCTCCCCCTTGAGCTCAGCTTGTTGTTTGCAGTCATCTTCAAAATTGCTGAAATTCTATCCATTCATATTCAAACAAAGGATGACTCTAACTTATGTTGTCTTGACCTTAACCATTTTAAGGAAAAGGGAAGGAGGAGAAATATTTACTTCTTGTTAAACTGTTGTTTTAAAATTTGTTTTAAAATACTACGAGATGGCAAGAATATTTCTTTACAAAAATGCACATTTGTGTGTTATTCAAATGATAAACCTCACAAAACCTCTCAGAATAATCCTCTTGCAAAAACTGAAATCACTTTGGTTTAATCGAAGTTTTAACAAACATATATTTCTCTAAACAGTTTTGTGACTAACAAGTTTTAATTCCTTGAAAATTTCTTTAAAATTTTATAAAACCTGCTAGTTTCTAAAGAGAAATTGTAATAATCTAATATGTTTCACTTATGACTCATTGAGACTCATTAAGTGCTGATGTTGAATCAGTTCTTTCTCCCATCACAGCATAGGGTTTTGAGGATTTTCAGTTAGATCTGAGCCATAAACTTTTAAAAATCCAGTTTCCTTCCCTTTGTTGTCATGTGTCTAGTAAAGTAATTATATATTAAATGTATATTTATACTGCCCAGTGTTATCCCAGAGCTGAATAAAACTCATCCCCAATATTCTCCTTTTAATGGAAGTTGTGTATAAAGCCTTTTATGAGATTGTGTTCAAACTGAACAATACTACAAGAGAAAACATCAGTCTTTTTAAAATTTCAGATTTTTTTTTGAAAATTTCTCAAAAAGTCTGATATTTTGGAGACAGATTGTTTGTCCAGAGCAGCTTTATGTTTGATTATTGTGACTAATTCTACAGGATCCTTTGTGTGCTAACACATTTGTTGTGTACAGTGAGCTCCATATTTGATCTGACGGAAAGATGGTTTCTAAAAAGATTTCTGTGCCTTGAAGATAAACTGACATAATTTATAAATACAATTTGTAGCTAAATTATAAGTTGCTTCTCCTGTATGAGGCCCACTGTATTTCTTCATGTACTAACCCGACTAAAACCCGTCACACACTCGCATCTCTAACATCGTATGTGTTGTAGTATATTGGTGCTGCTGCATCGTCAGAGCACAACTGTCGCTACTTCCGTACATCATATTCTTGTTTGACTTCGTTGTGTGACTTCGTTATGACACATTTATCTCGCTATTGTGTGTTCAACACGTGCACAACCTGTTGAAACGTGTCGAGTCGACACAGCTGCATTGTCCTACGCTTTCTGTGTTTGAAACATCTTTCAGCTCTTTGTGAAAAGATGTTGGTGTTTTTACAATCTCTGCCTTGGGTTATCGAGGGGAAAATATGGGGGATGAATCTTCTTCTGCCCTCCCTGCTGCCTACTTCTTTCCCTTAGTCAGAACCCATCCCACACCTACTCTTCTTCCCATATTCTTTATATACTGACTGTATATCTATTTTTCTCTCTCTCTAATCTCATGCCTATTCTATGCCAAAGTCCTTATGTGCATAAAAAGCTTATAAACCAGTTTGACATATATTTTTTGGGAGGAATGTATCACTCAGTTCTGGTTAATTTTAAGCTAAGTGAATTCCATCATTGTAAAGTGCTAGCGGATTTATCGTCAATAACATATCTGCATCATTTGCATAGCTCTCTAAATTTAGATGCAGTGTTGAATTGGCCTTTTTTTGGCAGAAATGTGATCCTTTTTTCCCAAGGGGTGGGTGGGTGTATATTAAGATGAGAGTGAGAAAGGCAAAGATTCTAAACCATCGTGTCCCTGTGTTGTCCTAACGGTGTATCATTTTGACTTATAGGGTATCTTTGTTACTAGGGTACAGCATGACGGGCCCGCCGCTTCCGCCCTGCAGCCCGGAGACAAGATACTGCAGGTAACAATCTCTCGCTTACATCGAATGGGCTCGAAACGACCACACCCTGCCCCGTTTCCCACTCCTAAACCATCTCAGCACAGAGGCAAAGCATTAAGCAGGACAGACGAGGAATGTACACTTCACCTTGTACGATTACGGGAGCTTATTTTTTTTTTAAGGCGTCTCTTTTAAGTTATCACCCTTTTCTTGTTAAATCGACAGAAATGTATAAGCCTCTGATTTAATCCTGCGTGTATGTTCTGCCTCTGTGTGTGTGTGTGTGTGTGTGTATCTAGAAATGTGACATGACACCCCAACCTCTCTCTCATTCATCAAGAATGCCTGAGGCAACAGCTTTTGAGTCTTATATTTATTAAGGCAGCCTAAGGATGTTTCAAAGGTCACAAAGGTAAATCTAACCTACATTAGGAATAATTGGTTCTTTTTCTAAAAGAAGAAATCAAGACAACTGCATCGAACCTCTCAGGTGCCTTCACCTAGAAAATATATATGCCTTCTGCAAGAATTCAACAAGAATATTTACTGAGAAGATTATGCAAAGAAGGCAGCAAATTAAAAAAAAATGCCCAAAGTGTTAATGCCACCAAAATGAGCCATGATTTCCCCCGACTTATCAGTTGGTGGGTGTTGACTGGTCACTACTAAGCCTGAGGGTTGAGTGGCTAAAGTTGTAGAATAAGTAAACAGCTCTGTCTTGTCTTTGTGACACTGTCAAACCTGTAAACTAAGCTATGAACAACAATGTCTGCAGCAATAAAAAACTTCCCCCAGGGTGGAAATTTTAGTAAGCGTGACAATGCAGCATTGTTTTCACTGCCCTGAGATTACAATGGCACTAACACACACACACACACACACACACACACAAAACACACAAATATTAAACAGCTGTAGGTATGTAAGTCAGTGCAATAAAATCACTGTGAGGTCATTTTGTCCCCTCAGCTCCCTCTGGGCTTATTGCAGCAGAACTTTGACATAATAGCTGTAACCGATATCAATAAAACGAGATGCTCGAGCTTTACTATGACATAAGTATTCCCTCCATTTGTCATTTCCGCCATGTTTTCCTGCCCCCTCCCCTCTCTCCCGTTCGTCTTCTCTCCACAGATGTACAGTTTAGCTGGATGAACTCATCTAAAAGCCCTTTTTTGTCTTTGCCCCTTCTCTCTCTACAGCATGACTGTGTAGCTCCTCCTCTCCTCTCTCTTTTCCCCAACAGTGATGTGTTACTGAGATAATGATGGCAGTGACCCTCCATCCTCCCACAAACACACTCACACATAGACACTGTATGGAAATACTGCAAGCACACATACACACACGTGCACACACACACACATGCTGTTGACTGTGCTGCGTGTTTGCCTTGCAGGCTAACGGACATAGTTTTTTACACATGGAGCACGAGACAGCCGTCTCTCTGCTGAAGAGTTTCCAGCGGACAGTGGACTTGGTGATTCTGAGAGACAGCAGCACGCGCTAAAAAGTAGTTTTATAACAAACAAACAAACAAATACAGCAACGCTTCACTTCTCTGCTCATCGCCACCCCACGCCACCCCACCTGCCTTCCCCCGGAAGCTGGTGGAACTGAAAACGAGCCGCCTTTTTTTTTTTTTTTTTTTTTTAACCTTTTTAAGGGAACACACAGACATTTTATTTGCCTATTGCTGGACCAAAGGCAAATACTAGTGCCAAATGTACTATAGGAAACATATCGGCTCTTCTGTCCACCGAGGGTCGGGGACCTGGTTAACAGCTGGCCGGACCACAAGGGGACTCTGCAGTCCTTCTTACAGGGCTGCCGCAGTTTGCGTTTGGTGGTTGGTTTGTAATTTGACCCTCTTCTCGGCCAGTTCAAGCAGTTTGGTTTTGTTGGGGTGTTTTTGCCTTTTGCCATTGTCTTTTTATTTTGCTGCCCATGGTGGATTTTTAATGATTTCTTTGGTGTAGCACTTTCCACGGTCTTTGTTCCTCTTTGTTCTTTTGGGCTTTTTTTTTTCCTCCAGCTTTCTACTTTTTTTTTTTTCCGTTTTCTGATCTGCTCTGTTTTCTCTTTCTTTTACTGTCTCTTGTGTTTATGTTCTGCAGGCGTCATTGCCTCCAGTGTGCAGAAATTGAAAATGTGAGACTTTCTGCCTTGTGTAAATACAGTACATAGAGCTGCAGCCTTCTAGAGCTGCACTCTCTTTGGGGCGTGGACAAACGGCTCTAAAGGTTTGTGACAAATACAATGTCGATTAACACAATCTAAATTCTCTCTCGCGAACATACAGGGATCATTTCTCCAAATGGACGATTTTCTAAAGCAAACATATTTATTTCTGTATAGAAAACACTTTTCATAGTCCATCCCAGCTACTTAACTTTTTTTCAATTGTTGCTTGCACAGCTGTGCTGAAAAGAGCTAAAGCAATATTGATGAGGCTCGGCCCACCGAGTTTTTCAGCAGAGCCTAACTTGTCCTGCAGTGCCATCTATCGTGTATGTCATGCTAATGTTTACACCCACACACACACACACACACACACACACACACACTGCCATGCACTGGAACTAACAGGCAGACACACAAGCAGCCCCATTCACAACACACATTCAGTGGTGTGCTCTGTCTGTGCACCGGTTTCGCTTCATCGTAATTATAAAACGCTATCGTAAAGTCCCTCACAAAGACACTGTAACATTACTCATAATGCTGTAACTGTGCCATATTTTGAGGTTGTGTTTTCTAGTATTGTTACAGTACCGTCCCATTCCTTGCTGTTTAAGCATGCTTTCATATTTATTTGTCATTGTTGGCCAGCCATTTTCTGTTGGCTTCTAGAGTTTTTTTTTTTTTTTTTTTTGGCTCTAGGTGGATTATACCACTGAATTTCATTGGAACTGACGTTTTAAAATTAGCACCACATGGAGCCTCTTCGCTTCCCCGGTTGGAGATACACAGGCCCAAATTATCAGAGCTTTACAGTACGTCTTTGTGGCCCAGATCTGATCGGCAGTGAAAGCAGCAGCACGGCTTTGGTGAGGAGGGAAACAGTTTACCTGTGTTGAACAGGAAGTGTCTACTCTGGTGTATCCTGACCTCTGACCTCACTGTGGAATAACAATGAGAACGAGAATCAATAGGTGTAACACACAGTGTCAGTGTCTTAACGGGTAAATCTGCATTCAATCATATTTTCCCTTTGGAGACAATCAGGGAAGGATCTGATCTGTGTCAGAAAGGCTTCTGGCTACACTTGAAGTTTCTGTGTAACTTTTATAATCTGGGGAGGACAGGCTCCAGTTGTACGGGGACAAATAGATTTGACATTTAGATTTGACACCTCTGTTGGTGAATGTTCAAAATTACGTGTGGAGTTTGTCAGGCTGTGTTTGAAATAATACGCAAAAACTAGAAACGGATGAAAAGATTCGCGTGCGTTTAGTCGGAGCCTTGGCAAATTTCACATTGTGTTGACACGATGTAGGTAATTACAGAAAGAAAAAAACCAGCGAAGAGGTTCATTCTCTTATTTTGTCTAAATGCAATACATGTCCTGAAAATGTTTCATGGCAGTGAGTTTTGTTCTGTTCTGTGTAGCATCGTTCACTGTCCTTTGCTTTTACTCAACACGACAGCGTCAGCTTACGTCCATTTTGTGTCAACTCTCCTAATAAGCATTAGACTTTGGTTAATGAAACATAAGGGACACAAAATGGCACAGATAAGTCATGTGGCTAAGAGATCTTAACCACAGGTACCCACCTAACCCTATTTAGAGTTTGAAATATCAAAGATATTGTGATGAGAACTGAGAAAAAGGTTTGATAATATAATTATTTTTTACTACATGTTTCAGGTAATTCTTTCTAAATATATTGATATACCTTAGCTTTGCTCTAAAATTGTGATATTTTATAATGACACTTATAACAAAGTTATGGACAGAAGTACGCACAGTATGACTTGGAGACCTACACATGTACTATCCAAAACTGTATAAAATGTATTTCTACTGTAATTGTGAATTTGTGTTATATAAATATATATTATATATATAAATATATATATGTACATGGCTATAAAAACGGTCATTTTCTATGTGTTTAAACAACATAAGAGCTGAACAAATGCTGAGAAGTGTCACTGTACATAGCTGTGAATGAAATCCAATTTAAAATGACTCATATTGATTGTGAATGTACTCATGCTTTCTGCAGTACCTACACCTACCCAACTTGAATGCTGCTTCCTCTGTTGTGTGACAAAAAGTACTTTGACCTCTGAAGAGAGAACCGCTGTGGAGTTATGAGTTGGACAAATTTTTAGTGACGATTTAACAGAACTATTTATTCCTTTATTTATTTGCACATGCAAGTTAAAATCCTTCCAGTTTTAAGTTTGAATATTAATGCGGAGAAATGTAATTGCCGAAGTATATATAATATATATCATGTGTTTAGAATGCATTTTGCAGACGCTATCTGTACATACTATTTAAGATACAGTTTTTACAAAAAATACTATATGTATAAAATTGAAAAAATGCTGTGCAGCAATTATACTGGAGCCGTTTTGGGCTTTGGGAAGTACCATTTTTTCAGTATATAAGAAGTGTTTTGAATAATGTACTAAAGTCTATTGTATAAATAATAAAAATGTCACTATTGGTAACCTGGTCCTCCATCTGGTGCACTAACCTCTGTCTTTAGGTGGAAGGAGGAGGGTTACTGTATCCCCTTTTCTGCCCCTCTGTTCCTGGTGAATACAAAGAAGAAATACAAATCAAGAAAAAACTAAATTAGAGAGGAGGGAAAGTGGCAGTTTAGGTAAGGAGTAAAGGCAGGAAGTAAAAAGGCAAAGAGCAACTGAGGTAGGAGGAAAAGAAAGTAGAGACAGGAAGGAGATCACAAAAATATAAAAAAGTGAAAGACTGATGATAGAGCGTGAAACCTTGACAGGAATGAAGAAGGATGAACAAAGAAGAGATGAGGTAAAAAAATGAAGTGAGGGATAAAAGGACAGAGAGAAGAGGATCACCTCAGCTGATTCCTGGGTGATTAGTTTCTTTGCTCCTCTTTGGATTCAACACAGCGGCGGCCCTCGTCATCCCAGCAGATGCTCCTTTGTCCCTCAGTCCATTAATTTAACAGCCAGGCTCTTTTTGATCCTTCTCTATCCGTCCGTGTCATCTGTCCCTGACTCTTGGCTTAGCTGTGGAGGTACAGGCGAGTTTGTCTAGCTGTCTCACATAGGTAGAAACACACAATGACACCATTTGACTCTGTAAGTCGCTTTGGATAAAAGCGTCTGCTAAATGACGAAATGTAAATGAAAAATGTAAATTTATGGTTTTTTCGTAGCTCAAAGGAAAGTCCCTTGTGGTAAGTATGAAAATCCTGCTGGATTTTGCACGCAGCACATGCAACTTTAAAATGTATATATGCTCATGGATATTTTAATCTACAGTAAAACACTGTATCATATGCTATAAGCCTTTTGTGCGTTGCATATGTAAAAGCTTAATTTTGTACAATATATGATAAACTATCAAATACTTGTATTGAAGTGCATATATATTTAATATGCAGTGTGGTGGGAGTACAGTGAAACGGCAAGGAAAGACAATCCTGTGTAAAGTGTGTCTGTCACTCCGCTGTGATACATCAGACGTGCATGATCATTCTTTCCTGTGTCTGTCTTGTACCATCACACTCTTGTTCTCCTGGCATCGATGCCATCTGTAGAACAACTCTGCTTACTGTGGCCCAGGCGGACAATAGACAATAGAGGGTAATAGTACACACACACTAACACATGGATTGACCAGAGCAGAATCATGTCCCTTTGTTCCTTTTCCTCTTCCCTCTGTCTTTTACACACTGGTTTGGGACAATATGTTACTTCTGTCTGCCGAACGACCAACCCACTTACACAATCATGCATAAATTTCTCCCCACGCTGACTCACATGCAGCATAATGCTGACATTAGTGTGTGTAAAAGTTACAGAGCGAGAGTTTGTGTGCATCCACCAAAGCAGTCAATAAGCTCTTGTGACCTGATCAATAACAATACCAGAGTCTGAGTCCGTGACCTGTATTCAGCTGATGCCGATGTGGCGAGTGTGTATATTTACGCAGATGAAGTGTAGTCAGTCTGTAGCTACAGACAGTCGCAGACAGTCCTAAAATACAGCATGTGTCCAAAAAGCAGAATGCATATATGTCCTGTATCAGCCGTGTTATTTCAGTTTGGCCTTCTTAATTATTTACAGTAATTGTTTCCCTGAGAGCTGTCCGTATCTCTAATGAAGGCTGTACTGTAAATATATATTCAAAAGAATATGTTCAAATAAATGCACTATGGATGTAAAAAAAAAAAAAAAAAAGAGCTCCAACATCTAGGGAAATCCCCTGTTTTCTGTCTCTTCCGGTGTTGGATTTATGTCAATAACATCAATACTGTTATTGCTCTTTGTTCAACCAGTTAGTTAGGCTACAGTCGGCCATGGACGTATTTAGCTAGAACAAAAAATAAAAAGCATGTCAAACGTACAAGGTTGACTTCCAAGATTTCATATGTTCATCCATCCATCCATTTATTATCTGTAACCACTTATCCTGCTCAGGGTTGCATGGGGGCTTGAGCCCATCCCAGCTGTCAGTGGGTAAGAGGCAGGATCCACCCTGGACAGTTTCAACAGTCAGAGACGTACAGACATCTGGACAATGTGAAGTCGCAATTAACCTAACAGGCGTGTCTCTGGACTGTGGGAGGAAACCGCAGTACACAGAAGAAACCCACACAAGCCCCAAGAGAACATTCAATCTGCACACAGCCAGGTGGGGAATCAAACCAGGCAGTTTGTGAAGCGGCAGCACTAACCACTTCACCAACATGCCGCGAATCGATCCATCTACCGCTCTTTCTCTCTTTCTATATGTATATATATATAAATGGGATATTGCATGTTTTACAGCTTGGCGCAGTCAAAACATAGTATATCTAAAGACATAGGATTCAGTTTTACAGACGTCCCGCAAGTGGTTGCTCGCTTTACAAAACATATTCAGAACAAAAAGAAGGTGAAAAGCGAATAAAAAAAAATCAATCTTATGTACAGAGGTGGAACATTTTGTGATTGCACACAACTGTTCTGTAACTCGTTATTACAAAAAGTGATTGGCTCTTTGGTCCAATAAATATTCACTACGGTAAGTAAGGAAATGCACAAGGGCTGTGTCTGAAATCCCCCCCGACAAAATCCATCACCATGTAAAATAAATGGTGAGCAGCCATATAACATTTCGGACACTTACAGTTGTCAGGTTGTTGTCATCTCTAACAGCTGTTTAAGCTCTTGTCTCTAAAATATGGCGCATTGCATTGTGGGATTGTTAGCAAAACGTAGTGTAAATGCCACGTTTGCCACTAATGCTTTTAACACTGTTAAATGGTGAACACACTCTATAGTGAGCAGAGGATGAGGATGATGTGATGAAATCACTAGCAGGTCAAATGTTAGTCCCCTCACACAGAGAGTTAGCTCGTGTTAGCTATAAATGCTATGTTGGGAAATAGATGCAAATAAAACGAACCCAAAGTTTAACAAATAAGTAATTCCAGTTTTTATGTTGTTTTCAGTAAATTTGAAAAAATGTAGTGAAACCATATCAGCAAGGCTAATCAGCACACTAAGCAAGGCAGATTTGTAGTTTTAAATGTTTGCAACCCAATATTTTACCTATTTACTTTACTGATACAATGCTGGTTGCAAACATTTTGACTGACCACATTTATGACAACAGGGTAGAAATAATAATAAAAAAAAAACGGTAACAAACCAAGTTGGACCAAACTGCCATAATCTTTTTCATCCATTACCACTATGACGTTAGCAAGCGGAGTGTTAGGCTATATGTTAAAAATGGCTGTAGACTTCCACCCACTGCTGAATGTAAGTGTAAGAAATAATAAAAATGTGTCATATTGTGTGATATTGTGAATGTGTCCCTTGATTTTTGTTGAACATTATTGTTTCGGGGTCATTAGCTTACTGTTAGCTTACTGTTAGCTAAGTGTTACCTTGTGTTAGCAAAGCAGCTAACGATTTTTACAGTGGGAACCTTTGTTAATTTACAGTGGTTCTGCCGGTACCAGCCATCTCACCTCATCCACATTTACCAAGACAACATTATTTAATAAACAATTTTTAGTAAACAATTTTAACCCGGTTCTGAGAACTACGGTAGGACCGAGTGTGGGATAGCGCGGCTTTAACCTGCTGAGATTATGACGTCTTAAAAGCATCACTTGCTTTTTTTTTTTAAATTTCCATGGGTTTTCGTTTTTCTTGCACCATAAACAGAACATAAAGAACTGCTCTGCAGGATGTTTCCTGTCCGTTTAGTTCAACAGAAACTTCAGAGAAGCAGTGAATGACGGCAGGGCTCGGATCCGGCCACCTGTGGGAGTCCGTGATCCCAGATCCGCTGTCGATCCACTGGAGACGCCGCCTCAAACACACACGAGCCGCTTATGAAGAACCTCTTAAACCCGTGTCTGTAGGTGTGTGTGTGTGTGTGTGTGTTCGTTCTCTTCCCGCAGGACTGCCTGAGAACCGGTCGGACCGCGTTCTGAGTCACCTGAACGAAGAGATGCGGAACCAGTTTGGGCGCTCACGCAGCTCCGGGTCCTAAGTCCAGGCTGTTGGACAGTGTCTCTGGATTTGAAACGAGTTTTTTGTTTTTTTTTTACTTCCTTTTTGACGAAAAGTCCGGTCGGTGTCACGCCGCCGCCGGTGTCAGCTCCGTGTCCCACTTTAGGGACAGACAGTCCGTCCCGGGACAGACGCACACATCTGTAATAACAGACGGACGCGGACACGAACCCCCCAGGGACGAGGACTGTCACCATGCCGGTGCGACAGAAAGGTACATTCCGTCTTTTCCTGTCTTTATTCTCATCTCTCGATGATATTCTTGCTCTTATGACAAAAAATACCATCGAACAAAATCAGTTTTTCTTCGTCCTCGATGCGCTTTTTACAAAGTCAGCGTTTGAGCACGAATCCTCCCTAATCTAGACACAGTTTAAACTTTAACTGATTAGTAGCATACAGATATTACTTGCAAATCATAATCAATGAGTTTTAAAACAGCTCTCCAAACCTTGTCATACATTCGGCATACAAGATATTCTTTATAACTGAAATCTGTCGTTGCTTTGCAGCGCGGACGGACGTTCGTGTTGAGTTCAGTGATTCTGCGTCTAACTTTCATCTGTTGCACGTTTAAAAACGCCGCAGTGTGATGGCCCGTGCAATATGTGATGAAATGTTTCTCACGTGTGATTACAAATACGCAAATAATCGTAACACATGCACATTTCGTCTGAGTTGAACGTGATTGCCGGTGCTTCCGGTTTAATCAGCTGTTCAGAGTGCCGTAGAGCTTGGAATGCAGCACTGTCAACTCTCCTGCCTATATGCGTCCTGCTTCGGGACAACAGATGACAGATGCAGTGACGGGCTGTGAACTGGCTGTGTCCACAGCAGTATTAACTTTCATATAATTTTTTTAGTGTAGAGCTGCAGGTAAATGCACATCTTGATGCATCTTTGTAAAGCTTGCAGAGAGCGGTTGATACAGTAGACACACGAGGAAAAATGAAAGACGTACTGTGGACGCTGGCAGAATGGACCTAACACCTGTTTCTACATCATGAGCTGGATGTTATTAACCTTTCTTGCGTTCACTTCCTCAATTAAGCAAATACTCTTATTATTTAATATAAAGAGTGTCTAGAGAACTTTGTGATTGGTTGTGTGACATTAAAGCCTTTTTTCCCCTTAAATTTACCTGTTTTCCAGATGCTCAGCGAGCTCTGGAGCTTCTACAGCAATACCGGGATAAACTAGATCAGAGACAACAGAGCCAGAACCGGACCAAACAAGGCCCCGTGGAGGAGGATGTCCAGCTGCAGCAATCTCTGGACAGAGTCATCAATGTCTTTCAAAGTCAGCTGTTTACTGCTCTGCTCGGTAAGAGTACCTGTCACTGTCATCTCTCATAAGCTGATAAACCTACTGGCCATGGACTTAAGCAGGCCAACCATGTTTTGTGGCTGGGGGCTGAACTTTGCTTTTTTTTGTTATTCAAGTGTAAGTGTTGATAAGCCTTGTTTGTCCTCAGTTTAGTATGTGCCATGTATTGACACTAAGTGAAATAGTGCAGCTTGTCAGTCAGGAAGTCCACATGGGACTTTACATATGTCTTAAATACCGGATCCATCCTTCCATGCATTCATCATCTGTAACCGGGGTCATTGGATGAGAGGCAGGGTTCACTCTGGACCAGTCTCCAGTCTGTCTCAGGGACAGAGAGATACATGCACAGACAACCATTCACTCTCACTTTCACACCCACAAGCAATTTAGAATCACCATTTAACCTAGCATGCATGTCTTTGGACTGAGGGAGGACACCCACACAAGCACGGGGAGAACATGGAAACTCCGCACAGACGGGCTGCAAGCAGCCGAGGATTTAAAGCGGGGACCTTCTGGCTGTGAGGCAGCAGCGCTGACTACTGCTCTATGCTGCCCTAAGCCACCAAATCATGTCCATATTTATGGGCTAGTAGGTCAGCAGGTGGAAGGTCGGACAGATTATTCGAGAACACAGAGAACAAAGTTAGTGTTTTCATGGTGTCTTGAAGATGTTGAGCGTGTTCATCATGGCTATTCACCAGAAGTGGGTGATCAGCCTGTACAGATGTAGGCGTGACATGGGTTGTTACACACCAGGCCCTTTTGTGGAAAGCAGGCACACATTTAAAGAATTTGTTCAATGTTTCAATTCCTCTCAAGACTTAGTCTGTCTGTAACTAGTTAGTTTTGCTTGAGTTTAACTGTTGATTTTAAATGTCAAACACAGGCCACATGTGCGTTTGGGTTCTCACTTTATGTGCAAGACGGTAAACTTGTTCTCAGGCCTTGCTCCCACCTGCTTGTGCCACACCCAAAACTTTTGCCCTTAAAGTAACACTGCCTTCTCTCATTTGTTGGCGTACGTGTGTGCACATGTGAGCGTGTGCTTTTAACTCACATACGACTCAGATCCTGTTTTGAATGGGACTTTGACCTTTAACTGAGCTCTCTCTGTCTCTGATGTATCTTGAAACAGTGCCGACTTTCTTTGGAAACATTTCTTCTTTTTAGTCCTTGATGTTTCACCTACAGGACTTCATATATATAAATGCCATCTAATAATTTTTAATATACTCTGTGTCCATGCATGCATATTTTTCTGATGATAATGATCTGTGTGGTGATCACCAAAACTCAATCTTGAGTTAATCAGCCTGAAATCACAACCATGTGTGCAGAACTGCCTCTCAGTTCTGTATGTGGAGAAAGGGAAGTGAAACCTCTGGTTGTAACCGTCACTCTGCCGTTGTCGGTTAGCATTTTATTGGGAACTCTTCATAGTTCAGGAGCTGCGGTTCTCTACAACTGTCAGAGCACAACCCCAACGCTGCCACTAGAGGACAGCAGAGTCTTTGTCGTGTTTCCTGTGGTGTCACTGTCAAAGCACCCACCTTATCTTTTATGATATTCTTTGTTTTATTTCCATCTGAATCATAGAACAATTTAATATGATTGCAATTTATGATTGATTTCATTATTGATCTGCCTCTTTTTGAGTTAAAGTTTTTAAGTAATTCAACAAACAATTTGAATTAATTTGTTCAGTAAGTCATAATTATGTTGTACAATCCACTAAATCTTTCAGTCACATCATGGGTTTAATATGTCCTTTTCAACTTACAGATATCCAGGAGTACTATGAGTTGACTATGCTTGCTGATAGCAAGTGCTCTGTGGAACAGACGCACAGTCTTCCTGCCTCCTGTACCCTGCCAGCAGAAGTCTCTCCCCAACCACAGGCTTCATGTGGTCTCCTCAGCACACAGGCTTTTGAAGGACCATTTCAGCCAAAACCACTAACCCCCAAAACCAGGTCAATCAAGTCACCCGCTCCTCCAATCCCGTCTGGAATACATGTGACAAAGCCACCTTCCCCAACAACACAGTCCAGGACACCTCAGGCACAACCAGGCAAGGTCAAGTACCGTGCCCCTCCTCCTCCTGTACAGTCTGGGGCTTCAAAGCCGTTGGCAGCAGATCCTTCAAACCCCTGTTTTCCCCTTGCTGCCACATCTCCTGGAGACACTGTGAATGCTTTAGAAACCTCCAGCGGCTCCCTAAAATCCCCTACTGGATTATCACTGAATGGAACAAAGCCACATCTAAATGCCACTAACTCGGGTGTTCCTTCGGAAAGTTCCGCCACCTCTGCCAATCCACAGAGCTACACAGCCTCTTCTGACCTTAACCTGGTGACAGTGTCGGCCCTTGTCTCGAGCACAATCCAAGGCTTTGTCTCACCGCCCACTCCAGACAAACTCGCACCTACCAGCACCACTACTAGCACCATCCCAGGTCCCAACACAGCCACAGACGTTCCAGTACGCTCTCAGTCTTTTAAAACCTGCGAGGAACCAGCATCAGGCAAGGTCACTCCTAACACGAGTCCATCCAGCTCCAGTCAGGCAAAATTTACCTTCAGCAGTCTCAGCCCGACAAGTCCTTCAAGACTTTTGACTAAAGGACCCCAGCTAAGGTATGTCCAACAAGTAGCCCATGATTTAACTGTTATCTGGTGACATTTTCACAGACATAACTAATTAGTTGGCTAAGGTACTGCAAATTCAGTAAAGTAAAAAAAAAAATACAGGTGATTAAACGATGATAGAATAAGAATAGTTCTCAGAGTTCACTTCCAGACACACTATTCTTTGATTTCTATTTCCAGCCCCTCGCCAGTGAACGTCACATCAGCAAGCGAGAGCCATGGGCCATCCAGCCCCAAGCCAATTACAAGTTCACTGACCCCCAGCAAGGTAGGACACCTCTGGAAGTCTACTGCAGGAAATGTCTCTGCACAAGACTATAATGCGCATTGTGTCATATCTGAACGTGGGTGATTGTCGGGTGGTCAGCTCGTGGTTACAGAGAGCTGCAGTTTTTTTTCTCACTTGCATTCAAGAGAAACAATTTATAAGTAGAAATGTGAGGGAGCTTGTCAGTTATGGTCTTTGGTGTTTCTATGGTCAGGTGGCAAGGAATAGCTAGTGGATTTTTTATAGTTGCAATAAATTTATAAACTATGATTTCTTATTCAGATGTGTTTTAATGTCGTCTGTCCGGTGTGGCATACATTTGTTGTGGACTTGCAGTGTTGACCTAAAATTGCTAGATACAAAGATACTACACTGGCTGTTATGGATGTTTTTGAATCTGAAGCAGCTCCACACAACACATCATAAGCATCGAAAATGCGGTTAACTAGAATCATCTTGCATTTTTCCTCATTTGTAATATATCACTATTGTCATTTTCAAGAGTTCTGTTGCCATGTGGCAAAAATGTGACTGTTTTGCTGAAGTGTTCTTTTGATTTAGGAGATGAAGAAAGCTACTGGTGGTCACATAGAGCCACATTAGAATTAGACGGGCAGATCAGTTTTTCAGGCTGCTTGATTGCACATTGGCTTATACTGGCATTACATAATGTGACAAGAGGAATCAATTCAACTCAGTGGCGTCAGCAGAAAGCGTTGCGTTCATGCAACTGGTTTTGCCTTTCTTGATGTTGTTGAGATGAAAGTTTTTATTTGGATTTGTGTGGCATTTACCAAATTTTCCACACTTAGGTTTTTGTGTTAGGTATGAATAACCATCTCTCTCTGCAGTCAGTGATGATTTCTAACAAGTTTATAAGGTTAAGGGATTTTTGATGAATCTCATTCCCTCGCATGAGCAAAACTGGTGGGAAAAAAAGGAGACATTTAAGAGTGGAAAACAGAAATGTTTTTGCTCGAGGTCCATGGACTTGATTTTCTCTGTGCTGCAGTTGTTTTCCATCCACTGCTGTGTCTGCACAGACAACATTGTCCTCCCAGCTGTTGTCAGACTTGTACTGTGTAGGAGTGTTGGTGTTAAGTCTGGCTACATACAGTACTTCTTCTCAGGTGTTCCTTAAACCTGCAATAATAGAGGTTTTTTTTCCGTGTGGGAGAAAGTTGTGAACATACAGTATTATATTCATTTTATTTAATATAATATAGAATTGATATGGATATGGAGTCATTTTTCTGACCAACTAACAAATTCAAATCTGATGTTCACAATCAAATACATTTAGCATATTGCCTTGCTCATTATCAATGATTGAAATGTTGAATGAAAACCTTTTCGAAAGTGTTTCAAGCCCGATCAATGATGTTTATTGGCACAACCCAGCGCAGACAGAGTGACAACTTACTGTTAGTGTCAGAGGAGAGAACAAAAGTGTAATTACATTTGCGACTGTTTCCTTGAAGAGATTTGGGTGGACTTTCTGTAATGGTGTTCTTTTTGTATCAGTCCAAACATGATCTTTTCTGATTATCCTGTTAGCGGTCATGGAGTCTATCAGCCTGTCATCGTGTGAGAAGCAATGTGCATCCTGGACAGATTGCCATTCTGTTGCGGGTTGCATCATCATAGCATCGTTTATTGTCACTTTTCAAATTTAGCTGCAACTGTAATGTGTATCTTGAAAAAGTTCCATATCCCGAGTGAGTGAAGTCCCTTCGCTGTGTGAAGCTTCAGGGTGCATGTGGAGCACTGACTTTACCAAACCACAGTCAAAGTTGAAAGTAGAGCATCCATGGCTATACCGCTGTTTCCATTCACTCAGTCTAACCCCCCACTCCTGCCAAACAGAGACTGACCTGATAAAACAGCAGAGAGTGGTGTGTGTGTGTGTGTGTGTGTGTGTGTGTGTAGTATACGCATGATGTGATTGCTTCATGCACCTTTCTGCTTGTTTGCCTGTCAGGTGTGTGTGTGTGTGATTGCGTGTTTGTGTGTTTTGAGTGCATTCTGTGTGTGTGCAGATATATATTCTGTGCGATAAACTGTTTGAGGTCAAAATGTGGCTAACAGCTGCCACAAACAGAAGACAGCAGCTGGAAAACAAGAGGGTGGGTGGAGGTGCACCAGGACAGCTGCCATCTTTCCGATTCAGTCTCTATTTAAGTGGAGGAGTCCACTCTGGCTACTCTGATGAAAGGACAGGTGGAGAGAACACGAGAAAAGGGAGGAGAAAGAGATTCAAGGATGGAGGAAGAGGATGAGAAGGGGGAGACAGAGACGAGCAGACAGCAGGAGGATGTCACCAGCAGCAACAAGCGGCTGAGTGGTGGAATGGGACAGTTGCAGCTGACAGATGTGTTGCTGAAAGTTCGCCGGTTGGACTCCTGAGGATGGACTGCATTTGTATCCTCACTACTAAGGTGAGCGACGGGAAGAGGGCGGACTAGAGTAGAGCAGAGGAGAGCGGACAAACGGATCAGGGCAGGATGTGGGTTAAAAATTGGATGGTTTTGTGATTATTATGGCATGGATTTATTCATTATAGCAATTGTTTTGTGTGTGACAGGTGTACCGACATGACGGTCCTCTTGATAAACATTAATATACTGGAAACGATACAGGAAGGGAAAGTAAGCACATGATCTTCAGTCCTTTGACGGATTCTACTTAACACATCTAAATTATTTGTTACACAATAAACTACTGACTTAGTAGAGGACAGGAAACTCCCTGCACCTGCTCACAGTTGTGTTACTTGATTGGACTGGAGCAAGGTTGCTTATTGTGCAGATTGCTCACCATTTTTTGTGAATGAACAAACTGCAGGGTACTTTCTTAGTGGAACAGACTCTACCCTAGTGAGGCAACTCTGTTGGGAACGCAGAACTGTCGATCTGACAACATGTGTCACCCAGAGAGACAGGAAACTGGGTTGGTAGGACACCCACTTCAAAAGAAGAACCGTCTCACTGGCTTGCAGGCTACAGTATGTAGGCAGCTAGTTGATAGACTGAAAGACTGACTGATTGGTCTCAAGGCAGGAGAGACTACGTGGCGAAAACTAGGCTGGTATAATTCAGCCCATACATTATGCACATAGTATGTGCAGGCTCCTAAATGCATGGCCCACTTTAAAGCAGCTGAAACTGCCTGAGCTCCGATTGGCTCGAGTCCCCACTGACTGTGCACAGCCTAATTGTGATGTTACCACCAAGTTTGGTTGTGTGCATCTGTTTTTTTTTTCTGACCTATTCCATTATCTGGGTGTCCAAAGTGGATTGTGTTCACCACAAGTTGAATTACATGCTGGATCGCTTTCCGGACCCAACCCTCCCTAATTTGGCCAGGATTAGGACTTGCGCTCAGACTCCACTGGCTTACACAATCTCAGGGACTAGAGTTGGGCAGTTGACGATTTCACTGATGCTGCTGTCGATGGGTCTGGCCCTCGGACGACATGCAATAGTTGTTCAAATGGGGACAGCAGTGGACACTTTCAGTCTGTCCTCTAACGTATGCATTAACGATGCATGTCTGGTCACCTCTTTCAGACACAGTGTCAGATTCAGCCCTCGCAGTATTGATGATGTGGAATCAGCTGGAGCCTCTCTTCCAGTCTGGGGGTCAAAGCCCCCGTGGGTACCACTTGTGTCTTCACCTTCCACATCTTTTCTAACTTCTTTTAGCCCTCGGAGCTTCTCGTGTTCCTTCTCCCTGATGTTGCCTACCACACCTACCACTCCAGCCTTGTTCTTCTGTTTGTCCACAGCTACGATGTCGGGTTGTTTGGCCATTACCAGTTTGTTAGTCTCTATTTGGAAGTCCCACAGGATCTTAGCTCTCTCATTCTCAACCACCTTTGTGCCTCTGTGCTGTCTTTCAGTTTTTCCGGTTACTGGTAGGATTTTTCGATATTAGCCACCATCTGCCCGTGAAACATACCATGCAGGGGTTTGTCCTTTCCCGAGGGCTCCTACAGGTTACAGGTGAACTTAGTTTGACCTACTTCGAACTTGTGAATGCGCACGTCTAACTGTTCAATGTTCCAGTACTTATTGCTTAACATGGTGTTCTCTAACAAGGTAATTAATTTCGGTTCAGTGGTAATATACATTTAGTCCTCATTCCTCTCTCATCATGCTGTTCATATTTTTACATCATGAAGCCAAGACGACACCTAAAGATTGATAAGTTATTAAGACATTCAGATTTTTAGTTGTGTTATACACGTTGTTAACTTTTGTTTCAATTAATAGTTTGATGAATAAATTACCATTGCATGCTTCTACTTAAACGCCCTACTGTCCTGATATATCACTGTAGCATTAACTTTTTAAAACTCCTCTATCTTAAAAATCTGACAGCACATCAAGCACTAAAATGACTTGCTGTGTTACATTACTATAGTCCAGTTAACTAAAATAAAAAATTGTTCAATGTGGGTGCCACACTTAAGCTGACGCCATGACAACTGGCTTTAGACTCATCTAATGCCTCATAACTCACCACTTGCAATGTGGAGTTTCATCTGAAATTTTGCGACTTAGGATGTATATTGTTTAAAGTCAAAGATTGTGGCACAGTGTTAACAGGATACTGCAGGTCCTGAAGTGGGGATGTAATGTTCCAAAAAGAGAGAAAAGAAGCACGAGTCAGCAAGAAAGAGAACCAAAAGACAAGTCTCATGCCAGCGGCTTAAAAAATTAAGTCACAATTTGTACTTGATGTGCGCACTATATTCATTTACTACATCCTACAAAGAACAAGCCACAATACACTGAATATATTCAAGATATCTCCAACTCCTAATTGAAACCGCACTGTATTCATAAAGTACCACGATTTGACTTCTTAAGCTTTGGGAAATATTAAGAGCATGAACTTATTGTGCAATGCTGGCAAAGAACAGAGTTGGGACTTTGAGACTGGACAGAGAACAAAACCCTCTCCTGCATGAATAACTGTTGTAAAGCCAGAGGGATCTTATAAATGAAGTGCCAGAGGACTCACACGCACACACACACACACACACACACTCCAGTAAGTCTGCAGCCTCTTGGCAGATACACAAACCATCTCACATTCATCCGTTTAATCTCATTTGTCTCATTAAGATAATGGGTTAAAAAATTGAGGGTGTTTCCTAAAGCTCAAGATGTCAAGATTTCTGAAGGGAAATCTTTCACTTCTTGCTTTACTCCCTTTTTCTGAGTAACTTGAATTCTGATCATCAGCGTCCAAGTTCATTAAAGATGCATTTGGTCACATTAGCAGTAAAACACACGGTCAGCGAGTTTCACCGTCTCTATGTGCAGTACAACTACACACATGGATCCAGCAGTCGTATGTAGAGATCGTCGTCAAACATCCATATTCTCCAATCCTCTTTATCTCTATGTAATATCCAGTCTTATTATGAGTGAGTAAATGCTGTTGGGTCTGAGAGTCACTGGCCTCCTCTGCGCCAAGAGAGCAAGAGTTGCTCCTAAGAGGCTTACCTTAGGCTGCTAATAGACTTTACAGAGGTGGAGCTATTTTAGGATGGACAACGAGGAAGACGGAGAAGGAAAAAAATGAGTGAAAGACATAAAGGCTGCAGGAAGGAGACAGAGCAACTGTACGCGCTCTTTGCACACCTAGCTTTGGTGGGATATTTTACTTGCTTTGCCAGAAAACTCTATGCTTCGTCATTCCACCGATTCATCCATCTGTGCAGCTATCCAGCTGGCATTGTGATGTAACAGTGAGGAGGGGTCACGGGCGACAAACTAATCAATGCAGAAGGAATGAGAGGAGAAGGAAAAGGGGCGAAAAACTTCCCAGCCAGCTGTGGGACAACAACATCCAGAGTTTTGCATCTGCAGTGGGACTAAAGCAGCAACGTAGAACTGTAACAGGGTGGGTCAGTTCACCGGAGCCTGAGCGAAATGTTAAACATCCCCTCAGCTTTGGAGGATCCACACCTGTTGTAAAGAATTCCACAGGCGCCCTGACACCTACTGGGTCAGCAAGAGGGCTACACGTGAAGATGGATGATCGGAGATCCGCGTCCTCAAACACTGTAACGTATCTACATGTAATTTTATCACAGTCTCATGTACTGACTCAGCTGATGTTGTTTTTGCAGCGCGGTTCACTAAACTTCTCGAATGAATGACCAGCAGGTTTACCTGTGCATTATATGTAAATATATATGCCAGAAAACTCTAAATATCGATATCTGTATGGGCACACAGGGCCCATGTCCCCCGTCCTTTATGTACAGAATATCGTGGAACATGGGCATTACATCCTTCCTAAACACTGTGGCCCAGTCTCTGATCGTGTCGTGGTTGCAGAGAATGTTATCAGAGGTGCTACGAATCACGGAGGTTGGCTGACAACCAGGAGGAGCTCAGTAATTAAGAGGAATTAGTCCAGGTCCAGAGGTTATGGCTTTAAAATAATGATAGCTGCTTGCTAATGATCTTTTCCCTGCAGTGAATACTGCCCAGCCTCTTTCCCCTTGATTAGTGCTTTTCAAAAACAGGAATGTGTCTAATCATATAATGTCGTATAATTTCTGTACAGGTGCTATCACTTATGGCAAATGGGGAAAAGCCATTATGTCACTGACACGGGCCCAAAGCTGGTTGAAATGCTGCTAATTCAGATTCACATGTTCTTGGACAGATTGGCCAAGTTCACATCCTTGAAAGCAAGCCAAATCCGTAAACCGCGCCTGGGTGAACGCCAGCTCACATTTGGCTATCGGGCTCCAGAACTCAGCTACAATGAGCTACATTTGGCCGGTTACCAGGGTCAGCCACGAGTGCAAGGACCGAGCAGTTCTCGTGTGTAGGAATTGTAAATCACCGGGCTGAAAATGGAAGAAAGCAGATTTGTGAAGCTGTGGCTACAGGTGGGTAAGATTGTGAACAGGGGTAGGACTTTGAAGGACAGAGAGTAAACAGACGTGTTCCCTGTTTTCACAGGAACAGGAAGCCAGCAGCTGTGTGACCTCCTCTGATTCAGCAACTTGTTTCTTGTCCGATTAACTTTGCAGCATGCAGTTTTTTTCGGTAGCGTGTCGTCCCGGTCCAACACACGGGCTGGAAGGCTGAGTGCAGCCAGGGCAGCTAATCCCATGAGGCAGATGACTAATCTCTATGAAGCTAAACACGTAGTCGCACACACTTACACACCTAGTATCAATAAGGCGATCAGGTTCATTTCAGTTCAGTCTCACGACAGACTTTTCCGGTGCAGAAAATAAACAGTTCGCTTTAGAGGCGTCGTGACTTTATGGACCTACATGACTTTTGTAGTTGTCTATAGTGCGGCCATTGTTTTAACTTTGGTGCCTTACCAACTGAGCTACAGTTGTCCATGGACCACAGGGTCAGTGGTTCGATCCCCAGTCCCTGCCTGCTGCATGTCAAAGTGTCCTTGAACAAGACACAATGTGTGTATCAATTTACTCTGGAAGCTGCTTTGGATAAAAGCGTCTAATAAATGTAAATGCATGGTGGCTATTTTTGTAAATCACGAAGAAAAAGCTACTCTGCATCCAGACAATGTTTTATTAAAATACTTTACATACTGTACTGAATGCATGCAGTATGTAACTACCGCTTATATTGACCTTTAAGGACGTAATGAGATACTAGACCTTTAAATACAGATATCCTGCTTGATCCTCGCGGTTAATCAGAAGCACCTGTAGTTACTCTGCATGACATCACTGCTTAGTTGTTTGAACCTCCACCTTTGCTCTTCCATCGACGTCACAAATTCCTTTGCATGAATTTTTTTTTGCCCGTTATTCGACAAACAAACAAAGAAACTTTCCTGCTGCCCTGTTGATTTGTGCTGCTGCGAGGTTTCAGTAGGAGTCAGTGTGTCCCCGCATGAAGAGACCACAAGGCGTATTCAGTGTAATCTGGGAAAAATCCACTCATGCGGAAAGTGAACGCACAGCTGCTGAAGGCTGACCATGTGA
This sequence comes from Channa striata, assembly GCA_033026295.1. Classification (NCBI taxonomy): domain Eukaryota; kingdom Metazoa; phylum Chordata; class Actinopteri; order Anabantiformes; family Channidae; genus Channa; species Channa striata. The sequence continues at coordinate 5,395,422 of CM065179.1, read as the reverse complement.
CCAAATTTGCTATGTTGATGCACGGAGTCTTTTTTTTTTTTTCGGGGATACATTAGTCTGCAGAAAGGATAATCTCCTATGATTGGCTAGCAGGGAGTGTGTGAGGTTTCCACACACAAACACATGGTGCAGTTATTTCTGTGCTGGCTGACCTACTAATGTTAACATGTAGTGCATGCCTGCTAGGCTCGTGAGGTGGCGTCCTCTCTCTTCCCCCCCCGTCTCCCCATTTGTCTTGTAGATTCCAGTTGGTAGTTTTCAAACTTTTTTTCTTCCCTATTGTACACTTCCCATTTTTTTTCTCATTTTATTTCCCCGTATCTTTCAGTCATTTCATGTGGAATATTGGTGGCGTGGCTGTACTAATATTTGCTTGATATTGTACGAGCCGTGTGAGCTAAAATGCCTGTGGCTATCCCAGATGTAGGAATCTATTTGTGTACGTGTGTGTGTGTGTGTGAGTATGGACACACATATCAGCAGGATCTCCATCTGTTTCTTGCCAAATGCAGTGGGACCCAGCTGATCTCAGGGCAGCTAGCTTATCTTACAGGCAAGGAGTTCTGGCCTGACAATTGACCCAAAGCTGATTTTTTGAAAATGCAAAAAATAACTCCTTGATTTATTTTTACAAAAAATTGTTAATGCAAGAACAAAACATGTCGGAGGCTGAGCGAGTCCTGATCAAGGTTTTTTCTTTCCACAAAAGGCTCAGGCACAGCGGGGTTTGCAGACATTTAGGTCACATATCAGAGTGAATGTATAAACAATTAGAGCTCTACATTTTTAAAACATAAAAAAATGGAGCAGTGGTTTAATATCCAACACAAATGTAAATTGGCAATAACAGTTAGTTGCTGAACAACAATCACTGTTTTGGGAAACATTTGTGTGACTGATGCTAACAGCTTAGCTCTCAAACTGCTGATTTGATGTTTTACTGTACCATCAACTTGGATTATTATTCCTTTCTTCCGGTTGTACACTGTGTAGCGTCTGCATCTGTCTGTATGAGACATTGAAGGACAGTACAGATTGTGGACCATCACAATCAGAAGCAGTAAGAGTCTGGAGTCTTACCCTGTCTCCTCTCAGACAGACGATGCCTAAGCCCTCTGAAAGCCCAGGGAAAACACGGCAGATGATTTTCATCATAATATGCCCCCATGTTTCTATTGCCAGTCATCAGACAAACCCTCATATGATGACACTTAGATTTATTCTTCTTAACACTTATGGTAAGGAATTATAAAGCAAATTAATACAAATTTGCAAGAAGTAGAAGAAAGGTGTAGCTGGTCACAGTGTTCAGAGAGTGTTTCCAGGGAAAGATTGTGAAACAAGTGAACTTCAATTTCAAATCAAATTTTATGTCAAAGCGCAAATCAGCAACATTACGTCTTAATGAGGATGCATGTGAATGAGCTTGTTTCAGTTTTTATGAAGTTTTTGTCTTATGTCTTTATACATAAATTTTCTACATTTAAAACTTGTTTGACGTCTTCCTTGACTGTTTCTCAGCCCTTTCAAAAATGTTGTGATTGCAGCAATTGACTCAACCAATCTCCCGTGGATCTTGTGCAACCTTGCAATTAAAGCATCCTAAAAACATCACAACATGCATCACTAGTTTTCAGAAACGCTATCAAGAAATCTCGCGTTTTAGTCCGCAACAATCCCTAAAAGCTTGGTGAACTCTCAGAGGGACCGGTTGACGCATTGTACACACACAGTTTTATGTGTATAAATGTATTCATATACTGCGAGGAAGGGTTTTGAAATTGAAGACCTTGCTGTGGTCAGAAAAACCTTTCATGCCATTGCATTATTTATGTAAGGTGTCTACCTGCATCAGCTTCTGAATGTGTTCCTTTAAGCTTGAATCTGCGCATCTTTGTAATGTTGGAAAAAAACCTCCAAAGTATAATTTTTCATTACTGATATTCAGCTTTAAATGGACCCTAAGGCTTAATTGGGAGTTGGGAATTAGATATGTCATCAGTAGCCTTATTATTTTACTGTTGATAGTGTCGCCTAGTCTCATTGGGTCTTAATCATCTTTGCGAGTTGGTTTTCCCTGCGTAATCCCTTTGATTGACCTTGAAATCACCCTCTCGTTGTCCGTTTCCCTCGCTTCACTCTCTGCTTTCTCACACATCGTTTCCCACTCTCTGTCTTCTTCTCTCTCATGCTGCGTTGTTTGTTTTGCAGTCGAGGTGAGAAGACAGAGGCAACCACCGAGATTCTAGCGTGCGTGTTTCGATCTCCGTGTGCATGTGTGTGAGGGTCCAGATGGCCCGGTCGCCGACTTTAAGAGCCTCGGTTCGACTTGTTTGACTTCCTCTGCTCTTGTGTCTCTTCTATAAATCCTCCCCTCCCTCCTCCATTATTTATATATGCATGAACTGTTTTTGTCATCATATAATTTAGGTGTGATGTTTTTTCACTTTCTGCCAGGTGGAGTCCTTATTAGCTATTATCATGTGGATAGTTTTTGACACATTGTAAAATTTAGCACCTTTCACTATTAATAACTAAACAGACAGATGATATTCTCTTAATATTCCAAAGCCTGGTTCATACAACTACACACCACAACCCTCTCAGGCGACACAGCAGGGGGGCTCCAGCAAAAAAGCTGAACCTGGCTCAACTTTTGCTGCAGTGCACTATTATACTACAAGCTGATGCCAGCGATTACCTGTACACGTTATTTATATGTGGACTGTTTAATTTGCAATAAATACACTATTCGTCTCATGATAGCTTCTCAAATATGTAAAATCCTGCATAAAACTCAACCTTTTGTCACTCAAACATTTTGCTAATTTAATGGTGATGCTTTTTCGTCACGCGATGTCTTCACCGCTCTGCAGTCACCTGGTCACCTGTGGCTTGAAATGGTTAAAGCTGCTGTGTTCAAATGTCACTTGAACCAGTCACCCCAGTGAGATCTGTGTGTGTGTGTGTGTGTGTGTTTGAGAGATCATGGCTTGTGACTGTGCGTGATGTAACAACATTGTCTCTGCCTCACTCATTCACTGTCAGTGTCTCTTTACCCCTCTCTCCCCGCTGCTGTTATATTTAGTCAATTGAATCTCAACTAGCCTGTATAATACTGTACGCTTAACCCTCTCCTCTTGTTCTCTGCGTGCCACACACGGGGCAGAGCATCGCCGCAGAAGGTGCAAATAAAAACAGGTGAAAAGAGAGAGACAAGAACGAGAACATCCTCCCTCAACCTCAGTGTTTGAGGTTTCTCCTTCTTTTCTTTCTGTCTGTCTCTCATTGATCTTGCCTGTTAAGAGGCGGGCCAAGAGAGGCAGTGGAGCGAAACGAGGGAGAGCGAGCTAGCCAGGGAAAGGGAGATGGAGAGAGAGAGAGAGAGAGAGGGAGACACAGATAGTGAGAGAGGGAGAGAGAGAAAAGAAGCGGCAGAACGAGAGAGGCAAATGCTCACACAGATAGAGAGAGTGGAGATAGAGGACTGGGACTGCTGCTGCAGAGGAGGAGAACACAGACCACATCCATACTGACACATACACACACACACACACTTACATGCTTGTACACATTTATTCATGCAGACTCACACACTCACTATAACACACACTGAACACACATGTGCTAACCCGCTGTGACACACACACACACACACACAGGCAAACAGTGACCATGTTGCTCCCTGCATCTTGACCAGCTATGTGGATTGCACTGATGAAGATGATGATGAAGATGAGAGCAATGAAGAGCTTGAGGGAGAGGATGCTGGCCTGCCACAGCTGAGGACTGTAGCCAGGCGGTGGGGGGGCAGAGAGGGGGGGAAGGGGGGTGCCGGAGTTGGGGGATTCTGGAATGGGATGGAGCGCGGTTGATGGAACACATGCATGTGCATGTGTGTGCGTGGCGGTGTGTGAGTGTCAAATGTGTGTGTGAAGGCTAGGATGCCCCCCCAGCGCGGGACCAGCCAGCTAACGTTAGCCACATGTTGTGCCACTGCAAAGTAGCATGCACCAACAACACAATATCTCTGATGTTTGGATGCAAGGTAGGTACAGAGCGTGGTGTGTGTGTGTTGTGTGTGTGTGTGTGTGAGAGAGAGGAAGAGAAGTGCAAGGGGCAGAAGTAAAGTAATGGACACTGAGCGGGAGAGAGAGAGAGAGAGTGAGACTGACTGAGGCAAAATGTGCTGAGCGAGAGAAGGAAAGGTGACTCTGGGTGAGAGTTAGTAGCCGGAAGGAGAGCGAGAGAGAGGTTCTAGCTGTGTGTGTTTGTTAGAGCTGGAGAGAAAGGGAGGGAGTTATCGCGAACTCCGCAGCCAGTTTATCAGCAGCATCTCCCGTAAGCCCTGTTGCTTCTCCCGCCGTATCCAGAGTTAGCCCGATGTCACGTCAGCAGTCACTTTTTGCGAGACGCGTGTAAATGCGAGAGCGTGTGAATTCAAAAATAACTGCCTGCCTGCACGTGTTGAATTCAGTTTGTCGTTCTGGTGATTTACGTTTTTTAAACCTGCATGGTGCCCGGGTCACTTATGGACAGACGTGATGTCAATGGAACTTTAAGATATATATGAAACTTATTGCCACATCAGCCTGATACAATACAAAGTAATTCTATGTTTATCAGCTATTTGCTTCATTTGTCTATCTCCTTATAAAACAATAAAACTGCAGGAACAATTTAAAAAAAACACCACAAAAAAAACCTTATTACAACTACTTGCTGTTCATAAAGTGCGAATGAACTGTGAAGGAACCATATCGACAAAAGTAATTAACATGATGATTGTTACGACTTGAATAAGAGGATGTAATGGTAGTAAAAATAGGAAACAGTTATGATAGGGTGGTGTTCTGATACAGTCTGTTATTAAATTACTGAATACTGAATTAAACTCTTCATTATCACGAGGGCAGGAGAAACACGATTGTCCAGCGTTAGATCAGTTTCTGATTTAGTCACCCAACTGTACTATTCCATGGCTTGTTCATTAAAGGATCTTCTGTGGGACACGGTGGAGCACTTAGTGGTCAGTTTCTGGCTGAGTGTGCTCAGAGTGGGCTGAGTGGGTGGGAGGGATTGTCCAGGATTTTGGAGAACGTCCTCCTCATTGTAGCAAATAAGATCCAACACTTGCTGAGCTGCTTTGCATTGCATGTTCTGTACAGTAGATCTTACATGTTAGAGCCCTGTGATACTGTAGGAGGGATTCCTCCATACTGGCCACAGCGTGCTGGGAGAACTAAGATTCTTCAGCACCCTAACGCTCCAAATTTGAGCAAATGAACCTGCCATTGATTGATTGGTTGTTGTAATTAATTAATACCGCCCAATGACTTACAAATATGGGATAATTCCATATGGTAGCATCAGCCCATGCTTAGCGAATAAGCTTCGGCTGAAATTGGCCATCGGAATCTTGCAAAGTACTGGAGAACTGTTGAGTGGAAAATCAACACATGAAATATTAAAGTTCCACCCAAGCGCTTGAGCATCGATGCCTTTAATGTGGAGGAACTGTTAGTACGCCGTGTGCTGAAGGCATTAAACAAACAGATAACCCCATAAACATGACTTCATAAATGGGTCAAACGTGGTCAAACTCTTTGAATTATCTTTGACGTTGTAGTAGTATTTCGGTGACAGAAACCCTGCAGCCTCAATTTCCTTTGACAAATTCACGTACAGGACTGTCACGTAGTCCTGTAGCATAATCGGACTGTGTTTATCTGTGTGTGTGCGTTTGCATGAGCGTCCTGTTGTCCAGCTCAGCGTTTAGGGTTTAATAAACTGTGTGGACTTCACTTCTGTCCTATTAGATCATCTCAGGATGTCAGCGTGTAAGACTAAGGCAGGCCACGAGACAACGGCTCCACGGGAGCTATAGAACGAACCACACTACTGTTGTCTTCTGGACGTATAACTAGAGAGGTTAATAGAGATGCAATAAAAATTGTATAATGTGTGAACTAAAATTGATTTGTAAAGTTGACTTACTTTAAGTTGCATGTTTAACAAATCGTTTTTAGCTATATCATCCTGTCCATGACTTTCTTATTGTTGCAGAAAATCCGACACAAGTTGAAAACTACCTCACTGAACTGTTGAGCATGTCTTCGTGTTTAGAGCTGTGTTGTGGTTCTTGGAGAAGCAGTTTTACATAATTGCGTTGTGTCTGTTTTATTCTCAGCCAGCTGAAGAGTTTTAAAAAAACAAATCAAGTAATGAAGATCTACGCCACACTTGTTATAACAGGAAATAAATTGTGTAATTTCTCATTATTGACTGTGACGTCTGGGCCTTGTGAATGTGTCAAACTCATCTAGCAGTAAAAAGTGTGGCTAATTCCTCTAATACAAATTTATAATAACGTAGGATTAAACATTCAGGGGTGAAGTCTGTCCACATGCTGTTCAAGTGCGATTGTTTTGTAAGTTATGACGAAAACGAAAAAAACAAATGGCTGAAAACGGAGGTGAATTATTATTATTTTTATCATTATTTTTATTCAAATCCTATGCGTACATTAATACTCCTATTATTGTTACTCCTGCTGATTACAAATGATAAGCGGAACCCTCAAACATCTAAACATGAGATGGAAGGGACAGGCACACCGGACCAACACGTACGGTGCACAGGGTGGAGTGGAGGCTGCATTGTAAATGCATGAGGACGGACAACGTTTATTTCACCGAGCCAGCAGTGTGTCCATTTCTGAGGCTGTTTAAGTGCCTGAGAAGATAAATCAAACACACCTAAACTAGGTCAGACATTTCAACACATTCAAAATGGATGAATCTCTTCTATTTCTGTTCAGGTCTGTGTATTTTACAGATGACAGTTTAGTGACTGACAAGCCACGGTGAAGTCTGTTAAAGGAAAAATATGCAACATCTTTGATTGAAACATTTAAAATAATTTTAATTTAGCTCAGTCGTACTTTTTAATGCATGTTACGGTAAAAGTTTTTACCCCAAAGCATTTTTTTTCCCTCATGCATAAGCAGATCTTCATGCAAGTCCCCTAACTATATCAAGGAAATGTAATTATTTATTGTGGAAAAGGATCGACTCTTACATATTTGTGTGGAGCAAAAGTACATAACCTCAAATTATTGTAAGAAAAAATTTAATTCAGATGTTTCAGTCAGTGGGATACGAATCAGGTGTGAGTCTGAGTGATCCTGCCTTAATTAAAGAACAGAAAATAATATATTAATATATTAATTAATTATAATAATTTAATAAAAACTAAAGAGCAGGGACTCTTGGACCAGTCGATCATTCAGCAGCAGTTACCCGCCCAAGAGTAAACCAAGAACGTGGGTTATAACAGTCCAAGATGTTACAAGCCCAGGGAAACATCCAGGAAACGAATGGCCTGTCGGTCAGTAGCTACTATATCAATATTGGTGAGTCCACGCTCAGCAGAACGCTGAATAACATTGAGCCAGCACTCATCCAAATGTACAGCGCTGCCTATCTACACTTTGTTCAAGGTCATAAAGGTCATGTGGTAAAGCGTGAAGGCTGTACGGAGACCGAGAGTTTGAGACCCACGTAGAACCTTTTGGCTTAAATGAGAAGCGTTTGTTGACCATCGAGTTGAATTCTTCCATAGGAACCCATGATGTAGAGCTGCGTTGCTGCCTCTCAATGTCTCTCCAGCTCCAGGCTGATGGCTTTAAGCTCTTCTGTAAAGAGAACGGACTGGAAACAAGTCAGTGTTCAGTCCGAGTCTCTGACTGGCTCATTCTCCACGATAAATAATTTAAAATGTGTATTTTGTTATGTTGAGGTGGGTCTCCTTAATCAAGTTTTATGACTGATCGTGTTTCTGATAAAATACATACATAAACAGAATAATTTTGACTTTGAAATGTCACAGTAAACTCCCAGTGAGAACTTGTCCAACTGTTTAAAGACAGTAGGTTGAATAGAGAAATAACAAGAATTTTATACTATAATTCTGTAGATGGGAATCTTACACTGTTTGGAACTGTTTAATAAGTGTGCCAGTTGATTAAGTGATTGAGTATCTGTGGTTACTGGATAATTAGTTTTGGTCATTCTTGCTAAATGGATTTACAGTTAGGTTCATAAATATTGAATTGAGTTTTTTTGGCATTTGGCATCTGGAAACCAGCACATTGAATTCAAAATGAAAGAGTCAAGATGTGAGTGAAGTTTAGCTCCAGTACAAGTGTTCTGACAATAGTGTGATATCTACCATTCTTTTTGGTGGCTCATACGTAATAGAACAAAGTAAAATAAACATAATCATTGCTTTTAGTTCTGCCTTTCAGTTTTGCAGCATTTGTCAGAAACTGACCCGAGATTATGGACATCTGCACGTCAGCAAATATCCCGTTAACTACATCCGCGGTCAGTGACCTGGTTCGAACACATGCCCGTGCCGTAACTCCGCCTCCGCCATGTCTGACCGACGACTCGGTGTCGCTTTGGATCATGAGCTGCTCATTTACGTCTCTGTACTTTTCTCTTCCCGTCACCCCGACGACACGCTGGTAATCTCGCTTTGATCAGTCCGAAGAATGTCATTTCAGAGCGGACGTTTCTCTCCTTTGCTTTCTTGAGCGTTACCAGTGGTTTGTAAAGCCTCTGTATTTGATTGCGTCTCTTGACGAGCCTCCTTCACTTGGCTGTATGTGCTGAACGTTTTCTCAGTGCTCTGATCATCCACTTTAGTCGTCTTCCGTGGTCTTGTTGCTGTTGCTGAGCGTGACAGTTGTTGCAGTAACCACTGTGCTGGGCTGATTGTGTGTTTTCAGGCCAATGATGACCTGCTTCACTTGCACACACACCTCTTTTGACCTCGTGTTGAGAATTCCAGTAACACTCGGAATCGGCTCCAGCTCGGTTTGATCAATCATGATTTAAGCAGGCCACACCTGGCCCTGCCATTTGTTCCATTGTTTATGAGCCACCAAAAACGGGGTATGTGCATGAAAATGGCTGTAATTCCGGAATGTCTAATGCCAAACTTTTGTCAAACCCCTTGAATTAAAGCTGACGGTCTTGACTGGGGTCACGTCTTTGTGTTTCATCTTAAATTCAGGGTTGTGGTGAAAAGGGGCCAATTGCCCCCCCCCAAAAAAAACCCCAAAACAAAAGAAAAACTCAACATTGTTCCAAATGTACGAACCTAACTGTCGTCATCAGCTGTTATGTGACGTTCTTGCTGTGGCAATGCATTTAGAGAGAGCGATGTGAGAGATGGAAGGAATGAAAAGACACAGAGAGAAAGAGAAGGATGTAGGCACGTGTGTGTGTGTGCGAGAAGTCCCTCACGGCGGAGGATCCCCTGCTCTTTCATAGCTCACCAAGCGTGACTAACGCCTGGCTTTACTCTGACACACACACACACACACACACACAAACTAACACACAGACATGTACTGGGAGGCTGAATCTGCTCCTAATCTAGTCACGTTTCTCTGCCTATGCAAGACTGGCTGACACACTAACGCATGACAGCCACAGTGTGCACGCGCGCATCTCTTTGTCTTCCGCCTGCGTGTTTGTGCGTTTTTGTGTGCAGCAGGCAGTCTGCAGGCACGGCCCTGATGAGGCGTGCTCGGGTCCCGTTAGGCGAGGAGGCAGAGAAGCATGCGTGCAAACACTGACCATAAAACAGGCAGATTTACTGCTTTTATTCATGCGTGCATTGGTTCATTCAGAGGGTTTCTTAAATCATGTGAAACCTAAACAATAAATAATAGGATAACGACTGTGTGTGTGTGTGTGTGTGTGTGTGAGTGCAGAGGGCAGTAGCAGCAGTGTTGTGACAACAGTGTGAGCCAGTGTCTCTTCAGGGTCCTAGTGCTCAGCTGTTCATCGCCTGAATTTAAGGATTTTTTTTTTTTGAGGCAATTTTGATTCATTAGCAAGTTGACAGTAAATGAAAGATCAGAGCAGGAGGCTGACAGGAAGTGAAATGTGGAAATGTGCTGAAGGTCATGAGATGGGTGCAGAACCGTTCTATTTCACAGGGCGGTGTTAGGCCACAATTCCGACGTAAACGAGGTTAAAGGACGCGGCAGGAGGAGCGCACACGTCTGTCTGAGTTCACAGGAATCAGCTGTTACCGTTCGGCAGAGAATGGGGAATCCTTTCAAAACCGCTGCCAACTCTCTGCCCCAAATCACAGTTTCTAAGTGACGTGTCTTATGACAGTCAGCTGCAGTGTAGGGTCAGAGTTATTGCTTTAATTTTTTTTTGTCTATACTGATTTGGTGAGACACTGTTCTAACTCTCAAAAGGTTAACGCCCCTGACGTTAACTCTTCTATTTTAAATGTGTTATTACGTCACCAACTGTTACTCGTATTATAGCGTATAATAGTCAACAGTCTAGCTCCTGTGGGAAAGAACTTTAATTAACGCTGCAGATTTCATAGTTACTGATGTCGAGACTCACAGAGAGCTGTATGAGAAACCAGTAAGTAGTTTACTAGGACAATTATTAAATCACAATCATTACACACCCAATTCCGGCCTTTATGTGAACATGTAACTTAAGACCGATTATAAGTAACTATCCTAAACAAAATGATGAAGCTCATCAGCCTTTTATCTGCGTCTGTGAGCTGAGTCTCCAGCTCTTTCTGCTGGCTTAAAGAAAAAACAAGGCAAAAGGTCAAATGTTGTGTTAATGACACTGACTGTGAGGCGTCACAGCTGTGTGTGTGTGTGTGTGTGTGTGTGTGTGTGTGTGTGTGTCTTTTCTCAAAGCTGCTGTCTGTCTGTCTCCTTTGCGTTTATCACAACGTTCTTCCCTCGTATAGATTCTGATGATAACCATCCTCTCAAATTAGCGTGTGTGATAGTGTTGAGCTCTGTTACACTGTGACTGACGTCCAGATTGCTGCCAAATATTCTTAGCAGGCAAGTGCCACAAATCCTTGAAATTGTCTTGTCGTGTCGTGCACATTCTCACTTTCATTTAACCCTCAAGCCTTGCCTGCTGTGAGTCCAATACCTGGAATTTAATGAATGATTGTTCAAACTAAAATTACCCTGTTATCTTGGTGCTGATATGATCAGAAAATCCTCCTCATTTGTCTCAGAGCTTATAAATCCACTTCTCTTTATCAGTGTCTTCTCTTCCCGACCAGATTCTTTTTAAGAAGAGAAAATAACGAGGGATAAATCATTCTTTTTGAATTCCTCTCACCCAACGTGACAGTCCCTGTGCGTTCAGTGCGTGGAGACCATCCTCTTTGCTGTTACAGAACTGGCTGAGCATCGGGCATCGCTCCCCATCGCTCAGTTTTAAAAAGCTGTTTCGTAAAGCAGAAACAAACATGAAATCATCATCAAATTATTCTTTCCAAAAGATTACAGAGGCGAGGGAGAGTGTTGGAGGAACACAGAATGAGCCCAGTAAGAGGACATGCACAGACTTATTGAGAGACGTGCAGACGTGTGGGACAGAGTGGTGATGATGAAGAGGACAGAGAGATGAAGAGGACAGAAACAAACTGTCCCTGAGGCTCACTCCCGTTCACTGTCCTCATTCGCTTTCGCAGCCCTAAAAAACTTCACCTTCAATTCTGTGTGTGCGCGTCCACGTTGGTACCACACAGGAAACAATTACCAGCACGCTGGGCGTACACCTGGGCTGCCCCATGTGCCCGTACAGTTAAAACGCCTCATCACACACGAGTGACGTCACACACACTGATAATAACGCCTTCTTCTCTTCCAGCTTCGTTTTGAAGTGTTTTCTATACTCGTCTGTCTGTGAACTAACTTCTCTTCTTCTGTCTTTTTTCCCTCCTGCCTTCTACCAACCTTCCTACACCTGGTCTTATTAACCGCCTCTGTCCTCTTTTTCCTGCCCCACTCTCTTCTTTCTTTCTGGGTTATGCTTTGTTTCCCCTTACCTAATTTTTTTTTGAATTTCCTCAATGGTTTCCTCTCCCCACCTCCTCCTTCTCCTACCACCGTCTCACTGTAGAAGTATCGGTGTCAAGAGGAAGAAGGAGCATCACCAGGTGCCCCGAAACTCCACCAGCTTCCCTGCCATCAGCACCCGATGGAAGTAGCCAGAGAGCTGAGGGATGGAGGGACCCTGGGGAGGGAAGGAGGGACACTGGGGAGGGAAGGAGGGACACTGGGGAGGGAAGGAGGGACCCTGGGGAGGGAAGGAGGGACCCTGGGGAGAAAAGGAGGGACCCTGGGGAGGGAAGGAGGGACCCTGGGGAGGGAAGGAGGGACCCTGGGGAGGGATGGAGGGACCTGGAGAAGAGAGGGAGTGGGCTTTGGGACAATGGAGAGAGAAAGGGAACGATCGCTGGGGAGGGACGGCTCTCTCGGTCGCCGCTGTGACCTGCGGGGGGCGGAGCTGGTTCAGGTGGCAGAGCGGCATCTGTCTCAGATCCAACATGTTCATGGATACGTCACTCACACACACATCACGCCTGCTCAGGTACAGTAACTAAAGTCTACATCCCTGTCTGTGTCTGTGGCTCTGGGTTTTCAACGACGTGCAAGACGTACACACACACACACACACACACACAGGGCCACCTGTCTACCTGTTCCACTGTTGTAGAAACACACACACAGACATGCTCAGGACTCACTTTTACATTTTGTTCACTTAGGAGATGTGCAGCTTGTCACGTTTACAGCAAAATATTTCTTGAGAAATGCTGTTTTATACCACAGATTCAACACAGATGACTGTTTTCTAAAAACCTTTGTTAAACTTATTCTTTTGCCTCGAAAAACCAATAGATCATTTTTGACCTTATGTACAATGTAAACTGATCGTAAATGAAACAACAGACAATACGACTACACTGAAATACCACAAATTAATTCTGCCATGTGGTAATATTATGATGGAAATGCAGTTCATGTTATTTGGAAGTTTGTGTTCACATGCGAGGGTAGGTTTAGTGGGTTAAAGTAAGGGAAATAATTTCAGTTTTGTTAGATACGGATAAACATCCAATTTCAAGTCATTGTTTACTATAATTAAGACCATAAAATTTCACCTCCAATAGGCAACGTAAAACCTGCGACATTAAAATGAGAATCTGAAAGGTTTTACCTGCTACAAGCAGATATTTAATTCCAGTCAAAAACTATTCTCTGCATGAATATTTTGTCAGACATCTTTCTAACATCAAAAAAATGTATAGGCAGCATCACATTGCCTTTAAAATGGACTTGTTGTTTCAAATAAAATAATTAATAATAATAATATAACAGTAAGAGGCACATTGAAAGCAGTTGTATAGGTTTGTTTTGTCTGTTAAATTTATATGATTTATTGTTGGCTAGAAGCAAAAGGCACTCGGTCCATCTCTGAGTGAGGCTGATTGACACTCATCATTTTATGAAAATGAAAAGCATTGAACCCTGAAACTGTTGCCAGCTGAAGCCATAGCAGAACTGTGTGTATCTGCATTTCATTTAAATATAATTAAAAAATATATATATCCAGAAACGATTAAAAACTCTTCAAATGTTTCTTTCCTTCCACAAACGAAGACCTTGATATTTTTAATAAACAATGCTCCAGCTGCTCCCAATCATCATTTCCTCGTCCGCTTGTTCCTAGCGTTAGGCTTTGGAACGGAAACGTGTCACCTCGTGGTTCGGTGTGTTCAGCTGACTGGTTTTTATGCGTTTTACAGTAACACAGGCTGACGGACAAGCAATAAAACGTGACGTCTGCATGGTGATTGACAACATTAACTAACGTCGACCGTGAAAACGACTCTTTCAGCCCCTGAAATAAACGTCTTAGCCAGAAGCAGTGACATGCTTTGTGTAACGTTCATGTGGTAATTTATTCACAATTCCCTCCGTAAGCATCAGCGTCTATTTTTAAGGCTGATCGCCGAATCAGCACATTGGTCAAGGTGGCAGAGGCACGTCCTTTTAAAGGCGGACGTGTGTCTAAGTACAGGGACCTGCTACATTACGGCTCAAGAATGAGCTCTTTTTTGAAAGTACTTAGAAGTCAAGGACTGGCCTAAATTTTCCTCCTTGCACAGAGGCTTTCATTGTACCAGGAGAATACTTTTGCAGAACTGCGCATGCAGAGATTCAGTCGAACGGTTGTCCCATTTTTTAGTAATGAGGCCCATTACTATCTCTGTTCTGCACGCAGTCTGTGTGTGTCTGGCTCTCTCCCTCCTCGTCTCGCCTTCTTTCGCCTGCCTGTCTCTCTCTCACGCACCCTCGTAGTCACACGGCGTAGCGCGGTAATCTCTTGGTTTTGGTCGATTGGGCCGTACCCCTCTGCAGATTGTTGCTTATACCGCTGCGCTTGCACAGCTCGGTAACACTCGTGTCTCTGCTGCATTCATTCCTTCCTCCACACACACACACACACACACACACACACCCTAAAAGCTCGCCTCATTAAGCTCAGTAATGTTTATGGTATCTGTTGTTGACTTTCTACTCTATAATTCTGTGTTTGTGTTTCGTGACTGTTGTGTGGATTTTCTTTTTTGTGGAATACAACAAAAGCTTGTGTGTAGTCTATTAAAACTATGCAAGATGCTAGTTATAGTAAGAATTAGAAATTACTTAATACCATGCTGAATTACAGAGTAGTAAAGGAGCTGATCTAAAGGTGATTGTCCCATTAGTTTTCCTCTGGATTCATTCTCATTCTCTTAGGATGAACCTTATTTTTTTTTTACACTGATTTTAAAGTGAATTCTGTTTGTTTTCTCGTGTTTTTTTCTGCCTTCCCTCCTTTTGTCATTGTGCCCAGCCCACATTGAAATTCTGGCATCACCAATAACCACATCAGTTAGTGTAAATCCACACTTGCATTGTCACCGTGTGCATGTGTCGGGCAAGTTCCGGCAGCCAGCATGCTGCAGGCAGTTGGACTTTGAGTTTGTGTCAGTTCATTATCCACCGTGTGTGTGTGTGTGTGTGTGTGTGTGTTTTTTTGTCGTTCTTTTTTTTCCTCCTCTGCAGTGACTCAGTTGTAAGTCACCACAAGTTCAGCGTTTGTCCCTGGGACAGTTTCACACACAGCTGAGGGAGTTGTTGGTGTGTAGCTCCACCTCGTGGCTGGAGACCATAGGAGTTGTGACTATTTCAGTGAGGAGCAAATGTGGTTGCTTTTTCTTTTTCTTTACATTACACACACACACACACACACACACACACACACACACACACACTTATTTATAGATAGATAATTTGTTTCTCTTTTTTGAATCTATCCATCAGTAAAGCTTCCATCTGCTTCCAATGTGTAATGCAGCGTGCTTGTTGGTTGTCAGCTGCACTAAAACCCTTTTTATCATCATCATCATCATCCTCATCATAATCATCACTATTTATGTACACGCTCATTTCAGGTGCTTTTCACCAACAACTGTATTCTTTGTCTCTGGTAAATTTTGTGGGTTGTCGTCTGTGTTTTTGGGTGTTTAGGTTATTTTGAGAATTCGCGTGACCACAGGTGCTGGATCTGGCTTGCTTTTGTATGACAGATGGACCTGCCATCTTGTTCTCTCCATGTACATGTTCCTTTTCTCTCTTGTCCTCCCCCCATTATGTTTTTGTTCCTGTTATCTCTCTGTAAGTTATCAATTTTTTTTAAGATCAGTGAATGATCCGTGCTTCAGAAATACAACATCTTGCGTTGTGATTTTGAACATTTACAGAACATTGCTTTTCTTTCCGTCCATTTACTTTTGCTGTGAGCGTCAGTTGCACAAAAGAGTTGTGCGTGTACGGCATACTGTGTGTTCCTCATACACAGCTCTGTCATTTTCCTCAGCTTTGTGGTAATTTGTAGCTTCGCGGAATTAATATATTGTAATATCAGTTAGGAGCTGCATTGTTGTCTTTCCAGTGGTCAGCCTGCAGTGGCCCTTTACATTTCAAAAGAAAGATAGAAAAAATGTAAAATGTGCCACAGCATGTGCACGAACGTGCTGAGCTTTGTCTGTGCATCGTAGGTAGAATCTCCTGGCGTTCCTTTTGATGATGAGACGTGGCCTCACCCGGAGGGAGAGAGGCTGAATGAAGTCCCCACCCCGCCTTTCTCCTCCCTCTATTCACAAAGCCACCCCTACTACCAGGTAACTCTGCCTGTTGCATGAGTTCTTCACAGAAAAATAGCGTGTGTCTCTTTTTAGCCATCGCTTTTCCATTGTTTATTGCGTTTTAAAGTTCAGGGTCTTTGTGCATGCAGTCGTTCTTTATTCACAGTTATTATTTTTTGTGAGACACTTCTGTCGAGACAACCTGATTTCTTGAACCTGTGGGAGTTGTTGATTACACAGTTCACATTCCATAATTATGACATGTTGGTATGTTCTATGTAGACACACCTAATTTCTGCACACGGAGCTAAAGTACCAGGGGTCTTAGTGGCAGATGCTGTAAGGAGTGAAAACTGAAATAGAAATTATTTTTACCGTGTCCCCGCGGTGACGTGTACAAATGCTACATAAATCATGAACGTGGATCATTTGTAGCTACTACTATTTGTTTCTAAACGATTGACCACAATCACCTTTCTGCCACCCACAACTCCCACACGGTTCTCACTGTGCTGTTTTTTTTTGTGTGTTAATAACGTGGTTGTAAATTCTGTGGTTTTCTGATCCGACAGTGTGTGTTTTTATCGTGTACACGTGGAATTTACACAAAGAATTAATGTGTGCTATTCACGAGATCCTAATCATTCATTTTACGCTTCAACACAGAGCATTTTACCCATTATCATTTGGGCTTTCTCATAATACTGTTTTTTGCAGGCGTTTGTGTAGTGGCCAGTTGAGGAAGTCGATGATTTGGTGAACTAATCTTACATGCAATCACATTCTGCAAACTGCAGGAGGCAGCAGAGGCCAAACAGCAAGAGCGAGTCTTTCCTCCTCTGCCTGCTTTGCCTCATCTTAACTGAACATAATATTTGGGCTTATGGTTTTCAGTACTGACAAACCTGCTTGGAAGTTTGATGTACATTAGTCTACAGGGTGCACGCAGCACACACTGCAGCACAAGTAGTGACTTTGCTTAAATGGCTCCGCTGACAAAATTTATATCCAGTGCCGAAGCCGATTGAGGAGGAAGAGTTAAGTTATTTATCTCTGTGTAACACGCCAACAGTCAGGCCCACACAGGCTCTCAGAGACATTAGTGTCCCGTAGTCATTAAGCTAATGCAGACAATTAGAAAGGAAGGAAAGACAGAGAGGGCCAGGGAGTGGCACGATGGGATGAAGAGACAGACACACAGACAAGGGCCAGATTTGTTGCCGGATGTTAATCACCCTGTCGCTCAGATGAATCACTTTCCCCTCCCGCTGATACAGATATAAAGACTAAGAGTCAAAATTCAGTTTCAGTTCAACTTTATCTATATAGTGGCAATTCAGATCGAAATACAAAAGCATTTCACGTGATAAAGGGAAGATGACATATGGGTGTAGGTGAGGTGGAGAGGTTAAAACTCCTTTTAACGGAAGAAACCTCGAACAGAACCAGGATCAGGGTGGTTCAGGGTTCAGCAGTCATCTGCTTTGGCCTGTTGACGTGAATCAAGAGTGAAACAAGAAGCAACAACAAAGCATCGGACCGGGTTGTACCTGCGTATGGGAAACACAAGACTCCAAAGGTGGGGATGTCCACAGAGAGTCCAGAGGGACAGAGACAGAGTGGAGTAGCACATGAAGATGCAAAGTTAAAGTCAGGCAGTGGGGACGTATAAATGCAAAGGGGTGGGAGACCCGGAGCAGCCTCTACCATCATAACTAACTGTAAGCCCCTCAAAAGGAAGGTTTTACATCTAGTCTTGAAAGTAGAGAGGGAGTTTGCATCAACCAGGAGCTGGTTCCAACAGCTAAAGGCTCTGACTTCCATTCTATTCTTGGAAATTATAGGAACTGATGGGTTTGTGCTATTAAAAGCGACGTTGTTTATTGGGATAATACAGATTAAGAGTATGAACTGAGGATGGTTTCAAATTCTATCCTCGAACTTATGGGAAGCCAGTGGAGAGAAGCAAATAAGGGAGAAATATGATTGTTCTTGCAAATTCAGACAATACTGTTATTTTATTGGTGCCCAAAAAATTTTAGAAATATGCTGTCTAATCATTTGAATGATATAGTTTTGGCCTTCAGTACAACTGTGAGGAACCTTGGAGTGTTTTTTGAGGAGGCATCTTTTAACTCGCACATACGTAAAACTCCCTACTTTTGAGTTTTCCCAGTGCCTCCTTAAAAATGTTTGAATTAATCCAACTGCATGGAGAGCACTGACGAGAACGTTTGACTGATTTGTCTGATATTGTAGATAAATATAGCTGGGTGTCATCTGCGTACTTGTGTTGTTTTCTAATAATGAATACGATTGAAACCAGCCTAATGCAGTCCTCGTAATCCCAGTGACATATATCATATGTCTATAATAAAATGTTGTGGTCAGTGGTGTCTAATGCAGCGCTACGATCTGACAGGGTGAGTATAGAGACGGTCTGTTAACTGAAGGAAGAAGATCATTGGTTGCTAACATGTTATTGTTACTCACATGATTAGTTTTTGTATTATTTTTTAAATGCAGGGAAAATTGGATATAGGACTGGCCAAAACATCCGGGTCAGGACCTGCTTCTTTTTATTTAATAGGGCGTTGTACGATGTAACCCTGTGCTACCCTGCCTGCTAATAGTGATGGATGGATCTAATATGGATGTGTCTATAATGTGTAAAGCATCTTTGAACAGTCCGCTCATGATGGGGTCTGAGAGACACGTCGGTGGTTTAGATGAAGCAGTTTTTTAAAAATAGCTCTGCTAAATCCATGGGAAAGAGGCAATCTAAGTAAGAACGAGTTCTGAAAGCGAGAGCGCTCCGTTGTACATGAGGATCTGTCTGTAATAATTGTGGAGAGGATCTGGTAATGGTTCCTTAATAGTTACAAATTGGTTTGTAAACAAATCCATAAAGTGGAGCGGAGATATCGATCAGCCCTGAAAGGAAACAAGGGGTTTTTCTCTGTTTGCTATTTTTCTCTATTAATGATGAATAATATGCTGCTCTGGTGCTGACAATGTCTTTTTAACGGATATTATTAAACTATCTTTCAAGGATAAGTGGGATTCTTGTAAATTTTCTGCTTTTGCGTTGCCTACTTTAAGCTGCAGGTGTTGAATTCTCTCCTCTGATTCACTGATTACCCTCGTTTTCAGAGAGGCAACAGTAATGAGTATTGTGCACAGTGACGCGGCGGCATTATCAACACGATCATCCACTATGAGGGTGGAGATAAGGCGGTTCCTCACCATTATATTGACAAATTGCACTGAAGTAAATAAAGATGAAATAGTTTCTGTTAAAACGGTTCACAGCATTTTCAGATAAGCACCTACTGGGCTGGATTTGTTTTTCTAAATGCTGCTTGGTCCATTATTGTAATTTTAAAAATAGTCAGACAAAAGAGAGAAGAGAATTATGGGAAACTACTGTTAAGTTTCAGTTACAATTTGATTTGTCAGGACAGTGATTAAAACAGTGATTTGATCTACGTACTAAATCAGAAAGTCTGGAAATTCCGTAAAAAACTCTGGAGCATGATTTTTGAGTTTTCCAGTTTAGGTGTGAGAAGGCAATCCATAAGAGTAATGCTCTCAGATGAGTTATAGCTATGTTTAGGTCTACGGTTGATTAATTGGCTCGAGTGGGAAGATTGTTGCTACTCCTCCACCTTGACCTCGACGAACGTGATAATTAATATGACTGGGGGGGTCGACTTATTTGGACTGACACGTTCTCTCTGCTGCAGCCAAGTTTCAGTCAGACAAAATAGATCAATCTGATGGTCACATATCAAGTTGTTTACTGACAGAGATTTAGGTGAGAGAGATCTGATTTTTAATAGGACACACTTTTTTGATTAACTCCACATTGTGGAGGACACTGCAGAGAAGCATGTGAGACCGGTTTTACTGCCGTGTACTGATTTCTGCTTCAGTTTGCAGGGCCGCAGAACTAAATATGTCAAGCTTCTGGAAGCATACATCCAACAAAGTTAGCGTATTTACTTGTCAATCAAGACATGAAAACAGATGAAACATTTGCCCAATATTACAACAATAATACCAGAGACATTTATTTATTGTAGCAAGCAGCCCCTCCCACGTCACATGGAACACTTTGCCCAGTCCATTCTCATTTCACAATATTGATTTCACCTGCTTTAAATCACAACAAGTAACCTGCATGATGCGCTGCCGACAACAGACTCCCATCGCCAAACATCTTCTGAGAAGCGAAAATCCTCGACCTGCTCGGATTCTCCTTTTGCTTGAGTAGGTGATTTTTTTAAATCTTCAGTGCTTTGTGTCTATTTATCTACAGTGGACCTCCAGTGTTTACCCAGGGAGCTTGACAGCTTCAAAATAGTCCTTACCAGAATCTGTAATGGACGTAATGGAAGTGCTGGGGGTTTGCCAACACGCTTAGGAACCGGCGGAATAGACAACAGTATAGATCCGCGTGGCATCTGCTTCACAGCGCTTCAAGCCTCGCCTGCTTCCCTCAGTGGCTGTCGACAGCACAAAGCTCATATTATGAGAGTTATATTGAAAGTCACATTAAAGGTAAAGAGGCAGTATGGCAGGGCAAGAAAAGTACGATTTATGTTTTAATTTTGACTGGCCACTTGAAAACCCCAATATGATAATAATATAATAAAATGAAACGCAGATAACTTTATTATTGTTGTTGTCTCTGTGCCCGCGGGGTTAGACTATCCACAGCCTGCCGAGCTGGGAACCAGAACAGGTCCTGGTTGAGTCCGTAGTGGGCCCAGAGCCAGGCCAGGAGACGGAGTAAATCCTTTGGTTCAATAGTCAACCTGGTATTTGCATGCGTTTCCATTAGCACGCAGTCTACCTGTAAAGGATGGAAGGGCAAAGTTGTGTCTCCCAGCAGTCAGACATTAAACATGCATGATGTGTGCTTTTATTTAATTGGTCCTGAAATATTTATAGATCTGGCATTCACTACCTGACATTTGACTGTAGAGAGAGAGAGAGAGAGAGAGAGAGAGAGAGGGAGCTGGTTGTGAAATGGCTGGTGTGTCAGTGAAGTGCTGCCATGTCAGCTGACGTGTCTGGGGAGCGTATTTTTGTGTCGGTGACTTACTGTTGACTGCCGGGCCGTACGGGATAACTGGCAGATGCTAATTATGTAGTTCCAGTTGTAATTTACGGTAGCTCTGATGATGTGTTGTAGGCGTTCCCCGTGAGGCATAATGATAAAGAAGACGTCTGTAAAACGTGTTGACAGAACACCTCCCACCGCAGAAAGCAAACAGAAAAAAAAACACGTTCTGTTATGAGTATTTAATCCATGCAGGCTGTATAAATATAGCATTACACTGAGATTTGCTTTAATGAAGTCATAGCACGGCCAGTGATGGAGCCACTGACGTGAATGTGCAGCGTGCAAGAATGCGAGTGTGATTTTTGTGTCCGCTTGTCTTTGATACGTCCGTTGTGTGCACTGATTGCAGAAGCACAGGCTGCGTGTACAGCAGCCGTGTAGTTTCTGCACTGATTAGATGTTGTTTTAGAAAGACCTGCAAAGAAATAGGTCTGTACGCTGTTTTGTGTTGAGGATTTCAGCATTACTGCATTTTGCAAACTGTACACTAAACACAATGCGTCTGTACATAATGTCATCTAAAAGTAAAAAGCACATTTAATTGAGTGCCATAAAATTCAAACTTACTAATCCAGTCTGGCAGGTCAGAAAAAGGCAGGTCAGCGAGTTTGTGGATTTTCCTCTTTGTTTGGGCTGCTCACAGGAGACTCATTGTCCAAAGTGTCTCGCGTGTGGATGTACATTCAAAAGGACAAGGACGGTTAATGTCTGCAGCCTTGTCTATTCTGTCTACGTGTCTGGGCCTTTGAAGCTTCACAGCAACTTTAAAACTCGGAGTCTTATTCCGATTATATCGAGCAGTAGACCAGCAGAGTGACACGTTTAGAGAGACACAGCTTTGAAAATGCTCCATCACTCACTCCCACTCTAGTTCCCAGTGTCATAGGAACCGCGCTGCTTATGGTAATCCAAAAAAAAAAAGCACAAGACATCTCTTTGACATCTATTCTGATATTAAGAAACAGCACATTAGTCAGCGAGCACAAGGTGTATTTCAAGACTTGGAAAACGGTTGCCATAGAGACGGTTCCCAAGGAAACGCAGAAAGATGCTGTGACAGAGGTCCTGCTCCACCTGTGGCTAATCCTCAGGGAAGCTACGGCAGCATTGTGGGCTACAGCTGGACATTGTTCCGTTTAGCTGTGGTGATGGAGTTGATCTACCTGCCACCGCTGGCTAATGCGCTGCAGGTATAGAAGCCACATGCGAGCTTGTTGATTGCACGCAGGCCTCCCCGCTTACATCCTCTACTTCTACCCTTTTCCCTCCTCTCCTCTTCCCGTTTTTCTCCTCTCCTCTCGTCTCCTCTGACTTGTCTTTTCTTTTATCTCAGTCTGTGCCCAGCAACAGCCTTTTGTTTTCCACTCTGGAGTGCACTGTGTGTGTGTGTGTGTGTGTGTGTGCATGTGTTGAGGAGAGTGAGAGTGTGTGGGAGAGCTGGGTGCTGCAGTGTATGGAAACAGCCTCAGGAGATCTCTCTACAGCACACACACACACACACACACACACACACACGGATATAAACAGCAAACATAATGACTAATGTAATGCATGCGCGTGCTTACACATGCACGCGCACAAACACACTAATAGTGTACCTGTGAATTGTTGTTACTGGGTGAACAACACCCACACGTGTGTACATGCACATACACACCTGGTCAATGAGCGCACACACACACACACACACACACACAGATACAAACACTTCTCTCATTTGCTGTCTAGCCACCCCTACCATTAAATTTCTACTTCTGTGGCATTCGGCTGTTTACCTCACCTCCTCCTCAACCTGCAACAGGCATCATTGCTTAGGTTTGTGTGTGTATGTATGTTTGAGGGTGTGTGTGTGTGTGATTTGTAGTAGGGAGACTCTGTTATGTCATTGGTTGCTTGGAACGTAGGGGCGTGGCTTGTACCAGTAATGATATCTGACAGTGAGGGAGCGAGAGAGGCGTCGAGTTGCAGCTCAAATAAAAGACTGGAAAAGACAATTTGCTGAAAGACGGGCAGAGAGAGACAGATGGGGAAGGAGAGGAGAGAGAGGGTGGGTGGGGGCTAGCTTGAAAAAGAGAGTGAGAGGAAAGGAGACTGAATAATGTACTGAGTGAGAGAGACAAGAAGAGAGAGTGAGACTTGGAGCGACATCAGAGATGTAGGAGGGAGGGGAGGAGAAACAGAAGAGTTGCAGAATGATTCTTCCAACCATCCACCTACTTCAGATGCTCTCCTCCTCGCCCGCATCCTTCAAGCTTCCTTCTTTCATCCGTCCAGACGCCCGTTCCTCCCTCCCTTGTCACTTTCATATTTAATGGGAGCGTGCACAGTGACAGAGGGGAGATTGACCGGTCATCTCCTTGGAGGTGGGGAGGAGGTGGGGTAAAGAAAGACGGGGAGAAAGAGAGGGTGAACTCGCTTAAATAATCAATCCTCATATCCTGTCAGTGCCTGGACCACGCTCCCCCTCGCTCTGTCTTCTCTTTGAAGAGGGGGAAGAGAGGATATTTTGGACCTAAAGATATGTGGATGCTGGACATTCCTCCTGGCTAAGGAGAAAGATGGGATGATGGACAAATGGATGCACAGCAGAGACACACGGACGCATGGATTGATGGGCAGACGGATGTACAAAGACCCCGACAGACAGACTGATGCTCCAACTCTAAGAGGACTCTGTCTACCTGCCCTGCATTTTCTCCTCACCACTCCAGCTCCTCCTCCTCCTCCTCTCATTTTTCCGTCTGCCAGCTGCTCGCCCGTTCCGGCGGGAGCTGAAGGAAAAGAAAGAGATACTATTAAAAGGAAAATCGGAAGAGGAGATGAAAACATCAACAACGGCGGCGTAATCATCAACAGGACCTGGTGGCAGAAAGGTGGGAAGAGTTGAACTGTATTTGACAGCAGCACCTTGAGTCATAAAGCAAAGTGACAGGGGAGTCGAAACTAATGATGAAGCAGGGGAGAAAGGCAACAACATGAACTCGATCTTGTCTGTCTAAGGGACGAGCAGGCAGCAGAGACCATGAACTACATTTTTGGCAACAACACCCTGTACCCCCGCAGTGCGAGGGTCGGCGGGTCGTCCGGGGGTCAAGGGTCAGGGCTGGGAGTCAAACAAAAGTTGGGGCCCAAGCGGGGCTCTTCGGAGGAGCTGCCACCTCCCCACACCTCCTCTCCGTCCACCTCCTCTCCCGCCTCCTCCTCCCCATCCACCTCCTCCTCCCGCTGGCAGCAGCTCCTCATGTTCTTCTCCAGGAGGAGTGCCTTCACTGATTGTATCACTGCTAGCCAGGTAACAGGCCCTTGTGTGTGTGTGTGTGTGTGTGTGTGTTTATGCATGCATGCGTAGTTTGTGCTTGAGGGGTGGTAGGGGATCGGGGTGGGAAGCATGAAACTTAAACCTGGGCCTTTGTTGTGTGTGTGTGTGTGTGTGTACGGGTTGGTCATTACATTAGCAGACGTTCTCTCGTTTCAGTTTCTTCTCCGAAACAGGAAGGCAGTCGGGGGCAGCAGGCAGACTTTGAACCGAGCTAGATGCAGCTCCCCGTTTGTAGTCGAGATTTTTGATAATGTTGTCATGGAAATGGGCTCTGGCATAGTGTATGAGAGCCGGTGTGTTGCCATGGCAAAGCCATCGCTGAGCTGAGCGGTTCAGTGGCAGTAGCTGCGAAGTCCACATGGAAATCACAGTCTTACAGTGGAAGTGATGTGATGAGATCATTTTATCTTTTCCTGTTTGTATCACGGCCCAACGAGCGTCTTCAAGTCTTATTATATACAGTTTATTATAACGTATGTTGTGCAGGATTGCATCTCCTTTCCATAAAACTGTAGTTTATGCTACAATAATACACGGCCCATGGACTGTAGGTAGCAGCTGTAGCTAAAGCAGCAGGCGGCGCCTCCTCAGACGAGCACTGGAACTACACGTCTGCGCCACAGCATCAACTCAGATACAGACAGTCAGAACTGTGACTGATCAGCTTGGGCGGCACCTTTTTTCTTCTCGTCAGTTAATAAAACTCGTGGGGACATTTATTTGCCTTTTTTTTATTAGCACGCACTCAGCACAGATATGTCCATCAGGCTTTAGTAACTGTAAACGTGACGATAACAGCGGTTCGCACGCATTCAGCAATGAGACGGGGCAAAATATAAGTTAACAAGGTGCAACTCCAGTCTCAGACGTAAATGTGTGGGTCACAGTCGCTTTGTATTAGAAAGTAAACAAGAAATATACACAATATAACTGTGTTGAAAAATATTAAAGTCTTATAGTGATTTATTACAACAATCCATACATATTGCTGCAATGCTGCAGTGCTGCCGTCAACAGCTGAAATATGATGCTGAACTACTTCATAACTCAAAACCAGGTGCTGTGGCTACAGTGGGGTTATATGCAGGGATTAGTAACAGCACTAACACCACCTGCTGGTTCCCATGAAAGAATATGAAACGATCTTTCTAATAATAATATGAACCAATAAATGCTGACGTATGATTATGGGTCAACCACCTGTCAACAAATACGTCTCTATTTGAACTGTTTGGAAGTCATATGTACATAATCAGTTTATTACCTTGATAAAAGTGGTACTTTTTTTAAGTTTTGCTAAAATTTGCACTTTAACTTGTAATTTTACCGCTTCTGCACACAGTGTATCACATTCTGCTGTTCGGCCGCAGACTGTTCAGAGGGGCCATGCTGACCCCTGTCCTTCATGATACTATTAAGACCACCAGCATTAATATTTGTGGCAGATTATTAACCGTGTATACGTATAAATTGTCATTCGCGATACAACTTCCTGTATGCTGAAATAAATATGCATATTTTACATCAGCCTTTTCATAAAATGAGAATGCCTGGGTGGTTCAATAAAAATAACTACAGTAGTACTTTGTGGGAGGGGGGATTAGAAGAAACCATGTGTGTTTCGCCCATTTCAGGCATGTGCTGTCATCACACCAGCGGCTTGAATAAATTACCTTACTGATAAAATGGGAAGCAATTCAGCAAACCAGAACCCAACAGGGCGGACGGATATGAACATGGGATGATGACACATGATACTACCACCGTCTGCAGTAAAGATTTTTAAGTTGCCTTCAGTGTCGTGTGCCACATATCTAACACTTTCATAATGTTGCAAAACTAATGTTGTATTATGCACATTTCACTAATGCTTCAAAATCCCCTTGATCTCTTCAGACCTCGTCATCCGAAAATCACGCTATCAACTTTATACACGGAGACGTCTCCAAAACAGCACCGATTCCTTTCATGTAGGCGCGTGTTTAATTTCTAAATGTTGCTTTTTTTAACTTTACTTCGCATTAAAAATGTTTGTTTGAGTTAAATATTTGGTATTTATTTTAAAGACGCAGCACTTTACGCTCTGCAACTCTGCGAGATTAATGCTTTCCTCCTCGGAGACGCTAAACCCATTAGGAAACTGCTGCTGTGAGCTGATGTGATTGGCTACCCACCCAAACTTGCACCTGCCAATACTGGACTCCGCTCGAAATTATATTCCTCCATTAGTTCAGGTGTCAGCTAAATTTATGCCTGAGCAGTTGGCCAACAAAATTGCAACAGTCATTTGGTGAAATACGGTAGCTGGGAGCCGGTGCCCAGAGTTTGCTCTTGTGATTATGCTTGGAATTATAAAATGAGTCCAAAAATAAAATGTCATATTTAATTTCATTTTGCTTGGTATAATCTGCGCATGTAAGGGTATATAGTAGACAGATAAGTGCAGTATGTAGCAGAATAGTTTAAAGCACATATTTAATAAGTGTTTGAGAGACTTTTTTGTCTTTAATGACAATATTCTGCGTCTTAAATCTGCAATACTGATGTCAGCGGATGGATGCCCTCGATAACATCCAGCCGCGCAGCACCTTTACAGTTGTCTGCCGAATTACGGCTCAGCCTAGGGAAAAAGTTAACCTGCAGTAATCGTATTGGGCAGCGTTTCCCATGATGTTGCCATTTTCCTGTCTGAGGCACTTACTCCATGACTGATAGGCCATTATTTTATAAAGACACACACACACACACACACACACACAGCTGTTTTATATTGAGTCAGGAGAACAAATGCTATTTTTTTTTTTGACTTTGTGATGGAAGTGATTTGGATCTGCTGAGTTGTTCCTCACAACACAAATCAAACAATATGGCGGTACACACGACGAACTCTGCGTGTTGTGGGTTCCTCTGTGTCGAGTTTGAACTGTTCACCTGTACTTTACCACGTTAGTCTTTATCGCGAATCAAATGATTTAGTTTTACTGTCGAAGGCAGATAAAACAATGGAGCATTCCGAGAGCTCCAGTTCACGGTCAATGTTCCATCAAGTACCTCCAGACATGCAGTAGTACTTTAACTCACTGGACAGCACGTTAATGCGAGATCGTATCCTCGCTGGCAATAATGGTATTGATGCTGTGTGCTGTTAGTCTACCAGTCAGTCCATCAATGGCTCCAGGACCGACTCTAGGTCGTCTCGTGATATTGTTTAGCTATTGTAATTTTGCTAAACTAATATAAACTTTTTATAAACTAATTTCTACTATTTTTGCACAACACTGCTGAATTAAAGTTACCTCAAGAACTTTGTGCAGCTTAGCAAGTTCGGTATGTGTGTGACGTAAAGGCTGTTCTTGATTTTAGTTTGAGATGTCATAGTGTATAGGTTGAGTTTATCGTTTTTATTTTGTTTTTGTTTTGGACGCTGACGGGGGCCGTCTGTCCCGTATCCCCCAGCCCGTCTCTGTATAATTGATGAGTAGTAAAGCCGAAGTATGAAAGTCGTGCGTGCTCTTCAGAAAGCTCACTAAAAGCCTTTAAAGAGGTGTTTAGTGGTCACAGGAAATGGAGGGGAGAGGGAATGACAGAGCTGGAGGGATGAGGCAATAGATGGATAGAAAGACGCTGGAGGAGAGAATTAGTGATTGATTAGGACGGGGAGAGAAATCCGATCGCTTATTAGCTCGACGGTAAGTGCACGATGATAATATACTATGCACATTACTCCATAAAAAAATCATATAACGTAAATAAAGAGCACAAATCAAGTCGACAGAGTCGTAGCTCATGTTTATTAACCGATCATTTGATCTGAATTCATTTGAGTGCTTCATATTGTTTCTAATCCAGTGTGACCGGTGTCACTAAACCCATTTCTCTCTTCTTCTTCGCCCCACTATGTTTGGACAGCTGTAGCGTACATGTAAGCATTCACAGGAGCGCGCACAGTTCGCGTGTCAAACGTGACAGTGTCACGGCGAGTGAAAGGCGTCAAACAGCCAGTAACAAATCAGCACAATATGCTGCAACGAAGTCTGGAAATGCCATTTCTACAAAGTATATTGGTCACTGTAAGATGGAAAACGTGTGGGAAACGGCCTCGTTTACACTGTCAAACCATCCTGCAAACTGCCTTCATTTGCACAGATGAGTGCAGCCTCCTCGCCCCTGTAGAGAGCGGCTTATTATGCTCCTGCTGCCAAAGGAAACTTTCCACTCTCCCTCTGCCTCATGGGACACCACCGTGCATGTGTGGGCTTCTGTGGTTCTCTCTTTCTCTCTCTCCACGGTCTTTCTTTAGACGTGTTGTTCCAGCAAACGGCACATTAAGGTGCACTTGGCTCCAGTCCGATTCTGCCCGTCGGTGTACCCGTGCACCATAAAACCACACCGCACAGTTTGCAGCAGCATTTCTACTGTGTAATCTGTTGTTGTTGGTGAGTAGGCAGTTTGCGATAAACCAAAGTAAGTTGTATTTTGGAGAGTCTTCACACCCTAACTGTGAATTGCCACCTCCCACAGTCTACTTTGCGCACCCAGAAACCATACATCATCGTCACATAGAAAATGAGCAGTGCCTCAATGCAGGAGGGTAGAGAAGGCATGTGCTACGGCCATGTGTTGGTTTTTAAAAACTGCAAAAAGTTCTCAGAGCTATATAAAGATGACACAAGATGTAATAAAAGTAAATAAGAAACCCTTGACTGGGCAGCATAGTTACATATTTAGGTTCTTCTACACCTCTGCTTTGCTCGCTTCATATGGGAATAAATATTGGAAGAACTTGAAGGTGAAAAGCAATTACTTGGAAGCATTAGCACGCTCGGACTTGCTTAAAACCCCTCCAGGCGCCGTGACCGACACACGGCCTCATGACTGACGTGAGCATGTGACATATGCACTGTGCTGCAGCAGTTCATCTCAAAAATCAATGACGCTTTTTCTTTTCACCGGAATCGATCGCGCGTTTTAAGAACAAAGAACAAAAAGTCCCGACAAACACGTTTCCGTTTACTCTTGCTAGTGTCAAGGTGAGGTCTTTTGTGGGCGGGGCTAATGAAAATATTTACAACCTCGACCACCGTCACCCGTGGTTACGTGGTAACCACTGAGCTCCTCCTCAGATCCTGGCCAACACTGTGGGCAGCATTAGCTGTTGTCATGGTGATGCATGCAAGAACAGCATGGCGTGTGTGTGTGTGTGTGTGTGTGAGTGAAATATGACAAACAGTAGATGAATGTGCGTGGATAAACTTAAAATATTAGTATACTCAGTTGCTTTGCCGATCGCTCACTTGTGTCACGTCACGCACACACACACACACACACACACACACACACACACAGCATCGTAGCAGTGAGCAGTGCATTAGATTTGTGGTGCTTGTTGAGAGAGTGTGAGGTGTTGTGTCACCTTCTGTGTGTGGGATGAAGCTTGCATATCAGCTGTCTCCCACACACACACACACACACACAGACGTCTCCACACAGACACACTCTCTGCTCGCTCTCCAGCAGTCTCCTACCTCCAGCCTGTTCTCCGTCTATGCTGATATAATCAACAGGGATAGCTGACCACGAGCGAACACTTAATCTGACCAGCTAATGAGGCTGAGCCCAACACAGCGACGGCTCCATCTATCCTCTGCTAATTAGTATGGAATTGTTTGATACCACCGGAGGCTTGACCTGATGTCGAGTTAAAACACTGATAGAAACTGTGTCTGATTTGGAGGAAATGGTTCAAAGTTTTTTACCGCACAAGAATGTCACTAGTGCCACATTAAAAGCTGAGTGATATTAGTGCGTTCATTGTGTCACGTTAGGGATCATTACTACACCGGGAGAGCAAATTTAATAAGGAATCACAGAGAAAACGAGTCAACAGCAAAGTTCATCCTGTGTAAATGATAATATTCCTTGTGACGCATAATTGTTGGGTCGTCTTGTTGGACAGCCAGCGTGGTTTTCTGGATTGAGGTTAAAGTTTAATGGCGCCTCTCCTGCCTGTGCAGCATACGGTACCACAGATAAGTGCACAACAATGGGACACGTTTTACTACGATGATGGGTCTTTACAATCTGATCTTCAGTTTATGTATTCGGCCTAAATGTTTGGCACGCTCTGCTCACTGGAGGTATGACTGAAAGGCCTCGTTTCTGTGCTCCAGGACTCAAGTCACAAATGACAGGACACGTAATTGGATGTACCGCAGCTGGCTGGTTTTTGTTTTTCATCCAGGTAGTTGGTTAGAAATGAATCGACGGCCATGCTGATAATTGGTTTGTTGTCATTCTAAAGTGAGCTTTTCTTTGTCATAAATATTTAGCAAAAATATCTTTGAGTTTATGAAATTCTTTATATTGTTAATTGTTACATCAGTATCCATGTTATCATATGTCTGTACTGCAAACTTGATCCGTAAAGTTGAGGATAAACCTTTGGTGCATATTAATTACACAGGATGGAGGACTAGTGAACAACAACTGCAGTTTGTAAATAGATTTTGCATTTTTGGACGTTAGCTTTGTGCAGTTTTAAATAACTTTGGTGTTGTGCTGCAGCTCCTTTCTTATCTGTGCAAGTGGCGGATGAAGGGCGGCATCTCGAGCTTCTGAAAACAGCTTCTAATTAAGTCATGGAGGAAGAGATGTGGATGCCGGCAGACACAGTAGACACCTAGACAGACAGCGAACGGAGGCCAAACTTGTCTGTAAACGACACTGAGACCTTAACCGAGAAAACCTTTAAAGCAGTATTACTTTCCTGTGATTCACTGGCTCCCAGCTGTAGCTTAAGCCAATCAGCAGAGTGAAGGTGAGAGACAGAGGGGAACGGATAAATGAGGAAAGAGAGAGTGTCGTAGTCTCAACACTAAGGAGAACTAGCCACTCAGTTACCGCTGAACGGTGTCCTGACCCGAGGACGTGAATCTAACCCAACGGCTCCAGAAGTAGGTTTATTTCCCGAGGTCAGGAGGGAGGATGAACTAAGATCCAGTAACGAAGCTTAGGGAGACTCAGCTCTACTCCTGTTGATCCCCCTACTCACTCAAAGGTCCCATTACAAGCTACTGTTGTATAGTTTTTTCAATAATAAGTAATTATATTGGATTACTTATTAGCACTTGGACTTTGATTTTTTCTTTTCTTCTTACCTTCTTAGTTTTAAAAATAGTGCTTTGTTAAAACGACTTTACACTGTATATGTCACGTAAATCATAAATGGTTTTGTAAATGTTTGTGGTGATCCTTTGTACAGCTGTAGTCTAGTCCAGCGCAGCTTGTCTAGTGAAGACGTGTCCTGAATGTCCTGGGGGGAGCAGGTGTGGACATGGTCACCCCCTTTTAGCAGCGTGATGTTCGTCTCACCTGCTGACAGAGCTGCTGTCAGTCAGCAGAAAAGCTTCTAGCTGTGCAGGTTCCATCCCACACTTCCAGTGACGGGCTTTTAGCAAACCCCCCACCACCACTCCTTTTTTTAATTTTTTTTTTTTTACCTCCAGCAGTAGTTGTGGAGCTCACACTGTTATACTGAGAAAAAGTTAAAGCTGTTGTTCAGCTAAGAGTTATTTGATCAATATTTGTGAGGATTAGACTATCGCATTACACTGGCATATACAGTAATGCACAATATTTCCAGTAACATCCGCTTTCGCTCCAACGTCAGTAAACCTCAAATGGACAAACCGATGATATTCTGATTGATCTAATTAATTCACACGTAGTTGTTTCAAGTGAATTCTACAGATGATGTCTGTCTGCAGACTTTACAAAAGCTGGATTTAACCCTCCTGCGTGTGTTCCTAGCACTATTTTTATCTCTTCACGAAACCCAGACACTGATTTGACATGTAGTGCTGCTGTTTTTTGTATCATCAATGCTGACGATATCTGACAGCTGCAACATATAATTCAGTTATGGTAAAGCAGCAGCACTGTGAAGCAGCGTCATTATTTCTATATGTGCCACGGGCTTCCTGTCTGTCTGTGGAGTCTGAGCCCCCCCTGCTGGCTTTTCTTTTTTTTTTCTGTTATCACCCTAACTCACTGTGTATCAGATCTCTGGTAATCCTGGTTCCCGTTGTCCGAGATCAGTTTTTATATCGAAATGATGAGAAGATTAGAAACGAGGAGTAATCACAGGTTTTTCGGAGGAAAGCGAGAGAGTAACGACAAAGAGGTGAAAAGTGTCGAGTGTCAGCTGGAGCAAAGGTCAGAGACGCGAGTCCGCAGATTGTCTGAAAGAATACGGGCAAACGTTTTCACGCATGCGTTTCCCACTTGATTTCCTGCCATGAAATGAGAAAGCAGCACTACCGCTGTCGCTCCTTTACTTTTCATTTTTTTAAGTCGTCTCAGCAGCTACACTCACTGAGTCAGATTGACCCGTGAAGAAGAAAATGTGTGTGTCTGCGCGTGCGTGTGTGTGTGTGTGGTTGGTGTTCTCTCCACTGAATAATACCCATTGCATAATTAAGTTCAGTAAGAACATTTGGGTTCAGTGAGTGGCTCCTTTTTGAACTTCATTCTGACCCTCAACATAAAACTAGTTTTCAGTCATTCTACAGAACTAGAGTCGTGCTTGATGTATTAATTTGATGCCTAAATCAATGCGTTATTTAATTGTTGTCAGAGCTGTGGAGTGTGGAGTGGGTGGGGAGTGGGGGTAGAACGGCCAAGTTTGCCGCGGAGTGGGCACTGTGATTCAGATGTTTTATACTAATATCTGAAGGCAATATTTCTAGTTTGGCACCCCGCCGACACGCAAATAGAATGGAGTACAGAAATAATATTAATGGATTTGCTTGACGAGAGCGGAGCGTATTATCTCATCTTTAACCCCTCCCTCACGCCGTCCTCTCGTTGTCGTTTCTCAGCAGCGCCCGTCCCTTCCTACCCAGCCCACGAGCGCCGTATTAGTGCTGGCTTCATTTAGCGCTGCGATGCCAACAGCCCATTCTCCTTGCTCATCCTCTCCTGAACGAGCGGCCAGCCTGCAGCTCCAGCAGCACTTTACGCAAGGAGCACACGCACGTACCAGCGAACACGCTGGGCGCCTGCAACGGCCTTTCTCTCAACCGCCCCTTTTAGGGCGGTGTGCTGCACACGGCTGCTGCTTTTTATTGTGTCCTCGTCCTCAGTTTGGGCCAAGTGATAGGAGAAATCCAATTCTTTCTTAACGATCAGCTGTGGGGAACTACAAGCAACAGCTGTTGTCCGTCCTCTGTGTCCCGGTGGGTCATTTTTCCCTTAGACACACTTTTTACTAAATAATGTTTTTTTGTACAAAGACAAAAGTTCCAATCCCGAATTGAAAGAAGCAAATCATTTGCATTGTTTGCGCTCATGTCACTGTTACTGCAGTGCTGTGATGCTCGTTAATGGCTGAAACCAGCATAAATGTACGTGATCATCACGGGAGCTACACTGCACCTGGAGTAACGCGTGTTACTTTCCACAGAGATTAAGCCTGGACACACACACACACACACACACACTAGAGCCAAGAGACACTTTCTCACAAGGAATTAGGTCAACACACAGAGACACATACACACAAACACACAGTATTCCAGCTGACCAGGCCTGCCTTGTGATCCTTTAAAAGAACAAGACAATGGTTGATGGAACGCACTGGCCTCCACCAATCACATCTCTGTGTTCATTCTGCACACACACAAACACACACACACACACGGTGACTGAGCTCTGAATGCTGTATCGCTGTCCCTGGTTGCCTATCGATTAGTCATGCCTGGCTGCTGTCATGTGCAGGAGTCCACTCAAGCCCCTAATTGGCTAGTCCAGGACAGAGAGAGAGAGAGAGAAAGTGAGACAGTGGTAAAGTTGTACACGGAGAGGACAAGAGAGCGAGAAAGAGCAGGGGACAGGCGACACAGAAGAAAAAGGAGAAGCTAATAAATATGATTGTACACGGAGACGTCAATATCTAATCATGATCGTCAACACAGGAATCGAATCCGGGTTCAGGTTTTCGCGATGAATTTGAACTCCATCGTCTTCGGAGTGACCAATAAAGAGAGCGCAGCAGCACAGGTGGATAAAAGAGTTACTCTGAGTGACTGGGCACTGGAGTGGAAGCTCATTGCGGAATGAGAAAGAGGAATCTTCCAGTGGAGCGCACGAACTGACTCGCACTCTCTACAGGGAAACAGAAACAGAAAGAAGGCTCGACTCGTCCATGGGGTCCTGATGCTGCTTCTCGTCGGGGCTGCACCTTTTTGTCTCACTACGGACCGTGTAGCCCGACTGTAAGTGATGACGAGAGGGTCAATAGGCTTACTAAAGGACGATGCTTTCCTTTTAGGACTAGCTGAGGCTCACAGAGAAGAAGTTGTCGACAAAGGAAGGATTGTATTTTTAATTTTACATTTTTTAATCTTACACTCTAATGAACTTGACACGCAGGGACACACTGATAAACTGGACACAGAAGAGAAGCGATTGATCTGCCGAGGCATGACCTACATTGGTGGGACACAAATGGTTCTGAGGAGAAACTCGCTTTTGCTTTTTCTATAAAGGCGACAAGGAGGTAAACGTAAGATACAGAGCAAGACGACAGGGAAGACAGGTGGATTTTGTGGCTTTTTGTCTATCTCGTTAGCAATGAATGCTTATTTTCATAGTCATGACTTTTGTTGCAGCCCCAAGAAGCCCAGCCGTGGCCCCAGTAAGGGCAAATCTGGCAAGGGGAAGGGCAAATCAGGCAAGAGCCACTCTCACTCGAAACATAGCAAAAATTTGCTGCAAATTCAGACGCCAAATCACCAGCTGCAGCCTTCACCGCTGCACTCACCAAAGCACCACCCCCATTCGCCGAAACACGGCTGCCATTCGCCGAAACATCAGCTTCCTTCTCCCTCGCCTAGCTACTACCACATAGCACCGTCGTCTCCGGTCATCGGCTCGCTCCGCCCGCGCCGGTTTACCAGCCGGCGTCACAGGCGCCAAACTATCCCCTGCACTCGCCGAGCCACCACCAGCTTCATCTGTCACCAAGCCATCATCAGCTGCAGCATCACGCTCATAACCAGCCACAGGGCCATTCACCCGCCTCGCCGAGTCACCTGCTTCCTTCGCAGTCGACGCATCAGCTCTACAGCCAACAGATGCACGCCCATTCACCAAGCCATCACTCGCTGTTCCAGCAGTACCAGCATCATCAACCCTGCCCTTCTCCTCTTCCTCATGCCTCCCAGTCACTGTCTATCCATCCTTTCCACTCACCACAGCTCCCCCTGTACTCGGGACTGGGAGGTTACGGGTGGAACACGCTACCTACTAACCTGGCCACCAGGGGTTCTCGAGGGATGTTTGCCAACTTGAGGGACAGCGTGAAGAAGAGTCCTACCGAGGGCAAAGCCAAGGACAAGGCTGGGGGAAGACCGTGGCCCAATGACACATATATCTGCACTGCACACTCATGGGAAACACCCCCACACATGCCACACATGCACCACTTTCCACAGATACAGGCCCACGCACAGGTAGGTTTATGAATGATAATCGACGCATGTGTGAAGTGTTTTCAGACAGAATAAAATGTATGTGTGTGTGCTGTGCATTTAAAAGCCGTTATATTTTAGTCATACACATTTTACACACACAGGCGTCTCTTTTATACATTTCTACACATGGAGGTCTGTCAGATGCACACAGGTTTCATCTCTGCTCGTTAGGTAATAATGTGTGATGGTACTGGCAATTATAATATCTGAAACTAGTAACTGACCCAAAACAGTAGCGTGGATAACACTTACCCACAGTTATCACTGCACACAAGAAGTAAAGAAATCTCAAACATCGCCCTGCACTGGTTAGTAGACGCACTGTACGGACTGTATTTGAGCACTATGGTGTAGACATGTCGGAAATGCGAGAGCGCTTTTTGGCGTTTTTGGCTGACAGCCTGAAGCGCTCCCTCGCTGTAAGCTCGGCTCTGTGCTGGCGACCACATTGCAGCGCGTTCGCATCTCACGAGGGACGGGACTCTCTCACCTCTTTGTTTCCTCGGGGGAAGCTAAAAGCTGTTCTGAAAGTTCCCTCGCAGAAATACAATCAAGCCACATTGAAGAGACGTTGGAGGTTTACCAAGATGACACTTCCTGTCCTGCCTCCACTAAAGACTCCAGCCGTCCACGTGACATTGTATAGACTTATAGTGTTGTAAACTAAGGGAGCTGATGGAGCACGACCACTTCCTGTTTGTTGCTCGGTTGCACTTGTGGGCACAGTGATCGGACAAGGCAGGCAGTGATAGTCTGATTAGCACGATTAGCACGGTCATCGTGATTTGATTAGAATCGCGCTCCATTAGATCAGGAGTCAAATGAAGTTTGCCTGCCCTCTATGAAGACAGATATTAGGAGTGGAGCATTTGTGTGTGAAATTGTGTGCATTAGTCTTCACCTCTCAACACCTGCTCTCTGTGCAGGAAAGTAAAGTAAAAATAGGTGAGTTCGGTCCAAATAGGTTTAAGTGTCGGAAAAACAACTTGCCAATGTTCCCAGTTTGATCTGTGACTTCTCTCCCTTCTCTCTGGGCTTTGTTTGTGTGTTGTGTGTTCTTGCATATGCTTTGTGTTTGTTTTTGGCATAATCTGACATAATGCACTGATTGATTATTCAACAAATTGCTGCTGTGCATCATTAGATGTTTTGGGATTCTTGATTTGCGTTGATCTAATCAGGATTCATCTGCTAATTGATAATTGGATAAGTATGATGAGAGCGAAGAGGCTGAATACAGCGCCCCTGCAGTTCTACAAAATGATTTACCGAAGCCTATATACACACACGCATATGTGATATCATAGTGTGGAAGAAACTCATTCATAAAGCGTTCTCGAGACCCTAACTCTTAAATCTCAACCCTACCGAAGCCAAAAATATCCTCAGACCAATGGCATTAATATTAAAATCGCACAGTTGCACACAGTCATGAAAATTATTTACACAAGCATCTTTTTAACGTTTCATGAGACAAACCGGCATATTCTGGATCTCTTTGTAAACTGTTCTCAACTAGACTGAATCAAGACACACTAACACTAACTAACAAACACTGTCTGCATGCGTGTTTTCATATGTGAGTGCATGCTTATTTACATTTTCACAATTTTGGATTTTAGCTTTAACATAGCTCCGTCCACACAAACACACACACACACACACATGTTATGTAAGTGTACAGTCGGACGTGGCTTGTCAGTGGAATCACCAGCTGACTGACACACACACACACACACACACACACACACACACACACACTGAAGTGTAACTGCTGGGTACAGCGACATAACTTTGATTTAATCTTTTGCACATTACTTGCACTTTCTTCTTGCTTTGTACATCTGGGAGCTGTGTAACATGTTAATTTCCCCGTTGTGGGATCAATAAAGATACCTTACCTTACCTATAATGACAGACAAATCCAGGTGGGTAGTTGTTTTAACTGGAGTCATTCAGCAAAAAGCTGGTTCAAGTTCAAATATTGTTTTATCCTTGACTTATTTATTGCATTTGTCCTTTGACTTTGACTGGTAATTCTGTAGTTTTACTGATGGATTTGATATGTAATATTTTATGTAAAGCTGCTTGAGAATACTTAAGTTTTTCGATGATGCCAATAATTTAACTTCTATCTTACAGGTGGATTCTACTAAAATTACATGTCATTTGTGAAATAACCACTAAATATAACACTCCCTGTATAGTCTCCATTTGTAACACTTTGTTCCCTCATTCACACACATGGACTTTAAGAACAGCTGCAAATGACATGTCTAAGAGCTGCAGTTTCTCTGTTCTCTCATTTGTGTGTGTGCTTCTGGGGGGGTTGTGTGCATCTGTCTGCACCCTCTGCCCCTCTTTCCCGTTGTTAAGCAGGCAGATTTGACTCCTCCCATCATATCTATAATCCCCCTGATCCCATCTCTCTCTCTTTCTGTTCTCATGTGGGATCAAGCATCCAGTCAGATTGACTGACAGACAGTTGGACATGTGGCAGAGAAAGAGAGAGAGAGGGAGAGAGGGACATGGAGTGTGATTATGTGTGTGTGTGTGTGTGTGTGTGTGTGGCAGGGAGAGAAGATAAAGGAATAGAAAAAAGGGGGATGAGAGAGACAGAGATTAGAGTGGAAGGGTAGATGTTTTCGCTGTTCTGCTGCTCATTGATGCTGTGACGTCTCAGCGGAGTGTCCACTCGGTCGGTCGGCTCGTCTGATGCTTGTTCAGTTAGTCGACTGCAAAAGAGAAAAGCTGGGACTTGGACAAGATCAAAGCTGCAGCCGCGGAAGTGACGACGACTAACTACTCCCACCTAAGAAAGTTAGAGACTAGAAGGGAAAAGGCTGATGATGAGACTGAGCTGATGCTCCCTTTGGAGCAGAAAGTAAGAGGAACAGTAACCTCAGCTCGTTTAGAGGTGATCGGCTCAGGCCTGGACTCTAGAAGGAGGCCAGGGAGGAAGAGGAGACTGAGCTTAGAGGGAAGGAGATGCAAATGTTAGCACAGTTGACTTGCAATAAGACCGTGTCATAAATACTGGACAGTAAATGGTTGGACATTATTACAGGCTATTACATTCCTACACAATCCGAAGGTCGGGGTGATGTGATGTAGCACAGTAATGAATTGTCAGGAGTCTTCAATGGCAAAGTAGCGGAGCTTCCTGTCACGTTACGGTTTAGTTTGCTGTGTAGTACATTAGTACTGTCCAATATAAGGCCTGTGCACTATGTCATGCGGTGTATGCAGTCGCTCCATGGTGGTAATCTGTAGCAGATGTACTCAGCATGCTGTACCAAAATATGAGACGAGTAAGTATTCATCACGCCTCTCTGGGTTCGTGTGCGCGCACGTTGTTTGGATTGTCAAAACCTTTTCCTCTGCAGCATTTGTAAAAATACTTTCTTTGGTTTGAAAACGACGAATATGATTTTCTGTAATTCTTTGGTGATCTTCGTTGCAGGCCAACCCCCCTCCAGTGGTGGTCAACACAGACAGTGTCGACACCCCCCCATATGTGAGTACGGCTTCGAATGCATTTTTGTACATACTTTATTTTGGACCTGAACAAAGATTCAAGATCATTTTATTCTGTTTTGTTAAATGGCATCCTGAGGAAAGATAAATGTAATTGAAGACAGGTTTACACGTTAAATCTGTCACCATATGGGAACTGAAAATCCACATTTTTTTCAGTGCAGAAATGTTTTCAAGGGTGTATATGAAACTAAAACGAGGCTTCGTCAGCTCAGAGTGTTTCACATCAAGTGGATTCTTGCTTCCCTGTGAAACAAAAGCAACAAAAACAGAGACGTTTAAGACATAAGTAATTTTGGAAGGCCTCCACTTAATGTGACTAAAAAGGAAGGGTGAAGGCTTTTAATATGCAAATAAACTTTTTATTCTATTTTGGCAAAGATAAATCATCTTCAGTGAGTGAGATATCCATTTGCTCTTTTCATTTTTTAGTTATTATAGTCGATGGAAGCTCATGTCTTGTACTTTGGTCAAAATTAAAAAATATTTGAATAACATTTAATAATATTCTCCGTAATCAATGGCAATAATAAAGATGTTGAACCGCTTCCTGGAGCTTATACTTCAAATAGGTAACAGCTATCTGAATATTTCTAACCAATAATTGTGCACAGAAATGATAGTAGCAGCCAGGTTTTAGACAGAAAGCTTAGTCCAGAATTAGATGGGTCCAGATGTCATTTCACTGGTTGCCAGCTGCCACAGAGAGTCCGTGTCTGTTGTTGTTAGATAAGTTTATTATGTAATTACTGTGGAATTACTCCCTGATGAAATGCTTACACGGAGAAGAAGATTTCTCTCGTACAGATTTCACTTAATATTGCACTAACATGACTGTTGACTAATGTAACAAATGCAGAACAGATCTGATTATTTTGATGAATCTTTCCAGCAGAAGAGCTTTTTTCATCTTAAAACAAGGCAAATATGTTTCACCAACCATAAAAACTAAATTACCCTAAGGATGCACGTTGTTCTTTCTGTTTACGTTGATTATGGAAAACACTGTTGATATGTTTGATTATATTCAAGCCTCTGTTAACTGACAGTCGGTAATTCTTCAAAATGTTTTTAAGGCATAACACAGTTTTACAGAGGTTGCTGCACCCAAGTTTCCTAAACCAATTTTAATCGCATAACCAGTCCAATTTAATATGTGCACAAATGTCTGAATATTGTAGAAGACTAAGTATGGTAGCTGGTAAAAGATCGTGCCTCTCTGTTTGAAGCAGCAGAAATTCAAAATCTGAACTAATCTGACACAGATTACAGCCAAGGGGATTACGTGAGCCATCGGGATGCCACTCGGCCGCTGCGTTTGTGTGTGCGAGTCCATCGGGAGCTATATCAGGAACGAGACATTCATCTCCCAGTGTAACCCCGCTGTAGTGGAACGCACAATATATAATAGTATTAATCCCGCGGGCTTTTCATTCAGTCAGGAATTACAGATGTTAATGCATATTATAATGCAGGTGGTCCAGCCATGGCTGAGTAGTGGTCATCAAGGAAGCTCTTAAAGATGACATCATCACGCGTCATCAGCAAATCCCTGGGATTCATGCGTCATTCTTTGAACAATTAAATGCCTATTATCCATCATTTGTATCTACAACAATCTAACAACAAAAGATGTTCCTTTTATTGTAACATAAGAAAGGAATAAGAAGAACTATTAAATATTTGGCATCGCTGCCTAAAAATGAACCAAACTGGCCACTCACTTCAGCAAAATAGTTGCTGATAAATTTCCTCTTGTATGACTCATCAATTCATCATCTGACGCAGCTCCGCATGAAAGAATTACAGTTTTTAAATCCAACCGGCGTTTTAGCGTCCAGCCGTCAGTATTTCCCCTCAGCTAACACGCAGCCTTTCTCTTCCTCTGTCTCTACCAGGTCAATGGAACAGAAGCCGACTATGAGTATGAGGAAATCACGCTGGAGCGGGTAAAACCCTTCCCTACAGCGAACGCCGCCTGCCTTTTACTGTAACGTCCTCCTGCTTGTGTCCAGCCTGAGCTCTGTCATCTCCGAGTTCTCCTCTATAATCATGTTAAAAACATAATTAACGCTGCCACGAGCATCTTTCGTGCTTGTCTATTTTAAACTGTAAAAAAGAAGTGGACCTTTGACTCGACTCGAGGCTCCAAAAGCTGTGAAAACACTGAGGATATTTCTTCTAAAGGGAGTGTGACAGGTTAACGTATCTATTCTCAGCTCATTTCTTCTTGAAACAGGCCGTTCGTGTAAAGTGAGCTGACATTGGTATCGTCCGGTCGTCTAGATTTACTCTTAATCTTAAACTTAAAGTTCTGATTGAAGAGAGAATGCGCTGGTGTGCCGCATTTATTATGACTATAATCCAACCAATCCGACAAGTCCAACCAAACTGAACCGGCTTTGACTTTCCAATATCAAAGTA
This sequence comes from Channa striata, assembly GCA_033026295.1. Classification (NCBI taxonomy): domain Eukaryota; kingdom Metazoa; phylum Chordata; class Actinopteri; order Anabantiformes; family Channidae; genus Channa; species Channa striata. The sequence continues at coordinate 5,353,415 of CM065179.1, read as the reverse complement.
TCTCTCTACTTGTAGCTGGAAAATGCCTCCAGATGACATCACTCGATTCAGATGATGTCATCTTGTTGCTCGCACTATGGAGGTTGTAATCATGGTCAAACTGCTTTTGCAGAGCTCCTCCAGATGACGTCATCTGAACTCCTAATGATGAAAACGATGAGGAAAATTTAAAAGCATTAATGTACATTTACACCCTAAACTACAGATATAAAAAACTTAAGTCGAAAGTGGGCGACGTCGCCCTTTAATTTCCCACCATAGTTTCCAAACTCTTTTGTCGAGCTCTACTTCCCAATTATTATGTTAGCCTCATCAGTACTTTAGGATGTTCCTTCCCCTGTTCACAAATCTTAAGAAACCAGCCGAGTTCTTCATTTACTGAGGTATAGATGTACACATGCATCCGAATTCTTGGTTGGTTCTTTATATGTCTTGGATTTCGAATAACCTTCTGTTCAAGGCACAGAAAAGCTTAGTTTAGCTGATTTTAATTTACTCATTCCCACCACTGGTCCAGCTCTGCTCACCTTATATCCCCTTTGCCGTCCTCCCTCGACTTCCTTTCTCTTATCTCCTTTCCCCCCTCTTTCATTACATTCCCCTCTCTCTCACCCCGAGGCTCTTCCTCTGTCTTTCTGTCTCACTCTATTCTCCTGTGACCTGGTTCTGTCTGCTTGAGCGGATTTGCTCTAAAGACACTATGAACATACACGAAACACAGGCAGAGGCATCACACTGGTTTTATATCTGGTGACAGAGAGTGAGAGAAAGACACACACAGCAAAGACTGTCATTCGGTAACATGTCCAGTTTGCAGAGGTGGTCTATTATGTGCACTTTGGTAATAAGTGATATCTGGAGGCTCATACGTGCTGCATCCAGATAAATAGTTTAGAAAGTAAAGATAATGTTGCTTTGTTTTGAACCACATTGCAAAAAAAAATTAATAGATGCGTCTTATGGATGAGTGACATTTGCTTACTCGTTACTAAAATGTATATTAAAATATAAGTGTAATACTGTATAAAACCATTCTGTACTTTTTTGGCAAAACATGAATAATGATCATACAGTATCTTTTACGTCACAGCTCGATTTTACCTGTGTTTTTTTTTCCAGTTAAGTCACATTTTATACGTGTGTGTATTTTTTAGGGTAACTCAGGCCTGGGGTTCAGTATTGCAGGGGGGACTGATAACCCCCACATCGGAGAAGACCCTTCCATCTTCATCACCAAGATTATACCGGGAGGGGCTGCAGCCCAAAATGGACGACTCAGGTACAGACACATTCATTTAAGGACAACAAAACTCAGTCGGATTTAGGACCAGCCAGTTGGCAGATACATATTCAAATTCACATTACACTTGAATAAATAGTCAATTATCGAACAATGGCGTAGTAGTGTTGACTAAATTAGCATTAAATTGGAAGTTTTCCAAATGATTACTCACGAGGTGTCACACTCGTCATGTCACTGAAGCGTTATTGAAGGTGGCACTGGATGGAGAGCATCTCCATCAGCCCCGAATTGGCTGTTTTTACCTTCATTTAGCGACTGGATGACTGAACATCTTCAGAGTAATTACGCTAAAATTGAATGTCTATTCCTTAACAACTTTGCCCTTGAGCATGGCACTCTGCTACCCGGAGAGGAGCTCGGCAGAATCTCTGACTAAAACCGATATTCAACATAAATGACTCTCGCTTTGCTTCTCTTTAAAAGCCACGGAGGTGGAATGTGTTAAATCTACTGCACGAATGCCCACACACAGTCAATCAAACATCCTTTTACCTTTTTTCCTAATTGAACCTTCAAAAGCAAGCAGCTGGAAAATAATAAAAGAATTTTGGCAGCGGCTCTCTCCAACTCCGCTCCGTCTTTAACAGATACGTTTCCCACGTCTAGTTTTAAAATGTGAGATTGTAACATTTACACTTCCTTTTTATCAAATTACATTTTAAATGTGTGTGTGTGTGTGTGTGTGTGTGTAGGGTGAATGACTGTATAGTCCGAGTTAATGAGACAGACGTCAGGGAAGTGACCCACAGCGGGGCTGTGGAAGCACTGAAGGAGGCAGGAGGCCTCGTCAGGCTGTGCATACGACGCCGAAGAAGCATCACCGAGAGAATCATGGATATCAAACTGGTCAAAGGGCCCAAAGGTGGGAATATTAGACAAAAATAGACATACTATAAGTCAGATGTACTGTTGGTATGATTAGTTTATTTGATTCAGTTTTTATTCCCATAAGTGATAAAATGGTCAGGAGGTGGGGAGGACGTTCTTAAGTTGCCTTCAGTAGAAGTCCTACAAATGTGGCCTGTTGATGTTGTCTTTCAGGTTTAGGATTCAGTATAGCGGGTGGAGTTGGAAACCAGCACGTACCAGGTGACAACAGCATCTATGTGACCAAAGTCATAGAGGGAGGGGCTGCACACAAAGATGGACGGCTACAGATCGGGGACAAACTCGTAGCTGTAAGAACCACTTCTCTTCTCTGCACTTCGGCCACATGTTGTCACGTTCATTTGTATTTGGAGTGAGTGTATAGATGATATAGTAACACGGTGCATATGAAGAACGATTTAATATGAAATGGAGTAAACAGGAAATGTGCTTGTAGCTCAAAATATGAAAGTTCATCAGCCTGAAAGAGGTAGTGAGTTATTAGCGTTAACAGCCCCAAATTGTGCATGCGGCAAAATGCTTTTAGGGAATTAATATTTCATCATTTGAAGTTTCGCCAAATATAAAATCTCACGAAGACCGTACCTGCGTTACATTCTAAGATTAAGTGAGGGAGATTTGAGAAGAACAGTTTTTAAATGCGTGGCCACATCTGTCATTTTTCCTCTGGTGTATCTGCCATTTACTTTACATCCAAGGCTGAAAACAGCAGTGGACTAAAATAAAAGCCAAAAACACAACATCATTTGTGTTTCTTCCTCAATAAAGCGACGTCCATCAGTAGCGTCTAACATATCAATAATCCCAGTTAGCATCTGCACTGTATATTTTTGCTGCCACAGACACGATTGTTTAATTTTCCAATTTGTGTGTTCAGGTCAATGGCACCTGTTTAGAGGAAGTAAGTCACGAGGACGCCGTGGCTGCCCTGAAGTCGACTCCTGATGTTGTGTACCTCCGTGTGGCCAAGCACACCTCCCTCTTCATCAACGACAGCTTCCCACCTCCGGACGTCACGAATTGTGAGCTCCTGCTTAAAGTTAAAGTTAAAGTTAACCATGAGGCGAATCTGAAATCAAATATGATTATTCGCAACATGAGTCCGTAGAGCCATGAGTTCGTGTGGGCTCCCACTGTCCTTCACACCGTCAGAAACAACTTTTCCTTAAACAGTGCTGTGGTGACTGTGGCACACGTCATTGAAACCAACAGGCAGAAGCGTTTTGGAGCCAGATGGTGTCGAACTATGAAGAAGAGCAATGAACAAAGCTGCCGGTGGATATTTTTACTTCTGGGTTTCTAAGCGTGCTCGAATCTGCTGTTAGAACATTTGCAGAAAATCTCACTACAGTGGAAACAGTAAAATAAGCAAAAATGAGCAAAGAATCAACGCAACCTTTTCAGCGCAGCCGATACGTAATAAAAACACACATTTACTTGTTGCTTTGCCATGAAATACAAATTTATATGGAAAGAAGCAGGACCGGGGAAATTAGAGCGGAGGTGTGCGTAATTTCACTTTGTCGAGGATCAGCTCGGTCACAGCGGAATCAGTTGTAGTCATCAGTAAAGCTCCACCCAAATTGTGCCAGAATAATTTTGTTGCACCAGCATCAGCATAACGGTGATGGCAAAAGGTGCTGACTTGAACTTCTCGGCGCCTCCCGAACTGTGGAATCATTGCCACCGCAGCATCTGCTACTCTCTGCAAAGCAGCTATTAGACCGTGCCATAGATTTTCATGTCAGTCCTGGATGCCACAAGGGACTCCTGAAGTAGTCCAAGCAGTATAAAATATGCCATATAAAGTTAATACTCCACACATTAGACGGTAAATATTTACTATGAGTTGACACTATAAAAACGATCTGCCCGAACTCGCCTGACAGTTTTCAAACTCGGGCTGCTGTGTCCACAACAGGACAAGCGCATATTGCGAGACAGTCGCTTGAATAGCGTCAAGATGGTTAAACGAATTCCCCAAAATAATCCAAACATATATGGGGTGTTTAAATATTGCACAAGACAGACATTTGCAGCAATATCATAAATAGGAAAATAATCTGTTAAATGACCCAAATCGTGACGTGCCAATGTGTCGTCCATTCTGTCGAACCATCCCATTGTTTTCAAAACAGTTTTCCTTCATTAGAAAAATGTGTTATTATGCTATTGTTCAAATGATCCCATCCCACAGACAGCTGAGAATCTGTTGTGTAACTGTCTGATAATCAGACTGGGAAAATTTAGTGCACTGGATTACAGCCACTTGTCACCCCTCCAAATCAGCATATTATCGAACATGTCACGTATCGTTCTGCATGTAGCACATACTGTCGGTCACACAACTTTGTTCCCGTGTGTCTACGGTGCAGAGAATATGAGCTGCGGTCGAATACAGGGCGCTGAATTACTCAATACAAATAAATGTCACAGTAGATGTTTTGCGGTTAATCGGAGGAAGCTGAGGGATAACACGTGGGAACATTAAACATTTAGCTTTCTAAGTGTCGTAGGTGAAATGATGCTTTCTTTCATTAAATTCTTCCAGCGTACTCCTCTCATCAAGACAACCATGTAAGCCCCTACATGAGCGGAAGTCAGTCTGTGAGCCCGGCTCCACTTACCACACCCAGATACTCGCCGCTGCCCAGGACCCTGGCCGGAGAGGAGGACTTTACAAGGTGAGGCCTTTGGTTCAATTTTTTCTGCCAACAAAATCTAAACCCACATAGATTCATGTGGAAATGTACTTGTTGCGAGAGCAGCTCTAGCTTCATGTTAGCACTTCATACAATGAATGTACAGCCAGCTCTGGACAGGGTCAAGGGTCTCTTCCTGTTCTTCGTTCCAATGTCGCTTGTCCTACATTCCCCTCTGAGGGCTTCAGTGGCCAGAAGAGTGATCCTTGACACCGGTTTGGGAAGTCCAAACTGCACTGACTGACCTCCGTCCTCCCCTGCTGCTGCTGTGTGTGTGTGTTTGGCAGGAAAAGACACACGGCAGCACAAATTTTGCCCGTTATGTGAACTACATATGTGCGGGCACACACACACACACGCAGATACACTCCCAGTGCTGCTCTAGTACCTTTAATCCATTGTAATGGATGGATTACGGCCTATCACAGCCCTCATCATTTAACTGGCGTCACCGTGGTTACCAGAGGATGACATATTTCGTCATCGACCTTTCGGCCAATCCCTGCGCCTTGAATGTAACAAATCTGATAAGCTTCAGATATACGGCAGAATGGTCATTGTGACGTGCGGTGACGTCTCTTCCCGCAGTCTGTTTTGTTCTCCGTGTCTTTGAATCTCACTGATGTGTTAGATGTCCAGCGAGTGAGCACAGTTTCGAGGATATCTGCTCTCTCTGTCTAAGCAGAAGAAAGACACGATTGCTTTATAATTTGAGCTTTAGAAGAAGGAAAGATGGCAATACTTTAGCCCACATGACACTCATCCAATACCATTGTTCTTATTCCAAAACAAAGAGTATATGGATAAAGACGTAATGACTGTATGATATTGAGTTTCTGATGACACCACATATCAGCTACAGTGTATATTATTACTTTGGGTTTGTTTCTGTGCTAATCATGATTGTTTTCATTCAAAATTTTATGCAACAGTGACGTAAAAGTCCATCGGTTGCCTTCATAGACATGTATTTGTATGTCTTCACTGTTTTGACTCTTGTTAAGTTATGCTCATTTGCCAACACATCAAAATAATAAGAAGAAATAAAATTAGGCCGGAGAGCGACTGTGGTGGTGAGGAAAAACGGAGACAGTACAATACTGACATCTGCTGGTCAACACACTGAATGATTCGAACATTATTTTCTATTTTTCTATTATCACTTATTTTTAAGGTTGAATCATAGGCTACTTTACTGTCAGTCAGTACCTGTTAATTAGAGTTGTAATATATTTAATGGTTTCTTCTGTGATCTTTTGCAAAGTTTTAGATAATTGGATCATTTCTCTATTTCTCCCTTTCTCTTGTCGTATCTAATTGCTCGATCGGTCACTGTTTGTATCTGCTCAGTGTTTAACGGGGCTTTACTATAAGACATCTGCTAGCCTTGAAGTTTTATCAACTGTACATTACAAGATTTCTGCAAAACAAAACATCATTCATGAATTTATGCTTTAAAGACCGTCTGTCATTGTTTTTTTTAATCCCAAGGAACTGTGTCATTTGTGGTTCTTACAGAGAACCCAGGCGGATTGTGCTCCAGCGCGGAACCACCGGTCTTGGTTTTAACATTGTTGGAGGGGAGGACGGAGAGGGAATTTTCATTTCCTTCATTCTTGCTGGAGGTCCAGCTGATCTCTGTGGCGAGCTACGAAAGGGAGACCGCCTCCTCTCGGTATGAGCCGCGCTTACCTTAGTAACCAATTGTGCTGGTATTACTATATAGAATATGGTGGTTTATTCTTTTAGTTTATATTTCTCCAGAGCCTCTGCCTCGTGCATCTGTGTCTGTACATAATTCATAGGTAGTCATCCATTCACATTCTTTGCATTCATACAACAATCTGAACAGGTATTTTGTGTTGGGCTGTTCTGACTTCCTGTGTCCGTGTCTGCGTGCAGGTGAACGGGGTGGACCTATCCAGTGCAACACACGAGCAGGCAGCTGCAGCTCTGAAGAACGCAGGACAGACAGTTACCATAGTAGCACAGTACAGACCAGAGGGTGAGTGCTGCGGAGAAATGCACCGCCTGTTTATTTATGCTATCGACAAATTAATTCATGAGATAATCTGTGAGGAACGGCTTCGAAGTGGAAAACATGTACCTAAACGCACTGGGGCTTTTTCGGCCGATGGGCTTGTTGGAAAAGCAGAAGTGGGACTAAAGTGGAATGGAAATTATTTTCCAGTGTCTTTGAGTGACATTTATAATTTACAAATGCTCCACGTTCTGTCCGATAAAACAAGTCAACTGCAGATGCAAATCTGTGGTGGAATTTTTACAATATCGTGACCACGTATTTTGGAGTGAAGAAACTTGTCAACGTGTGGAGCAAAGAACTTAATACTAATACTATAATACTTAATAATAGGTTGCAGACTGACAGACATTACAAACGAGCAGGAGCAATTCATTGTTGGTTTTATTGTTTGAACGACGATTGCTGTGTGATGAATATGATTCATTTGGAAAATCATTTAACCATTGCCACAACTAATACCTACCTAGCTCAATCTTTACCCCAAATTAAACCTTCTGTACACCTAATTATGATCTGAGCTAGTAAAATGAATTTAACTTTTAATACAGTTTACAACCAGCCTTGAAAAGTCCATTCCAAAGTGTAAACCCGCCAAAATATCCTCATCGCCTAAATATTAACCTCACAAGGGCAGAAAAGAATAAACACACATAAATAAACAGTGGGAGGCGGAGGAGATGTTCCAGTAGGGACCTTCCTGCGTGTTTGTCTGCTGGGAGTGACTGAGGAGGCCGTAACCTAGGAAACCACGTCCATAACCGCTAATGGGATGCTGTCATGCTGGGGCACCTGAGCGTAGTACATACATCTCAACTCTCTCACACACACACACACACACACGCACACTCACACACACTCACACACACTCACGCACACTCACGCACACCAGGCTCCCCATTCCCCTCTGAAATATGTCTGTGGGAAGAGGTGATGTGTGTCTCTTGTTGTTATTATCATGTAAAATTCAGTGAGAGGTGGTGTGAGCAGTGTTGCTGGACGGCAGCGCAGCGTATAAAACACAAGGTGACATATTTTTTTATATATATAGACTTTATGACAGAGTAAATATGAATACTAAAGCTAAATTAACCTACCGCCATATGGATGTTTAGTAATTAGCTGTTTTCTCCAGCTACAGCTACATTCCACATTTAGTCAGCTTAGCCCAAGGCTTGAAAGGATGATGGTTAAACTGCTAATTTAAAACGGGTGTGTGGTTTAACTGGTATCTAATAATTTTCATATTAAAATGATTTCAATACATAAAAACTAAATGGAAGATTTAAAAAGGTGTTTTCAATTGAGCAGGGCAGGAAAAGGTAGGAGAGTGAGCTAAAATATCATAACTAGAAATGATCGGGCTTTTATGGCTGTGGAGGAACGTCTTCTCAGCCCTGATGTCTCATTAAATAGTATGCAGGACTCAATGTTGTTTGCTCAACTCATATTGAAATGAGCAAAACCCAAAAAGATTTTGAACACAATGAAGCTCCCCACTTTGTCTAGCCTGAGGATATAATCCATACAACGTGTGGAAACCCAGAAAAAAGTCATATTGATCATAACTGCCAATTTCAGGAGAGAAGGGATATTTGGAGAAAGATACTTTCGTAAAGTTTTTACCTTACTTTTTTACTTTTACTTTTTTTGTTTAAAAAGGAAGAAAAAGATCTTACACACTGACACCTAACGAGATAATAACAGCGTATCTTTATTAGCAGAAACTGGAAAATAGTGTTTTCCTTCTGTAATACACTTTACATAAATCAAATGCTTCTGCCCTGCAAAAAGTGACGGATCTCGGAGTCATTACAGCGTGTTAAAAAGTAGTTGTTTGGTTTGGTCTTGGGGTCATTTGTCATTTGAAACGAGGTGGTGTTGATAACATCTGAACCGTGATTTCATACAGTCAGTCATAAAACTGACTTCAAACAGGTGAATTGATGGAGATACATGATGTCAGTCAGGATACTGGTTTTATGTTGGCACAGTGACCAGGATAATTGAGGACATTTTTCGTTCTTCTTCTTTCCTCTCAGCTCATATCAACACCGTGGAGAGTGCCCAATCTCCTAATAGGTCTCGGATGAATATTTCAACAATAACCTTAATATTCACCGGCTGTAGAATGAAAGGTGGCTATGAACAGATCGTAGCTTGCGTCTTTTTGAAATTGTGCTGAAATCCACAGTGGTTTCACTGATTCTAATTGCAATGCAAAATAAATCAAAAAACTGTCAAAGTGATAAAACTGTTTATGCAGTGTTATGTATTTCTATACTGTTCAGGTCAGGAGGCTTACTGAATTTCACTGCACGTTGCAGTCATCTGTCCAGGTTGGGATTCTCACGGTGTCAAAGAGAACCACCCACCCCCCACCACCCCCCCGCTCCAAAGCTGGATTTTAAAGTTCAAGGGTTTCCCTGGATTTAGTGATACTGTGCCGTCACTTCCGACCGGTTGGCGTCTGTGTCGTGACTCTCCTGCAGACCACATTTGTGACTTCTGAGTGAACTTTAAATCAAACCTTCTGTCCACACTGGACCTCAGTCAGCACTGTGTGTCTGTGTCTGTGTGTGTGTGTGTGTGTGTGCGAGGTCCGTGTTTGTCCCGTTCCTGTGGCGATAGCATGTGTTGACTAGCAGTGCTCTCTCTCTCTCTCTTTCTCTCTCTCTCTCTCTCTCACACACACACACATTTCCTGTCGATGAAGAACTCATAATGACCTCCACCTGTGTGTGTGTGTGTGTGTGTGTGTGTGTGTGTGTGTGTGTGAAGGTCTCCTCCTGTTATTTATATTAACTATGGAACACACTGTGGCCAAGTACAGCACAGCGTGGCACAGGCCCGAGCTCCTGGCGGCGTGTCGGTGTGTGTGCAGGCACGGGCAGAGACTCTGCTGATGCAGCAGATATAGATCTGTGTGTATTTGAAGTGCAGCAGATGGAGCATGTTTGTCTGTGAGCAGCCCTTATGCCGCATTAGTAATGGAGAAGTGCCCCATTATGTATCAGACTATTTTCAGCCCGTTTGGTATTTGAGACCTGTGGTTGAAAAAGGTCTTGTCCTGTGCATTTGGCTCAGCGGCGCCATTAAACCATCGAGCGACTCCGTCTGTACGGTTTGCTATGGAATACGTGTCGCTCTGTGTGCATTCAGGTGCATTTGAGCACAGAACAACGGCAGCATGTGTCGTACTTCCAGCTTTAAAAGTATCACGAACCCCGCTCAGGTAAGGAGATATGAGTAGAGACAAGTTACTGTCAGAATACGCTTTCCAAGCAAGTACATTCCAGATGAAGATATTTTAATTATGAGCACATGACACGATTCTTCTTCCTTCATAAAACCTTAAAAAAGACTGTATCCTCAGAACAACTCATCTGAGGTTTCTCTTGAAAGTGAAACTGTAATTGAGCATTGGTCATACTTGTGTGTCATCATTTCACACAATATTCCTCCCCATTTACTAATTAACATTTACTCTTTACTGTTTTTAAGAACAATTTGGGCTGAAGAAAATACTGTAGCTTGAGTCTTGTTTTTTTGTAGTTTAAGTAAAACTACGTTACCTTTTTCAATGGCGTTAAATGTGATTATGCATAAACCGCTTCATTTCTACATAGAAATAGTTCAAATCGGTCGTGTTCTGCTGTGTCTAAGGCCTGGTCAATTTATTTTTTTGTTTTTTTTTTTTTGGTCATGTCTTTCTCTCTACTCAGCAACACACATCTGCAGACAATGGACAATCCAGGCCCCAGAGTATGAAACTAGCCTCTCTGGATGATCCACTCAGTGGGCTGTAGTCAATGACCTGACATCTTCACGAATACGCGCAGCACGTGACCTCGTGTTTTTGCTCTCGTATTGAACGCTAAGCGGTGCGGTGCCGTTACACCTTCTGTTAACACTTTCTTTGTCCAGCCTCTGTCCGCTGCGCCTTTGGTAAAACTGCACCTCTTGTCTGAAACTGCCTTTTGCCTCCTGTGTTTGGAACCAACTCAAAACCCCGTTTAATACAGCAAAGAAATGTCTGACAAATAGCATTACAAAGTATTTAAAAAGTTCTTTAAAATAATTTGTTTTTCCCTGTGGAGTACTTGCACATTTGCGCTTAAAATCAATTTTATACAGGAGTAGCAAAACTGCAGCCGGCAAGTAGATTTGAACCAGGGACCTCGAGCTGTGATGTGTCTGCACTAGCCACTCCACCACCGCGGTACCCACTAATTACTGTACACTGATGTCCAGTATATAGTTTATCCTAATCAGAAAGAGGATTTCTGGATGTTCATTACAACTGCCGCAGGATTGACCTTACGTAGAATCTACTTCCTGTGCCATAAGTTTCCATAAGTAATGTCTGCAGGTTGTCAGCAGCATTAGTCAGTGGGATTACACACAACAACTATCAGTGACACACACACACACACACACACTTACACATGACGGCGCCTGTCAGCAGTAATACTGAGGTGATGCAGAGAGGATTATCCTCACTTCTCTTAGCCTGTGTATTGTACTTGTGCGTGTCGTGCTCCACGTGTTAAGTCAAAGATTAACGGCAGCGTTTCTCGGCTCTCGCCCAAAAGTTGCAGCAATATCATTTCATTCGCCGAATAAATAAACACTATGCTGTTCTTGATGGCTCTGTTTCTTCCCGTTGTCCCTTTCCTCCACTTCCACCTGTCAGCTTCCCCCCTCTCATCCCCGGCGTTCTGTGGCTCCGTGGTAATGGTCTGACTCACCGCCCACAAAGTGCGATCCGGGGGATTCGAGGTGTCACTTGTAACAGGAAGGTGACTGATTAGGGATTTGCAGCATGTCACCGTGTCGCTGTCACACTGAGGCTTTTGTCAGCTGCCACAAATGAAACAATTTTTCAATTTTTTAACATCTAAACTTCAATCCTCTGCAAACATATTTCGATCTTCGCTGCTCTCCTTCAGCTCTATGCAGTTCCAGCAGTTGATCGATACCAGTGTAGATCCTAGTGCTGTATTGCATCAATGGCTAAAAGATGGATCCTACATTTCATAACTTCATGCACACTTCTGTTGGCGTGTATTCTCTAGGTGTTAATGACCTCATCGTTGAAAATAAATCACAGCCCACACAATAACTTATTGATACTTTACCACGTGGTTGGAACATCTTCATCGTTCCTTATGGTCTAGTAATAGATTAGTAACAGTAGCAGCTAATAGTCACACAGAGGTGCTGATTTATTGTGGTGGACTTTGATGAAGCATCTGAAACCCTGGTGACCAATTACTGCGGCGACTGCTGGACTCGCGCTGGTTGTTCACCATTCTCCAGCAGCGCTTGGTGTGAATAGTTAACGGACGACAGAGTAAATGGGGGGGGATCTGAAAGGAAAAAAAATTGGTGCAGTGCACACGAGTTACAGACGGCCGTCTCCTGTGGTTTAGATCTCACTGAATCTGCACAATGCAGAGAAGGTCTTTGCCAGCTCTGCCAGCTGCGGAATGGAGAAACAATGCTCCTCCAGAGAGAGGAGACAAGGGGAGAGGAAGAGGGGAGGTAAACGAAGGAGGGAGGGAACATGAGCCCCAGAGCCATTAGTCTTTGTCATCACCCCTCCCCCATGTCAACCTCGCCGCTTCCCCTACTCTTCCTCCCCTGTTCCATCGCTCTCTCTCCGATACGTCTTGTTTTCCACCTCCGTCTCTCCACGTTTGTGTCCGTGTCTTGCTCCTAATGCGATAGTGCTGCATTGAAGGTGTGTTGACAGAGAAGTCGGGCTCTGTTGGTGTGAAACTTCCTGTCGGGTGATTTTGGTTCGTGGGCAGGAATTTCGTGCCCACAGAAAGACGAGGAAATGGAAATCTGTCTTGAAGGAGGCTAATCAGCACGAGTGGCTCATTGTGACGCAATTTTAGTCAGGTCAAACGGAGGGACAGCACCATGACGATGAGGACACGATACAGATGCATCATATTTATAATAAGTCACTTTTTTGTGTGTAGACTTTGTATGACTCAGAAAATAGAATGAAAACTAGCTTTAAATGATAAAAAACTGGGAAGTGAAGATGAAGGGGAAGGGAGACAGATGGAGACACAGACAGACATAAATCATGCAGAGCAGAAAGAGTTTAATGCCTTATACTCAAGAAGGCAGATGCTGGTGTCCTTTTTTTTTAGAGTGTTTTCGCATTTTCCGTATAAATCAAACGGAAAAATCAATTGAAGAAGTATGAAGTGCGCTTTTAAATTCAACATCCCCGAAAATCAATATTCAAAACGCTTGGTTGAGCTTTGCTGTGCCTGTGTGAGTGCGGCGTGTCGACCGGTTCCCTGGGCCAAAGTAGGGCAGGAGAGCCTGGCATCAACGCAGCTTCCTGCATGAGTGACCTAAGGAAACAGCGTGTGTGTGTGTGTCTGCTTGTGAGTGTCTGTCTGTCTGTGTGTGCGCACGCGTGTGTGTGTTTGTGTGTGTGCGCCTCCACCCTACGGCAAGCTGCTGTCAAAGAGAGGGAGGAGCGAACGAGCACACCAGCGAACAAGAGAACGGGAGCGTGGTGTGCCGAGTGAGTTAGCATCTGTTGTTTCCGTGGCAGCTGAGCAGCGCTGGACTGATTTTACACATACACACATTTCCTGCTCACGTCTCTCACACACACACACACACACACAAAGAGTACTTCATACCTTCATACACACACTTTTTTTCACACGCACGCTTGTACATCTTTCCGCTCTGGCTCTCTCTAACGCTGAATCCAAAGTGGAACTGACGTTAGATCTTTTCCATCATCATCATCATCATCCTCATCATCCTCATCATCTCTCTTTCACACACACACATCTGCTCTCCCTCTCTGTTTGTTCTCTCATTGACACCCCGGGACTCTGAGCTTCCAGCCCTCACTTTCTCTCACTCAGACACTGATCTGGGAGCCAGCGTGCCGGCATCGTGTCGCGTGGACGTCGGGGCTGCCCGTCTGCCAGCAGCGTGTGAGTACAACTGAGCGGGAGTTGGAAGGAGCAGATCTCGTTTACTGGTTTTACGACCTGACATCAGATTTTAATCTTTAGCATTGCTGCACTTCAGTTTGACAACGTTGAATATCTGGCTGTATTAGTGACAGCAGAGAGAGCAGTTCTGGTGAATCTGTGAGGCTCAGCGCTGTGTTATCTCTGTAATAACCGGTGATGCAGCATTAACATGTTGGCTCCTGCAGATTCTTCGGTCTAGTGACTGTGTCAGAATCATCGGTAAAGTAGCAACAGTCACGATTTATTATTCGTGTTTTCTAAACCACTGCTTGAACTTTTGCTTACTTTTGTTCTGGTGCTGGAATTATTAAAAAAAATAATAGATTATTGATTTCTCAGCACAAACTTTGGTCTTGAAACGGCGGATGAGAGCTGCACCCTGGCAGTGCCGTCTTTACCTTTCTCTTCAGGGCTCTAAAACACTAAAACCTCAGCTCCAACTCAGTCTTTGTTGTCTGGATCAAGAAGGGGAACATTTGTGTATCTTTCTGTATTTCTACATTTTTCCTTTGTCCGTTTCTATCGTTCTAGCCCAGATTCACCTTGGTGTGTGTTTCACTGCCAGAGGTCTTATGGCAGCAATACATCAAGATTCAACTAGAGTCATTAGTCTGTTATCGCTCTTCCTCCGCTCTTCTTCTCTTCCACTGTCATGTCGTCGCCATCCATTTCTGTCTCCATCTTTTAATCCAGTTGTGCATATTTGTGTTGACGTGAACACTTTGACGCAGATGATGTTAAAGTTCACGTCTGGTGATTTAGACATGTGTGATCTGGACGCAACATTCAGCGTTAATCCATCAGTTTATAACGGATTAGAGCTGAGCTTGAAAACGCTCAGGTCAGTAATGAAAATATGTATGGTTAAAGCATGAAGCTGCATCTTTAGTAAAAGATCACTTAGATTTTCCTGTGATTGTGGAAAAATTGTTGGCAGTGCCCACAACACCCCCCCACCCCCTGCTTTGTAGCACGATTTAAATTTAAATCTAATTCAACTTAATCCATGCGGTCTGCACAAAGCATAAAATGCAGTAAATTCCTGTAAATACACATAGAGATAGAATATGTTGGAATATGGCTGCAATCATTTGGGTATAGATGTTCTGAGCTAGTGTTTGTGGAGAGGTAAATAAGGAAAGAGGGAGCAAAAAAAGAAAGAAAAACCAGGAGCTACTGCAGGTTCCAGATCAGTCTGGGGGGTTCTATGTGTGCATGACCGTGTGCACCTTGAGTATGATTGAATTACTCGGGGTTAATTCGATTTCACAGTAAAGGTTCAGACACACACACACACACACACACACACATCCAGGGACATCCTTCAGAAGGATTTTTAAAGGCATGTTGCCAGCGGCCGTGTCATCTGCACGTTAGTTTAGAGGTTTCTGGGAATCTGTGTGGTGTTAAGACTAGAAAACCGTCAGCTCCACGTCCCGATGCAGGTCTCTGTTGGACCCAGATCTAGGGACCGTAGCACGTTCAGACTCATTCTGATGCTCGGTTTGAACTTCAGCAGCTACAAGCCTGATCGCACTGAATGTTTGTCATGTGACGGGTTGGTTAGATATTGAAGTCAGTAAGCAGTTAAACAGGTGCACTATGAATCACCATAAACACAATTTACGGACATTATTAGCTTGTAAAACTTTTTCTAAAGATACATTATGAGACTCATACTAAAACACCTGCAGTACATGTTTTAAATCTCCATAAAAATGTACATTTATAATGACAGAGGCACAATGAATGATGATTTTTTTGTTGTTGTTGTTTGTTTTTGGCCACTAGATTTAAAATACTAAGGTGTTGCTGCATGTGGCACAGTGACACCAGAGCTTATGCTGAGTGTGCGATCAAATCATTGTTCTCTGCATTGATCGGCCAACTGGTCGTTCGGTACTTGTCGTTCGAGTGAGAAATGAAAATACAGCAGTTCCTGGCAATTAAAGTGAATGTGCTGTTCGAACATTCTTTGTTGTACTTGTATACAGCATGAGCACACGCATTTGTGAAAATGGAATTTGGACAGGTTTAAAAAGGACCAACTTTAGGCAGTTACAATATTAAAGTAGTAAAGCGGCACATGTGAAATTTTCATGCTTTTAATGAAGACGTGTTGTTTTTTACGTTGACTAATGATGACCATCGACAAGAGGACCTGCAGCTTTGTAGCATTTCAGCCAATGAAGCCGCTTGAACGTTCTTGTGTGAAATCACGCCGCATACCAGCGCCGCTGCTAAACTTTCAAATGCTTCATTGATATTCACAACAAAAGTACTGTAATCACAGCTACTTTCTACACTGGGCCGCTTATCTTACTGAAAAAAAAACATTGATGCACCACAGTGGTGTTCACAGTACGAACGCCTGGGCCAGCAGCAGCTGCCCATGCGTTGTCAATGGAAATCCAGCTGTGCTGCTGAGTACCACCCACTGTGCTCTTCAGAAGCAAGAGGAGCCCAGCTGCTCCACGGGGAAAGTTGACAAAAGCTCCACTTTATGTACATCGGCTCTGAGGCAGCAGCATTTTGATTCCAGGTGAGGCCGAAACACAGTCCTATTTATTACCTGACCTGAATTAATTATAAACTAATTGGCTTCTAGACTTGTTCGCCCTTCAGCTTCCAACTCGTGGCTCACGGACAGTGATGCAAGCACTGGTGTCCGTTGTTCTCCACTGTTCTTCACATCCTAATTCTTTCTACATCATTCAAGCAGGCCCAGATTACTCCACTGCCAAAGAACCCTTCTTCAGATCCCTCCCTTGTGGAGAATTACAGACCAGCATCTCAACCTCCTTGATTTCAAACAGTCTAGCTTCAATAGTGGTCACTCCACAGAGACGGCACTTCTGGCTGTTGTGGAACCCCTACAGGTTTCAAAAGCTGCAGGTAGTTCTCCAGTCTAAATTCTACTAGACCGACCTGCAGCCTTTGACACTGTGAGCCATCAGATCTTCTTGTCTGCACTCTCTGACCTGGGCATCTCTGGATCAGCTCTAGCCTTACTTGTCTGGACGAACCTTCAAGATCTCCTGGCAGGGGGGTGTTTTTAACTCTCATAACCTCTCCTTCGGTGTACCGCAGGGATTAGTGCTTGGTCCTCTGCATCTGGTCCTCTGCATCTTAACCTCTCCAAGACTAGTGGTCGTCCACGCTACCCACATGCGTTGGTCATATCTCATCTCGATTACTGCATTGCACTTTTACCGGTATGCACAGTCAAACCCCTGCAGATGATCAAAAATTCCGCAGCTCTCCTCATTTTTAATCCGGCAAAAAGGAATCATGTTACACCCATTTGCTCTGGCTTCCTCTGGCTGCGTGGGTTAAGTTCAGAGCTCTGTCTCTTGCCCACAGGGTTGTCATCTCTACAGTTCCGGCTTACCTCAACTCAGTCATTCAGGTCTACAATCCCTCCCCCGTCTGCTGCGCTCTGCCAGCGACACCAAGGAAAACTCTTCAGCTCAGTGATCCCACAAATGTGGAATGAGCTGCCAAAGTCTGTGCGCTCCGCAATCTCACTCCCAATATTCAAATAACCTTTTCTGCTGTTTCCTGTACTTCCATCTCATGAAACAGAAAAGCTCAGACTTTTGTTTGTTTGCCTGGTACCTCACTTGTAAGTCACTTTGGATAAAAGGTCCTGTCAAATGACTAAATCTAAATGTACATTGGAGGATTTTCCCGATTGCCAACAATAATTTGAGTTTAACATGAAGTGTTACATAAGCTGTCAGGTTAATAAAACGTTGACTTTCTAAACTAAATTGGGAAAAGCTAAACTTTATGCTAAATACAATCTGAGGCAGTTCAGGCGGACGAAAGCCAAGCATGGAAACTGAAGCAGGAAGTCTGTTTGCTACCTGACATGGCGAAATTATAAAGTCAAAGGTCAAGATGTGGGTGTAAATTAGTGGGACAGAATTAAAGAAGAACAGCTTTTACATCAATTCACCACCATTGTTGGTGTTTATTAGATAAGCACTGATCATTAAAAAATTATGATTAGAACAACGCACCCTCAGAGCTGCAGCTTCACCAGAGACCAGCTGTTATTCCGTGTCTTCTCAGTCTGATGTACACGTCCTACAAATGCTTGTGTTTTTTTACTATTATCCCTTCAACACTGTGGGAATACAAATCTTCCCCCCACTCATCGCGTTACGTAAGATCTAAATCAAGCACCTTAACAAACTCACACACAGCACTCACTTACAAAAATCATAATTACATAAAACATCACAATCTCAATCCAAGCTCTAGACCAGAACCTAATATAAAATAAGTGACAGACATTATAAAACACTAAAACTATGTTCATTAATTTTAATATGCTCTTAAAGGCCGATTACAATAGCAAAGTTTGCGGAGACGCCACAAAACCGTCAAATCATTTTAGTACTGTGTCAGCGTACACCAGGCTGCACTAATTTGTGCTTTTATGAACAATAATTTCCATATTGATTAGAGTTACTTAGCGGCACCAGCAGCAGAAGACCGGGGCAATCGGGTCCCACAGTAATTTGATTCACTCATGGTAACACTCACAACACAGCAAGCGTGAAAAAGCCCACCTGTCTTATAAGGTCCGTCTGTGGACCTTTGTCCAGTGGTCCGTCCTGTGGACGTGAACCCACCGGCGCCGCTGCTGAAATGGAGTCAGCTGATGTCAGATTGGTCTGAAGTGTCTCTGCTGTGAATCACAGCACTGAAATGTGGCTTTATATAATGATGGTAGTTGTCATGCAGAAACCCATTTTCAAAGAAAAATGGTAAATGGTAATATTATTTAGTTATAGTAGATCCCTGCACAGTAAATTCTTGGCCTCCCCTGTCACGTCTGTTCTGTTTATTATTTGATTTGATCCTGTTCTACATGTAAAAACAAACACCAACAACAACAACAAAACACTTTGTGGCAGAAATATGAATATGGTTCCAGTGAAAACGAAGAGCGCTTAAGTGTGATTCAAAACACTAACTAACCCTTCAGCATGTATTTATGTCAATGAATACATCTGTATGCATGTAAAAATGTTACATCATGCATGGTTCAGATTAAAAATACAGATTTTTACATTTTTTTTTAGGATTTCAAGTGTTTTTTTTTTTGGTGATGTTATTGACTTGGTTAGCGCCTGATGTAACAGGAGTTAATATTCAGATCAAACAGACTATTAGATTATGGCTGTAGAGGATGTTTTGACAGCTCAGTGTGTGAATCTGCATGTGTTCGTGTGTGTGTGTGTGTGTGTTTGCAGCCAAACAGGGAGATCCAGCACTAAGAGAATTCCTTTGGCATTTTGAACATGGATAAAGAAATTCATTGCAATTTTTATTTGTACTGCAAGAAATATAATGTAACACTGTGCGTAGACGTCCATCCGCTGTAAAGTTATGTTCATGTTTCATCTCTTCTATTTGATCCACAGCCTGTAATCACCTGAGAAAGATCCAGTTAGCTGCGTGTAATGTAACAGGTGGCTTGTAATAGTAGCTTCAATAAGATTCTCTGTAAATATTTCAATAGTAGATTCAAGGATTATTTTGAGGGGTGTGTCTTATTCACCAAGAAATGATCAGGCCTTTGCCAAAGCCCTAAACAAGAAAGGCATCATCTGTCTTCGAAATGTTGCTGGCTCTAACAATGTTTATCCTCTGTGTGTGTGTGTGTGTGTGTGTGTGTGTGTGTGCAGAGTACAGTCGATTCGAGGCAAAGATCCATGACCTGAGGGAACAGATGATGACCAGCAGTGTCAGTTCCAGCTCCACGTCGCTCCGCTCCACACAGAAACGCATACTTTACGTCAGGTAACACACACACACACACACACACACACACACACACACAGACATACAGTAGGTGACTGATTGTCTAGTGTCCTTCAGTGTGACACAACTATTAAAAGGTCTTATCGCAGCTGTCCACATTGTGTGTGTGTGTGTGTGTGTGTGTGATACGTATAGGGAGGATATCACATCTAAAATCACAATTAGATTGTCTGGCAAACACTGTCTCACACACACAAACACACACACTGCTTCTCGATTTCTATCTTCTATATGTGTGTGTCCTTGTGCCAGTCTTATCCTCGCCTGTCCTGCAGTCTTCCCTGAATCGCCCCATCTCCTTCATTTCCTCTACAGAGCCCCAGAAGCAGTTTTGGTCTTAAACTAGTTACACTTTTAAGAGCTTTTCCTCTGACAGAGCACAGCATTTCAAATATTGATGCAACCTTACACCGCTGAGTCCTGATAAGTGATGCTGAAGCTCTTGGAAGATCAATAAAGTGGAAAATAGACAAGAATAGCAGCTCTGATGGTAACACTAATGACTCAATCCTCTGCTGAAGCTTTAGGGACACAAATTTGTTTTTCAGCTTTTAGCAGGTACAAAACACACAACGGTAAATGATTTAAAAACTTATCAGACTCTATAATAAAAAGTAAATGATTCACATAAATAGGTTAGTAAATAATGTGCTACAAATAATCACTAATAAGACACAAAATAATTACTATACAAGATAAAAATAAACACAAAAGTAAGATAATATCTGGAGGAGATCAAGACAAACGCAAAACCATATAAATATAAAATATAAATATTAAATATCCAAAATTGTATCTGTCAGTAATTTGAAATCAGAGCCATAATATATTGAAAGTAGTTGCTTTATTTTGTAGCAGTTTGAATATTTACTGTCAAACTTTCATTTTATTCTTCATTTTCAAAAATGTAGTCAAATTTCAAATGAAGTTTATGGTTTTACAGTATTTCATATAGCCTTTATCTGTGTCATAGTCTAGACTTGAATCAGACTAGAGTCAGACTTGAGTCAGACTAGAGTCAGACTTGAGTTCACTCAGATCAGGATTTGCTTTACCTTTGTATCACAAACATACAAATGTTTGTGATGGGAAAATCCAAAAGTGATTAAATTTAATGGTTTGATTTTCCTTGGTTTCAGGTCAAATGATATTAAACATAGCGTCCTTTGTCTCATGCATGTTTTATCTTGGGAAGTTTCTGTGTAACCGTTCCAAGGTTGTCTGCCGTCTTCACTAAACTGTAGCCACCTGGAGACATGTAGGAGTGTTGGGAGCCTGATGGTGGGACTGTTCTTCCCAGCAGCACAGGGTATAAAACATGTTTGTGATGGATCGGTCTTTAGAGCGGAACTCGACAGGACACGAAACTCTGTCCCTGAACTTATCTCCTAAAGGCTGGATGCGAGCTTCTTTACTGATTGCACTCGAGGTGTCTTGTCTTTGGAACCAGTAGCTGTCAGTGTTTAACCCGTGACAATTTGGTGGCAGCGGTGGGATCTGCTGAGCGGTCGTCAGGGGAGCGAGTGGACAGTGGTCAGTGCACGTCCTGCAAAAGAAACAAATTCCAGCCTCAACCTCCGTTTAACGAAGGAGCGTGGAGATGGGGGACTGAACAAAGCTCCTCTGATCGCCGTCGCCAGATCCTCGAACCCATGACAATTTGAAACTCTCAGAAGTAAGAAAACAGTCAAATCCTCTGCGTCAAAGGAACACATGAGCTAAAGTGTTTGCAAGTGGGTCGGAGTCACCTTGAACTAGTCACAGCGTCTCAAACACAGAGCCTGAGTCACGGAGAGCGAAGGGCTGAGGCCCGAGTTTGTGCCGGGAGCTGGAGGCTAAAGGTCACATTCAGCCATGGAGGAGAACGTTATCAGACGGACCGGTCATCTGACAAACCACATGCTCAGCTGACCTACGTTGACCGTGTTATTGTTTATCTGACTGAATATGTATTTCAGCTGTTTTTCATTCTCGTTGTTTAGCGGTAGCGTCACTGCTCGTAGACCCGATGCAATGCTTTTAAAACCTGCAAACTTTCACTCGGTGAACTAAGAAAATATGAAAAAACTGGATACTCCAGCTGCCTAACATCATCATAAATTTTTAAGCAGACACCCATTAGCGTGATTATGATTACCATAAAATAAGATTGCATCAAGTGTTTTTTTTTGGTTAAAACTGAAGAGATAGTAGTCATCCACTGCATTCAAATAAAACCTGAACATTATAAAAGAGCTGTGGCACTTTTTAAAAAGCCAATTTAAGATAATTTTTTTACACCGCAGTCATCATTGCTGCCAGTTAGAGACACACAGTTACAACACACAATAAAATCAGTTCTTTATTTCGTTTCCCACATGGACGGTTCAAGCTCAGTGTGCCTGTTCAACTTTAAATCATTTTTCAGTGAGTTCTGGAGATATTAAGCACATAAAAGACATTTTGCTTGATTCAGTTCTGACCAAACAGCCTTTGGCTCTGAGAGGCTCTACTTTGTTCTATGCAGATGTTTAGCAGGTGCTTGTTCCCCATCTTAGTTAAGGATGTGTGTTAGCACGATAGCATGCGCTAATTAAAATAACAGCTGAGGATGACGGGAACGTCATTACCTACATTACACTCGCTCTCCACTTTACACAGCCATTCGGTTACGAGGGATTTAAAAAAATTACAAAATATGAAAATTCGGCGAAATGTACTGTACCAATGACGTGGAAATTGATAAAAAGAATGGCTCAGAGAGTTCAATCTACAGAGTGATCCAAACTATTAGAAATCATAAACCAATAAGTGTAAATTTTAATAAAGACATTGTTGCGTCAGACACCTTCCACCTTCCATAAGTTCCGTACCTGATCTCCTTCGACTTAACAACAGTGTCCTAGGATAATGTCTAATGCCCACCCAACAACCCACAGAATAAATCATTGTCAAACGAGATGTTCCAAAAGACCAATCCGCAAGAAAATGTTGAAAAGGAAGTCCCATACTGGCACGTGATAGGAGGAACTGAGGCCATCAGCACGTGACGGGATGGGGGTGTGTGGTGCTCTGGGCTGATGTGTGTGTGTGTTCACGACTGCATGACTGCGGCGGGACAGCTCGAGTCATACGGCAAACGGGACATGTGTGTTTGTTGGAAGGTGTGTGTGTGTGTGTGTGTGTGTGTGTGTGTGTGTGTGTGTGTGTGTGTGTGTGCGTCCTAGTCTCTGCTCTTGTCTCTCACTGTCTTCTCACTTTACATTCACATCATTGTGGCCGTGTTTTAAACACGCTGCATGGCTCGATGGCCTGGCATTGTAATTAAATTCAACACAGACACGGCAGGAAATACAAAATAAAGTCCTGAACGCCAATATTTAGATAACATATTTTACACAATATTAAGAAACAGATATTATTTATATGTATGTATCTATATGTAAGTTGGACCTTGCTGGCATGAAAATAGTCTGTGACGGTCTCATCAGTGAATTTGTTGCAAAGCACTGATGCAGTGATTCTGGATTATAAGAATACAGTTTCTTGAGGTAACAATATTTCGCTGGACACTGGGAAAAGACTGATCTCTGGTGCAGATATTCACCACAATGTATTTTCAAATCCAAAAGTTTTGATTTGCTTTATTAAATCAAAAGAAAAGTAAGCTTTGCTTTTGATTTAATAAAGCACGGTCTGACTTTTATTCTGAAAATACCAAATTTGTTACTTTACCAAATGATAAATAGACAAATAAAAGTTGTCACATTGACTGGGATCTATCTTCTGCATTATGAGCTATTTTTCTCTATTTTATTCTCCTTACCCACTGTACACACTGTGTAAAGCAGTAATTGATGTGCGCGTTTTTTCGCACGAGTGACTCTGTTTCACACGGAAATTCAAACGACTCAATTACTGAGAACAGGTAAATTGATTTAGCGTTGCATCAATGTGGCCTGAATAATATTTCACACTCTCCATCAGTGCAACCTGTGCGGGGTTGTGCTCACTTGGCTGTAATTTATAACTTTCTTCTCTAACGAGCCACTCGGCAGACTGGCGACATTCTGAAGCAAATAAAGGTCGTTTGTGGACGTCCACCTGACAGCTGCCCTTTTTAGTGTGTGTGCTTTATGGGCCCAATATTGTAAACACAGCCCTGCACTTTCATGTTTACTCCGTATGTCTGTCTCATGCTAAATCATCTCCAAATGTCTCATTAAATTACAGCAGAGCCTCACCTGCTACTGGTTTGAATGGTATGTATAGCATATTCTAATATAGAATACATATTCAAGTCCAGAAACAGTGAAGCTGAACATAGAAAAAAAATGAATCTGGCTACAATAATCAGTTCAGCACTTGTGATTAATAAATGAGGAATAAATTTAGGAGTAACAGATTCTACTCAGAACTTCAAAAACACATTTCATTTAGAAAACACATTTCTTAAAATAGTGGCGTGAGGTTCTGCGTGGTTTACGTTCTCTCTCGTTCTGAGCTTCTCCATCCACGTTCTGTTTTATTGATGAAGGCTGTGAGGACTTAGGGGATCTCCAGTTATTTCAGCTCTACTTCCTTAACACACACACACACACACACACACACACACACACACACACACGCTCATATTGCCGTCCTACTTTCCCGGGTCTTGTCCCTCTGGACGAGGTTGGAACTCAGTGGTCACAGACAAACACACCTCACTGTCCTCAGCTGTTCAGGCTCCCAGTTACTACAACACACATCTGGGTCTTGTTTTCTCTACTTTATTTTATCTGTCATTATTTTCATAAAAGGCATCCTCTCAGTGTTCTTATTTCTAATTGGGACTGAACCCCCCGCCCCCCTTCTGTTTTTGCCCGCAGAGCGCTGTTCGACTACGACGGAAGTGCGTCAGATCTGAGCGCGGCCAATCAGGCCCTGCCGTTTCACTTCGGGGACGTCCTCCATGTGAGCAGCACTGGCGACGAGGAGTGGTGGCCTGCCCGTCACCTCAGCCCCCCGCCCCCCAACACCCCCGAAGTCGGGGTCATCCCAAGCCGTAGGAGGTCAGAGTTGAATTGATGTCGTCGATTCTCATGCAGGGGTCTGCCGTGGGGGGAGACGTCAAAGAGTCTCTTTATTATGATGTGGTCACAATTAAGCCACCAGCGCTGTGCTCACTTTTGCTTCTCACTTCACTCATGTCAACACTGCTGCCATCGAGGTTACATTTCAAAAACTGCCCCTTTACCCCAACATCGCCCAAAAAGGTCGCAGTCAATGTTTCCCCCTGAGGGAAGTTGCTGTGAAGCGAGACGCGTTTTCACTTTCTCGGGCTTGATGCAGAAACGACAAGATCAGAGCCTGGATGTCACACGTGGACGCTGACACAGATTCAGTTCTTGGCAGACGGAATTGCTAAGAAACATTTGTTCTTAAATCACCTTGTGTTCGCTTCTGACTGCAGGTGAAGGGATCAAGCGCCATAAGTTGTAGCACTTGGTTTCTAAAACACGAACCGTTATAAAGCCTGTAATAATATCCCATCCTGTATAAGATGTCCAGGATAAATGCTGGAACAAACTGCCGCTCTGTGCGGCTGTGTTCCAGTTCCACTTCAAGGACAACCGTCAGTTTTTTGTTTCAAATTAGTTTCAATTTACGTCGGCGTGTGGCTTCGCTGTTGGCTCGTAAACCTGCGACTGTCGTCATTATGTGGAAGCTGCTGACTGTGAAGCTGCGGTGGAAACTGAGTAACGCTCCTTCCTCTCACCTCTGTTTCCCCCTGTGGACGGGGTGACAGACAGATGTGGGTGGGTGTCTGAGGTGGGAGCAGCAGAGGGTTTTTGAGACGTCTTGTTACACTGGGAGAGGTGGTAAAGTGATGAGGAGGGACGGAGGGGGAGTGAAAAGGGAAGGAGCGGGAGGCAGGAAGGGGAGGGAGTGTTAAAACCACAGAGAATAATCGAAGTGGGAGAGAGAGAAAGGAGCAGGGCTGACGTGGGGGTGGGGGGTGGGGGGGGGCAGTAATGGAGGCTGGTGGGAGAATCCGGGTGCATTCAGGGTTAAAGGAGATTATAGTCATAAAAACTGTTATAACTGTGCAGCATATGGAAGAACGTGTTATACAAAGGATATTGAATTGGCTGATGGAATCTGAGATCTGGTCTGAGGAACACATCCTGACCTCCCTTCCTTGTTGTTTCCCTCCTCCTTCCCTCCTTCTCCGCCTCCACCCCTTTTACGTCTCACCCCGGTTTCCTCTGTCGTCTCCGGCACTTTGTCCCACCTGTTTCTCCTCTCAGCGCTTCGTCTCCTCCTCCTTCTGCCGCTCCACATCCCCGCTTCTCGTCCCTCCCCTCTCAGACCGTCCTTTCTTCCTCATCTTTACCTTTTCTCCACTCATTCTCCTCTCCTGTCCCCACATCCGTCCCTCTACAGGACCTCCCTCCTCCTTTAACTCACCTGTTGTCCCCGTCCTCCTTGTCCTCTTAAACTCATCTTCTCCTCCTTTCCTCCTCCTGATGTCTTCTAACCGCTTTCTCTTTTCACCAGCTCCCTTTCTCCATTCTGTTCTCCTCCTCTGCCACCACTCCTCCATCGCCCTCTGTCTTCTCATTTACACTCTTATTTCCATCTCTCTCCCACTTTTCTGTCATCTCGTTACCGTCTCCTATTCTTTCCACTGTACTTTCCTCCTTAAGCAGAACAGACTCTGCTTTTCGCTTTAAACCCACATTTTAATTATGTTCATTAGGAGAACGAATAAAGAGGAGAAGTATATCGAAATTCAGTGCCGGGAATGGAGAAAGGAAGCAAATATATCTTACGGAGTTTGCTTATGCCTCCATGTAAACGTGCTCTCATGAAGATATTGCTAGCTTTCAAAGCTGAGCTGTCATGTGGGATTAAAACTGAATATTGGCCTGCAGTCCGACATTTTTCATTCAGCTGTTCTTTTAATTGCCGCCATGGACTGAAACGCTTCTGCTCTGTTTTTAGTGACAGTTGCTTGGGTGTTTGCAGCCGTTACGGGAGGCTAACAGCTGCATTGTGCAAGACTTTGCACAAAGATGCATCTGGCTTTTCAGCCTAAATTATAAAATGAGGCTTCAACAAAGAACTGAGACACTGGAGGTTCACCTTCATTTCAAATACGAGCACGGGATACCAGCAGGAAACGGCGGCGCACAGGAAGTGACAAATCTAAATTTAAATGTCCAAGATAAAACTGTCGCAGTTTTGTCGCAGAATTGTGTTTCAGTCTTATTCTTTTCTATGTGTTCAGCGGCATCATGTCACTGGATATTACAGCCTATGTTCACAGTCACCTTACAAAAAAAAACATCCTTTCTGAGTCAAGAAGAGTCGACATTTTTTTGCAACTTCTCCTGCCAATTCCTTGCCAACCTGCCAATATAATTACATGTGCAACCAAAATCACAAACACAGATTCTGCCTTTTCTTTTGATTCTGTAGTTTTCCTCTCTGTTGGCACCAGCTTCACCACGTTCTTCTTTCTTACAGGGCAGAGAAGAAGGAGCGATCGAGGTTAAAAACAGTCCGAGTTTCGAGGTCCAGGACAGATCGGTGGGTAGCAAGTCGCCCGAATACTTTTGTAATAATCCCACAAAAACTAGTGACGTGTTTTCTCATTACTTATTCATAACACCCTCCAACTCATTATATTTCAATTAAAGTAACACAAAAAACCAAGACGAGCAGACTAAGACTCCTGTTGTCTGCGTGAGTGTCTGTGATTGATCGGAGTAAAGCGGCACAGCAGGCGGCCAAACAGCAGCGCAGTCAGAGACAAAGGAGCCTGCTGGGAGTTTGAGAACCGCTGATTACATCCACCAGCTTAAAGCCAAGGTGGTGAATAAAGCAATGAAAACAAGTGTCCTTATTCCATGCAAAACATTAGGACTAGAGATCATAGCTGAATTAAAAAAATAGATTCTCACAGGCTAAGCTAATTTCTGCAAATGAATAAATGAATCACTTTTCTCCTGCAGAAAGAACATTTCAAACATGGCTGCCTTCAGTTTTCCGATGAATTCAGTCACTTAAGCTGTTTGAGTCCAACTTTGACATTATCACTGTCCACATAACTATGCTGAACTTAGATTAACACATGTTTTTCCCCTTTTGCACCATTTGAATTGGCAAATCACCAACAAATGTATAAAACAATTTATTTGATTCCTTCATTCAGTTTTTTTTTTTTACCATTTCTAGGTTGTAAAAATGTTTTACTGTTGCTTGTCCGTAGCGTCGCTTATACCTTCCTACCCACATTGAAAGTGCTGTGGCTACATAGATGTTTCCAGATGTTGAGTCACCGTGCTGATGATGCGGATGATTACTCATTCTCATTACACATTCTTATGATCTGTTTGATAGGGAATGAGTCACGAACTCCCGTGGCTGAGGTCACTGGGGATTCGTTACTAGGCTCAGTGTAGGTGATGGGCCTATTAATTGGAGATTATTTACAAACCAGCAATTTGTCGCTTTGCTCTTTGATATGTAGAAAGTTTCCCTCTGACTTCAGGGGCGAGGCGCTGACGCGACTTTAATCGCAGCACGATGACGGGGGGCTGACACGCACGGGTCTGACAAATGCTATTGATATCACTGTGTTGTCAGCTCGCACTCTGTTTTCCTCGCACCGTGCGAACTGGCAACTCTGCAATCAGCAGCTCTGCATGGTGAAGAGTTGATAATTAAAAATGATCACACACACACACACACACACACACACACTATCACATGCTGTATTCCTGGGCGCAGGGCTTTGAAAAAAGTGTAATTAGTCATGCTCACTCAAACTGTGCGTGAGGAACAGAGAACCCATAAGCTTTAAAAAAAATGCTCCCTTCTAATAACAGTTATGATCATCTTGAGTATGATGATTAATGCTCTTTGTCTGTCTCTCTCTCTCTCTCTCTCTGCAGGATCAGGATGATAAAGGTATTTATTCTGTCCGTCAGTGACACTTGCTGGTCAGTATATGGAGCTCCAGCTCCCAAACAAACCTGTCAACCACTTTTCTGTACGGTCACGTTAACCTCCACTAAATTCTTCTTCAAACCCACACTCCTCAACTCTGGACTGGACATGTTTAATATTGTGTCTCTTGGACAGACACCAAACCAGTAGAATTTGAATTGAACTTCAAACATGCAGAAAAGAAAATGTATACAGCTGCAATTTTAATATTCTGTACTGGATTCAAGTAAACATTAAGTATCAGTTGTCAGATATTACAACATGCAGCTAAAAGGAGTTTACTCAGTGTTCCATTGTTACACTAAATATGAAATGACTGGATTATCATTTTGTATGCAGTTGGCTCGTTTAATCTACTTTTAAGAATTCAATTTAGAACAAAAAAATACTGTTATATGTTTTAAATTTACTATAGGTGAAAAATGTTGTTCAGTAAAAAGCACGAAACCTTTGTCGGGGATCTGACAACATTTTTCTAGGGAGATGGGTGGGATGGACTGGATGGTTGTCACCAGATTTCTTCCTGATTCAAAGCTAAAGTTTTAGTTTTATTTCATTCAAACCACAATTTGTGCCCCTTGTCTAACCTTGAATTATTCGTGCCTGACTCAGTGTGTAACCCCACATTTGGTCTGGCACATGATGCAGAACTTTGTAGCAGACGACAGGCCACTGAATAGCTGATTAACATCCAAACCTGCGTTTGCTCCAAAACCTTAAAATAGGACAAATCTAAAGCAGCATATGATGTTGTAGCTTAATTATGATTCTAAAGTGACATTAAATTTAACCAGCTAACATTCTGGATCAAACCAGCGACTGCCCTGACTTTTACTAGTTTTAGATGGGAAATGAATTTGGCTGTTCTGGAGGAGCTGTCCATAAAGGGGGCAGGTTTTCATCTCACATAATCTGGATTATCTGAGCTGATGCATGATGTGCATCCGCATCTTAATGGCAGGGCGACACTTAAACAAAAGCACAATTCCTGCTGTTTTTCATAAGAATTACCTTTTCATAAGTTAACAGTTATTTTGCGTTTTGAATGTCCACATACTTTTATTGTTGTGCAGCTGATGTTTTTTTGTTTGTTTTTTTTATACAAATGCAAGTGTGTCAGTGATTGTGTGACATAGAAACGCTGGAAGTGTGTGTGTTCCTGCGTGTTCGTACGTGTGTGTGTTGCTGACTCTGAACTGTCTTGTCCTTCCAGAGCTGGTAACCTCTGGCACCAGCGATAGTGAGAGTAGTTCCTGTAAGTCTAGATCCTCCTGTCTTCCTCTCTCCCGGTCTCTTCCTCTCCCTCTCCTTCTTCCTGCCTCTGCTCAGTCCACTTCCTTATTGTTTCAAACCTTTGTGTACGCGCGTGCATTTGTGTATTGGCGTGTCATGCAAACACATGCACATATGTTTTTGCCTTTATTCTGTTCTCATGTGCATGTGAGTGTTTGGGAGTGTGTCTTTGTCAGTGTGTGTCCCGGTGGGGGTGTGTGTGCAAGTTATCTCTCTGCTTGTCCAGCCTGCTTCTCCAGGGTAGAAGAGCTTTACTCCAAAAGTAGAGAAGGGGAAGAGATTGAAAGTGATTTTTTTATTTTTATTTTTTGGAGTGTATAATCTCTTCCTAAGTGTGTCCGTCGTTTCTGTTTTTTTTTTTTTTCAACCAGCTGGCCAGGAGGAGATCCTCCTGACCTACCAACCTGTCATGCAGCAGGAAGGTCAGTGCCTGACTCTTATTTTTTTTATTTTATTGCTCAAGGTTCCTCTGTCCTTTAGTTTGATATTATTCTATATTTATCAGTGGTCGCTGATGTCGTTCAGCAGCATCTATGTTTTCAAACTGGGTTGTGATGGTAGTGATGCATTGTGAAACATTTTTACGTGTTGGTTTTGTATTTTAATGTGCACAAACTTTAGTGGCCCCTCTGTGAATCAGTTTCCAGTTGTGATAAATGAGCTACATAAACTCAAATACATAAAAAACATTTCAGCCTCTTACTGTAAATCGCGCTGAAACGACTGGTGATACAGTCACTACAGTTTGTTAGATTTCAGACGTGTGTGTTCAATTATGGCCACATGGGGGTGGCAGAAGCAAACTGTCACCACAGCACTGTCATATTAACACATATTTATAACCATAGGATTCATAATTGGCAGTAGCATAATATATTCACGTTAATGGATGCTTTCAAAAGAAGAAACTGCAATTTTCTTTGAAATAACTTGAAGTTGACAAAAAGTTGTTACTTTTTCACTTTGTTTCCACTTATTATATATTATTTTAAGACCTAATCCTATTGCAGAGTGACTATTGTCCTCGAGTTGAAACAAACAAAATAAGTGACACTGGAAAATGTGATTAATACTGTAATTAATCAGTAGTTATTTATGATCTTTTCTAACAAACCTGTCCAGGATATTTTCATATTGTATTATTTAATATATTTTGTCAGGTTTTTATTTATATTGTGCTTTTGGGTGGAAGGGTCCCCAATATTTTGTCCATGTCTGTAATTTAAAGTGAGTTATAGTGTTACTTTCTTTTGGTTGAGTTTCCGGTGGTTTTGTGACACTGTGTATTTTTACCGATGTGATTTCTTCAGTTAATTACACACGGCCAGTCATCATACTTGGACCAATGAAAGATCGGGTCAACGATGACCTCATCTCAGAGTTCCCTGACAAGTTTGGTTCCTGCGTCCCACGTAAGTGTCGGAACCACCTCATGAACCCCTTCAGAAACTTTAGATATGAGGAAATCCTGACCTTAATGTTAATGATGCTGTAATGAACGATGACTCTTCAGGCTAAAATTATATTGTCTTAGCACATTTTACGCACTCACTTGAAGATGATGGTAAGGGAAAACTAAACTAAAAGGCAAGTCTAGGAGAACAGACGCCTGCTGCAGTTTTATTAGGCTTTTATTACTTCTCTGTGTTGCCAGACAGTTTGAAGTGGACCTGCCTGACAGGCAGCTGGAAAATGAAAAATGTTAAAATGGCGGCCCAATGGGAGATATGAAATTAAAGTTAAAGGTCATACTGTATTTAATCATAGATTAAATTGAATCGATCCAGGAAATATATTTCATTTTCTTTCACGATAAATCCTTAAAAATATTTTGCCTCTGAAGTTTCTGCAAAGAAACTCGGCAGGGGTCAGATGTGACACAGAGACTGGGGCACCGCCATTTTGAAAGTTAACACTGAGATGTACACAAGCTGCATAGCAAGACTGTATTGTTTCTGTATTATTCATTTGTATTATTAATTTAATCCTTAATCCTTAGATACAACGCGACCGCGGCGAGACTACGAGGTGGACGGCAGAGATTATCACTTCATGTCCTCCAGAGAGCTCATGGAGAGAGAGATCCAGGAGCATAAATTCATCGAAGCCGGGCAGTATAACAACCATCTGTACGGCACCAGCATACAGTCCGTCAAAGAAGTTGCTGACAAGGTGAGAGCCACAGACGAAGCGAATCAACGACGCTGGAGAAACGCGAGCAGTAAATGGTGGTAAATCTGAGTCTGCTTCCGTCCCAGGGTAAACACTGCATCCTGGATGTGTCAGGGAACGCGATAAAGCGTCTCCAGATGGCAGGCCTCCATCCCATCGCCATCTTCATTAGACCGCGCACCGTTGAAAACATCCTGTAAGCAATGACAACGCCACCTTCATAACCTCTACAACATCCTGCGCTTCAAGCAGATCCTTTTTGCTATGCCGCTTTGAGGCGCGGCTGACAACTGCACAGGCTCCTATCTGCTGATAAGTATGATAAGTATACTGGCATATGAATGAAAGCGCCAGAACAAGCTACTAAACGGACTTTGCACTGGATGGATTGAGATTATTTTGTCAGTTGCTGTTTCCAACATCAAAAACAAAATTGGAAAGCCTTAAATCCTGAAACTATCAATGGAACAATGGAACTATGCTTCAAACCTCTTAATATCTTTCAAAATGAAACGATATTCATGGAGCATCATTGGCTGCATCATAAACACTGTAGCATGAATGATGTTAAACTTTAAATCTTAAGATAACCAACGTACTGCAGACTAGACATAGAACAAAGAAAGAGCCCGAAATGCTCTGTAGGTTAATATTTCACTTAAAATGGCCTTTCATAATGGAAGCATTGCATAGAAATCACATTGTTGTACATAACTTTTATAGGAACCTCTGAAGCTGTAGTTTGATTAGTGTTAAACCTTAGAGCAACTACATTTAAAGTTTAGGATCCGTCATCCGTCGGAACATTTTTTTTTTTTTGCTGTTACCTGTACATCGTCTTTCCTGTCTCCCCAGAGAGATGAACAAGCGTTTCACCGAAGAGCAGGCGAGGAAGACCTACGACCGAGCTGTCAAACTCGAGCAGGAGTTCACGGAGTATTTCACCGGTTAGTGACCAGAAAACACCAACACACAACCTCAACCTGTGAACGTTCTAGGAATTCTCTGCAGCTCGGATGTGAACACAAGCAACTGCAATAAGGATTAAAATAGTAATTAACCATATTATTGTTATGGTGAGGCATGGACCCAGAAATATAGGACTCAGGAGGAAGGTTAAGGATATTCATTGAAAACCAGAACTGAATGACAGTGATCTGAAGGCGGGTGAGTTTGTTTCAGGATGGAGCTATCAGCAGACAGAATTCAGTCCCGGGTGGGGTGGGGTTAGTGATTCAGGAGCCAGGCAGATTGGAAGGAACCAGGAGAGGAGTAAGATGAGGCATGACCAGGGGGTAAAGGGGAACAGGATACTGGAGAACCGCAGGGTGACAAAATAAAAGTCCAGGAGAGGAAGTAGAGATGAAGGGCTGTGTCATGACAATTATGCTACTGCACATGTGGGAACCGGTTAGTAATTACACTTCAACTAACATAAACTTTACTTGAAACTGAAAGTTATATCCGACTTTAAAAAATTAGTCCTGCAGCACAACAAATGTCTCCCAGAG
Organism: Channa striata; assembly: GCA_033026295.1. Classification (NCBI taxonomy): domain Eukaryota; kingdom Metazoa; phylum Chordata; class Actinopteri; order Anabantiformes; family Channidae; genus Channa; species Channa striata. Next base: position 5,319,663 of record CM065179.1, on the reverse strand, counting down.
ATACAGAATACTACGGTGGCTACAGGTTCTTAAAATGTCTTAAATACACGTTTACTAAGAAAAGGCCTTAAAAAGCAAAGAAAAAGTCTTAAATCCAGGTCTGAAATATTTTAGTCACGTCTCTACAAGAATTTAAATTGTCATTAAAAGGTCGCTTACATTTAACTTGTTTATACAGGAAGTGAAAAAAGTAAATAAATGTACATTTTTAAACATCTACATATTTCAAACATAATGCAGTTTTGAAAAATGCCATATCTGATAAAATTCTGTGTGTGATGAGTATTTGTAGCTTTGTCTTCTCAGATATATTAACAAATGGAGCAAGCAGAGCACACAAGAGCACTTTAATTCCACCTTAATTATGATTTTTATGATTTTGCTTGTTTGTTTGATCACATTCGGTTGATACCATGAATTTGTTGCTCATTATTTCGTGTTGTGTTTCTGGTCCCAAACTCCAATATTTAACCTCTTAATGGACAATGAAATGATGGTTTATTATTTCCACAGGTTTCAGCTTGTACAAATCATGAACGAGACATTCTCCGTCTGTCTTTCTGCAGCTATAGTCCAGGGCTCGTCTCTAGAAGAAATCTATTCACGCGTGAAGCAGATCATCGAGGAGCAGTCTGGTCCTTACATCTGGGTGCCCACCAAGGAGCGCCTCTGAACAAACACACGCTCACGTTCGCATATGCATCGTCCAACACTTTCTACTCGTCTGATTTTCTATTATCAGCCCGCTTCCTTCATCTCTCTCAGACAGACGTCACGGCAAACACACACACACACACGCACACACACACGCACACACACGCACGTAAGTGGGACGAGGCTGGGACTATCTGGCACTGCGACTTCCTGCAGCGGGAGGAGCTCACGTCTGTCCAGCAGCCTACTGGTGGATCTTCCTACAGCTCAGTTCCTTAATGTTTAAGGAGGTGGTTCCAATCAAAGCGACATGTACCATTATCTGATTTGATTTCATTATTGTTCTTCTTATTGTCGTTGTCGTTGTTGTTTTCATATTTACGAAGGGTAATGCATTCATGTATGGGTTTGTAATGATAATATTGTCACCAAGAGGCAGACTTTTGCACGCCGTAGCTTTAAGAGCATGTTTTTGGGACAAAACCTCCATCTCCTTCCCCGTCCGTCCTTCCTCATGGCATCATCTCTCCCGTTTAGAGGTTCTCATCCTTGTCTCTCTCTCACCTCCTTCCCTCTTTTGCCTGTTTAAACATTGTGAGGATGAGGTGAAAACTTGACATTGTGCTCCTGCATTTTGTTATCAAAGTCCAAAATACAATTATAGTGCAGTTACTGTACAGACAAAACAATGTCATTTGTTATTTGCTATTACTCATAATTATTTCATGTAGAAAACTGAAATTCTTAATTAAGGTAAATGAGAGTATAATTTTACAAATTTTCGCAGAGCTAAAAAAACAACAGTCCATTTGGAAACCTGAGCCCATATTTATCAGATTTATCAAACGTATCAAACAGAAATTACAAACAATATGTGGAATGTTGGCTGTGAATCACACACCAGCGTTACGTTGTCACAGCTGGACGTCGACTCAACTCAACATTTTTATTTGTGAAACAAACATGTTCTGTTACAGCGGTGAGCAGATTATTGTGTTTTGATAGTTTAACGTGCATCAGCACTCAGAAATCACGGCCGTATGTTATTTTGTCGTTTTTCCCGTGTAAACTCTGCTCAGAGTCAGTATGTAGATGTGGATTTATTCCACTGAACATCTGCCTCGCTCTTCTTTACTTATCTTACCTCGGTAACATTTTATTTTGCCGTCAATTTATTCACATTGTTAAACCATAAGTTGAGGATTATAAATATAGATTATAATATAACAAGAAATTGGCTGAATCGTAACCAAACGTTAATAAAACAAGTGCAAAGAGAGGAGATACATCAGTTGCATGAAAAGTGATCGCAGATTAATTTTCGTTCTATTCCCTCTGATGAATGGGAAAAAAAGATAACGTAAAATCATTTTACAAATACAAATGATATCTTAGATCGAATCCACTCTGAAACAAACACTTTGTTTACAGTAATACATCTTGCCTTGATCAATAATATTGTTCAAATTCATTTTGAAACGTGTTTTTTTTTTGTTGTTGTTGTTGTGCTACTGCCACTTCAGCTAATGTTTCATAATCATAATTTATAATTATTAAGGTTTTGAGTAGCAGTGGACGTAAATGCTCGTTCACTCAAGTCCCAACTTTTCTCCCTTTAGCTCTTTGATAAATATGGGCTCGGATCGTCCGTTTGAGAAATCGGGCCTGCGTTGCCCATGTCGTCATGACAACCTCTTCCTCTTCTCTGTCTCACGCCTTCGCCTCTCTCCTCCTCTCCTCCCCCGATCGCTCAGTGTCACACCAGCTGAACACCCCAACAATTTCAACAGCGCCATCTTCTTCTTGAACACTATCATCACAATCATAATCATCAGCATTGTCTGTAGAGCTTTCGTCTCGCTGTAGTTGCACTAATGAGGGCTGGTTGCTTAAAAGCATCTTGGCGTGGCTGAGCTGACACCGTTCAGTGTTTCCGGTACGCGATGCACTGACTTTTCTTCTCTGCTAGTTGTCACGATGTTGTTGAGTAGTTAAAGACGTGAAGGTGACGTCCTTTGTTGACAGCTACTCTCAAGACTTACTAATCTGCTGTATTTGCAAGCCACAGCTTTTTTTTTTTCTCACGCTGGATTGATCAGCCTTCAGAATTCAGTCTCGACACACAAATCTAGTCCCATTTGTGACTCCATACATCCCATTATCTACTCAAAGCTGTGAGCAAAAAGCTGAATGATCATTTCCCTTTTCCATAGATGTCTGCGCACAAAGATATTTGGACACGGCCAAACTTAATTCCAGTAATTCCGCAGCATTTGTGCCGACCGCAGACTTTACGATACCGTGCAGAGTTTTTGACCACAAACTATAAAATGCTGTGAAATTATATTATATACACACAACCTTTTGACTCTTTGACAGGGGGAATAACTTGCTGAGGATATTAAACTTTTCTTTCACCAAACACAAGAAAGGAAAAGAAAAACATCAAACTGCCTTTATTGTTGAGCAGTGCCGCTGTAAATGTTCACTGCGGAAGAAAAGGAAAGAAAATGGGATCAGCTTCGCTTTGGCCAATATTTTATCTTTCTAGGTGGGGAGTAGTAATCTTATGAGACCCAACCCTCTGCTGAGTAAAAGCTAAAATACCTTTAGATTTTTCCCTTAAACCAACTTTAGTCAGAAGTTTTGTAAAAAGAAAATATTGAAATGGTATGAACATGAAACTTTTAGTAAGGATCCTATAGAGAAGCATCACTTGAATCAGGTTTCAGCTCATCATTTGCCCGCGTCGTCACCGTCTTGCTTCGCTCTCAACACTCTCCGGATCCTTTCAGCGTTGCACTGCTCTCCACAGTAAAGCTCTGCTTGCCTAATACTCGCCAGGCATGATCAGACCAAAGACGAAGAGCTAAAAGAGTGAAGTCACAAATGGGGCTACACTGGAACAAACGTGTCGTGAAATGTGACGTGTGAAACACCGAGATGCTTTTGGCGACGCAGCCCCTGTATTGATCTTGTCAGCCACCAACTTCCCATCTCCACCCTCAAACCCCCGAGGCGACTCCTCCAAGCTGACTGGACACCAGGGACATACAGAGACGCCGTTCTGTCGCCACAGTAGCTCTTAGCCCCAAATAAGAAACACATTTTAGAACACGTGCATTTTGAAAGCTTTAATATCTCCAAACAGAATGTTCATCCTAATTTTTCATCTATATTTGAATCGATCCGTGGTGTTTGTAGACGTCGACTGCGCTGGACTCTCTGTATGACTCTGGCTGTGTGTTTTAGCCAGGGGACCACGCCACTGTCTGTTAGAGTAAAGCACCGATGCAAAGAATCTATTACAGAGATGGATCTATATCTAACATATTATAATATTTATCCCTGCTCTAACTGCCTATTTTGGTACAAAAAAAAAATAAAAGTCTTTATTGAGATTCACTGAAATTCCACGACCAGTGACCACAGCTGAATTTCTTTTCTGCATTGTGGAATGTGCATGAATGTGAATAATTTAGTAACGTCACTTTCTCTTCTACCTCTGCAGCAGGTTTGTAGGAGCCTCTATTAATATGGACCAAGGGTTTTTAAAATGCCACTTTGATCAGTCAGTTAGTTTTGCATCAGAAGAAATATATACACACTATAAAACTAATTAGAAATAAGGTAAATTACACACACAAATATAAAATGTGTCTGTGTATGTCACGTTTTCTCAGAGTCTAGATGAGAAATGGTCGAGTTTATTAAAGACTAATAAAGGGAGTAAAAAAGATCCAGGAGGCGTTTCCAAAACTCTGGATGTTGTAGATGATGTTGTACCAGTGAGTAAACGTTAAAAGTGACATCACAATACACACTTAAACAAGAAATGTACTCCAATTGCTCTGATTGAAAAATTTATATATATTTTTGCGTTTTATATTTTATTTTATTTTGAACATCTTCTGTTGCCACGTACAAACATCATCCATCAGACATTTTTGATGTTGAACTAGTGCGACTGTAACCGTGGTAACAGTAGCACGCCAATATGTGCTAATTAGTACTAAGCTCTAAACACCAGTACATCTGAGATCAATGTAAGTTTGCAGATATTTGTTCATAAACGAAAATATTTGACCTGTAAAATATTTGAGGTTTACTAAAAGTGATGTGATTAGAATTGATTTCACCATTTTAATTTACAAAATAAAAGCTGCCTTTTGCCACAGCAGCTGCAGGAATTTTAACGTCGGTTATGTTTACCAGCTGTATAATTTTTAACAGACTATGGAAAATGATCAGCCACTGAATAAGCAACAACAGCGCATGAGTTCATACTGAACTCAAGTTCCTTGAAAGTCATGGCCAGTTTCTTATAAAATATCACAAATGTTCTGACGCCCCGCTGACCGAGGCTGACCGTGTTTTATCGACACTTCGTCGTCAATGCCTGAAGTCACAATAGATTTGGAAATATATGAGACGTTTATCTTGTATCTTGCTTGTGTCTCAGCCCTTTTCTGTCCCCCGCCGTGACTTCCTGCTGTCCCACCTGTATTTCCTCTCCCGTTCTCACACTAATCACAGCTGCTTCAGTTAATGAGTCACTGTGCTGCGGGGAATGAGAACGTGTGAAAAAAACAACACAGTTACGTCACGTAAAGTTGTGCCGGGCTCCTGGATTGTGAAGCCAAGTGTTAGTCGAATAAGGTCAGCAGAGATAAAGTCATTTGACTCATAATAATGCAACGAATTTGTTGATTTATATTGGATTAATGTCAGTTTTCCATAACCGACAAATATCAGTAACAGGACGGTCACGTTTCCTAACAGGTACAGGGGAAGTTTCCTGTACCACATAATAACTTCACTAAATATTTATTAGTAGTTGGTTCAATGTTGGAAATTTATCTGCATTATCACTTAATAAGTTAAACAGCACCAATAAACCAGTGCACTGATTTCCCTTCTGAACAGAACCAAGATACTTTATATACATTTATAGAAATTGTACATTTACCATAAAACATATTTAGCCGCATGGAATAAACCAGAGTAATAACATTAACTACAAACAGCAAGTAAAGAGACGTCTTGAGGTTCATTTCAGCGTCCGTCATCAACTCTACATCCTTTACCTTAAATACGTTTTATGAGTGTCACACAATCAGGTCCAGAGTTCACATCATGATATTCCCTGAGTTCATCCGGTCCTTGGGTTCATGTGGCCCTAATCTGGTAATAACGTCCTTCAGCTAACTACTGCTGAAGTGAACACATTTATAAATTATAAAACAGATGCACTTTCACGATCTGTTCAGTTCTCCTATCGACTCGCTCGCATACACAGAGATCTGGTGGTAAAGCTCAGGGTTGGTGCTTGTAGGGATCCCACAGTCACGAACCGGCACTGCCCAGTTTGAGTCGGATCAGACAGCAGATTCTCGGGTCGTCTGACGTGAGGTTTGACTGCTCCTGTAAACAAGACACCGGGGAAGGGAAAACGGCCCCGTCCTCACACCTCGGTGTGGCTGTCGCCTCCACGTCATCCTCAGTCTGTCACGTTATGACTTGCGCAGGAGAAACCTGAATCCTTAAACCGCCACATGGTCCCAGGTGGAACAAAGCAGTTTGCGGGTTCATAAACTGGAGATATTAGCATTGCAGTTCCATTCACGGTTACTTTAAGCCAGTTTTAATGTTTTTTCTGGCAATCTCCATATCGTGAAGATGGATTGTTGAGAAAAAGATTATTTTGACCATAAATTAGCTCCAAACTTTCCAAAGGTCAGAGGTCATTTGGAGCCAACAAATATATGAAGGCAAACATGATTAAAATTTAACACTTACGCTTGGTAATGATTGTTCTTGATGCTGCAGAACATGGAGGTACGTCCGGAGCAATAACATGTTTATGACACCTGTGTCTTCCTGTGTTTTGGTTGCAGAAACATTTTACGACCATAATCAACCTCATATCCTGCATCGTAGTTTGCTGATTTAGGTGACTGTAATGTTCTCTACGTGCAGCAAGTGCAGGGCACATCATCTGATTTCAGCTGAGTGATTTTTTTTTTTTTTTTGGTACAATGTGGCAGAAGTGCGAACTGGAAAAAGCTGATTTCATCAACCTCCTTATTGTAAACAGCCTCATTTAAGAGTCAGACACACGGCCAGAGTCAGCAGGTAAACAGACCTTGTGTCTCTGCAGTGACTCAGCCACCAACGGCCTCGCTGTGTTGGCCCGAATCCCGTCTTTCCCTTTGCACATCAGTGGAAAAGCACCACACTGGTGGCGCAGAGGTGGAGTTGTGTGTGTAAAAGGCCCTCTGTCCGAGGCTTGGCCCGCAGCCAGGCAGTGTTAGCGGGGACGTGCCACACCAGGTGGACCAGAGAGACACACTTCATAGAGTCTCACATACCGCAGCCGAAGGTCTCATGATTTCTGAGTCGTATTTTATAGGTGAGCTGCACATAAAGTTCAGCCTCTGAGCTTGACACGAGGACTTTAAGCTGAGTCTCTGAAACACAAGTTGGACTTTGACTTAGGAGCCTTTATATAAAGAAGAAGAGAGGGAGAAGGAGCAGATTTCCCCTCCGGCAGCGCGAAGACGAGAGCACGAGGCCATGGCCATGTGGAGAACAGTGGGCGCTCTCCTGGTAGTGCTGCACGCGGGTAAGAACGGCTCTTTGTTCACCTATGTTACACGGTTAAAGACATTACGAGTGTTGGTGCTGTGCACGAAATAAAGTCTGTATTTAAAAAAGCAAAGGCTTTATTTGATCAATTATTCTTTAGGCCCCAGGGTGAAGCCACGTCCAACCACTCGTTTCTTCTGTTAAATAAAATGCAGAAAGTTTATAAAAGAGGTAAAATTATGCAAACATAATGTGACACCGTTGAAGATTTCTGAGTCCCAGGTCAAAGGTTGGAAAGTGCAGAAAGTCGTGGAAAAGGTCGATAAGAGCCACGGTGTTCGACTGTAGTCGGCGCTTACAGAATGTCCTCGTGTTTTATTCTGTGTCTCTGCACCTCAGTGTTTGGCCAGATGAGCGTCAGGTGGTGCACCATCTCGGACGCAGAGCAGAGGAAATGCCAGGCCATGTCGCAGTCCTTCGCCGAAGTCTCCATCCGTCCGTCCCTCAGCTGTGTCAAAGGATTGACAACTGAAGGCTGCGTTAAAAAACTGGAGGTCAGATTTGAAAAATAGGAAAGTCATTTGAACATTACTGACTTGGGAAGTTTTGACTAACTGAATAATTTGTGCACGTTTCATGATCAGTTCATATTCACTTGTAAAGCACAAGACGTTATGAATAAAGCATTGGAGTCACAGAACACACTCAGTCAACAGATAACAAGGAGAACGTCTGTGGAAAGTAGCAGTAAAGGTGCTAATAGACGAGACAGTTATAACAGAGAGCACAGAGCAAACGCGGCACAACCCAACCTGTGAACACGACGTCCCAGTGACCGGAAGCACATCTTCCACGTATCTCTACTTTACTTATGTAGATTTAATTATGGCTACTATGACTTTTAATCCACTACATCTAAGAGCAAATATCTCTATTTTTTTTTACATTTCTAATCAAAGTTGCGTTACACTCACGTGACTTTACATGTTCAAAAACCACTTTTCCCACTTTCTCCTTGCGTTGTCTTTATCTCTATCTTTAATATATTAGCAGTGGTGCCTGTATGAGCCGCTATGCAGCAATTTACCTCTTCTTTTCACTTGACATTAAGGAATAAAACTGAAAAAAACATCAAATATTTAAACCATCATCATGTCTATTACCATTAATTATTTAACATAACCAAAGCATGAAGCAGCACTGGTCCACAGAAAAGGACAGAGACAAAAAATTGTCAAATACATTTACTTTTATTACTTTAAGTGACGTACAAATCTATCAGAACTTGTTGTCATGATCATCTTCTCTTCACTGATCTGCAGAGACAAGAGGCGGATGCCTTGTCGATGTTCGCCGCTGACATCTACAACCTGGGGAAGACCACTTCCTTCAAGATGGCCGCCAGTGAATCGCAAGCTGACCGTAAGATTCCACAGCGACTAAACAGGAATGATTTGTTGGGAGTTTAATTTGTGCACGAGTGGGAATAAATGTGAGATTGAGTGGATCAGCGACGGCGAAGGAGTGATGCACCTCCCGTGAGCATTATGTTAAAATTCCTATTTATCATCTCCTGGTTTTGACTAGAGTCATAGATAAAATTAAATGACGCCTGGTACAACTGCTCTCTTCATCAGTTCCTGTCATAATCATAATCATCAACTGCTGCTGTTTTGCTGCTGGATGTTCATATAATTTGTGATTTTGCACGTTGCACGTGTTAACATTTGTGCACGTTACTTCACCACAAACCTGTTCGCCTCACTACAGTCTCTGTAGTATTGAGATCCTCAGTCTGTACTCTGACCTCAGTTTTATACCCAGTCCCTGATAACGAGGGAGCAGAGTCAAAATGTCAAACTGCAATTCAGTTCAACAACAGTGTTGCAGTGTCGTTTGTGTGTTGACGCCTGCGCCGCTGTCGCCTCAGGTACCGCTGCCTCCTACTATGCAGTCGCTGTGGTGAAGAGAGTGAATTCCGGCATCAACATCAACAACCTGGCAGGAAAAACGAGCTGCCACACTGGGAAAGGCCGAACAGCCGGCTGGGACATGCCGATAGGATACCTGATAGACCAGGGCTACATGTCAGTGATGGGCTGCAACATCCCACAGGGTAGGAAACGTCTGCGGACAGAACTACGAGAGCGTACACACTGTACATAAAGAAAGCTGCAGAAATGTGTGTGTGTGTGTGTGTGTGTGTGATACAGGCGTGGCAAATTTCTTCAACGCCAGCTGTATCCCCGGAGCAAACCAAGCTGTTGACCCTCCATCTCTGTGTCAGCTGTGCAAAGGAGACGGAAAGGGGCAACACAAATGTGAGATGAGCAGCCAGGAGATGTACTTCAGCTACGAAGGAGCTTTCAGGTCGGTTCATTGACACGGCTCATTTTGGTGCATATTTTGTGGTTTTGTAATTTTGGTATGCGGCATCTTTGGGCATTTTGGCATTTGTCATACCATGTAGCGTCTTTGTGTGTATTTTTTTGTTGTTTTGCGCCACTTTGGCAGAGTTTCTTTCTTTCTGTCTGTCTGTGAGCAGCTCTCACCTTTAGTTCTCATTTTCTTCTGTTATTTTTTTCTGATTTGTCCAGGTGTCTGGTTGATAATGCAGGAGAGGTGGCCTTCATCAAACACACAACCGTCGAGGACAACACTAACGGTAACGCCTCAGTTCATTAACGTGTGGACGCTAAATAGCCGGCACGTCGGTGGGCTAACAGCTCCTTCTTCACCAGGTCGTGGCCCGCCCTGGGCACAAGGGCTGCTGTCATCAGACTACGAGCTGCTGTGTCGTGACGGCACCAGAGCTCCTGTCTCCGACTGGAAAAGGTGTCATCTTGTCCGCGTCCCTTCACGCGGCATTGTGGTGGGCGATCACATCACTCCCTCTGTGGTGCTCAACATGCTGACGGAGGGGCTGGTACGTGCAAAGAGCTCACGGCCGTCACCGAATCTCTCAACTCTCATGAAACACGATGAATTATTGTCACACACTTAATGAATGAGATTCATTAAATGTGTGACAACCTACACCAATCAACCAGAACAATAATACCACCTGGTGGTTTTGATAGAATAATAATAATAATGTTTGTTTCTTTTATCAAAGTTTTATGATTTTATGATTTTATGATTTAAATACATTGGTTTTTGAGTATGTTTAAAGTTGTACTTTAAGGAAAAAAAAAATACTTTGCACTTTAGAAGGTTGAAAAATTTTAAGTAGGACTTCCACCTCTGCGCTCAGTTTATTACACTCTGCTGTGGACACACTGACCCTTGTCCTCCATCTATTTCTTACTGCGACATTTCGTCTGTAATGTTCACAGAGTCTGAACTTTCTGTCTACAGGAAAAGTCGAACTTTAACATTTTTTCGTCCGCGGATTACGGAGGAGGAACTGTCCTCTTCTCCGAGTCATCCACCCTGTTTCTGGGCGCGGAGTCAGACGTCCCGCAGAAGTGGATGGGTCCTTTCTATTACAACGCTCTCAGAGCCATGGACTGTAAAAGAGAAGGTAATTCATATGTCTGTGTGTTACCGCAGCGTCACAGAGAAAGAGGCACCACTGTATTTATTGATATGTCTGTATGAAATGTCTTGATTTACTTGTTTCTATTTCTGTCTGTGTAACAGCCTCATTTATCGGTCTCCTTCTGTCTCTGTCTCGTCCTCCTCCTTGCTTCCCATCTGTCGCTGTGTAAATTCTCGCAGGTGTCCTGCGGTGGTGTGTGTTGTCCGGCGGTGAGCAGCAGAAGTGTGCGGACATGGCCGTGGCCTTCCAAAGTAAAAGTCTGACCCCGGATATCAAGTGTGTCTACGGGGCCTCAGTGACTGACTGCCTGACCAAAATCAAGGTCAGAAGGGTTTTTCTCATTTTAAGGACGGAAATGATCTTTGTATTTGAGGGAATAAACAAAAACAAAACAAGTGGTGTATCAGTTAATATTTTTCTCTTTAACATTAAAACAAGATTGAAACATTTTATTTTATTTATGTCAGATTAGAAAAGAGCGTGTTAGTCTTTAAAAGAAGAAAAGGCCATACCCATCCAAACGACCACAGACCAGAAAGTCCATCGTGCTAAATGCTAACAGCGGCATATTAATATGACCACATTGAAACTGCTCACACACTCGTGTTTGGAAATATTATTATGTATTAAGGCTCGATAATTTCATTTGTAGCAGCACAGTGGTGGAGGGATTAGTGCTGTGGCCTTTCTATGTGTGTCCCCATGTACTTGTGTGGCTTTCCTGTCTGTGTGAGATGGACTGCAGACCTGTAGTTTAGGCCGCCTCTCACCCAGTGACAGCTGGGATGCAGGATAAGCAGTTAATCGGTGCAGCTGAGGCGCATTTCAATTTGTCTCAGTTGGACATTTAGTTTAGGTACCTAAATATATAAATATTATTTTCAATAAGGTGCCAAATCCTCCTGTTCTTCTGTTTCCTGTTCGTGTAGAACAATGAGGCTGACGCCATCACTCTGGATGGAGGTTACATCTACACAGCAGGCAAAGACTTCGGCTTGGTCCCTGCTACCGGCGAAAGCTACACAGGTAAAAACGCAGAGACTCACACGCGACAATCAGACCCATCCAGGAGTTACAGGTGACACACGTGCTTTTGTCTCTCCAGGGGACCGTGATGGCTCCTCTTACTACGCGGTTGCCGTGGTGAAAAGGAGCAGCCTTGAAATCCGTAACCTTGATGACCTGCGTGGCCGTCGCTCCTGTCACACTGGATACGGTCGCACGGCAGGTTGGAACATTCCCATAGCAACACTAATGGAGAGTGGCCTGATCACCCCTAAACACTGTCAGATGCCCCAAGGTCAGTGTGTGTGCGAGTGAGTGGACTAATGGTTTGAAAGCCTGGCTTTTCCTCACCGTGTTTGACTTTGGGTTTCCCGTCTTTCCCGTGATGCTCAGCGGTGGGAGAGTTCTTCAAGCAGAGCTGTGTACCGGGTGCCAACCAGCCAGGTTTCCCCAGCAACCTGTGCGGACTGTGTGTGGGCGACAGCTCGGGGCAGAACAAATGCGAGAAGGGAAAAGACCGTTATGATGGATACGACGGTGCCTTCAGGTACACTACTAAACACGGAACACCAGTTGTTGTATGGCCTCATTTCAGATCTCCCGGATACCTTTACAATCCTGAAGGTTTCTGTAAAAACTGTATTTGATTTACTGAATGGGCCCACCAGCCACAGACCCAGGGACCCAGGAGGTCAGGGAGCCCATGGGCCAGAGTTTCAAACATACAAATGACCACGAAAGATGCAAAACGACTCAAAAATGATAAACAGTGACCTGAAACTTTTCAAAAGAGGTGCAAACAACCAAAATCAAACAAAATGTCCAAAAAATCGACACCAAATGACTAAAAATAGACATACAGTTACCTTAAACACAGCAAAACATACAACTTTCTAATGTAACAACTGTAAAATGACTCACAAGAAGAGCCCCTCCTCATATTCTGTCCATGTTTAGGACCCTTATCTTGCATATCACACATGTCCATCTATGTGTGTTGTTAGGTGTCTGGCCAAGGGAGACGGGGACGTGGCTTTTGTCAAGCATTCTACCGTCTTCCAAAACACAGATGGTGAGACTATTCATTATAGAGAAGTCTTATAATTTTAGGGAACATACGTAACTAACCTCCTCGCCTCGTGCTTGTCCAGGGAACTCCGGGGAGTCATGGGCGGCCGATCTCGTCTCTTCCGACTTCCAGCTGCTGTGTGCTCACGGCAGTAAAGCCGAGGTCACGCAGTACAGACACTGTAATCTGGCCCGAGTCCCTTCTCACGCCGTAATGGTGCGTCCAGACACCAACATTCACGCTGTCTACGGACTCCTGGACCGCGCTCAGGTGAGAATGGTCTTTCTTTACATTCACAGTATGTACTGTGAATGTGAGGGAGTGAGTCAGGCCGAGTGGACGTCTCATGTCTCTTAAAGTGTATTTTTATGTTTCATTATTACAGAGGAATAAGCCGCTGGAATGGAGGAACGTTGCTGTTTTCTATAACTCTGTCTGTCTTTTTTGTGGCAGACTTATTTTGCCAGCGACACAGGTGACGGTTTCAAGATGTTTGACTCGCAGAGCTACAGCGGCACAGACCTGATCTTCAAAGACTCCACTGTTCGCCTCGTGGGTGTTGGTGACAAAAAGAAGTACGAGGACTGGCTGGGACAGGGCTACATGGAGTCTCTGGTGGACATGGAGTGCAACTCATCGAGCGCGGGTAAGAACATTAAAGAACGCGCAGAAACTGCTTATTGATTCTCACAGTTTAGTTCGCGTGAATGCAGATTTTTACATATTTACATATTTTGTAGCTGCTGATGGGGGTTTTTGAGACAGCATAGTTTATAAAACTATTATTACCAAACTATTTGCTTATTAGATAGAAAGATTTTAGAAGACACAGCTGCCACCTCGAGATGTTTGATGGTGTAAAATCCCCCAAATTGTAAACATGGGATTTTACACCTCATTATCTTCCTCTTAGACCGACGTGAATGTGACTGGCGAATATTTAAGCCGAATGTGTGCTACGGCAGCTGGGGGATCTCAGCTATTACAGAGGTTAAAAACTGCTGGAGAAACTTCAGGAAATTAACATGAGAGCTTAGAGAAGCTGCTCCTCATCAGAGATCACACTCACACACCCAGAGCACTGTACTGTATGTGTCTTCTTGTGTCTTTCAGCGATGTCCTCGGCGTGGCTGCTGCTCACGGCCCTGCTGAGCTTCATGCTGACCAACCTCTGGATGTAGAGACACAATGACTCGAGCATCCAGCCTCTTCTCTCACTCTTTCACCCCCCGTTTGTATCATTTTTATCCATGATGCACGTCCTATGTCTCTACGTTCTCTCTCCCCATGTCACTTTACTTTTCACCAGTTTCCACATGAATCTAGACTATTTTCTAATCAGTGGAGTTCAGTTTAGCCCTGCTGCCAGTTAGACATCTCCCTCCTGTCCCTGAACCAGTTTCATCATTTCTTCCTGACTGCATGACATAAATGGATGTCAGGTTTTGTATTAAAATCGTGCTGCTGCTGCTGGTCGTGGTTGCCACTGGACTCGAATCAGACACCATGAGAGAAGCTGTTGCTGCCACTGCGTTTACTGAAGGTGAGCTGCCATATCAGTGTGTATGCTGCCACCTGTTACATTGCTTTAGTGGATAGTGTCGCTCTCTCGGAAGCTTATCTCACATACGATACGGAAAATCCATTTCTGTACTTCGTATTAACCAGTTATGATGATTTAACCCCGGGGTTTACCACAGACAAACCGAACTGAATGAAGATTGCTCACACTAGTCCTCAACTCATTTCAGAAAAATCATCAGTCATCACATCGGATGTGCTCCCTACTCCTTGATGCTGTTTCCTGTCACTTTAATTGTTTATGATTATGTATGTTTCTATGTTGAGAGATTTATTTTTATATGAAGTTCAGATGCCATATCAGTGTATATGTACTGACTCATGCCGTCAGAAACGTCTCTGCCTCCTGAGATTTATTTCTATGTGAAATTATGTATCATGTAACTAATATTTAGTTGCCAGGCCAGTGTGTCTGCATAAGTATTAATACATAAGCTGTCAACTTTTGTGCTTGTTCAAATTAATAAAAGATAAGGTGCAAAATGCAATCTGGCTAGCTTTTTTCTCCCCTCAACGTAACGGGGTAACCATGTTATTAAAATATGTTGCAGGGACTTACAGTGTCTGTAAGAGGATCCAAGACAAATAAATGCAGCAAATTCTTGCATTTAATTTTTTACACTTTCTGCATCACACTCTATAATCTTTATTTATACAGGGAGCAAAACTGTGAAATCATCGACTAAATATACTAACATTTGTCCATCTCAATATATACACACACACACACACATTTGGTTGATAAAAACAATTTCCACTTGCAGATTACAGATTGTGAACAGCTCTACAGAATAATGGGAGGCTTAGTCTGTGCGGGGACATGTGGACACATGATTAGCTGATCTGCATGTTAGTGTTAGTGATGTCCTGTTCTCACTAATCCAACGTAAACCAGTTTCTGAGAAGTGCACTTAAATTTCCCAGCATGACAGTTGTGACGTTCCAGTTTCTGTTTGTTTTGATGAATGTCTCAGATCTTGGATTTACATATGCCACCTTCAGTTACTGGTTACTAGTTGGAGATGGGAGTGAGGTGTCCACCCTTGGATGAGAACTATAGTGTCCAACATGATTGTAATGATTGCATTTGACTAATGTGTCAGTTGAGTCGGATCCACAGTTTCTTCTTCTTCCTCAAGATTTAATCTACAGGTGAAGTTACGAAAACACCACGTCATCAGCTTGTAATCAGTGGATCTCTGCCCTCTTCATTTCTTGATCTGTCTGGAGCCGTCCTTCCATCCCTCCTTCACTTCATTCACAAATGTCTCTCGGACTCTCCTGAGGCGGCTGCCCATCTCTCCCAGATCACCGGGGACTTTGCCTGCCTCGTCCCGGACCTGCCGCATCGTCTGTGACCGCAGGACACGCTCCGAGGCGTCCCGACCGGCTATCTGAGCCTTTGTAATGGCGTAGGCTGTGATCTGAGCCGCCCTGCGGATCGGACGGGACTCCGCCAGCTTCTCGATGACATGGAGTTTGTTGATGAGGGAAAACAACACGCGAGCCAGCATTTTGTTGACGGTCTCCTTGTCCTCACGGACACTGACTGGACTGGCGTTAGCTTAGCCGGCTAGCTAATGCTAACCTGTTAGCAGTCCCGTCCAACTCTCGTGTATTTCTGTCCTGTAATGAGACAAACATGTACCGGCAGCTGATATCATCACGAAGATTGTGTGTTTTGTATAAAACCAAAACTTACAAGTTTCCTCACGACGAACAACACTAGTCACCGTCCTTTTAAACCGAGGACATAACCGGGGTGAGACCGAAGTTGGCTTCAAGTTACTGGCTTCTTCTTCTGTGTTTTTCTTGGCCTTCCTCTTCCTCTTCTTCTTCTTCTTCTTCTTCTTCTTCGTTGGCGCTTGGCATTACCGCCACCAACTGGTAAGCGGCGTGAATCTGGGCTCTAATAAGATAAGATAAGATAAGATAAGATAAGATATAACTTTATTGATCCCACAGTGAGGAATTTCTTTTGATTCGGCAGCAATATAGTAAAGAACACAGAACCTACACAGAACAATGTACAATTATTTTAACTTTAAACAAGATTAAAAAAGAAAAAAAACAACAATATTAACTGTGCAAACAAAGCATTAAAAAATTGAGGATAAAGAATCTCGTGATCTGTATATGTAAATATTTAACAGTGGCAAAATGTAACAGGTGAGTACTGCACATCTTCTGGTTTATTGCACAACAATAAAATACATTGTTGCTGTAGTGATGCATTGTACAGTCCGATGGAGGAATGAGTGACGGCAGCCTCCTTCCTGCACTGGGCTTGTAACAGTCTTATGCTGATGGAGCTGCTCAGAGCCTCCACAGTGTGGTGCAGGGGGTGGGAGGGCTTATTATCCATGATGGATGTTAGTTTGGCTGTTCTGTCTGCCAGCTCCTCGATGGAGGCCAGTGTGCAGCCCAGGACAGAGCCAGCTCTCCTAACCAACTTATTAAGTGTCTTCCTGTCTCTATAAGTACACCAGCACACAATACACCAGCCATTTCAATAGCATTGGACACACTTGTTTTTGCAGGAAATTTTGATCCCCTTTTCTAAATTCTATTTCATTTTTTTCTAAACAGAAATATTTACTTTTAATTTTATTAGCTTTTACTTTATGTTATATAATTTTTTGAAGTGTTTCATTTCTTAATTAAAGCTGGGGGCTTTGGGCTTGAGCCCCCAGCACCACCCCTGTGTGTGTGTGTGCCTGGGCGTGTGAGTTCACCGGCTGGTCGCCATGAATCTGACGCCAACTTCAGTGTGGGAACCAGACTTTTCAGGACGTTTTTAGCCGTAACACCAGCCGGCCAAACACATCCGGCCGTGTCATACGTACTTCCGCCTTCGGTGACCGATTTGCCTCGTTTCCCGGATTCATCGGCTGAAATCTGCCTCCGGAGCGTTAAACCGAAGCTGTGAGCCGCCATGCGGGTGTTCGTGCTCTTTGCGGTGGCGCTTCTCTCGCTGAGCCCGGCGGCGGCGAGCGGAGCCGAGAAGAAGAAGCTGCAGATCGGCATCAAGAAGCGGGTGGACAACTGCCCCATCAAGTCCCGCAAAGGCGACGTGCTGAACATGCACTACACGGGCAAACTGGAGGACGGCACGGAGTTCGACAGCAGCATTCCCCGCGACAGGCCCTTCACCTTCACCCTGGGCACCGGGCAGGTGATCAAGGGCTGGGACCAGGGCCTGCTGGGAATGTGCGAAGGCGAGAAGAGGAAGCTGGTCATCCCCGCCGAGCTGGGCTACGGAGACCGGGGAGCCCCACCGAAGATCCCGGGAGGAGCGACGCTCATCTTCGAAGTGGAGCTGCTCAGCATCGAGAGGAGGTCGGATCTTTGATGGAGGGACGACGACGAGGAGGGGGAGACTTTAGGGACGTACGTTGTAAGTTATTTTATTTTATTAATTGTTAAGAAAACTATAAAACCAGTGTTCCGTCTTGTTAAAAGTGTACATTTGCTCCTAATAACTCTATATTTCTGATAAAGTTGACTTTTGTTCTGCTGGCTGGAAACGGCCTCTTTGGACTTTGACTTAGTGACGCATTTCTCCCAGTCAGCCCATCAACATATTAAGAAAATCTTTAAATGAACCCTTTTATACAGCAGGAAAATGCAGCATACGCAAACATTTAGAGTATAATAGATAATATTAATAAACTGCAACATTTACAAGAGACATTGGTCTGTACTTTTACTGAATATTACAACCTAGTGCACATATTCTGTCCTTGACTGCATGACACATTTTTGACAATGTGTCATGATTATTTTAAGCATTTTCTGACAGCTGGTCAGTTTTTTTGTTTTGCAGGGAACAGTGAACAATGAAGCAGCCACGGCTGTTAGATGAAGAGCTGCAGGTGACAGAAAGTGAGAAACTGTCTTGGCATTGGTCCTGAAACGCACATCGTATCAGTATCAGTTTTAAAAAGATACTCAGTACTTAGTGGAAGTAACTGAACAACCCAGAAATACTGAATAACAATGATTGACATCTTGAAACCAAAAGCTTTGCTGACATTTTGTGAAGTTAATGTTGAGTGTAGGTTGACTGTGATCTTCCTTTCAGGTTCCAGGAGGAGAAGCAGCATTAAGTGCAGATCAGCTGACCTCTGATGAAGACGACACGGCACATCTGGGAGTTGAGCCCCACGAGCAGAGCCACTGTCCTCTTTTCAGTGGTTTTGGTTATTATGCTCTGTTTTATTGAACTGAATTTATTAAATGATACAAGAACTGACTGACTGTCAAATGTTAGTAGAATTCACAGTCAGCAGGTAAGACCAATATTTTACTGGGGCTGATGATGCCATGTCCTGTCGTTTCATCTAAAGTTTCTCGTTTCATATTTTCTAAATGTTGACATATGAACTAACTTGCTTATTAATGTTTTTACAAAATTTTTACTTTGCTAATTTAGTCAGACATCAGCCACAGGACAGATTAGTATACTGTTTTTGTTGAAAATATTTGAATTCTCATAATAAAAATGTGACCTTACTGGAAACTTTTTCTGTCTGATGTTGTTTTTTTGGGCGAGGAAATAGTTTTTTCTATTTTTTTGGAAGGGTTGCTCTTTATTTCATTGATCATAGACCTGTTAATACTTAAAACTTAAGTTAGATTTATACATTGAGGTATGATGATAATTTCATCCTGCCTAATCATGTACCGATTGTAACAATTTTTTTCTCACCTGACATGTTGTTAAGTGCAAATACTGAGTGTGTTTCCATTTAAAAGTAATGTAATATACTGTAAAAAATATATAATTATATTATCAGGTAAAAAAAGATTAATGGAAAATACATTGGTTAAAAGTTTTCAAAACAAAAGAACTTTCTTAAATATATCAGAAAAATAAAAGGCTAAAATCAAATGGAAAGTCAGGCAAATATCTGTTTAGTCAGCAGTGACACAAAATGAAGCAGCCATTCATGTTTCACCACATCTCAACACTTTCACTTCCAACTGTCATGTGACTTTGGGCAGTATGTGGTACAGTGGGGGCCGTACACTCGATCCATTTAGGCTAAACATGCTGCTCTTTTCTTTTTCTTTCTTAGATTGATTTTGTCTTCATCGATTGTCAGGCATTAGCAGTCTTCATATGGGCTCTTTATACATTTAAATGAGAGGATCAGACATTTTGTGTACTGGAACCACGGTCCAAACATTTAAAATATTCATTATTAGTTGAATAGATTAAAAGATTACTAAGATTATATCTCTGGGCTCTCACGTAAATTTTAGGTAAACGAAATATATTTAGTTTTTTTATTACTGATTTTAGTTTATTACTAATTTAAAATGGCATGACTTTGCTTTTGGTTTTCATCAGATCAGAATGAAATCTTAAAACACAGTACATGTTTGAAATGTCTTTAATTGATTGTCATATTTAATGTGATAATAAACCAAACAAGATCACAACACAACATGATATTAACAGGCGGCGCGTCTGGGGCGCAGCTCAGCAGGAGTATCGCTAGAAAATTCTTTCCGTTGATTGTTCCACCCGGACATTTTAAGGAGACGGACACATGAACCGGAAATCCTTTGAATAAGTGCAGACCGTCGCACATCGTATTTGTCTTTACAATGTCTGCGAAGTTAAACGCTTTAAATAGTGATTCATATATTGATGTTAGTCAATACAGAGATCAGCATTTTAAGGTAAGTTCTGTGGACGGGTTGGTCTTAACGAAAGTCCGAGGTTTTTAATGTTCTAAAGGTTTAATTTGTTAGCAACCGAACGAGCGGACTTAATTGTGCTTTGAATGAATTCAGTTATTTCATGTATTTCTATGGTACAAACTTAAATTAAAAATATATATCATATATTTTCTTTAATGTTGCATTTCCCCACATGACTTAAAATGTACATTTCGTGTTGTTTTATGGTCCTATCAAGAAAATCTTTGATTTTGACGCTAACTTACCAGTTGGCTAATGTGAACCGTTCGCTGGATATTTGAACTTAGTTTAAGTTTGGATCAGAGGTTTTAGTCAAAGTTATAAGGGTTTCTGTCGTCACTACGAGTATTTTGGTTTATCTGAGCTTAGTTGTTATTCAATTCCTAAGTGTTAATGGCCGTTTAATAAGAATCAAGGATGTTACAGTCAGAAGGTTTTGCTAACGTTGCTTTTCTTAGCTGAATGTAGCCCAACAATGTCCGATGATGATCTTTTTGACGATCTTTTTGTCTGTGTTTCCTGCCACGTCGGTCTGTCTGTGTGAATATGTTGTAGATCTCCAAGCCATAGGTAGATTCTGAGGTTTTGATTTGGCCGCTATGTTACCTTCGACTCTTCTATGTCGTAACTACCAACAAAACGAATTTCATTACGAATTACTCAATGAGTTCTTAGTCATTTGTTAATAAAACGTCAGAATCTGTAAAATCATTGTCATTAGAGTTTCCTACTGTTGACCGTCTGAAATTTTGTCTGATTACCAGTTCAAAACCCTACAACCAAAGTTGGTAATGACTCCTGAGAAAACTGTGTTTTATATCTGAGAAACAATGTGAATTTTGTCACCTGTGTCCAAATATGAACCTATCATCATCAAAAATTTTCCAATGCGTTTGGTGTTTTCCAACTGAAGTGTTTGCATTTCATATTGCGGCCAGTAAAGTTACAACATGAAAACAGTGAAATTACGTCAAAAGCATTAGATATTTTCGAGTTATCTCTAATTCAGATAAAAATAGATCATTAGCAGCTTCAAAAACTACAAAGTATATCACTGTAAGCTATGATTGGAAATTTTAGACGGACCAGTTTTCATCTTCCTGAAATCAGAGTTGGCTCATATCAGTGCTGCTTGTGTTTTCAGGGTAACCGCTATGAGCAGGAGAAACTGCTGAAGCAGAGCCACACTTTATATGTGGGAAACCTGTCTTTCTACACCACCGAGGAGCAGGTAGGATACACTGCAGTCATTACTGAATACATAATTAGTTAAAGCCTTTAGCCACGTTCTTTAGAAATTGATTTACTCCTCATTACAGTTATGTCTTTATTTAATTTGGAGATGAAGATCGATTTTTGGATTCTTAAAAGGTTTGTAATTTTAAAAGCCCAAATGTCACGTTGCAAGAACTAAGTTGTTTTTTGTATTTAGGTGCAGTAAAGTCTCGTTTCTTCGTTTAAAATCAGAGACAGAGTTTCTGCTGAATGGTAAAATTTACACATTTCCTATTTTTGTCTGCTATTTTTGTAACTGATGAACAGGTACATGAGCTCTTTTCAAAATGTGGAGATGTCAAACGCATCATTATTGGCCTGGATAAAGTCAAGAAGACGGCCTGTGGATTCTGCTTTGTAGAGTATCCTTTTGAATATAAAATCCCAATTAAGAATATTACATATCCAGTGCCCTGCCTGCCTGCCTAGTTATTAACCACAGTACCATGAACGCCATGCGCTCAGTTTCACCACTATCATACGTGTGTGCAAGTTTAGGAGCCTTAACTCTGGCCGCACCAGATATTACACACGTGCAGATGCAGAACACGCCATGCGCTTTGTTAATGGTACACGGCTGGACGACCGGATCATCAGAACAGACTGGGACGCCGGCTTCAAGGAGGGACGGCAGTATGGCCGCGGCAAATCTGGAGGGCAGGTAAGGATTCCAATTTAAACAGTGCAAAAAACCTACAGTTAATTATGAAAAATTAAGTAATCTTTTAGCACACCTAGCTAGTGCTTTAGGAACCCAGTAATTTAACTTTCATACTGGATCCCCCAGCTATGACACTCCAGCTTGTTTAAACAACAACGTAACTGTTGACTGACACATTATTTGGATTTTTTTTTTTACTCATTATCAATATAAGTATTTGCGTCATTAAATTCTGTATCATTCGGACTATAATCTGAACCTTTAATCGGTTTACTTTTTGGACCTTAGAGTTTTGATAAGTAGTTCTTTGAAGCATCTTTTGCTCTCTGTCTCAATTAAGTGCCTTTTTTTTGTATGTTCATATTTTCAAATTGCACATAGCAGCTTCAATTCAAATGTTATGATGGTGTTTTTATTAAGGCCATATCTGTAAACTTGACACATTGTACAGCATAAAATATACAGTTGTGCAGTGTTCCAGGGTTTCCCACTGAAATAGGGAATGGACAGCTAGTAATTATAGTAGTTTTCTCTCCCAGGTGTTAATGTTGTTTAAGATAGTCCATTAATTACAACTGCGTCCTAGTGTCCACTTGGACTGTTGTGTTCAGGGTCTTCTGGTGTTTGTCTGTCCATCTTATTGAGAAAGCTGAGCATTTTCTGCAATACAGCATTTCTGTAAACAGTATAAAACACAGCATACTATGACATTTGAAAAATGACATATGCTGAAATGGCATTCAAAACAATCAATACTCTATATCATGACATTTTAATACACCAGTATGATATTTAGAAAGTGATACAACTTACAAAGTAAATTATGCATGATTAACCATGGCCTTTGAAGGGACAGCATTACTATAGTATGGCATTTGAAAAATGAAAGTATAAAATATGCTGTTAACAAATACAACATACATAATCATACCCAATTGTGGTGCTTTGGTACACATTGGGCTTTCAGGGAGAACGTAAATAAAGACCAATAAATATTGGTCTAAGGAGTGGTTTATTGCCACAATGTTAGATTCATGTTATATATATAAAAAGCAAAAATCTCAAAGGAGAGAGTGAATGAGCAGCTACACTTTGAATTGCTCCGGCGGCTGATACGGTAAAAAGTGCCACGTAAGCACAGATCATCTACCGTGTAACATTTGTGATTGTACAGCTGTGCTGAGATAAAGGAAAGTCAGGTGGGTTTAAACTTTGTTCTTTGCCTCTTTCTTCCATTGTAAGTTTGTAGCAGGAGATCATCAGCAAGTTAATGAGAATTAAAAAACTGTCTGTTGGTTTAAATATAATTCAGGTTTCCATGTTGAGGTAACTTGTCATCGGATGTTGACATTTTCATTATGCCAGGTGTTCGGTCATTTAAATGAAGCATTTCTCTGTGTATGTACGTTTGTAATGTTAGCGGTGCCCTCGGGCTGTGTTTTTGTCTCCTGTGTAGGTGAGAGATGAGTACAGACAGGACTACGACCCAGCCAGAGGCGGCTACGGTAAGCTGGCCCAGCAGCATCGATCCACAGAGGCACGCAATAGTTTTTAGTCATCAGTGCTTGGACCACACAGAAGCCCACCCTCAGTCCTGGACTGGATTCATTCTGACACAGTGCCACAACAGCAGACCATGGTTTTTGTTTGTGTTACTATGAAAAACTCTTCAGCAGCCCCGCACGGACCAGCCGACCCTGGAAAATAACAAATGGTATTTATTGTTTTCAAGGTTGCCTATTGTTTTTACTTAAACCCGCTGTCAGTCTGGTAACAGTCATTTCTGGGTTTGGCCTTTGATACATACATCATAAATTTAATCTGGAAAACCTCTGATAACTTGTAGTTACTCAGTTAATGAAACATCACCTGTAAAGACAAAGTCTCCTTGTCACATACTGGTCGGGCTGTTATCACCTCACTGATTTCAATGCATCAAATGTCGTATGTACTTTTTTTTTTTAAATAAAGATTTTTGACAAAAAGTTTTTAATGGCTTTTTGTCTTTATGTTCAAGTTAGTCTTTCAATTCAGGCTTTTTAGGTAAGAATAAAACAAAACTAATTTCCTTTTACAGTATATGCTGCTACCTTTCATCGGCAGAAATCTTACATTTCCTACGCATTATTAAGGTTAAGTCATAAATTAATAAGGATGACCATAAACATTTAAGTACAAAAATTCAGTGTGGTTGAATACTTAAAATAAAAAGTCAAATAAATTTTTTTCTAAGCCAATCATTGCATCATAGCGTATAAAGACGTTTCCCCCGTGTGCGGTACACAGTGGACATGGACAGGTGGGAGATCTGTCGGCAGCAGACTCAGCAAAATGAAGCCAAGAGTGGCGTTGTTCTACTTAGTTAAACAGGAAAATTAAGTGCTCGTTATGTGGGAATAAAGATTATAGGAATAACCACCTTCAAGTGCCTCAATCTCAAAAAATAATTCTAATGCCATTCTCTATAAATTATTTACAGATTATAAGGTATTGGAACAAAAATATGGAATGGTTAAACAACCTAGGAGCAGGTACAGGTAAAATGATTTACTATCATCAGGCTCCTTTAAACAATTTGTCATGTAAAAGTAAAACACTTCACGAAATACAATCTTCATTTAGTATATGAACTTTACATTCATTTAGTATATAAACACACATTAAGTGTTTTAATGTGTGTTGGAGTGTAATATTTTTACTAACCACTCTAAAGTGTGAGTGCTTCTTCCGTCCTAATTTGCAGTTAGTTGTGTTTGTGCCTGGCACAGAAACACAACTAACAGCTCTATTTTTTTTTGTTGCGTTTTAAACAATTCCCACTTCTTAACATGGGTACGGTCACTGAACCAAAACGCAACATTATAAATCACCTTTTCAAAACAGAAGCCGTGATTAATATTGCAGCTCTAATGATAATATTAGATAATAAATCAATTGATATATCCGATTTTTTTACCCTGATGTGCGGGTCTCCTAGATTGTGTGGGTCCCAAAAGTCTTCTGGTGTCTTCTCTGGTTAATGGATTATTTTGTCCAAAGGCCCATTAAGAGCAGTGCATTGTGTCTGTCTAAGCAGTTGTGGAACAATGTCTTAAAGGAATGGCACCTTCAGCCCTTGTATATATGTAGATGGTGCATGTGAATATTTTGGGTTTTGGTTTATATTTACAATAAACTTTAAAGATGAATTCAACATAAAACCACCACCACCAACAACAAAAAACCCTCCCTGTGTCTTTATATAGCAAATCAACGTGTGTTATCAACGTGGATTCTGAGCTGTAACGTTTGTCAGTGTGATTGTTTGTCTGACAAATATCATGAAGGCAAAACATGAGAGAACTTGCAAATTTAGTTTGTTAAAACTTCTGTTTTTATCTTTGCAGCCATAATTTCCTCTTTCTTTAATAGATTCTAACTTATTGGCGGCGATCATCCCGAGCAGTTGGTCAGAGATCAGTTCTGAGACGGTCCTCATTCCACCTGTAACAAAGAACTCAGCATCTCGGCAGCTTGTAGGCAGTCAGCTGGTCTCTGTTTCGACGAGAGCGGAAGATGTGAAGCTTGGAGCGGAGCCGAATGCTAAGCAGTTTAAATTGGCACCGCTTCAGGCACATATTTGCATTAAATCATTATATCACCATTAATTCCTGGCATCAGGTATTAACTTATTTTTTTTCATATCCTTAAGTAAGTTTTTAAAATGGACACAAGATGGCAGAAGAGGAAGTGGAGTTCTTGCAGCAATTAGGGACGGAGATGTGACAACGATCAGTCATACACTAACTATATGGGCCCAAGGTTCTGACTGTGGTCGGAGAAAAGCCTCCCACGAAGCACCAGGGGGTCTTTTTTTACTATGCACTATTTTAACCCAATAACCTTGCATGCAAGAATCCTAGAGCACCAATCACTCAGCTCTTTTACTCTCATGTCTGTGGGACAAACATAGGAAGAAGATAATCAGCACATCTCCCACCAAAATGATTAAGTAGCATTAGAGCTAGTTAGAAAGTGAGCAGAGGAGTCAAACACTGACTTCCATAGAGGAAACAGGTGAAAGACAGCTTGAAGTAACTGATAAAAGTAATCGAGTAATCATTTCACATGGCAGTTGGGTCACGCCTGAGGGAAACAAACAAAAAAAAGCGAGTGGGATCCACTGGTCTGGAGTGGATATCGGATCCAGAGAATGAAAGGTGAAAGCAGACAGAATTGTGCGACACTCTTCATCTCTGTTGCTCATCCGTATTCAAATCTCCTTTCAAGAGGAGATGTTGCACAGCCTCTTGGAGCAGAAGCAGTTGTGACTGCTGTAAGGATTGTAAAAGGATTTCATTCTATCCTCAGTACCATACAGAACCAATTCATGACCCGGGCGTAGAGCTCTGTGCATCCAAATGATGTGTACTTGCCATTTTGTGTGAGGCTGGGGATTTTCTTCATTTCCATGCTTCACTAACTAAAGAAGTGAAACTCACTGAGGCCCTAAATGTGTCTCACATGATATGGCTCTTGCAGATTTACAACATTAACTGTTATCATAGTGCGGCTCAAAAAGTCAAGTTCAAATGGGGTCAAGTGAGAATTAAACAGTGCTGAACCCAGAATTAATGAGCAGTTATGCTAATGAGAGGGCAGTTTTGGAAATATCTATCTATTATAAATGGATCCCTGCGATGTAGATTTCATCATTTGTCCAAGTCACGACACTAAGAGCTGCTGTAGAGTTTGATTGGCTGGTTACAGATGATGAGTTAAGATAATTGTCCACTATTACAATGAAGAACAACAGCTGTCAACGTCAGCCTTTAGCGTTGGGGAGACTCCCCAACACACTCATTAATTCCTGATGAAGGCTGTTTAGGAGATGAGCAAACCAACTCACTCTCGTCATGTGTCGGGGATATTTTTTAAATCCGGGTTTGACACGGGATCTGGAATAGATTCATTTGAGAATAATCCTAATGCACACTGACATTTTTCAACTTAGTGCCAACTTGTTTTAATATGCCCGTGCACAAATACAGCTTTATGAGAATGTTTGTCTGAGTTTGGTTGAGACTAATGCGAGTGACTTTCTTGAGCCCCGATCACTCATCACATTCGGGGTGAACTGTAATTCATACTGTGAACCAGACAGTAACGTTCAACTTCACACTATAGTCGTAGTATCTTAAACTCTCAACAGCTTCTACTTGAAATACTGTGTTTTACTCAGAAATAGATAGTGTGGAATGTTTTTTGACCAAGTCAGCTGCTTCATTAATTCCACAATTAGAAAAGGAGACTGAATGTATAATTAGTCTTTGGGGGAAACATACATTTGCATAAAGGTTCACGCTACTGAATACTTTTGGCCATGTAAAGCAAGTAATGAGCAGTGCAGAGGGACAACTTGTTACACCATCCCTCAGTCTGGAGCCAGAAAGTGAGGAAAGAAAATTGTATGAAATGCAAATACTCAGGATAAATCAATTTTATGATAACATAACTCAACATGATGCTGTATAATGGTAACTTATTATCATATTTTACAGGCAAACTCTGGACCTACTTGATTAATTATCTCATAATTTTGACTTCCTGAATTTTTTTTTTCTCAAACAAAATATTTTCGTATAGACCCCAAATTTAGGGACTGTGCAGTAGAAGTACTAATAAAAGAGGAGGAATATGCGTTTATTGTAAAGTGACAGTGAAAGTTTCTTAAACAACATTAGGTCATTATACATTTTACACCCGGGTCACTGAAGACACATTTCTGCAGCGTCAAGAGAAACATCAGCCTCCTCCATATTTTATTTGCTCCTAGAGGGCATCGGATGAGGGATTTCAAACAGTCCAGTGAGTAAACATGCAGATTTCTAGTTACTGAGGGCGATCTCATTACAGCAAAGTAATTCACTCCTCTATGGCCGGTTTGAAAACCCATCTACACTGAGGAGCCGCAGCAAGCCCATAAATAAGAGAAATTGGCAAACGGTGGCTTGACATTTTGTGGCCGTATAGGAGAAGTATTCGTGGGAAACAAGGCGCTTTGTCCGGTGTCATGCTACATGAATCCTAAAGGTGAGCATTAGTGTCACGCCGGATGTAGACTGAGCGCCGGCGTGTGATAAGGCTGACGGAGAATCACTAAAAAGCATTTGACAAGTAGGAGCTCGGTGGTTTGAAGGGCTTGAAAAAAGCCTTTGTCCTTCCGCACAGATGCTGTTGTACAGTGTTTCATCATCAGCGGTTTCATTAAATCTGATCGTCTGTCATCCGATACACCACAAAGGGGTGATGCAGGGAACATAAAAACACAAGTTTCCTGTCAGTTGAAATAATACCAGGACTTCAAACTGCCACAGTAGAGTCAACACCACGGAACAGAAAACTGGTCTGAAAGGTATCTCCCCTTCCTGGGTCCGAGAAAACTGCTTTTATGTATCGGGCAAGAAAATTTGAAACGTCTGACCTTTGAATTGACAAATGTTCTGTTGCTCTTCAGGTATGTTTATTCCGTATCTGTCACTCAGTAGGTTTGTGTGGGGGATCAGCCTGCCATTTATTAGCAGATGAAAGATGTAGCTTCTGTAAGTGCTATGTCGGGGACAGGGGGGAGGGCAGCGACGGTAATGTGCCAACAGATAAGAAACAAATTCACAGTAATTTCTGAAAGAGTAGTTCCTTTACTTCATTTAAAACTGTTGGGTTTAGGCAGAACATAACAATAGTCAGGGTTAGTAACAAAATGTGGTTTGCTTTGAAAATCCCCGCCTGGTAATGTCAGATCGTGCACCACGTGACTTGATAAAAGTAGGTTTACACTGGACTCAAACTCCGGTCTCATGTGGGAAAGTGATGTTGTGTGACCAACGCGCCAGTTTAAACTCGTCCTGACAAACATTTGAGAGTCTAATCACTGCGAGACTTTTGGGATTTTGCCAATGGTAATGCTGATGCGGACGTACAGGAGGCAGTAATCAACAAAATAAATACAGCTCAAACAACCAGTGGAATCGGGCGATTTTTATGGCCTTTAATTGACTTTTTAATCTTAATGTAAGAATCATGTAAAACACTCCCACACCGCTGGGCTGTAACGACTGTCAGTGCAGGTGTTTTTATGCACATCACACACCACCAGTGTGCGATGCCCCTGTGGGGACTGCTATCAGGTAGAAGGTCACGTTGCTCCAAAACCACAAGCGACCATCACGTAGTCGTCAATCAGAGGCAACATGCCTGGTGATAATTAAGGACTTAGCACAGGTTAACAGTTAAATGGCAGTGCACAGTGTGAGTGTGACCTCCTCCAGTGCGGGGACACACAGAGCTGATATAATGACTTTTCTTACACTGGCACTGAACACAGCCAGTGAGTGGAAATCTCTAATGAAGAATAGTTTGACATGAACATTTATAACACAAAGGCTCTTCTATTTGGACAGCAGCTATAACTCTTCTTTCCTTTTCCAGGTCTTGTTCCGGCCGAGAGATCCCGTGTGTCAAAACTGCCGGGCCGGTGATGCTTGCGGGTCATTACGGCTTGCCGGCCTCTTGGCGGGAAGTGCTGGCCCTAATATCACGCTCCACAACCCTCTCAATACACCACAGCCTCCTGGAGAACTTCAGCTCATCCTCAAAACACATGTTCCTCTCCTGCTCGCTCGCTAAAGATAAGTTGCGGTAAGTGAAGGCGAGGTGAAATTTGAAGCTCGTGCTTTAAGTTTTGCTGCAACTCTTCCAACTCGGATACCTGGGTGTCTTTAAAGAGCAGTCGATGTGCAGAAACAACCGTCACGCTTCAGCTCCTCTTGCTCGGTCCCTTCAGCAATCGCGCTAAGGCTAATTGAACACAATTATAATTACAGCAGAATGTTTTAGCCTGTTTCAATTTAGCACAGTCCATTTCCTGCCTCGGATCGATCTGCTTTCTTCCTCCCAGTGGTCTGATGACTGTCCGAAAGCAGACGGTAGCTCACGCTGTTCCATCGCCCTTCTCTTCACCTCTCGAACCCTCTCTCCTTCCCTTCTCAGTAAACATCAGCGAACCATCCATCACTCACAAGTTGAGACATCACTCGAATAGAGAGGCATCTTCTTTTGGCAGGAATGGGACTTCACTGTAAAATTTGATTGGAACCTTTGGAGGGATGGCGGAATGGTGCAGCATGTCAGGTAGGAAGCTGCAACTTCACTATGCAAAAAGTGGTTTTCAAATATGAAAATGTCGGCGTGTTGTTCTGATGTGGTTTGGGAGAAACGTAGGTTGAATGAAATAACAAATCCCGAGTAAGATAAGTTTGCAGAGAATCTGAAGTCGATGTGACGCCGTGTTGAGTGTTAGTTTCATGTTCCATGTTGCGAGGAATCCGCAGCATTTTATTGCCGAGCTGGAGTCTGTTTTCTGATTTTGTGTCATGGTTACAAGTTTTTCCTAAGAATCCGCATTTTCTTAAGGTCACAAAATCAAATGTAATTATAAAACACTAAAAACAACGAAATCCTTCTGACCAAAGTACTTTACACATAACAAATGTAATATTAAAATCATGAATAGTAAGGGGGAAATTGGATCATAACAGAGTAAAACAGTAAAATTGAACACAGTGGACATAAAATCATAGTTAAAGAAAAAGTATCAGAAGTAAATAAAGCCAATAAGTCATGTGACGTGTTGCAACTACAAAGGCAGTTGTTTCACGCACGTCCTGTGGTTTGTCACTTTCAATTAAATTGTGAACCGGTTTGTCAAACTTTTCAATGTCATTGTAGTCTCCATTTAATTTGAAAGGTTTTAACAACTTTGTAGCAAAAAAAACCTACTAGTGTCACCCCCTAAAAATGACGTTATGCCTAAAATTAAAATTATTAGCTGAAAATCAAAAAAACATTGTTGGTTAATTTTATGAAGTTGGAGGCTAAAACGGCGAGAAAGATAAAACCCTCCTTCATCATCTTATCCTTTAAAATTTTCCTTGCTCATGTTTTTCACTTTTGTTCTATTCACTGAAGAAATTGGAACACGTTATATTACTATATGGGGATGTATTTTTTTCTATTTTTTGGCACTAACGAGAATATAACGGATTTTACAGCTAGTCTAAACTTTTGGGACTCCAGTTGTTACTTTTTCAAACAATTTCAAAGGTTTGAATATAAGGAGCATTTATGTGAATTTTTATGCTTCTTGATCCCATAGAAACAACTTGCACACAGTCATTACAGGAGTTTGAAGCTTAAATATGTAATTAATACAAAGTACAAAGTAAAGTACTTTGTGTAAAAATCTTAAAAGTGCCGAATCCCTCATCTCAGCATCATTAACCGTCTCCAGAGCAGCAGAATAAAAGATCCACATTAAACTGTCCAGCTGATACTGGCTTTGCATCAAAGGCAGATGAAGAGATGCCGTTAGTGCTTGTTATGTGGGATATTTTACAGGCAGCTGTTTTTGGGGATGAGTTTCTTATCGTGATGATAGTCGGAGATGATGTGCTGACAGACTGTGAATCGAACTCACTTCTTTTTCTTTTAACATCCGGCGGATTGCCATTCCCACCCTGAACACCGAGCTTACTTTAAACTAATAAATCCTGAATGAACAATAAATAAATCAGAAATAAATACAGCTGAGGAGAAGCTGCTATTTTGTAGGAAGATCAGCAATTGAGATTAGGGAAGGTGTTGCTTGTAAACCTGTAATATGCGAATATTTCAAATCTTAGCCACGGGAAGCATGAATACTGATATCATTTTTATAGACTGTTGTTTTCTCTTCCCTTGTCTGACCTTGCTTTATCATCCTGGTATCAACAGTAACACCTTGGGGCTGTCTTTGTTTTGTTACAAGGGTGACTGGGCAGAAACATGAAGCAGCTCTCAGCCTACTGATAAAACCTTTGCAGGCCAGTGCCAGCATGCACTTGGATGACTGGACATCGATATAATAATAGAAATAAAAAGTAAGCAAAGCATCCATCCTCCCATCCCTGTGCCTGCTGAGGTAGGCCTCCAGCTCCATGTGACCCTGAACAGTAGTAGTTTGGAAAACCAATGAATAATACAACTAAGGCGTGTTGAGGTTCTTCCAGGACACCAAATATTTTTCCATCCAAATGACCCGACTGAAGTCCTGAGAATCCAGCAGCAGATGTTGTGAATAAAAAAATTTTATTAAGGGAAAAGTGCATTGATCACTTGGCTGGCTCCATTTGGTTTGCAAAGAAATCAAGAGCATGTGGAATAAAATGGGGACACTAGATTGTAGAGTGGCCGGATAGGCACCCTCCAATAATGCTTAAGTTACTCCCTTATCAACCGATGCAACCAAATTATTTGCAGGAGCAGAATATGAGCACGCTGGAAAAATTGAAAAAATGTTGATTATAATCTTCACATTAAGATAACTGTATTTATACAGGGTGCTTTGCTGAGCCTGCACGCTCTTTTTCATCTGAAGTTAATTACACCTGGGAGCAGTCCAGCACTACAATTTCCACTATTTGCCCCTGAACAACGCTGATCAGCCTGGTCATCATTATAAGCTCTGATACAGCGTGACATTTTATCTTCTCATATTAGCTGAATTCGACCATAAAGGACACTGGGGTGAAATAATCTCACATTTCCATCAGTATTCAGACAGTTGATCTACATAATTGGCTGAAACTTAAATGCACTCTGTGTTCAAATGTTCAGCCAGGAACACTCTAATTTCATGCTGAAATTCAAAATTCACCGGGCGTGGGACATGTCAATAAGCTAAAATTATACAAACCCTTAAACTGAAGATTTAGACTAACCTAAAGATAAGGGCGACTATTGAAGTTTGTGCATCTGGCTCCAAACCTGCATCAATGTCCCATCAACCCATGTTTTATCAAAGTGCATTTCAGCTTCTGCCTGCAGCGTTTTTTCTTGCTTTATTGCCCAGATAATCATCACGGTTGTGAACAAATGCAGACTATGCAGTTGTTCGATATTGCAGTATCAAACAACTGCGACACTGATATGTTTAACAGTGTTTACTTCTTCCTGCATTTACTTATTTCTCCGCCCCAGATGTTTAAAAGTAAATAGAACCAACGGGCAACGGAAATTAATTTATTATGTATATTTATGTATTTATTTCATTAATAAACCTAAAAAGGACTAGTCACTGTCATCCTTCTCAAGTTGACCTGTGCAGCAGAATCTGTTTTATTGACATTAAAATAGTGTTTAGTAAATTCTGGGCTGTAATTTTTAAAATCAGCTGATTTCAGTCGAATCATCCTTCACATATGTCAACAGTTTCACCTGTGCCGTCCTACTTCTTCCATTCACCCATGCATTGAACATTATTCTGACCTCTGCCCCCTTGCCAGCTGATTTCATTCACTTTTACTTTCACTCGGCCTATTGCTGTTGTGTTACATATAATTCAGTATGACGATACTTTCTCTTTTTAGTTTATTAAATTAGTTGAACCACAATATTTCCACATGCACTCAGCTGTAGACAACTGTAATCCCCCACTCAGGTACAAGCAGCCCTTGTTGAGAATCATCTGTGGATAGAAAAGTCATGCCGAAATGCTCTTCACTTCCATTAAAAAGCTACCTCTTGTCACCGGAATCAGCACCTCTCCGCTAGTCTCATCTAGTGGAATGATATTAAAAACCAAGCTGAGAAAAAGAAAAGCAATGCAGGAAGGAAATGTCCACAACAGTGAAGTGCAAATTAGGAGCCTCATGTGCGGTGGGGAGTCGGCATTACTGAACTTATTAGTCTGAAATCCAACTCTAACTTTGAAAGGAGCATTGTTTGAAAGTTAAAGTATAATATAAAATGAAGCTCTCTGATGCTGCACATGTATGTGTGCATGCATCTGTTTAATCATTAGTGCAAAAATATTTAAATATCAAAGTGATGTGGATGTCTGGGTAAATGAGGCAATTCAGCAGCACCATGAAAATACCAAAGCAATTTAAATCGGTATAAACGGATAAAAACATGCACAGACACTAGCCTTCATTAATCATAACACACACACACACACACACGCACAGATGCTACAATGCCATCCCTTTTACCCTGCTCATAGACACACCATCATTGCAAGAATGAGTCTCCCCGTGTCTTTCCATGTAGCTCAGGAGATGCATATTAATGGAGTTAAGTGACGAAGGAACAAATGAGTGTTTGCGTTTACCCAAGGGACCCTGAACCTCCAGAGATGTACAAATGAGAGGAGGCAGAAAGGATCCTGCTGGCCTGCTTATAATAGAAAACACTAAATGAGTATAGTTTTAACAGTTTGAATCTGGACTAAAAACAGTCTTCATATGGCTATATACTTAATATACTCCAATGTCAAAGGATCAATATGTCAGTCCCACATATACAGTAATTATGCTGCTTCATGGAGCATTTAGCTGGCAGTTTAGGTTTGACTAGTCACAGTTTAATTGTTCTGGTTCACCGTCACTGCCCTCATTAGCACAGTTTCAGGTGCAGTAGATGAAGGCCCACAGTACTGTCCTGCACCTGCTCAGCATCAAACAGACAAACATAGATAGCCAACGTAGGGGATAACTAGCACTTAGAGTCAGATCGTTTTCCTTCAGTAATTGGTTGAACTTCAAGTCAGTTGGAAAAAAAATCTGAATTAATGACAATGTTGCCCAATTTTTGCTGCATGTGTAAATATGCAACCTAAGCCTTACTTTTCTCTCTCTTCTCAGTTATGAAGATCTGAACGGCACAAGGTCCTGATATGATCAATACCTACTGGATATAGAAGCTAACCTCACTCCATGAGCCCCTGGCTGCACAAATAAACCAGATTTCAATTGCTTCAATTGTTAACCAAAAGCTGGATAGTCCCCAGAAAGTGGTCCCATCCAACTATCACCCAATAATCTCTCAATACATGAGCGGAGCCCAGAAAGGGATTGGTAGGAACACCAGAAGAGGAAAACAAGCTAGTGGTAGTTAAAGCAATCTCCAAAAACCAGACTGAACAACCTATGCACTTCCTGGATTGACTACAAGAAAGTCTGTGACTCAATGTTTTCCACATACATCCTGGAATCCGATCATTGGCCCGATTATCAACAAGAGTTGTTACGGATACTGACTACTGAACAGAGCAATTATCAGGCCCCCTCCTGTAAGCCAGAAATGAACAAGACATCAACTTACTGATCCACATCACTAGGATCTAAATCTCATTCGAAGTGGATACGTGTGGTCAGATGGTAACAAGGAGAAGGAAGGTTGTCAGACTTGAGGAGATTGTACTGCCAGAAGATAACGTAGCAGATGTTTAGGACAGGTACAAGGACCTTGGGGTCTTGCAGGCAAACGGGAACCATGGAAAGGCTGCAAGCAAAGTAACTGCCAATACTTATAAAACAGATCCTGTCCAGTAAGCTGAGTAGGAAGAAGGTTCAGGCTATCAGCACACGTCTCTTCAGATACCCCACGTTGATACTGAAAAATTCTACCAATGGCTGGACAAAGCAGAACTGAAAGACAGCAGAGGAACAGCCTCTAAGTACAAGACTAGTAGAGGCCGGGATCTACCATACCTGGCAGAATTTCAAGCTCTGCGAAAATGACCCTGAGCACATAACAGTGGTTAGAAGATGCTAGCAGGCAAGACAACCAAGGACCACCACAACCAAGTGGTTAGTATAGTGTACAGGAACATCTGTGCCATTTACAGACTGGAAGTCCAGATACAGACTGACAAACTGGTAATGGAAAACCAATTAGACAAAGTAGTGGTGGACAAACTGAAGAAGAAGAAGTCCCTAGTGATCGATGTAGCAATCCAAGTGATAGGCCCTGACAGGTGAAGACAAAAGTAGTCCCCTTGGTAATTGGACAGTGGGGGCTGTGATCTCCAAATGGAGAGCGGCTTCAGCAGATTCCAGGATGAACATCTGAGATTTCAGTCCAGAAGAGTGCAGTCCTACGACCGGCTAAGACTGCACGAGACCCTTGAATTCCTGAGCCTTCAAAGGGGTAAGTGGGGAATTTTGGAATAGCGGTTTGGATCATTGTTATGCATTTGCAAGTGGATTTAAATTTTAGTTCAGGGTAAAAATAGAGTTTGCGCTTGTTTCGTTTTTTTACACCCCTACAGAAAACTGTCACTATAAGAAAAGCTTATTGGTTTATTATTAGGTTTGGAATAAATCTAGTTCCCAGTTCAAGGACGACTACTAGAGTGTCTTTCTCAGTCAGCAGTAGCATTAGGTTTATCCTTGCTTTTTGTTCCCACTAAGGCTTAACACTGAGCCAGGAAATATCTTCTTCTTTGGCTTTACTTCTTGAGGTTAACTTTCCCCTGAGGACAGATTTGCCCCTGACAGTGTTGACATGGCTAAAACAGCAATCTGCATTACGGGAACCTATAACAAATGAGTTCACTTAGACAGATCTGGTACGAACCCAGCCCTGCTTAGTGTCTCTGCACCCTCAGATCAAGCTGCAGCCTGGATGTCCCTGTCACCGAGACTAAGCTCCGCACTCTGCCGAGCATAAAACTGGAGATGGTTTCAAAACTGGGCTAAAACATTTGGCATATCACTGCTTAACTTCTGAGATTACTGTGCTTGTTGTTATACATTTTAGGTCTTGTCTGTTTGGACTTATTGGAGTTCTTATTTTAATTAAAATGATATTTTTAATTGGAATTCAAGCTGAACATATTTACTACGATAAAGCTTAGTAAGTAACAATGTGAAGTCAAAGTACAATGAGGGTAATTTTGATGGTAACAGTTTAAAGACGTCTCCGAGAGCAAACAACTGGCAGCCGACTGAGATAAAATGATGCCTTTTCACAGTGTGTGAGAAATTACTTTTCTCACACCTCCACTTCTGGATGATTTTCACATTCTGCGCGATTGTTTCATTAGATCTTTCTGATATGGCAACAATCATCAAGAGGACAAATAGCATCAATCCAGTTTTCAATTTCGATGAAATGCGAGGAGGAGGTGCTGATGGCAGCGTTATGTTCCCATCTAGGGCACAAGAAACAGCTTTGATGGGTCAGAGCTGCTAAATGAAGAGCGATAAAGAAAGACACAGGAAGGTGGGAAAGAGCATTAAGCCTGATGATAAGTAACTGCGTTATTTCATTCAATTTTCTGATTTAAACTTTATTTAAAACACATCGCTGGGATATTGTAGGGTGTTTTTTGGGAGGCCTGCACTCTGTTGTCCAGTGTTTTGCAGGCCTACCACCCCACCTGACCACCTCTATGTGACGCCAGCTAGATTATTGATATTTATTCAAAGCCAAACAGGTCATGATGGACGAGCAGACGAGCTTTTCCCCGCTGTTTGGTATTTTATTCCTGCTTTAATTAAGTTTTACATCGCCAGGTGGCATTTAGAAATGCCGCTGCAAACACCACTTAGCGTTTATGCACGCGGCCCGTGCATCACTGGGCAAAGTGCGCACTGGGATGGCGCTGATGGGTGCCATATTTTTCTGGGTTTGTGTATGATAAATGGCGTCCTCTAAGGTGACGAAACGTCTACAGGATGGAGTACAGGATGGTTGGTTGTCATACGGGCCATCAGTAATAGTAAATAAATGTTATAGCATTATAAAACTTTATTAATGCTATAACTAAAACGTTTGATTTTGTCTTTTGATTGATATTTGAAGTCAAACAAACTATTCCTAGCTATACCTACTATACATACCACCTTTTGTGGGTACCACAGGGCTGTGGGGCGGCCGGAGCCTATCCGAGCTGTTACGCCGCTCCAAGCCAGTTTGTGACAACTGATGAAGAGTTTTAGATGAGAGATGAAACATCTTAAAGGACTTCAAGCAAGTCCAGTTGAGCAGAACCTTTGGATGTGGATTACTAAGCATCTTCACAGAAGCCACTTCTTTTTGGTTTTGATGTAAAGCACAGTGCTTCTCTACTTATGTTTTTTTTTTGTCCTTATTGTTGTATTTGTACCATATTATGACTAAGTTAACTGAGCATATGCAACATCTCGGTTGAATTGAATGGACAGTATTTAAAAATATCGTGAGGACTATGGCGCAGACCAACGAGCTAATCCAGGTTGCTGTCTGACAAATGATGAAACATGAACAACAGAAAGTGGCTATTATTACCTTTTAAATATAATCCTGTGCGATAAGCTAATCTTTAAAAATAAATTTGAGGAGATAAACCGATCTAGTGCCAGTTTTTATTGGCTACTGTGTGTGTCTACTGTGGGTGTGCACATCTTCCTCCTTTCTTCTATATACAGAAAGCAGATATTGCCATTACATACTCCAGTGACTCCTCAATGTGCTTCTAGTTGGTGGTGCACCGAGAGGTAACAGTGTGTGCGTGTGTGTGTGCGTGTGTGTGTGTGTGTGTGTGTGTGTGTGTGTGTGTGTGTGTGTGTGTGTGCGTGTAAACCCCTGTCACTCCCACACCCGGTCGTCCCTGTGGGTTGAAATTACCTGCTGCCTCTCACTGCAGTGCTGCTCGTCATGTATCACTTCAGAGTCCCCGTTCTTCAGCGTCCCTCCTTCGCTGCCTATGAACATGTACCTCCTGTCATTTCTGCTGCCAGTTACCATTCCTTACTCCGCATGCTTTGTTGAATACCATCATGCAGCAGCTTCATCAGTGCTGCCAGTGCACTGCATCAGTGGGGAAATGAACCAGGAGTCATGCAGCTCATTCTGGCTCGGTGCTTAGGTCCCGTTGGCGTTCGTTTGATGGGTACAGTAGAGCCGAAAAACGGGGCTTTGCAGACTGGATTTACACCAGAATAAGCCTCTTTGCACCTGTATGATTATGTATATGCAAATGCTATGTAAATCTCTTTACTTTGCCCACATTATACTTGTTTCTTTGGGTGAGGTGTGACCGCGATGCATTTCCTAGTGCTTCAAAATGTAAATGTGTCCATATTACTGCAACAAATCCCTTTCAGTTTGTTCCCTCAGAAAGCTGCTGGTCAGACACGCTCTGGCTTCTGCAGGTGTGTTGGGCTCTTTATTCCATTCTGCTGCCAAAATACATTTGTACTTCTAGTTGATGTAGTACCACTGCACTGTGCTGCCCATGTCTTTATGACTGAGTTATGTTTCATAGTAAATAACCGCGGCATACTGTTATCATTTACATTTTACATCAAAACACATTTTTCAAAATGAATGATTAAAAATGAAATCATAAACTGAAGAGTCTTATTAGTACAACTATTCAAATTTGCATGCTGTGGTCAGGTGCATCCTATTTGCTTAAATGTACTGTGTGATGTGTCTAGCACTTGATCACTTCCATCTGTGACAAATAAACTGATTGAACATAGATTGAGACGCACACGCCTGTTTCAGGTCCTGCAAGTCACATAAAAAAGCAAGAAACAAAGGCCAAGCATTTTATTGTAGAACAGTTTGATTAAATTTGTGGTGTGTATAAAACAATGTGTAAAGATCTGGGATTCCCAGGTACGGTGGCCCTGAGAGCTCAAAGCACTGCGATTTGAGTAGCACGAGCAAATGTACAAAAGCAACGTCACCAATTTAATGACACAGATGCAGCATTAAGAAACATGCTCCAAAAAGCCACAACCCTCGGGGCACCGTGGCTTTGAAAACTGTGAAAATGAACGCATTTGAAACCCGGACTATTCATAGAGTTGGATATTCAACCTATAAAAAGGCAAGTTACAGAAGAAAAAACGTTTTTAACATGTATTTTTCTCATTCCATATCTGCAGCTAACCTGTTAAATCCAAACTAAACCAAACCAGACGCAGCTTATTCCTGCCTCCACGTGTCTTTTCTCCACCATAGCAGAACCATGCATGAACATAATTTTTTTTTTTTTTATGAAACATGACCTAAACTTTAAATGTTATTTATGAGCCACTTTTGTCTGTAGGTTTTTGAAAGATCAAAGAGAATTTTATTTTTAAGGACACTTCTGTGGTGGAGGAGTGATCTTGGAAATAGCGTGCACACTTTTACTGCGAAGCAGCTATTGCAAAATGTTTGTGTCACGCTTGCACAGAGTCTTTTGAAAATATCCCCCTATAATTTGAGAAGCGCTCTTTTGATGCTCCATGTGCAAACAGCATATCATATTAGATTTGTCATGTAAGGTGGAAAATCCATCCCTTTGTTTTGTGTCATCCTCTGTAGAGAGCCTCATCAAAGAGAGACTGCGCTGGCAGCCTGCGACACATGACCTTGATAAGCAACGGCGTGCGAGGATCAAAGGTTGTGTGGGTGAACGCTAGCAGAGCCGAGCGATGACCTTCAGGGAACAACAGAAGCGCCACCGCTGCTTCTTCCTCTTATGAAGGTCAGTGGTTTGCTGCTTGGATTGACTGACGTGTGTGTGTGTGTGGCTATGTTTGACACTGGCAGCTGAGGGATGGACATCGTATCGTGAAGTTCAGCCACTCGCTTGTTGAATTCACGTTGCTAAAGGATGTACTCATACCACACAGTGTAATTAATGGCAAAAAGACGGATGAGGTGTATCCGACTGAAAATATTCATTAATCTCGGGTCTCGATAAATGTTCAGACCCGCTGAGTGCGAGGGGGACTCAGAGGTGACAGTTCCCTTGCTTGTTAAAAGGTGTCTTTATCTGGCTAATGTGCAATAGAGCTGTGAGGCCTCTGGGTCAAATCCAGCCTGCACTCGCCGTCCTTCAAACAGATTCTTGTTTCACTCTGAATTTTCTCTCGTATTCGTTTTATTAATAGTATTTAAAGCAGTGCGCCTCTAGAAAACCTGAGCACAGTATGGTGCCCAATCCTGTTATGTGGGGGGAAAGGGGCTTTTCAAAATAAAAGTGACCCTTTGAGAGAGTAAACACAGTGTACTTGCACTGCTGACCTCTTCTTGAGATGAGTACGTATTCCATCTAGTTTTCAATGAGGTTTTTGTGCTCACGGAACTGAGCACATTTGTACGAGTATTGTTTAGTTTTTTTTTTTTTTTTTTTTTTGTTACATAAAGCATTGAACTGTAATACTGTGTCTTGGTAAATAAAGGTATACAAAATGGAACATTTAGGAACTCCGTAAAACAAAAAAGCCTCCCAAGCAGTGATCCATCTTTGCACCAACATTGCAGTTTGTTCATGGCGGTTTGACCTTTTCTTTTGCAGAATCATTTCACATGTGGAATTTTCTGTTTATCTTAAATATTTAACATGCACATAGAGGCAAGATGGGTCCAAAGCCTGCAGTGCACTGCATTGTGTTTTTTTAAATGAGCAAAATGCAACTTTATTAAACACACTAGTTTGTTAAAGTGAAAACTTATTGAGCATATGAGGAAAACGAGCACAGAGACGCACAACTTGGACCTGTTAGGATGACAGGCTGCGCACAGGCTCGACTTCGGTGAGGGTCCCGTTCCTCTGCACCATGTGCTGCTTTCAGACTGCGGTTTCAAACTAAACCAGTCGTGGGACTCTCCCCCCCTGATCTGAGCGAAGGAGGCGGTGCGCCGGACTCGGACCTGCGGCACTTTCCCAAACGCCCTCCCTCGCTCCATCTGCACATTCCATCACTTTGACCGAGGGCAGGCGGTGTGACAGCAGCAGCAGCAGCCGCAGCAGCAGCCGCAGCCGGAGCCGCCTCCTCTCCACTGGGCACCGGGCTACCGCAGCGCAGCGCAGCGCAACGCAGCGCAGCGCGCCGGAGCGGAGCTGGACCAGAGACGCGAGCGGGAGAGGAGGAAACGGAGGCGGAGGAAGGACGGACCGTCTCCCTTCCGACAGGCAGGATTACACTCCGCAGCAGCATCCCGTCGCTTCAACATGCCTCTGGGGAGCGGAGGACTCGCTGGGATTACCGCGCTGCTCGGCTCTCTGCTGCTCGGCTCCTGTGGGACAGGTGGAGAAGGTGAGCGTCTCCGTGCGCCCCCCGGGCGGGGCGGCTTAATGGAGGACAGCTGGACGTTTCTCAGGGGCTCCACAACGATTATTCATAACGTTCCTCAATGGGAGAGAGAAACCCAACTCACCATTAAGGACTAATTGTCGCAGAAAATTCCAAAATAACTCAAATAGGGCTGCAACTATTTCTATGAAGTCCTAAAAAAAAAGCTTATAATAATGTTTAAGTCAGAAAAATTCCGTTTGCAGTGACATGAAGAAAAAACAGGCTCATGCTGAAGCTGAAATTGGACTTTTTTCCAATCAGTTAAACAATTAACAAACTATTCCTGAAAATGAAATCTGCCTTTTCCATCGTTTCCCAAACAGGCTCCAGCAGCTTCAAGACTGGTTGATTTGCACTGCGACCTGTTTCTTCACTCCTGGGGGGGTCTGAGGGGGTCTGAGGGGGGATCTGTGCTGTAGAGCCCTCGCTGTTTGTTCTGTGATTTTAGTGAGTTACACATTTGGCTGGGTTTGATCCGACCACCGCGGGGGCTCGTTGGTGAAGGGGAGCGCACATCCCCTTGGAGATTTACGGCTGTCAAGTTTTAAGAGAGAGCGAATCCCTCAAGTTAGACTCTTATTGTAGCCTTTCCATCATTTGATGTTTTCTCATGAGAGTGAAAGACGGTGGAGGGTTTTTTTTGTGGGGGGGTAGGGGGTTGTGGTCTTTCCACAGAGAGCTCCAGTTTCATACTCGGAAAATGGTTCAGAAAAGATCCTAAAAAGTGTGCTCTTGGGAATAAGACGGAGAGGTTTGTGAAAAAATCAAAATAAAACTTGAGGAGAGATGCCTTAAAGAAAAGGGAGAACAGTTTTTACTCCGACCGATGCTGAAAGAGCAGCCTCCTACATGACATTCCTTTGCTGATGACAAAAAGAGAGAGATCAGTTCTAAGCCCGTTGGCTCGTAATATTTCACACGGAGTGGAGAGATTCAATTTGTGAAATCAATGTTTGAATGGACGGATGGATGATGCTGCAGCTGGATGATGCAGGCGTTAGAGCAGGGTGAATGCATTCGCAGGCGTTGTGGGTTTTCTTTAAGCTTTATTGACTTCTTGCGACGAAAATAGTTGTTAGAGTAACGATGGATTGATAGTTTTGATCCAAATCTGGATCAAGTGGCTACATTGCTTGTGTTGGCTCAGAGACAAAGAGAAAATCTGCTCTTTTTGTTTTTTTTACTGTATCACCTCCACTGTGCTTCATAAATGTGACTCTGCAGCTCAGTCAGAGCCTTTATCATCCACTTAATGATCTGTCTTCTGTCCAGATTATGCTTCCTAAGCAATGGAAAGGTTTCAGCTCAGTAAAGAACTGTCATAATATTCATCATGTCATGTACGTGGAAGACAGGAGGTTTCAGTCATTGTCATTTCCACCATATAAAACAATTCTCTCTCTTGGCATGTTGGTCTCACTCTGCCCCCCCTCTGGCTCTCACACTAATACTTGCACAATGGCCAGATTATAAGACAAACGCTTCTTGGGTTTATACTAATAAAAGGACCCCACCTCTCCCATTTAGGATGCCCAGACCCCAGACAAGTCCAAGCTGTCGACAGTCCAGCTGATTTAACCATTATCATTCAGTGTTTATCAGCCCAACCTTCTGCCTTCCTGTGGTGGCCGTACCATGACCTAATGCAGGGGTTCTGTGAAGTGGGGGAAGAAAAATGAAACTGAACTTTTTCACAAAAACCGGAAGTACGTAGCTAACGCGTATCTCTGGTTCCGCTTAATGCTGTACAAGGCGGTGACACGGTAATAATGGATTGCAGGTGTTTTCAGCTGCTCTGATGATAATTACAACGACTGTATTTATATGGTTACAAAGATAAACGTTCATAAAGCAGGACATTTAGCCAGGTTGCTGTATTTTAACGGGATGTCTGATTATTTTCACGTGACGTGCTTGATAAATGTAATTACGGCCAATTAAATTACTCGACCACTTCAACTACATGTGTCTCGCTCTCTGTCCTGCTGATACAGATTGTATCTCAGACGAGGAGGTTGAACGTTAGTTATCTTCTCCCTTACACATGTAAACACAATTACTGTTATGAGAAATGGTTGAAAGTGTGTGAAGCTTGCTAACTTTAACTTACTGGCTAAGTGTGTTAGCTTTACATCAAAGACAAAAAAACAGACAAAGCAAAATGAAATTCCGTCATTCCGTCAGCAGCCATTTATATTATACTGCAGGTAACGTAATCCTTACCTGGGGTGGGTAGGGATCATAATCGTGGTCCTGTTGAGAAGGATCAGTGGCAGCTGTCACATTTACAGCGGACACAGAGTTGAATGTTGCCTCCGCAGCTAAACTTTTACTTGGATTTACTTTAGGTTTACTAGACATTCTGCCGACAGTTGCCATAGTCACACAGCAAGCTTTTAAAGCAAGGTGAAAAGTTGAACCATCCTCGACTCCCAAAGCAGCCTCAAGCACAAGCTAAAAAGATTGACAGCTGTTCTCCCTCATCTTGTCTGTATGAGTTAAGGTGGAATCAATGGAGGCCGGACTGGCAACCTTTTATTATCTAATATCACATGCTCAGGAGGTAGTGCAAGTTCTCCACCAACCACAGGGTCAGTAGTTCAATCCCCAGCCAATACAGTCCACATGCCAGTGTGCTTGAGAGAGACAATGACCCCAAGGTAGTTGCTTTGTGTTTGTCCTTTGGATAAAAGCCAAATGACAGCCATCATTGAACACACAAACTCAACCATTCATACTTAATTGTATAGGGTCCT
Source organism: Channa striata (assembly GCA_033026295.1). Classification (NCBI taxonomy): domain Eukaryota; kingdom Metazoa; phylum Chordata; class Actinopteri; order Anabantiformes; family Channidae; genus Channa; species Channa striata. Next base: position 5,274,896 of record CM065179.1, on the reverse strand, counting down.
CCTTCATGTCAGGACCCAGAAGGCTGTTGCTTAGTTAGTTTAATAAGTTCTCAGAAAAATTAACCTAATATGTGAAGGCAGAGATGCAATGAACTGTTGAAATGGGGACATGGTACACATTCAGACAATGTTAGGATGAACGGATGGATGGATCCATACAGAGACAAAAACAAAACACAACCACAGAGGACTGAAAATTGGCTCCAGCTCTTTGCTCTGAATGAGAAACAAAAGTGGCTTCTGTGAAGATTCTTTGATATCCAGGTCATGGTTCCTTTCAGCTAGATTTGCCTGAAGTCTAAGAGGCTTCATCAGTTGTGACTAACTGGCTTGGAGGATCAGTCATATGAACTGTAGAGTAATTAAGGCATTGAAGCAATGAAGGTGGAGTGGTCTCCCAAAGGTCGCTGGATTAAAGGCCCCGCCGGCTGAGGGCTTTCTATGTGAAGTTTGCATGTTCTTCCTGTGCTGAATTTCCTCCCACTGTCCAAAGATTAACTTGTAACTGAAAATTGCTTGTAGCTCTAAACGTGAGTGTGAATGGTTATCTGAGTGTGAATGGTTGTCTGTCTGTGTGAGTCTTCATGCGTCTCCAGCGTGCATACCCCCTTTCATCCATTCACAGATGGGGTTGGCTCCAGCCCCCGCTGGCTCTGAATCATGTGCATGTGGCGTCTGTGTACAAATATTGTTTATGTCGTTATACCTAATAATGTGTAACCGGGAGGTTGCATCAGCCAATTTTAACATAGAAAAACATATCTGACTGTTGCAACCCCCAACTGCATGGTGGATGATAATATTGCAGTGCAGTTTTTACTGACATCTTCTGTCCTTTGGTCGAGGGCCCCGCCCCCAAAAAGGTTAGGGTCAGCCCTCGTGGCACTAACTTAAACCGAAGTCGAAATGTTTCGACAGTTTTAAAGAGGGAGATAAATTGGCAGGGTCCAACAGGTCTTTATATGTGGTCACCTGGGCCTCCAGCGTCGAAGTCACGAGCACTGTCTGCACTGCCAGCTGCTCTGGCAAACATTCAGCATCTTGTTTTTCCCACGTACACTCCCTTCCTTTGTTTTGTTTCATTTTGCAGTTTCCATCAGCACCACTTTATCTCAAGCAGTGCACAGGTAGAAACGTTTATTGTGCATTTCTCTAAAACGTTACAGAAAACACAATTTTGTCTTCGGGAGCGTTTCATCTCAACCGGCTGAGACTGGGCCGGGTAGATGTGTTTGATTATTTAACTAGCTGAGGCTGAGGGGGGGACTTTAAAGTGCTGTTATTTTCTCACAGTGCTGGAAATTCATCTCCTCCAGTCCACAGCCAGACAGAGAATAAGTTGGTGGGGAAAAAAAAAAAAAAAACATTGCTAGGGAAGGAAGTTGATTTGAATTTAGACCCAGCTCCCTGCTTCATATGCGAACAGCCCTGTCTCATCAGAATTTATTATTTTTCAATGAGCTGGTGATTTCACTGAGAGAACATAAACCACTGAATAAAATCAATTTGGTGTAAATGTATGAGGCATTTTCTCTGCAAAGCTCAATGTCCTTTATGCTTCATAAGACAGTAGAGTCCTGAGAACCAGCACCAGGAAAAAGCAAAGTAGTCAAGGATAAATTGGCCTTACTTTTCTTTTTTAGTGTCATTTATGAAAATGTGTTTAGTAGAAGCAGAGTCATGAAGAGGGTCTGACTAAGTCAAGGTAATGTAAAGGTGGCCCCAGCTAGTGCTGTAAGCCTGGAGCTGCCAGTCATGAATCTGGATTTATTAATCCAGGGACAAGTAGTTAAGCGATAAAAGTGACAGAGAACTGCAGTCCATCCATCTGCCTTTGTGACCTGTGGGATTTTGTGTTTGCCCAAGGCCAGCGCCCCAGTGGATGTCTGCCTCCCTAAAAACAGACCCATTCATCAAACGGACCTGTCATTATCTCAGATGACTTGTTATCAGTCCAAGAAGCCGCCACATTCTGCCGAGGCCACAACTCACTGCCACGCTTGGAGGCTGCAGGGCAGTGGCGACAGTGGGCGGCAGCTATTCGCAAAACTCACTGTATTTATGCGGAGTGACACCCCCTCGGTGCTGTAATCAATGGCCAACACTCAACGTGTTTTACAAACGGTCAGAGACGTCACGTCACCCGTTTCCTTTAACAACACGTATACAGTGGGGCGAAGTGACTAGATGCATGTCGCAGTTTTTAATCATGTTTGAATTTGTTTTAAGTCACCTTGAAAAACCTCACTCACGAGGGGGTTGGTTGAATTAACTGCTGCAATCATAACACTGCAAATTCCTGAAAGGATTTATATGTATTGCATAGCAATATTTATAAGTATTTCTACTTTCCTTCATACATCAGCCTTACTACATTTTTGAAGTCGATATTGGCTTTTGAATCCACTGCATATTTGTGATAACTAGTTACTTTACAGATTCAAATTAATAAAACAAATATGGAGCGGCTGTAGCTTAGTCGTCCACAGACCACAGGGTCACCGGTTCAATTCCCTGTCCCTTCTGGCTACGTGTCCTTGGGCAAGACACTGAACCCCAAGTTGCTCCCGTTCACGTGTGCACCTTGGACACTGAGAAGCAACACTGTAAAGCTCAATACACACGTCCATTTACCGTTTAAATTATAGCATAATGAGACTTTATTGATCCGGTGTGAAATTTACATGCTACACAGCAGCGCATGATGCTAAACCCATCGTTAAACCGCAAGGCCATTAGAATGGGCGTCATAGTTGGTGATGAACACTTTAATGCATCAGTAGTTATGATCCACATATTTATTTGGAATCTTTCCAATACTTTTGTGTTAAAAGAACAACTTCACCAAGTTCCTGCTGTTTCTCTCTATCGGTGGCTGAAAAAACTCCACATGACATAATCTCAAAGTGTTTGATTTTCCGATTCTGCATCTTAAGCTCTGGGTGATCACAGTCTCTGGCTCTTTGCTTTGTGTACACGATATATAAACACTGATTTTAGCAGCTTTACTTAATCAATAACTACAGTTGTTAGCAGTTGGAGCATTAATTTTTCACAGCATAAAAAGAGTCCTACCTTTGTTATGACCAATAAAATTAATGACATTAGATGCAGCCCAAGTGCTGAGACGACACATTTCTCCTTTCCCCATTATCCAACAAGAACAAAAGAAAAACTACCCTGGTCATTGGGCATTGTAGGAGTTCTCCACCTCAAACTCTCATACAAAGGAGCTGTTGGACTTTTGACCTTTTAGACAAACAGCAAACGGACAAAGTTTGAGAAAAAGACGGTGAAGCTGGTTCCCTGTTAAACACCCTCAAAGTGAAACGAACACTATATTTCCATTAGCGTGACGGGGGAGAACAAAGGAAAGAGAGGAACTATAGGAGGAATGTATGAACGAAATGGAAGTGGTGGAGTTTGGTTCGGCGCCCGGTCTGGACATTCATTGTTGTTGCCCTCTGTCTTTAAGCCGTGCGGTGACACTCCCAGCTCCTTCTCTCATTTCACCCATCGCTGGGTTTTCTTTTTGTGTGTGTCGGTGTCAGATTCATTCGCCTGACTCCCCTCATCTCACCTTCACACAGCTGCAACTCCGTGGCGCACAGCAACACAAGTTTCAGCTAGATAATCCTCTTCTTCTGTATCACAATCTTACTTTTCTGCCAGCAGGGTGACATTACATGCTTTTTCAACACACTTGCCTTTTCTTAGAAGAAAAATCTGCTATTTAAAAAAAGGTTAAGTTTCTTTGAAGATACTTCTACTGTCTCCAGTCTGTATGCAGAACGTCAGTCTTATTAAATTCATCAGAACCATGTTTACATCTTTATGAGCTTTAATCTTTGGGGCACACAAAGCTGCCTCAGCCCATGTCGCCTTTTGTCTTATAATTGCAATTTGTCTTGAAAGAGAAAGCAGAAGAGCTCGGACAGCGTCACCTTGGCATTTTCACACCAGGCTCACTCGCCACATACACTTCTAATGATGAGAAGTCACAAATTGCACTGCCCTTGTTAATACCGGGATGCACCGATTCGCTGAGCCGAACAGCCAATCAGGTTGTCGCTCTCACAGATGGAACAGGTGCCAATTCATCGTCACATCTGTGAGTCAGGCTCCACAACAGGCAGTCAAGGAGTAATCACATTACTCCACTGTATTACAAGTTTCCAGGAACCATGTTTTTTAGGTGTAAACTCTGGTCCCAGATTAGCTGAGAAAGCCGATTTCTCTGAGTTGCTCAAGTGCATGTAAAGCAGTTAAATACTGAGTCCTTTCCTTAAACTTGTGAATATTAACGCAGTTTGAAGACTGGCTGTAGCTACAATTGAACTCACTCTCTCTTTAACTTCTTAATAATATGATTTAAACCACAAACTCAACAAGCCATCGTCAAAGAACTAGCAGAAACGGAGGTCGACTATTGTTTGTTCAGGCCAAAAAGTGGCCAGTGAGCACACGGCCGTGTGTCCGCGTTTCCATGCCAGCAGGTGGCGTTGGCAGCTTCAGCTTACTGTAACTGAATTAAAGTGAGACGAGCCTTCCATGTGCACCCTCAACGTTTCATCGTTTGCTTTTTTTTGGCTACTTCAGTTTCATATTTCATGCACTGATTCGCTAAGTTGAGCCAATCAGAGCTGCCTCTCTCACTGATGCGAACACATACCGTAAGGCAGATGGATCGTGGGCTCAGTGTGTCGAGCCCTTCGCTTTGCTTGTTTACAACTCGTCTAGACATGTCACTGCGAGTGTTTTGTGCAAATTTAACCATGTTGTGGAAATTGTCTCTTGAGATTTAATCGTATTTAAAGTAAATTGTAGGAGAAAATGAGAAAACGTTACTGTTTTGTATGTATGGGAACACTTTACTGAAGCCCGGAGCATTTTTTTTTTCTCCTGTCTCCATCAATTTGGCGGCAAATTACCATCTGATTAGTCATAAATACAGATAATTACAATACGTATAATTACTTAACCTGCTGTTTTGACCTTCTTCATTTATGATTTAATGATGTCTTTATATTTGCTTGAGGAGCTGAGTGGTGCAGTGGGAGCGAGCCATGTAAGTGCCTCTCGAAATAAACAGTAATTACAACCAGTAGGACTCTAATTTATGTACAGATTTTATTCTAACCCTGTATTTTTATTTTTACAGAAATCATAGCAATGATGGATTTTTGGGACTCACTTAACATCATCTCCTGTGCATGGATTTGGTTTTAAAGATAGACAGTTAGTAAAATGGAGGTACTCTGTAGAAAAGGTGGTTGAAAAACACAGATCATATTATGCTTGTCACTTAACGTACATTAGAATATATTGTTTAACTTTAGATTTACGGGCATTAGTGTAAGTCAAGGATGCGTCCATGTCCAAGTCGTAGTATTTTTGAGATCAGTTTCTTGTGGAATGTTTTATTCAGTTGCTAACATAGCTTCTCCGTTGTAACCTGAAGTTTTTTTTTCATGTTCAAGGATGAAGCTGGACATCAGGAATATTTTATTTTTATTCGAGGCGCTAACTTGAAGTGTTTATGCAGCTGCTTAATAATAATTCGTTCGGCATCAAAGTTTTTATTCAATGTAGAAAAATGTCCTCAAGAAAAACAACAGGGTTTGTTGTTTTAGAAAATGGCCAACAAACCCCTCAAGCAGGATTGTGATTCACATCCATTGGTAGAAACCTCAGTCTTTTCCTGCCTAAACCATAAAATAAAGAGGCTCATATTCTTGCATGATACTGAGACCACATGACCAGCACCTGAACTGTTTGGTCAACTGTGGTTTTCTCCTCCTCCACCTGAGACGTTCCAAAGAGGCTTCTGGAGTGAGTCAAAACCGAGCTCCGGTAGAAACGGTGCTGGCCCATAAATACTGGTGCTGATAACAACAGATGATGGTCATAAAATGGTGAATAACATCAGACTTTGACATGGAGAGCGTTTCTTATTTCATGTTTCAGCATTGCCTAATCATAGCCATAATTTCTCTGAAATATTGTTGCTCCAGAAAATCTTTTGAGGACTTTATTAATTTAGCCACATTCTCCTTCAACATCTCTGTAGCTCAAGGTTTTAGTGGTGCACAAACCCTTTTATTTTTCATTCACGCAAAACCTGGCCTAATTATTTAAAAATCTTTAGGAATTTCAGCTCTTGTCCACCCACAGGGAAAGCCAACCCTAGAATGTGCCGGAGGCAAAAAAAAGAAAGACGGAAAGAGCATGATAATTTTGAGAGTGTTATTTTTAACAAAGCAACTTAATGTCCTCAATGAGAATGTCGGCGAGGAAAAGTGTGTCATTCAATGTCTTGTCCCTATTTTGAAATGCAAATACGAATCATTAATGATGTGCTCATCACATTCTTCATGTCTCCTCCTGGGTCCATTAGCAGAAATGATGTAACCTGCAGCAAGTCTCACGCATCTGCATAAGACGGACATATTTCACTGTGAATGATTCCGGAATTTTCCTTTTCATCGCTAATGTGTTTGCAGCCACATTTGATTGTTTCAGAACTCGGCGTGTGTGCTACTGTGATGAGGATTAAACTGTGTATAGATCCAGATAAATGTTTTAATTATACTTTGTTACACTGCAGTTTTCTTTTGATCATTTCATTCTGCTGATTAGCCCTGCCTCCCACGGAGCCACATATTAACGTAGTTAGCGCAGACGAAATGACAGCGGGGTTTCTTAGGGTTTGAGAGAGAAAAGGCGGTTTGCCTACGTACAACTGTACTGTGTGATGTAATTCTCTAAGCAGGGAGGTCTTAGGTGGTGAGTGTCAGCAGAATTACTGGGCTGCCCCGTGTGATGCCAGCAGACGGATGAAGAGCCGGAAACGAGGAACAAACATTTCTCTCATTGTTAGCAGTCAGCCGGCAGCAGAGCGTCTCAGTTAAGCTGTCAGACTGTCAGGCTTCGCTCTGCAGCCAAAGCAGGCACACGATTCAACATCAGTCTCAGCCAAACCGCTTTACCAGGGAAAGTTTATAGCCACAAAATAGTGATGATTATGAATGTGTCTGTGAAATACTTTCAGGTGACAACTCTCGAAGGGAGAGGAAAGATGGATCGTCGCGAACCGAGAAGAAATTTAATTATGAAAGCTTTGGGAAACTATCACTCACGGCTCACTTGTAGTTCAATGCGAATGTAATTTGGTCTGTTTTTTTTTTTTTTTTGTACAGAGGAAGCTATAAACTCTGAGCAGCAGTTATTTAGAAACCAGACGAAGAGTCTGCAGTCGGTGGCGGCTCAGTGCTGCTGTACGATTCACTGACGAGAAAGGGAACTTAGAAATTACAGGCCTGAATCTGCTTTTCAGGGATGGCGACGTTGGTCCATCTGTTTTCTCTCGGACGGACTTTCAACAGCGTCAGACCATCGCCTGATGATTTCTCTATTGACACTGTGAAGCTGATATTTGAAGTTTTGGCAGATTCTTTCAATCCAATTAATGTATCGTCAAAGTTAATGGCATTTGTTTCCGCGTCTGCTCTACTTTGTGTTGTGAATCTGAGGCGTTGAACATGGCAAACGCACATGCGTAACATCCCAATGTTTAGACTGTCATTGTGAGGCCGACGGTTTGCTGACTTCAGCGTTCGCAGTCGCTCCGTCAGAGCACTGCTGTGCCTTCAAGTTTATTTATCGGCAACTGTAGAGCGCAGCGTGGCTGCAGATCTGTTCACTGTTGTGAGGTAAATCTAATAACTCGCCTGAGGCTAATGTGAAGATATGGCTCTTTTTGTATCAGAAGAGTTTATGATGTTTTGAGCAAAGATGTGTTCAGGAATGTACATGGTGCTGTACGTTTGTGTGAGTACGGTGAAATATTTAGGCATGACATGTTTATGCAATGGAGCAGTTATGATTACAGTATATTATGATTATTTGCAATAGAGAAAGTCAAGGTTGTAAGGCAAACAAAACTTTTGTTCAATGATGTCACTGCTAAAATCTCATTATCACCAAAAATGTCTGCACCAAATTGCAAAGCAGTTATTCCAACAGTGGTGGAAACAGGAGTTTGGACCAACACACCAACATGTGTCCAGTACTATGTATTTATAGACTGGCTGAAAATCATTTTGGGTGGTTTGTGTGTGTGTGTGTGTGTGTGTGTGTGTGTGTGTGTGTGTGTGTGTGACATTGCTGCAATGAGATGCTTACTGAGAAATACTTACACAAGATGACAAGACCTCCCATACAGTAGAGTGTGACAGTCTTCTGTCCCAGCACTGTTGTCTGCAGGCGACAAATTTGTCAGTCTGAAACTCTTCACTGTTCTACACCTGCTGTCAGGGCGACATCAGAGAATCGCTGTAATGATTGTGCAGGATTTGTTTCAGACTAGAACCATAAAATGTACAGTTTTACACATGAGAAGGCCCAACGACAGAATGAGGGATGTCATTATATGCAGAAAGATATAAAATGATGTCAGTTTTAGAGTCAGCTCTCCAATTATCTCCAGTCATGTCCTTCATCATTTCTTGTGGAATCAGACAGAATCTCTACTTGTTGGAATGTAGGTGGAATTTTGTCTTTTGACACTTTTTAGCTTGAGTGTGTCAGGACCTGAAAAACCAACTGTAAAGATTACGTGTGTGAGATTACATAAAAAAGACAATATCTATCTAAACACAGACTATTATTGTTTATATCCATTAGGATCAAATTCACCAAAACAGAAATTTGATATCAAATCTTCAGTCTCCATGTAGAGACGCAAGCATCTGCTGAAACCTCTGCCCATTTGGTGCCTAATAATAATAATACATTTTCATAAACCGTAAAGGTCACCGAACAGATTAAAAGGAAAGTAAAAAAATTACTAAAAATTGCAATAGAAAACAATTAAACATGGGCAAATATCGCAGCGTCAGCCGTCATCATCTGTCCCTGTGAAGTTTTACAAATATTACGGTAATAATACGAATGTCAGGGGGGAGGGAATTCCTTGGTGGTGGGGGGCAGAGCATTCAGTCACTCCATAGCAGCGGGCCGAGCAGAAGGGACAGTGATGAGGAAGATCTGAGGCTTTAGCAGCCACGTTCACACCAGTTTTTGTCCTAAACGGGTAAAACCCACGATTAATGATGTTAGGCAGATGTTCATCCAATGCCGTTGCTTTGCTCGCGTCATGTGATTTGTTACAGCAAAGCATCGAACCGTTGTCTCACATTGGACTTGAACTCCCGTCTCTGGTGGAAAAGCTCTCCGCTTTGTTGATCCATCCACCGCAGCCGCCTCCTGGCACAGTTGTCTGTGTCGAAATACTAGGTGACCAGTGGCGTGTTTGCTACAGCCGCCACCCGTCGCCTCGCAGTAATGGGTTTATGTTGGTCATTTTCGCCGCTTGTACAAACGACTTACCTGCCTCGTGTTTTACAGGACGAAGGTCTTCAAATTTGTAGTGTAACAGCAGATAAGCACAGGTCTGTCCCCTTGTCAGGGGCTTATTGAAACAAGTGCCGTAGAGCCTCATTATCCTGTTTCCCCAGAGAGAGACTGATCAACAAGCCGACTGAACATCTGCGAGAATAAACAGTACTGAACTCTGCTGGTCCCGCGAAGTGATGGATGGGGCTCATAAATATTCAGCATCTGTAAAATAGTTGTTTTCGCCTCTGAATCGTGCCAGTGAAATGGTCAGTTGGACGGTTACGTGTTTTTGTCCTCCTCTTTTTCCAGTGAAGCTGTGCCTTAAATCTGCTGTTGTCGACCCTCCGTACATAGACTTCTTCTTTTTGCGAAGTGAAGTGCAGTAATTTACTCTTGTACAATAATCTACTCCGTAATACTTTTAACTTTTTTTATATCTAATACAGCACTTTATGATACTGTGACTGCTATTGTGTTTTTGTGTGTTGTTGTTTTATTTAACTGTTTTAGTTTTGACCTAGTACATTTTTAAAAATCTGTTGTTTGTTGTTTGCAGACTTTTCTTGTACAGTGCCTTGTACGTGAGCAATTGGCCATAAAATGTCTCATACTGTGTTTATCCAGGGTACTTGAGTAGTACCAATACCATAATTGTATTGTAATCTATAATACATGTATTTTATAAACTTATTTTATATAATAAACAATCTCGCAGAACATTCCCATTAAAGTGACACATTTAAAACCTTCGAATGAATGCAGCGGAGATGGTTTCATTCAATTTCTGTCTTCTGTCTCCAAAGACACACAGTTAGGTCACTGGTAACTGCGTTGCTTGCACGTGTGAATGTCCGGTTGAGGTATGTTTAACATTTCACAGCTTTAAGTGGTGTCCATAATTTATGGATGACATATGGTCTTTTTTGACTAACTTTAAACCTGAATTTCTTTGTTTGGCTCCAGAATTAAAAATAATAACAAATCTGGCTTTATCTACAGTTAATCAACATTTGCAACAGCACAAAGTGCTGCTCAATTTATCCAAGGAGGAATTAGGAAAGATAGTGTTTAATGCATGATTGGCAAAATTATCTTAATATAAATCTCAAAATATTTATTAAAGGAGGCAGAAACTGTTTTAGTGACACAAATCTGCAGGACAAATCTCTGTTCATTGATTGCGTTGGCGTTTGGTTCCAGTCTGCTGTCAGTGAAGCCTGTCTCACACTCAGTTCGTTCTGTTTAAGGAGCTGATTTGTTGTTGGTCAGTGTCTGCTGGTTCAGCAGCCTCTTACCTTCATCTTCCTTTAAGCTTTTTGTTTCTGAAATTTTCCTTTTTCCTACAGTCACCTTTTTAAATGCCACAACTGCTCTGAGGAAAATTGGCCCTGCCTGTTCAAACACCTCAGCTCCTTCTATCCAGCTTTTCTCACCAAGGCCGCGCTCTCGCAGCACATTATCCGCGGAGGTTTTTACCGTGCTCATTTCGCCTCTTTACACTAATTCAGGTGTGTTTTGCAGTCGATGTGCCGCTATTATCCACTGCTGGCCTGCTCTCTGCCGGCTTCGCCCTTTGTCGGATGTTTTCATGAAAGATTCTTTCTTTAGCCCGAACTGGAGTAAAACAAATTTTCTTTCTTAGTTTCTTTTCACTGCAGTGAGTCAAAATAGCCTGTTTAAAAATGTCACACTGACACAAAAAGCGTCTTGTTGGATAAAAGTTTGCGAGCTTGTCACTATGTCAAGACAGAAGTTGGCAAAACAGTAATTATAACCAAATATCTCTTAGCAACCGTGGCAGGGCTGGGAGGTATTTTGAGACTGTCCTCTTGCGTGAGACAAGAAAAAATGTTGTTTGTACTGTCCGCGGGGGAAAAAAAAGTCGACATACGTGTTACTGCTTGGCAACATCTAGCGGCAGTAGCCAACCTGACACCGTGACGTGCTATTTAGACCCTTCAAACTGTGTCAGCAGACAGGCTGGGGCGGTTGATGCTTCCCAAAACACAGCACCTTCACACTGGAGACCAGGTTCTGAGTCCAGTCTGAGACAACTCCTACTGGGATTGTTGCCACTGTACTTTCTTAGCAGAATATGACACTCATGAAGTCGGCAGACCACGACTTATTTACTAACCCTAACAAAATCACTGTGTTTGCTCACTTTAAATCCCATGTAATTGGGTTTTTGAGCAAAAAGGACTCAAGAAAACTGGCACCTGCTGCTTCGTCACAGCTACAAGGTTGTGGGTTCACGCTCCGGCTGTGGTCTTTGTTGTTGGAGTTTGCCCTGGGTTCTCTAGTTTCCCTCCATCTCCCCATAGAGATGTGCGTTGTTAATTGGCGGCTCGTAGGTGTGTAAGTGAGCGTGAATGGTTGTCTGTCTGTGAATGGTTCTAAGTGACATAGACTGGTGACCTGTCCAGGGTGCCCTGTCAATGGTCCCGTCTCTCGCCCGATGACAGTTGAGATGGGCTGAGAAGAGATTCACTACTAACAGTGTTCAGTTCATCTGGAAAATTGGTTGGAAAGTAAAAGCCCACATCTGTCTCGAATAAAGGGTCTATTGTTCAAAAATGCAAGGGTTGACTGTTAGTTTGATTTAACACATGCTCATTATCTGATATCATCCTAAAAATATCAGTTTTCTGTTTTTCCAGAGACTAGAAAAAATTGCACTCAGCTCGTTTATCACGAGGTTCTCCAGTTTTATTCCTCATTTTGTTATAATCTTATCGGTTGCTTTTTAATCAGTCATTAACAACTTTATTTCTATAGCCCCTTTTTCACAGAGTAATGCAGTGCAGAGTGCTTTGAAGACGATGAAGGTGTACCGAGAAAAGACAATAAAAGATAAAAACAGTCAAAGCAGTGACGATAATGCCCACAAAACAAGAGTATTAAAAAAATTGAGAAGTTGACAACAAGGCACGCCAAACAGTAAGACATAAAAGTGGGAGACAGTGAGACCGATGCGCACAAATAAAAGATTAAAGATAAAAATATATGAAAAATGATCATAAATTATGATTAAAAAACGGAAGCATTGCCCTCTCTCATTAATCTCTGGGGCAGGAGGAGTGGACTTCATTGACGGTATGTTTTGCATCAGTGAGGTTAACTGAAAGCATCCTGTTTGCAATTAGAGAAACCAGAAAACATTTTTATAAATGAACAATAAACACAGAGCATTTACAGATAGGCTGTTGTGAAATATCTATCTATATATATATGACTAATATCTAACCTATTCTTAAAACCTATTGCTGGAATGGATAGAAAAAGCCAAGAACTTGCAGATGCAGTAAATGGCCTGAGTCTGAATGCACACGCTCTCGGAATCTTCCGCCGAGTAGAGAGGGGTTAAAGTGTGGCGGACGTAGGCGGATATGACAGGCTATTTAAAACTGTCAACAGTGTGTGGTTTATAGTCCCAGGTAATGAAAACCCCTCTGAGTTTGAAATGAAGTACAATAATGTTGACAAAGTAATCTCAGCTGAAGTCTTGTTGTCAGAGTGGGGAGAGAGGACGGGCACCCCGGAGTGGGCTGTGAATAATTTGAAGCGACTGTGTTCTCAGTGGTGGGAAACAACATCTACTGAAAACAGGGTTTAAATTGCTTACACAGAACTTATAGAAAGAGCTGAATGTTTGCTATTAGTTAATAATTGGGTATTTCAGGGAAAATTGCTTTGCGGTGGGTAAATGACTAATTTAATCCACAGTGAAACTCTGCAAACATCAAATCTCCCTCATAGCACTCCTCTGAATGGCAAAACTGACAAATGCAGGATGATGACAACTGCTTTCTCATAATCAGCTATATACATTTTTCAGAGCCTCTTCATTTTGAACTGTGCTGTGTTGGACCCTGATATTACAATTGTTCAAATTCATACACTACACAAAAAGACTCTGATGCCTAAAATTAATTGGACATGATATGGAAAAGTAAACCTCTCTAGAAGGTCTCACAGCTTACAATGCACTCTGTATCAGAACGAAACCCATGAGGTCAAAGGCTACAAAAAAACTCTGCTTAACTGAAGGTTCCCAAGATCCCAGTGGCCTCCATAGTTCTCAAATGGAAGATGGTTGTCACAACCAGGAATCTTCCAAGTCAGAGAGGTGACCAAGAACCTGATGGTCACTCTGACTGACCTCCAGAGATCCAGTGTGGAGATGGTACAAAAGGACAATCATCCCTTCAGCCCTTCACCGATCTGGACTTAATGGCAGACAAAAACCTCTCCATGGTGAAAATGTCCACTTGGAGTTTGCAGAACTAACATGAAGGACTCTCAGACTGTGAGAAACAAGATTCTCAGGTCTGATGAAAGCAGTATTGAACTTTGTCGCCTCAATTCCAAACCAGGCGCCGCTCATCACCTGCCCAATGCCATCCCTACAGTGAAGCATGGTGGCGGCAGCATCATGCTGTGGGGGTGTTTTCCAGCAGGGACTGGAACACACGTCAGGGTGCAGCGAAAGCAGAATGGAGTAAAGTACAGAGATATCAGCCGATGTTCCACAGCGCTCGGGACCTCGGAATGGGCCGCAGGTTCACCTTCCGACAGGACAACGATCCTAAGCCACAGCCAAGACAACACAGGAGGCTAATGAACAAGTCTGTGGATGTCCTAGAATGACCCAGCCAGTCCTGACTTGAACCCTATTAAATCTCCACGGAGAGGCGTGAAAATTAATGTCCACCAACGGTCCTGACTGAGCATGAAAGGATTTGCAAAGAAGAATGTCAGAAAATCCCTAAATCCATGTGTACAAAGCGTGTTGTGCCATATTCAAAAAGGCTCCAGGCTTAAATTGCTGCAAAAGGTGCTTCAGCTAAGTAATGAAAAAAGGGTCTGAATACTAAGTACATTAGATTTTTCTCTTTTATTTTGTTTAGTTTTTTCAATTAATTTACATACATCTCTATACTTCTGTTTTCACAGATTAATGAGAAAAAATGAATCTAAACAACTGTATTATCAAGCTGCAACGTAACACAGCAGAAAAAAGGGAAGCAGGTCTGAAAACGTTCTGAGTGCACTGTAGATGTTTATAATAATCACAGCATTTTGCTGTTCCTAATGCTAGAAATGTCAAATTGACCATCTGATAATGAAAATGATAAAACAATGAAGCAGTAGCCTCAAACGCACACAATCAATAACACATTAAAAAAAATACCATTATACTACTGCTAGTGTTAGTAGATACACTGTGTGTGTTCATCATAATGAATCAATATTGCATGGCTATTTAACAACCTTTTAATAGTCTGGATGAAAATGTGATTCCACATGTTCTGCGTAAGATGCACTATTTACCATCAGTGTTAGTAGGATTAATGAACGTGTATTAATTCAGTCAGCCTGTGCTCAACTTAAATCTTAATTCTCAGTCCTTGATATTAATAAACATAAAAGTGTATGAGGCACAGAAGGAGCTCTACTGATGCGTCTGCTTCTTTTTCTTTTCAAGTCACTGCTCGCAATCCTCCTTTTAGCAACATTACAGTGAAACAACACTTTAAAATGCTGCTTTATGGGCTCAACAAACGTACAAGACTCTCAATTCTCATCCTTGTCTTTTAACAGAAGTGTGTGACAGCCCACTGGTGTCGGGTTTGCCGCCATCTTCCTTCCGAAGTTCCTCCCAGCTGTCAAGCAGCCATGGGCCAGTTTTTGCCAAGGTCAACAGGAGAGAAGGTGAGAAATCATCTCTGCTTTTATCCGCCGTCCAACTTAAATATTTTACTCTTTGCAGTGACAGCACATTTCAAGACAGATTTATACCTAGGGCATAGTCATAAATAATAACTGATTGGAGTTCTGGTCCAGGTTGTGTCTGTGGTGCATGACTATTCTTCAACTGTCTGACATGGAACTTTGCACACAAGAAGTTTGGGAAAGTTTATTACGTACAATTCATTGCCCAGAGTAATTAAACATGAGTAGCAGTAAATTACGACAGTGATGGCGTCCAGACACTCGAGTGCAGTGTTAGTTTTTGTGTTTGGCTACACAAGCAGCAGAAAAAAATACAACCAGAAAAGAATGAAATGTGACACGTTTATGATGGTGGTGGTGACAGTGGCTGGTGTGTGTGGTGTAAAGATTCTGGTATTTAGGCTGGGGACACACCTGAAGACTGTCAAAGACTGGACAGTTTGAATATTTCTAGCGCCTGACCGTCTGGGAGCAGCACACTTCTCATATGAAACTAGGAAGTTCTGGAGATAGACATATACTCATATCCAGCGTGAGCGGGAAATTCTTGTGTGTTTTTTACCAAAACAAATATGGCAGCAGATATTTTTTTACAATACTAAATTCATGAAAATCTATAGTTATTGTAGGTCTGCTGCGGTTGTGACGTTGTCGGCCACAGATGCCAGTCGCAAATATTAAACTTCTTTAAAGCATTTGTGATAATGACTGACAGAGACCAGCATCTAGCACACGCTCACGGATTGTTTCTGCCGACTGTCAGCAATTG
Organism: Channa striata; assembly: GCA_033026295.1. Lineage (NCBI taxonomy): Eukaryota > Metazoa > Chordata > Actinopteri > Anabantiformes > Channidae > Channa > Channa striata. Next base: position 5,258,992 of record CM065179.1, on the reverse strand, counting down.
GCTGTAGCATCCTTATTGGCATCCTTAATTCTGAAGATCCAGTCTCTGTCATTCGTTCTCGCAAAATAGAAATAAAAAAGTTTAACATTTATGACCAGTATTAGCTACTGATGACATCGTGACAGCTGAGGAAGACCAACAGTAACTATTACAACCTGCTGTATCTGAATGAATCATTGTTTTATAAAGATTATCACCTTCGTTTGACTCTCCAGACTTTATAGTCCATTGCATGTTGTCCTCCTTCACACTATGCGCTTTAAAAAGCTGGTGTTAATTTATGATAAGGTTCTTGATTTGCTGGATCTGACTTTCTGATAATGAAGCAAATGTCATGTTCCCTGATTCCATGGTAACTGCACTTTCATTTCCAAAGTAAGACTTGGTGCGACCAGCCTTAAGATCAGCCTGAGAATGGGAGAATTCTTGTTTGTTGGTGTCAAAAACGGACGTAATGTTTCATGGCATAAAGTGAAAATGAGAATTCCGTAGTTGAGATGTGTTGGAAATGCAAACAGACGTAAGCAGCACCTGTTAGCTGGAGCTGTGCAGTTAGTACTCGCCTCTACCTTTTCCCTTACGGCGGTGACCTTTTCCATTTTTCACTAGTGTGTTTCAAAACCTGCACAGCGAGGGGTTTGGGGTGCTGGCTATCCATAAAAAGTTTCTCCTTTTGTAGCTTTAGACTTTATGCACTTGGACAGTTGTTGACACCAACTGTCAAAAAGCACCTTCAGGCCAGTGAAATGTTGGGAGCAGACTGAGAGCTGAACCACAGGAAAAACTGATGTCCCTTGAGTGCACAGTATCTTCTCTTTTTACCGAGACATTTTTTGTTCTGCGGGCTGCTGTGGTGCATTTTCCACTTTGTGCAGCGGGCCAGTCTTAGGACTCTAAGCACAAAAACATCAAAAGCAAACCTCAGTAGGATTCATGCAGTGTGGTCACCGGGGGACAGAGGGACGGGGGCTGAGATAAAGCAAGGATGGATTGATGGACGATAGAGATGGATAAACAGCTGCCAACTATCGGTATTATAGAAATTCATTGGAATTATATTAGACCAGTACATCAGAAAACTCTCCACAGGGCCACCTTCTCTCAGCTAGAGTATAAATCTGAAGTGTGATTCACCGGCCACAATAAAAATTCAAGAGGGAGCTCTCGACTGGATGCTGATGCGGGGCTTTGTGAAGGGCTATCATAGCTTGTTTTGGAGCTTTTGGGCTGGAACGGTTTGCAAATTTCTCCATTTACCGAAAGCTCAGCGGCTCACTGTGGTTCCAGAGCCGGGAATCATCAGAGACTCTGGCATTTCTTTTCTCTTTTCCTCCCACTGTAAGAATATTTTGACAAACGTGGAGACGGGTTGAATCTAATCCAAAAGAATGTTGTTTTCAGAGTACGTTTGATTGTGAAGGCTGTGCAGTCATTTTTTTTTTATTCTCCTGTAAACACATTCCAACACATTGTAGGAAGTTATTATGAGAGATAAATTGTCGTCCTCATTTCTTGGGTCTGTAGGCACAGCTGAAACATAAACCCAATCACCCAGCTGGACTAGTTCCAGCAGCTGGCAGTACATAACATAAGCATATGGCTTTGTGCAATGTATGAATTCAGTCAGGCAGATTCAGGATAGATGTCAAATGTTCTTCACAACTAGCAAATGTCTATAATATATGCAAATGTCTAAGTAAAAAAAAAGATTTAAAGTAGGCAGCCTTTTGCATCTGACGTTCTCAGCTTGTAAAATTTTATAAACTCAATGTCACTTACACTTGAAGAACAATATTAACAGAGCACAGTCCAAAAATAAAAAAAAACTCTCTGTATCACAGACTAGTTGACCAGCTGGGATGTCAAGGTTACAGAACTCGCACATGCTTCCTCGGCCCTTGGCCCTCCCTGCTGCCAGTTGGTACCATCTTGGCTGGCCAGTCCATATGGGCGCTGGCATTAAAAGGGCTGTTCACACATGGTGGCCGGTTAATCCCATTTAGGCCTCATTGTTCTGTGGCTGTCCACTTAATGGGACCAGCAGCAACAAGAGGAAGCGACGGCAACGGCTCTTAGCCGTCCGCTTCATTCGGTTGCAAAGTGGGCGGTGTAGCCGGGAAATGCCGGGTCTTTCCTGCACGCTCGATAGACTCCACGCTGTTAGTGCGAGGCCAGCAAAAGGGACGACGACGAGAGGAGTTTGAGAAGTCGAAGCTGAGCAGCAGTTTTAGCCACTAAACATGTAACGAAGATAGGCTTAATTTTAAATGAATTTATCAAGGGGTATGTAATAAAATTTTAAAAAGAATGCTGCTAATATTGACTCATGAGCTCAGTTATTGGTGATTGATCTTTATAAATACTGGAGCACTTACAGTGTCACACACCGAGGTGCTTGTCTGACCCACTGGGAGCAACTTGTGGTTCAGTGTCTTGACAAAAGCATTTCAACAAGTGGGACCAGGAGTGAAACCACCGAACCTGTAGTTTCCGTAAAACTGCTGTAGCAACTGAGCCAGTGTGGGTGGACAATTTATTACAATCCAATTTTCAATCAATCAAGACATTTCGTACATAGTAGAGCAATTCCAAGTGCTTTACAGAAGATTTTATTGCCAATTAATGGAGCAGAAAACCAGAGTCTTTAAAGTCAATGTGTAACACCAGTTCTGCCCATTCCTTAGCACACACCTGACATCCTTAGTATCTGTAGGAATAATTTAATGTTGATGTTCCACCAGTATATATAAAAATTCCATGCTTCCAGTATATGGTGTCATTTCGCAGCGGTAGTTGTTAGTTAGACGTCCCCTCCTCTGTTCATGTGCCTTAACTGTGTCAATCCTTAAAATACAAAGTAATGAGGTCAGCCATGCTAAAAATCTCCTGCACAGTGGCATCCTGATTTAGACACACTTAAAGGTGAAGCATGTGCAAGCAGGTTAATCTAGTCACAGAAGGGGCCTATTTATTCAACTAATGCAAGCCTTCGGTTTATGGTCATGAAGTAGATTTTTATCATTAATTTATTTTTGCCTGCAATTGCTCGGGCAGCAGTGGCGAGTCTTAGATGGGAACAGAGGGGCCTGGTGTGCATCAGGCTAGAGGCAAAAACACGGCTGTGGCTCTGGAAATAGTGTTGTTGTTCTGAACAAAGCCCGCCAGTCCTAACGCCTGTCATCCGGCCAGTGCCGAAAACTCGAGGGCAAGAATCTACATCTGGTGATCCGTGATGCGTCCGAGTCGGTCGGCAAATGGTCTTTGGCCGTGCTGTTTCTGAGCTAAGGAGAAGTGAGGGGCAATTCCCCACAGACTTGATTAAGTCCATCCTAATTGGTTGCACATTGACATGCACGTTTCACGCGTGCAGGCCGAAATCCGCCGACCTGTTTGAAAGCCGCTCTGTTTCATACAACTGCAGATATCCCAGTGGGGGATGATAACACAGAACCTGGCATCTAGTGAGAATGAAAAGCCGTGGAGGTTTCATTGATTGGATGCCAATGACTGTTCAGCGAGAAAGGACTTTTATGGTGGTCCACTATCTCTATTTCTGGCCCCTTTTCAGCCTCTTGTATGTTCTTTACTTTAAGTATCACTCTTACACTTTCTTTTAATCTTGTATTACCACTTAACTATGGATGCGCTCCCTCACCCCTCAGTCTCATTCTATGTGGTCTGCTATAAATTTAACGTCAGCTCTATTTGGGCTGCCAAGAAAACATTGAGATAACTTCATTCCAACTTATAGCCAAATGTTAATGACAGCATTTAACATTTATAGGCAAATGTTAATGGCAGCATTTAACATCTAAACGGCCTCTGTTTTTCATTGGGCCATACTGATAATTGCACATTAGATCCAGTGTAATTATGCTGATATAGGCCACTTCATCAGTCCACAGTAATCATTTTCTGGAAGTACTAATTTAGATTTGAAAAGGGGATTTCAACATTAACATGGAGGCTGTAGGTTGAAATTAACTTTGTGCAGGGAACCATAGAATCAGGTATTGATCTTTGTCTGATGTTTATGTGCCACCTCTGCCTCTCCAGGTGCCCATTTAATTGCTGCTCTTAAACATCTTATCTGGGTAAATTCCACAGCTCCGCCACTCAAATCCTCTTAATCAGAGACAGTCACTCTCGCCATAAATCTGATTATATGGGTAAATACTGCCTGATTCCTTGACAAAGTGCTGCTGAAAACCTCTCATCTTAATCGTATTGCTATGTTGCTTCTACGCCCATCACAACTAAAAATGGCTCATGAGTTGCTAACCAATCACAGCACTTCAATGTACGTGTTGCCCGTCACCTGGAAAATGTGAACGCTAAAGCCTGTATCAGACGTGAACTCTAGAGAATGTCAGGGGAATCAGGTTCACGCACTGTCAGGAGTTCTCACTTGTGAGGAAATACTCGGCGTTACATGACATAAAAGCAAAGCTGTGGAAGTGACGGTGTTTTCAATGATGATGATGGCCGACAACACCACCATAAGTTAGTAATGTTGGCTGTTGTTGCGTTAATATCAGTAGTAAATGTATTTAGGCGTATCCACATTAGAGGTCTTCACCTTTGGGTGCTTGTATTTGCACGGTTTCGCGCAAGTCGCAGGAAATGGACGTCATCAACACGCCCACTTACTCATGGTGGGTCCTCTGGAGTATTACCTCCTCCATTCACACACAACTCGGCTGGAGATAATCCGAACTTGGCACTAGGGAGCTGCCTGGGGAAAGTCCAGACACATAAACCCCCTCCTGATAGTCTGGATTAAGTCGGAATTCCAGTCCATGTCTGAAATGGCTTTAGTAATCCCCTTTTAGCTCTAGTTTTGGTCTCTACCAATTCCTGAAGTGAGTGTTTGGCTCTTTGGCCGACAAATGATGCTTTTGACCAGATGTGTTCCCAAACAACAAAAACAAGAGCACACCAAATACATTTTTAGGTTACAGAGCAAATCAGTGAGCTGAACTGTTCTCTAAAAATCAGTAGAGCTGCCGATTCCTGTGATAAATGATGATGATTAATGTTGGCAGATCATGATTTTCATAAATATTAAGGGGCATCTAGATCTATGGATCAATGAAACAAAGTAAAGCCAGGAGTCCAGCAAATGATGCCAGAGGCCTCAGCGGGGCTGAAGCTTTGCTCTGTTAAATCCAACTTAGTGGAAGCTATCAGTAGTATGTGCAGACCATTTGTCTGACAGCGCTGATAAGTTCTTATTCTTTGAGCGACATTTTCACTCTGCAGCAGGCAGCTTTCTGTTTTCCAATTCAATAAGTTTTCTCATTTTTCCCGAGAAATGCAGATGCAATAAGTCACCTTGAGTGCTCTCGCTTTTCAACTTCAAATTCCTTTTCAAGCAAACATGAATCATTGTCTTGGTACTCTTAGAAGACACAAAAGCTCCATTTTTCTTTTCTGTTGTTAAGCTGTGACGACTTGCGCCTTCTTTATGGAGCCGTCAGCTGTGTCACACACACTGTACTTCATAGAGACAAAGTTTCTAGTGTCTGTGTCTAGTCTGAGAATCGTCTTACTGCATGTTCCTACCACATTTTATTGTTCCGGGCAGCCGACATCCAGTCCTACTTTTACTCTGCTCACTGGTATGTGCTGCTGTTTGGAACCACTACAATAGAGACGCATACACACATGCCTTTTTTAAGCAACTCATTTTACATTTGTCACTTTCCATCTTTGAGACTCTTAAAAGGCTGTTTATTTTGGGAAATAGATCCATACTTTTTTCAATTTCCAGGTTAAACTTTCCAACTCAAATCTGTTTAGAATTTGAGTTTAGGAACATTCACGTGGCCTGACACCGACGTATTTCTCTGACGCTGACACCTAAACATCTGATGGGGTGTCCAGTTCATAAATTAAGCCACTGCTGCCCCCTCCCGCATTATAGGAACTTGTGTCCTGTGGTATGGACAGACACAAAGGACACAAGAACACAAACATTTCTTCCACCAAATAAGAACTATGAAAAATTTCCTCTGACTTGAAAACATCTCATGTTGATGACCGGTGGCTTTGCTTACTTAGTTTTTTCTTCAGGTGCACCCTTTCTGTCAGGGAAACCATTGTCCTGAAATGAGTGAGTCAGCCTCTGTTTCCCAGTCAACATGAAGATTGCGATTAAAATTGAATAGATCAACAGCTTTTAGCTTGTTCATTCAGGTGTTGCCACAACAGAACGTGTTCCGCACGTTGAATTGGCCTGAGTTTTTTTTTTACGTCAGGTGACCTTCCTGCCACAACCCTCCCATCTTATCCATGCTCAGGCCCCGTACAAAGGTAGTCCATGATGGGGTGGGATCTCATGGCCTTCTGAATCCCAACCCAATGCTCGACCCATTAGGCGAGATTCTAACATGATTTTTTATAAAATCAGGAGGGACTAGTCTGGGTGTGGGTATGGTGTGACAGAAAAAGTCCACTGACCTCAAGATACTGGATCCATCCATCCATTATCTGTAACCACTTCACAGCGGGTTGGAGCCTATCCAAGCCGTCATCAGGTGTGAGATATGCTCCACCCTCGAGGGGTCTCCAGTCTATCTCAGGGCCAACACAGAATATCATTTACAGGGCCTTTAATAAGAATAATTCATGTTTATACGTAAGGTGTAGATTGGTTTAAATTTTTTAACGAGGCATTCTGTTTTGAAATAACTTGAAATTAACAGAACCTATTTGTTACCATTGATTCCACTAAGTTCATGTGTAATGTTTAACAGTTTTGGCAGCAAGAGATGTCTGAGCGGTTCAGTAGTTAATAGTCTTTGTATAACCTTAGCAAGCCAACGTTAGTCTGGCTTCGCAGCAACTTGATGTAAATAATCCAAAATCCAACTTGTTTGTGTAGTAGGTCTTAAATACTCAGGTTAACATTTATGGTCTAAGTTTGCATTCGCAGAAGGAAGGACGAGCATAACTGGCTCCATCGGAGTGCGCTGGTTTGGCCTTTGTGATTCACAGCATCTTAATAGAGAACAGACGCTTTCACAAGCTTGCAGTGTTGCACGAGTACTCGAACGCATTCAGCTGAGAAATTGAAGATATTTAACCCCCACTGGAGGACAACCATAAAAGCTAACACAGAAATGATCTGGTATTTCTTTAGTTCAGATCGAAACTCTGCAGACAGGTTAACATCTTGAACCGGAGGCTGCATTTGCTCATCATTTACTCACTTCTTTACAGATTTTTCCTCTATTCACTTCATGTTTTCTATGTAATAGGACAAGATCTGACATTTGAGTCGTTTGAAAAGGTTAAGATCTCACATTTCTATGGTCATTCCTTGTGTCTGTATTTTGTTCTATTTGTAATGTGGAGGAATTAGTGACGTCCATCCGTAGAAGGTTCTCCACATTTAAACTAACGTCTTATAAGATTGTCCCGCTCGGTTCCTCGAATGCAAGATCTCGACTTGAAAAGAGAATCTGCACTGAGAAGGATTTTTTTTATTCGAGTAAATCAAGGGCCCTTGTAAAACACTTGTGGATTTTGACGGCCACACACTGGCTGCTTTGGGAGCTGAGAACTTGTTATCTCTGAGTTTCTGTTCCATCTCCCAGCCCTGCCGCCATAAAAAAGTCATAATCCAGCCCTGACACCACACGTCCTTGGCCTGCATCCTAGCACTGAGCCAGGAGGAAGCATCCAAAATAGAATTCCCTTTGATGCCTTCATGCTAGCCCAAATAAATCCATGTATGATGAGCAGCAATGACACATATTTACTTATGTGGAGGAATGTGCTCATTTTAGACGGACTCGTTGGAAAACTTGTGGAACTAAGAACATGGACACTTTCTCTACTCTCAGTAAATTAGGACAGGTGTGACCTTTTAGTGGGAAAACTGTTTGTTCCTAATGGCCTCTGGATGAATAGATTTTAATAATAAAACCTTCGACGCTCAATACTATGATTTAGCCAGGTTTATTTTAATATTTGGTTCTGTTGAGCAACCGTGTACTAATCAAACTTGCATTGATTTTAGCTGCACAGTCTGCCATCCTTGGGACAAAACAAAAAGGTCACACTCCAAAGCTTGTGATCACAGACATTCAAGTTAGTCCTATAGTTCACAGCAGGCGAATGTTTTATCCGGCCGGTTTTAAAAATGATTTATATGGATCTGAATCATATGTCAGTATTTGATTTTAATGTGCTAAATATGGTAAATAAATCTGCATTGCACATTTAATAAATACCGTAAGTGAATTTTTTTGTGCACTCATTTCCTTTCCAGATAGATTCCGGAATAAACGTTTTGGCATCTCCTGATAAATGAAATAAAAGACTAAAAAAATGAAAGAATTTACGGCGTCTGGTTCTGGAATTGTCAGTAGTATTAAAAATGTACAGAATGTCCTTGGCCCCAATTTAAAACCAGCTATAATCAATATTTTAATATTAAAGTAAAAGAGTTTTCTTGTAGTGACAAACCACAGAGGATTATCTCAAAAATCCGCAGCTCATTCAGCTCAGCTCGTTTTTTTTTTTTTTTTTTTATTGTCTCTGGGGAGTTTCACTGTCCAGGTGCTTGTTCTTGGCAGTTTAATTATCAGTGAGTTTTAGCTTTATGAGATCAGACAGGTCACAACGTAACTAAACGCCTTGATTCACAACGAGGGAAGGAGCTCTTACCGCTAACGAGCGGCAGCATGTTTGGACAGATACCATCACTGAAACAAACTACTGTCATCACAGTCTCTAAGAAAGAGTTCAGCAACAAGCCGCTTCCGCGCATTCCTCCCTCTCTGGCTCCTTGAATTTATCCCTTGCAGACTATAAATTCTCCACCTTGGAATATTTCCCATTTTTCATCAGCATTACAGAATCGTTACTGATATTATTTGGCTTTTGACAGTGAGCGATAGAACAAGACTCAGTCATGTTCAAGTGAAAACATGCAGTATTTCTGCAAACTAACATAAATTATTAAAAATATAAATAAGCGATTGCATAAGTATTTACGCCCCCCTGCATGTCAGTATTTAGAAGATGCACCTTTGACAGCAGTTGCAGGATTGAGACTGTCTCTGTCTCTATGAGCAACGATGCAACTTTTCGACATTCTTCTTTGCAAAAGTGCTCAACCTGTGTCAGGCTGTGAACAGCCCTTCAGTCCAGCCACACACCCTCACACACCCTCACACACCCTCACACACCCTCACACACCCTCACACACCCTCACGTGGTTTGAATGGGCCCTGACTTGGCCTCTCCAGAGCATTCGTGTTGTTTTCAAACCATTTTAGTCCAGCGTGAACTGTCTGTTTTCTATTTTTTATGGATGGATGTAACTGTACTGTGAAAGAGAAGCTGAGTGAAGCTTTCGCAGATTGTGCTTTTTTCTTTGTGGCCCTCTGGTTTTCATGATCTTCTTAATCATGTGAATTTGGCTACAAAACCCTTAATGTAGGTAAATCGCATTAGGTTAATTCTATTTAAAATTAATTTGGATTATACCTTCTTTCACGTTAACTTAAGAGTATTTTTTTGTTTATCAAAGTTCAGTTTAAATGAGTTTTTATAAAACAGAATATTGAATTGAATTGAGTATTGAATTTACTTTTGCTAGGCGCAGACAGGATCGCTCCAAAGTATTGACCATGTTGTTTTGTTTGGTATTAAACACAGACAGACTTCGTTTCAGATTATTCGACATTAAGCCCTTGATTAGTCTCCTAGCATCACTTGGCGTATTAAATTGTGCACCTAAAGCTGAAAGCAATCTACTCTGCGGTACAGTGGTATATTACTGTCAGCGAGCGGTTCTTCATGGTTGGGACGCGTAAATGGTTTATTGCAAATGAGGGTAGGAGCTTTTTCCTTCCAGCCTACTTCTGCAACCTCAAACCACGGCCGTCTCTCAAAGCGTTTGGTTGGCTGGTCCTCCGATATCGTTGACCTCAAGAGTCGTGGCCTCCTGACTGGTTAATAAGTTGCGGTAATGTGGTAATTAGAACGTCCGGCAGAACGCGTCGGTGTGATGCTCCCGGCCTGTTTTTAACCTCGATTACCTCAGCGAACAGGGAAGAAAAGCTTTGGTGTTGTAAGGGAGAAAAAAACCAACCGCCACGCGTGACAAAGACTATTGTATAGGTGATCAGTCAAATAGTGTGTGTTCGACATGGTGGTATTAATTTTTCCCTGTTTTCATTCTCCCTTTTCATCTCCTTCATTCTGACCTTTTTTTCCCCTCCCGGTTCTTAATAATAGGAGGTTTCTACCTTTCTCCCTCTTTCTTCCTAATTCCTCCTCTGCAGTCTCGGAGATGTCAGTGTATTTGCCTTTTCCTTTCAGTCACCCTTTCGCTTTCCTCTAACTCCCTTCTTCACCGCTTTCCTCCCCAGTCCAGCTGTAATGAGTAAAGGTCAGTGTGTCTGCTCTCTCCTGTTGTGCTGTCAGCGTTCATGTCTGTTACCCAGGTACTTATTAATTCTGGCCTTTAGCTGCTGCCTTAACGAGCAGGAAGCATGGCACCGCAACAGCTGGAAGGAAGGAGCCCAGGAAACGCGATGACCTCACAGACAGACACTTCAACCTGACAAACAACACATCCTTTTATTCTCACTTAATGGGATTAATAGAGAGAGACAAATCTGATCATGTCGAATTTGGAATGTTTAACTTCATTGTAATATTGTTACGCTATAAGTTTGAAACTAAATTAAACTCATTTTGTTGTAATACAGATGATTCCAGAGTGCATCTCAATCTAAAAGTTTAAAATAAAATGAAATCTAACAGAAAACAAAGCAACCTTAGCAAACACAACGTGACAGTTTTTAATGGGAATTATATTTATGAAAGAAACAAATCTAATAAAAATACCAACTAGGCCAGTGGCAAAAACTAATTGCTGCCTTAGTTACTACATCAAAAAAAATCTAACTGGGGCGGCTGTATCTCAGCAGTAGGACAGTGGACTCCTCATCCTGTCCTCCTCCCGGTTCCAAGTTTTCCCTAGTTTTTGCTGCTCACTTAAAAGTCGCTTTGGATACAAGTGTCTTGTGATTGTGATCTAGCTGTAATCCATCCATCTGGGTCAGGGGTCACAAAGCTTTTTCTATTGTTCTGAGACACAGACATGGAGAGGAAATGTCTTTGTGGCAGAGCAGCGAGAAAAGAACCTCTAATAACCCAAAACCTGCGTCTTAATTCTGCCACAACACATCTGGATGAGCCTCAGTCTTTTTGCGAGAAGAGAGTATGGACTGATGAGTCCATAAAGTGGGAGATAAAGGTCGGTCACCAAACACAGGCTTCGGTCATCATACCGCTGCCATAACTGAGGGAAACATGAATTTTACCCACTACCAGAAAATCAAGGAAGCCAAATGGCCAAATTCAGGCAGTGATTACCTTTTCACGTTAGTGGTTTAGTTTTAAATTTTTTATGTTTTTGCTCGGGTACTTTTGTTTTATTCATAGTTTGAAAAAGATACTTTCTCTCAGTGCTCTATAAAAGACAGAGTGGCGTGATAGAAGCACAATGTGGTAAAAATTGTCTCCTTTAAGTGAAGTCCTAAAATCTCACTCTGCAATAGCATATTTCATAAGTATATCTCTTAACATTAATCTTTAAATACATTATAGGCAGCCTAAACATGATGTTACATTACTGGTATTAACCCCAGAAATGCTCCGTTAGTTTTGGGGTTTGTCTTTTTCGCCGTATCACTGGGAGTTTGACGGACGGTTGACATCGGTTTGTGTTGAGTGGACAGGCCGAGTCTGGGAGACGAGAGGACACACAGGGAAGGTGGTAGCATCCGTCAGCACAGGATCCGTGTTCCTGTTTAACTTGTGTGTGTTCTCGGCTGACTGATGCTACCTCCTTCTTTGTTTTTTAGACTTAGAGATTTGGTAGCTGCTGTCACTGAGAGTCCGCTCAAAACATGTGACAGCTCAGCGTGTAAATGAATCTCCTGTTGGTGTTGCAAGTAATTAGTAAAATAATGTCCTGTAAATGAGTTTAATGCGTAATAAAGAGTTGATGTTTGGACTGTAGGATCTAGAAGTCGGATTGTCAGGCTGTTAGGGAGCATCTACACATTTATTTCAGTCGACTCTAAACACAGGCTGCAAAAATGCTTCTCGACCCAACGTGCATTTTGTGCTTCAAGCCTATTTTCTTCCATTTTACTTGCATGACTACAGAGATTGTGTAAGTGGTGCCTCGAAACAGGTGACTTACAAACAGCAACGTGCACGAAAGCCTCCTGTGTCGACACGGACGGATGGCTGATGCTGCAGCTGCTGCTTCAGCTGTGCATAACCTGTCACACGCAGGGTCAACGCCAGGGTAACAGTAGATTGTTTTTTGAAGACATGTTACACACACTCTTTATAGTGATCACTGTGAACTGCGTCCAGTTTTTTCAAATCTAATAAATTAGCCAATTTTTGCAGCACAAAACAAAATCACGATTAATGACCTTAACAACAAATTATAATGGGCCTTAACTAACAAACTTAAACTGATCCACTAGTTTACGACACATCAATACACTTTGCCCAGCTCTAAGTAGAGATGGGTAATCCGATCTGACTGACTTGGATCTTTAACTCTCGAACAGTAAATTGAACGATAAATGACACACCACAATAAAGTGACTTTATTCATATGAAAGATTCGTTCACATGGAATGAATCGCTCACTGAGAGGACTCGTTACTCCCGAGTCATAAGAAAGATTGGTTCATATTCATCGAATCGTTCACGAACGACACATCACTACTCCCTTAGACCACACTCCAGCATCATCTAAACATTCGTTCAGGTATTAATTTATATAAAAGCCAGTAGATGAACATACTGCAAAACCTACTACGGACTCAAAAATAATTGAAACTCTCTGATCAGTCTGAAGGTTGACGGTCGCGAAAAACACGCATGCGAACATCTCTGCACTGCCGCCGATGCAGTACAACAAATCTAGATCACACAAGGATTCAACAGCACGTCTTCACATTACGATCATTTTATAGAATTTTTATAGAACTTAAATGTTACCCAAAGGTGAAAACGGTATTTAGAATCTTTAAACGCTCACTGTTTTCAGTTGGCCTGTTTTGTCTGACCAACAGACATCAAATATCAAACTGATACTGATACTGACAGACCGGAGAATATTTGTCATTATTCTGGAGAAGACAAAACAATGATTGAATAATAATCAGAGTAGCTGCAGATTCATTTTCTGTTGATTGACAAATCAATCAATTTACAAATTGATGCAGTTTCTGTTTAATTTTAGTAACATTTTGAGGGTCCTGCTATTGTGGACACTCCCGCATTAGAAGTTCTTTTACTGGGACCCACGGGTAGAAGTTCTCCTCTTTAAATTAGCTACAAGTCTGAGATTTCACTGCCGACCAAACTGGCTAATCTCGCCAGCTGTGCTCGTGCTCTGCTGCCATGGCTACAAAACACCTGTCCAGCAGCTCATCATTTAGCCCAATTCAGATCGGGTTCACCGTGGCTTATGTTACAACAATAATCATTTTCTATTTTAGTAGAAAGTGGCTTTATAATAGCTGTGATGAGATGAGAAGACAGGAGTAGAGAGCCCACTTTCTCAATCAATACCAAATGTAGTGCTATTGATTTGTATTGGCCTTATGCCAGCATGACATCACCTTGGCAACACAATCTGAAGAGCTCCTTAGGCTGGTTGTTTGATGGTGTGTGTGTCTGTGTGTGTGTGTGTGTGTGTGTGTGTGTGCGCTCTGTGGGGGAGAAAGCCCTCCATCTGCTGCTCAGGCATCATAGATTTGCTTTGACCTGACTCAGCACTTTTTCTTAAACATGAGCACACACACACACACACACACACACACACACACAGACACACACACCCTTCTCAATATTCAAAGTGTCATTATCTTGGAACAGCCTTTTCCATCACCTCCAATGTTTCTTCATAATCAAGTGCTGCTACAGCTCGGCTTTTTCTGTCTCTTCACACACACAAACACACACACACACACACACACAGACACACACACACGCACGCACAGTCCTTTGAGTGGGGAATGCCAGCAGCATCTAAAGTCAAAATGAAACTGCAGACGGATGAGTTCTGGCATCATTTTTGCTGTTTTATTGCAGTAATAACCCACCGTCTCTCGGCCCTTTTGTCTCGCCTCTTGTTGCACGACACAAACGTCGCAGCCGTCTCGTCTCCTCTGGTCACCACCTCTGGTGATCCCACAGTTCAGCCCTAAAATGATACAAGACACGAGTGCGACGCTGCCCGGCTTCCTTTCTTCTTCAGGAGCCGACTCCTCTGTGGGGTTAATTCAGAGCAGAGACCTTCCTTTGTCCGAATTCCAGCCACTTTTGTTACTTTCGAGGCTTTTTGCTGAGCCATCACTTTTAAATACCATTCCCATTAATTTTTAAAAGGATGCCGTTGCCAAGAGATGAAATTAAAAAGTTGAGTTGAGGACATTAGCTGGACACAAGTAAGATGATTTATAACTTATATTTGTATTTAAAAACACCCCAGAACTTCTCAACTTTTACTTACTCAGAAAGATAAATGACTGGGTGGACAGATGGTGGATGATCAACAGGTCGTTTGCATTTTATATATAGTATATTTTCAACGTTGCTTGGTGTCATTGTAATACTTTTGATGCAAATGTTTTGATGCAGAAGCAAGGCGTGAACTCCAGCAGGGATTTTAAATCGAGAACTAGCATTTTTTTCTTTTGTACATAAGGTCTGCATAGTTACCAGTCATACATTTGAATTTGAAATGTTAAAATACATTGAACTCCTGCTTTTCAAGTAAAAAAAAATATATATGTGCAGTCGAATTATATATTCATGCGGCATATTTGTCTTCAAGAGTTTGTCTTCTCTGTGCCAGACATTCCACGGTGCCGATGGGACCAAATATGACTAAAATATGAATTCGGTGTGAGTTAATTTCACACATCCCTAGGTGTCCTCTCCAGCTGCTGCAACAGCTGTCGCCAGGACAGAGAGAGGGAACATGTTGCCCCAAAGAAGATGGGAGGGACGGACGTCGGCGCTGAAAATGAACGCTCGCAAAACAAATGTTTCAGCTCAGTGATTTGGGGCATATCAGTGAAGAAATAGTGAGTGAACAGGCTATTTCACGGTGTAAACCACTCATTCGCTCGTAATGGTGTCACCTTTATGGTCCCATTTAAAAAAAAACACACACAGCAGATCCATTAAATGGCAGGACACATCCTGACACTTTGTTGCGCGGTACCGTCATCAAATTGCTCTGCACCGTCTAATCCATTTCTTCCAAGCGTTTGTGACTCAAGCGCTTTATCCCACTTAATGTCTTTGATTATGAGGATTTATTATTTATCGCCATGAAACCAGTGGAAGTGTCTGACACATTTTAAATTTGTGAGAGTGTAAGCCGCTCTAAAGAGCTCTTCAGATTGTGCGTGTGACTTTAAATCAAAGCCAAAATGGGGATGGACTATATTTACACTGTGTTTTTTTGCAGCATCTCAGCTTAAATGCAGGGTTTCATCTAAACCTGCTGACTGCCTCAATCTGCGGCCACCTCCCTCCCAGTGCTTTAGGCCTCCTGTGTCAACGTTCCTGCATCTGCAAATCCATTAGCACTAATCTGTGAACGTTACTTAAATAGAAGCAGTTTGCATTCATGTTCAATCGGTTTTGAAAGCGTAGCAATGAGCATCTACTGCCGACATAACGTTTAATTTCTAGTAGATTCAAACGTAAGGAATCACTTTTCATGTCTCATTTTCTTCTCGCTCTCTTCCTGTTCTCTCTCTCTCTCTCGCTCACGCACACACACATCATCTAATGACATGAAAAGTGCTGCTGATTTTTAAAACTCACTTTCGTCTGTGGTCTCTCTGCAGGAGCCGGTGGCTGGTCTCCTCTTGTCTCAGACAGGTACCAGTGGTTGGAGGTGGATCTGGGGAGAAGAACCCGAATTACAGCTGTTGCCACTCAGGGTCGCTACGGGAGCTCTGACTGGCTGACTGGCTACCTGTTGATGTTCAGTGACACGGGACACAACTGGAGACAACACCGGCAGGAAGACAGCCTCGGGGTAGCTATCATTCAACGAGCATGAATCAAAACGGAACAAATTACCGAAGGAGGTTATTGTAATGCGGGTGTTTACTTCACAACGCTGATATGTGGGTGCGAAGCTACATCCAACCGGCGCACTGGGAGGCAGCGTCAGGTGTTTACGGGGTGTCTGCAGCCGTCTCCGACTTGTGTGCCACTAGTGCAAAATGTGGCGCGTGTAGTTCTCACCAATAATTGCAGAAACAGCAGGTCCTACATCGCTCAGATTACAGGCCTGGCATTTAGTTTGTTCTGCATATGTGGGAAGTATCAAATGCAATATCACGTAAAAAAATCTAAATTGAAATTCTTCAAAATATGCAAAAAAATGCAGCTCTTTTTACTCAAAACTACACATTTCCTACAAATATGCCAGACAGATTAGGATTCATTTTACCCTGTGGGAACTGAGGCATCTGTGTAATTAATTTTGCAGTTTGGAGCCAGTATTAGGCAAAACATTTCAGGAGACAGTAGGCATACAGATAAAAACACATGGGATGAAAATAAATACAGTTTTTGCATCATTGTTGTGTAGCCGTGCAGCTGTTACCTCTCAGCTGTCAGGGTGTTCTCGAGTGTCATCCCGAGGGGAAATTTCTAAATCATCACGATGATGTAACAGTACGCGGCATGCACTAAAGCACTGTCCATAAAGGGACATGTCTCAGGCTTTTTAGGACTATTCGCCTCACTCAATTGCACAATATACAGTGTATTATGATAGTATTATAATTTTGATTATTTTTTATTTTGATATATTATTACTTTGTATTAATTTTATTATGTGTACTGCTGCAGTTTATCTATCTACAGTATGGAACTGACATTGAAACAAATACAGAAAAAATTTGTGCAATGCTATGAAAATGCTAACGAGGTTAACGGCAACTGGTCACTACCGCGATTCGATATGAAAATACATCCAAGTGGAACGAGACAAGGGCCAGATTTACTAGTCTGAGAAATCTTTGTATACAAGGGACGGGTTTGGGAAGAACTCTGAAACCCAGTGTCGTTGAACGCAGATGCAAGAACCAACCACTGATGGTGCTGAAAAAATGGGGAGAAAACTAAACATTGGTTTCAAAAATGAAGTAATTGGCCTCTGAGGTTCCCAAAGACTTAATGTGGATCAACACAGTGGTAAATAGACCCTGTCTGAACTGTTTTGGGTTCTCTAGCTGGTATCAAGTTTAAAATGAGCAAATATATATATTTTTTAAATTTCAGCATGTGACGTGTTGTCTTTGTATAAGTTATGATCAAAAGCAGGTTTCAAGTTGCTAATTTTTAATTACATTTTATAAATTGTCCCAGCGTTTCTGAAAACTTGCTGAAAGTTTGTGTCCTGCATTCGAAAGCACGTGTAATATCCCAAATTGTACGGCTCAGCTTTTGTGGCTGCACCTCTACGTGAACACAGCTTCGAGTGAAGTTGAAATACGTTCGGCCTCGCTGTCGTAGATATAATTTACATTATCTTGTGGGACTGGAACCGCCTGCGGCGCGAGTCTGCTCACCACGAGCCTTTCACTCCTTATTAATAATGGATAGAACAATGAGAGGAACGTGGGCAGGGCTCTGTTGACGGCATGGAGCTGCTGTCACGCAGTTTAACCTATGCCGACGGGAGGCTGGTGCTGCTGTTACGACGACTGTCTGCCAACCAAAACAATAAAAGGAAGTCACGGCTTTGATTCCTGCTGCAGAGTGTCCATCACCAGTCCCCATTCAAGTCAGGCTCTGTCAAAGTGAGACGGTGTCGGTAGGAGCGTCACATGCAGATGAGGAGAATTCGGCTGGCTCGACACGTGGAGACTTGAATATTTCGTGGTGCAGCTGCTGTGTGAAGTTTCCCCGGCGTTTGGGTTGGGGAGTTTGGCACAGCTGATTCTCCGTCATCTCCACTTTAGTTGCCTCACGTCTGCGTGTGCGTTTCCTCCTCGCTCTCATTTCACATGAGCTCGTTCCACCGTGTGACTGACCACCACTGAGCAAACTACTGTACGTCAGAACGACAGGAAGCCACCCAGGGCTCGGCTGATTGGACGACATTAGACGTGATTCAGAGGCGGCCGCGCGCCCTCTCCCCTCTTTTATGGGAGACAGTGCAGCCTTCTTGTTCCAGCAGCAGCTGCGAGAAGCAGCTATTGATCCACGTGTGACAGGATACAGTAAAACATACAAACTGTGCGAAGCCCGGGGTCATCGCTAAGAGGAGAGAACAGAGGACGACTTGTGCAGCTTAAAAACGTGTCGATTTGACACTCGGCACGAAAGGTTCTAAACCCCGATCAGCTTTCACGGGGCTTTTAAAGCTCCGTATATTAGTCAGGCCAGCTTAGTTCGTCTGTTAAGCGGGAGAAGATTTGACTGCAAAGTCAGCTGCGTCAGGCCGAGCTCTCGCCGACTTCTTCGCCGAGACTCCCTTTGTTCTCCCTTAGCTCTGCATTGGTGGAAAGCAACAGAGTACGTGAACTTAAGTGACGTGTTTAAGTACAATTTTAAGGCGCTTTGCTTCCCCTAAGGGCTTTCTTTCCAGTTCACACTTACACACTCTGAGACATTTTATGTGTTTGATAAAGTTACCAGGCACTTTTCAGCAGAGGTGCTAAGTAACTAGGTACATTTACTCAAGTACTCGTAGTTTTAAGGCGGCCGAGTTGTGTTTTACTGTAGTATTTACATTTTATGGGTTACCTTTACCCTACAAAATTATTTAGACAAGAGATTAAGTTTGTTTCACACACACCCGATGCTGCCATGTGGAGCAGGTACTGTACCTACTGGCCCCAGCGATGGTGCTGATAACAAAATGTTACGGTGCGTATAACAATAGATAATAGGCGTTGAGTGGCGTGATAACAGACAAAAGTGAATTATTTTGTTCTACAGACACAGAGATTTGTCCTAAGTTTTCAAAAATAATTATCAGAACATTTTCTTTGTCATGATTTTCAGCTTTGACATTTTGGCAGTGTTGAATTCTTCACTACATTCGTACATTTTTGTTAATAATAGTAAAACTTATTAGTGTTCAAATTGCTTTTATGTTGGTGAAGTATATTAAAGAGCGTGTACTACAACTTAAGTAAAGAATTGGAAATGGTACTTAAATAAGAAAAAATCATTATTCAATTTTGTTACACTTTTTTCACCTTGAGTTTGTGTGTTTTTCCCACCTCTGCTCATGAAATAAATATTTTACATATAAAACACATGACGTCATACAGTGAACAGTTACAGATCTATTCAAAGCCTTTTGCCATCAAACTTTGATGAACTTGACTGGATAATTTGCTTTTCTTCTACTTTAGATTTCTACTAATATCACAGTTATTACTCTACTTTTTTTTGCGATTGCTACTGAGCAGACTTTACCTCAACCTCAAACTTCTACAATAAAAGTGAACTCACTCAAAAATGGAGAAGTAATTGTCCAATTCAGAAGGTTCATTTTGCTGTATTGTCACATATTTTATGCAAAAGTCTTAGTGTACTGGGTTGTTAAGTTTTTTGTGCTGTGGTAATCCTAATCTGAATTCTTCCTCCACCCCTGCTGGCTTCAGAAGTTTGTGAATTGTTAGCAGTTCCAACAATCAATCATTTCTCCTTTAGACTTCACCGGTTTAATTTATAGGCGTCAGTGGCCCATAGAGGTAAATCCATCCGCTATTAAAGCCAAAATGAATCGCAAGAAGGAAAGAAAAATGTGAAGGTGTGTGCGCTTTTTTTTATTTGAATCGTTCGTACGCCGTTAATCATTTCATGAATGCTCATATTCACTGGGAACATTTTATAGGTATTGTGACCCTGAGTTTGGGAACCACTGGACTAGATCTGTGTGTAAAACTGTACCAGTGAAATGTAGCTTAATCCATGATCAGTTTTAAGAAAATAATAAATTTATCAACAAAAAATTACAATAAGATCCGACGGCAGACTTAATATATAGACAGCTTTTAGTGTGCAGTAACGAATACCCCGACAATTATAACTCAGAATAATTAATAACAGGATGCTGTCTATTATCATTTTTGATTACACTGTATTAATTTGAAGGCAGGTTGTAGAGGACACGTTGAGCCTCAAGGTTCATTGCGGACAATGGAAACGGTTTAATTCCAAACTCCGGGTCCCCTCACTCTCTGCTCTGAACTTTTGCTCTTTTCTCACGCCCTCCTCATCTCTTCCAGCCGTCCCTCTCTCCCTTCCCCTCGCTCTCTCTCCTTGACTGAAGGCTTGTCAGATGCTGCTCATATTTCAAAAGGTCCTCAGGCGAGTAAATAAGATGCCGCTCTCTTCAGCCTCCTCAGCAGGAAACGGAGCCATTTGTTGAGCGTAACGCTCGGCAGCCCGGCCGGCTCAACCCTTCAAAGCACCGAAGACAGCACTAAGATCACAGTTGTGCAGCGCCGAGGAAACCAATTTCCCTCTCGCAGCCACGTCGCCGCACTCACGCTCACGTGCACAAGCAATGTCACATACGCTCAAGTGGGAAGGGCAGGCGCACGTGCGCGAAACAGCAAATGCAGCTGGTTTTATTTTTTCCGCCTTACAGATGTTAATACACCGGCGCTATTTGCCTGTCAGCTGAAGAATCCCCCCCCGGATTCCCACAGGCAGCTGATTGAGAAAATAGAAGCCATTAGTCTTTCACGAGACGCTTGGCACCCAGAGAGAACAGGCCCCAGAGCTATTGATCAGTGGACAGAGTGAGGAGGAGAGCGAGTGAGAGGCATTATCAGGCGTTAGGATCAATGGCCTCTCTGAGCTAAAAGTTTGAAAATGCTGAAAACCGTCTGTGGATCAGGACGAGTAGGGAGAGTTTTTCTGCACTGGTTGTGCATTTAAAGAACTAGTTCTACTCTTACTTTTAAAGACTCCAGGATGAATGCAAATAGGACACAAAATAGGACACACGCCCTCATTAAACAGCGAGCACAAACGCTTTGCCATCAGACCGTCACTGCTGCAGAATCTGTTGGATGTTTGGGCGATTGAAGATCAATCTAACGGGTAGTTCTGCTGTTTCAGGCTTTTCCAGGTAACAGCAATGCCGACTCGGTGGTCCAGTACAAACTGGAGCAGCCCGTGATAGCTCGCTACCTTCGCCTGATCCCTCTGGACTGGAACCCGACTGGGAGGATCGGACTTAGACTGGAAATCTACGGATGTCGATACAGTGAGTCCATTAATCCTTTAAAAACAGGAAGATACAGAAGGAGCCTTGGACTCGAGCTCTGTATTGTGGCATGTTTGAGGATCCAGTGACTCGGCCGACTCGAGGTCTTCGAAGTTAGACATCTAAACACTTTTGATTTGCCGTTTGCTCAAAAACATATATTGACTCTTGTATTCAGTAACTGGTTTCAGAGAGACAAGTTTTGTTAAATAAAATCCTTGTTTCAGACAATTTTAGGAACCGCGCTTTGAACTTTGCAAAATGCCACATGTACCACTTTCAAAAGCAGCGTCAACGTTACACATATATATAAAATGCATATTTTCTTTGTCACATTTGCTGAACAGACAAAAACTATATTACACAGCAAACACCCAAACTCCTTTAAAGTGAAGCTGTGTTGAGAAACACATTTTTCATCATAGAGACTCACGTGAATTCTGCTCTCACAACAATAACGTGTATTTAATCGTGGGGTAATATTTCGACATGGGGTCCAGTAAGAATAGAAATTATACAAGCTTCCATAACAACTGCTCTAGCAATGAAAATAAAGCAATGGAAGCATGAGGCCATGAGAAGAAATGTGGTGTAAATGAAACCAAAATGCTCATGTTGCTCTTTAGTATGAAGTTATAGTTTTGTTTTTCTTCTTTTGCAATGTTCAGGCCTCTCAACCCCCTGATACTGGTCACTACAAACTAACTTTCACGTTTAACATTATTAAAACTCAGAAACCTTTATTATTAATATGTGCATAAATGTGGCACTGACAAAAATGGTGAAATATATTTTTTGTTTCATTTTAAGCTTTTAATGGACGTACGTTATACCAATTGATAAATATAGTGTTTACTTCCTGTTTCTAAAGAGCTTTGGTTGCTATAATGAGGGTTTCCGTCCCGCCGGGTGTTGTTCTGCAGCTTCTGACGTGGCCAACTTCGACGGCAGCAGCAGCGTGATCTACAGACTGAGCGTGAGGCCGATCCGGTCGGCGATGGAGATCATTTCTCTGAAGTTTAAGACCTTGAAGAATTCGGGGACGTTGCTCCACGCAGAGAGACAGAGAGATCACAGTCTCACTCTGGTGCTGGAGAAGGGACGACTGCTGCTCTACCACCAGCAAGGTACAACATTCCGTTAGGACGGATGACTGTGAGAAGTGTGCAAATATTTGAAGAAATGAAATACAGAAATCCAATACAGCAACTCCTGCAGCCAGTGTAGTGTGTCCACGAAAGAATAAATGTAGACAGAAAGAATAATATACTGGGAAATATATCGAATATGCAGTAAGAGACGGTCTTAAAAAGACATAATGAAAAGCCATGTATGATTCTCCCATCAGCAAGTGAATAATTGGTGAATTTATTAAATAATTTGCAGTTTGCGCTGACAAAGTCAATGTAGACGACAACTTGTGGACTTGTTGGATGTTGGATATTTTCATCTGTGTCGGGTGTAAAACGTTCTTTCTGGCGTCTGCGCTGGCCAACTCTGCATCTCCGTTCACTTTTATTCACTCTTCTTTCGTTGTTCATTGCTCCGAGTAAATGTCAACTTAACGCCTAAACTGCACAGTGTAATTATGCACTCGCTCAGACTCCAGAGGCTTCTCCATCCTATCTCTGTATGGGGAATTTAATATCCTGCACATTTTTTGTCCGCGCGGTAAACGTAAGGGAGCTTCAAGTCGGTCTCCGTCCATCTGCTGCTTTGTTTGCGTGTTTGTCAGATGTGATTTCTAAGATGCCACAGATCTAATTTTGTGGAAATCTGAAGGAATTATGCCTATTTCTTCTTTTGCTGATGAGCTCACTACAGGGTTTATTTGTTTATCCATATGTCTCAAGCAATATTTCAGAAATAAATTAGCCAGGTCTGGTGCATTGCACCATTGCAGGTCCGTTACAGGAAGCGTCTATGTTGGCGGCTGAAGACGAGTTGTTGATCAGCCCTTTTTCTCTCACTTTCACACAATCGATTGGACATCGCTCATATTTTCTTCCATTTAATCTATGATGGATGCTGGAAACATCTGTTAAGGATGAACTGCAGAGTATAACATGATCCATGGCCCCTGGTTATGGGAATGGTGTGTGTGTTGGTGTAAAGGTTAAACCGGAGGCTGTCGGACTGCCAGGCCATCTTTTTTATCACCATATGGCAAACCTCTCATCAACCAAGCCATCTGGCTGCACAAGTACTAACGGTTTGCTCACCAACCATTACTTTCTTTCATTAGGATTTGAGCATGTTCTGTAACTTAAAACATCCGTGGAATCATCCTGTATTCAACAAATTTCTCAGGGAAAGCGACTTTTCTTGCTGACAATTATATCTCATGCATTATGTTACATGCGGATTTGTGGATATTTAATCATATCATCTTAATTCGTTCATTTTAATTTACACGCAGAGTACCATCCGCTAGCTGGCTAATTAGACGGCTGATTCCATCTCTGGAGCACAGGTGGGATTTACGTCAGACAGAAATGCAAATCACTTTTGCTGTGTGTGTGTGTGTGTGTGTGTGGCATAAAATGTAACGGTTATGTAGGTAACAGGAAGTCAGAAAGTGTTTGCTCCGAGGCGACGAGCAAAAACCCCAAAGTCTTGGCTCTAAGCAGAATTAATGACTCAAGCTGCGGCCTTTAAACCAGCTCCAGTGCACACGAGGGGGTGATGGTATCTGTATATAATGTCGGGTTTGCACAACACACCTCAGAGAATAACGGAAGTTATTCAAAAAACTGAAACGACTGTACCTCACAGTTTTATTGTAATTTGAACTGAAGGTTGTCCAAACTTGGATAAATTACCTTGAAAATAACATCAATGCAATGATAACGAAATAATAACTGACTAACTCATAACTGAGTCTGTCATTTCCAGTTGAAGCTGATTGAGTGAATAATTTCCAAACCACGTCATTTCACAGTTTTAAGTTGAGTCTTAAATGTGGACTCATGTGGAATGAAAAGAAAAAATCCATGAAATGAACAGGATTTGCAATCACTGACTAAAGAGTGTGGTGTGTATTGACCAGGTGTGTGCTTTGTTTCAGTCTGTACTATAATTGTGTACACTGGCAAGAACAGGAAATCCATGTTTTGCAGACGTTTCTATTATTCGAAGCAGGGGAGCATTGCTTTTAAGCGTTTACGTCAGTGATTCCCGCCGTGCGATTCACCTGTCGACATTCGACACGTCATCTGAACAGGTGTTAATCTGCACAGGTTCACATGTAAAGCGAGCAGAGCTTGCAGAGATGTCGATTCAGTTCTATCAGTATAACAGCAGCATTTTAGGATTTAAGTGAGGCAGCATTTTAATGAGGTTAGGTGAAATTCCCAGTGGGAGTTTCCGCGGAAACAAGCTCACGCATCCGTGATGGAGTGAGACGACAACATTCAACATGTGAAATTGTAGAAGTGCATGAGCATCATTGTAGCGCTGACCTACTGTAAGTTCGTCACTGCTTCGGTGGCAGGGACGGATAAGCTGTCACACATATTTTGGCCTGTTATTTTAGTGACATGATTTTGGCACTTTTGTTTCTCACAGTCTGACTGTATCTGCACTCCGGATTTCCCCTTAGTGCTCTGATTTGGGGATGCAGGTTACAAAAGCCCTTAACTTTACAAACTTGTAAACAAAATTTGTCTTAAATTAGTCACCACATGTTTAATGGTGAACTCACATTTTCTGATGGAGCTGTCGCGGATCCAGTTATAGGACAATTGATATTGAAAATTGTCATGGTTGATCTCGTTTAGCTTCAACAGTGACACTATAGAATATAAAGATGTTTGGATAATAAAAGTCTCCCAGGGAAATGATTTTGGTGCACTCCAGTATTTTCTGCATTCAGTCCCAGTTTATAATCCCTCACTGTTTCTTCTTTCCATCCTCCCCGATTGTCTTGTCAGAGCATCTCTCAACCTGGGGAGAAGCGGGAGAGCATTAATTCCCCGGTGGTATTGTCTAGTGCCCGTCAGCCGCGGAGAGGTGTCATCTGCAAAAGTCATCAGTCTGACATCGACTCCTTGAGTGGCGCCTGTCACAAATCCCCGCTAGACCTGACCTGATAGTCAACAAAGTATTCAAAGAAAGTGGAAATAAACACCGTTCGCTGCTGGAACGGAGCAGAGATTAGACTGAGCTATGATAGTCCAGTGATACAGCCAACAGTGAAAAAATGAAAAATAATAAAAAAAAAACCCTCCCCTGCCTCAATCACGCTGCCTGTCACTGTGTGCCTCTTTCTCTGCCTCCCTTTGTTTCCCTGCCTGGCTGCTCCCCGACTGCTTCTATTTTCCTCGCTCTCCGTTGTTATTTATCACAGCCTTTTCTCATATGTCGCCCCAATTCTGCCCCTGCTATATTTTTTTTTCCACAGGTGATTATTTACCTTTTTCAATTGCGCGCTGTCTTTCTCCTCTCCTCTCTTCCTCTCTTTTTCGCACAGCCCTCATTCCCTCTTACTCTCCCAGGAGCTCGCAGTCTGCAGACAATGTAATTTAGATCAATAGCTCGAAGCATCCACCCTGAGCCACAGCGTGCTCCTCCACAGTCAGCTGCTGGTGCGACGAGAGGAGAGGCGTGCAAAGATAAAACCTGAAGATTTAGATGTATTATCTCCACGGCGGCGCGTGAGAGAGTGCGAGAGGTTCTCCGAGGCTCTTCACACTTATCGTTCCCATTTGGCAAACCGACCCCATTGGTCCCGGGCCTCTCTTTAACGCTGATGCATGCCGCATCAATGCTAAAACAAGCTGGCTGAGACACACCGCGCTCCCCGAAGATGGTTAAGGATGGCTAGCGCAGATTATCGGGAATACGTAGAGCTTATAAACACACTATCATGAAGAGCTCGGCCAGAGTAGATGTCATTTCGCTAGTGAGGGACGTCCATTATCATAAATTTATGGCTGAATGAGAACACAAACACAGACAAAACCAATATGCGGCAAGTAGGACGACAGACCAGCAAAACAAACAAATACAATCAGTCAGACCGTCTGCGTCTGTCCAAGCAGTTGGATTAAATGGACTGGCTCATTAGGATTTATGTCTTCTATCCAAAACCATCTCATTCCCTCCCTGATTTACATTTATCAAAATGTCAGTTTTGTAGAATGTAGCCCGCAGCTTAATAATTCAGTTTAATTCTAAATTGTCACCGTGTAGCTGCAGCGAGGGCCCCACTGCGTCCTGGGCGAACAGTCTGAAGTACCGCTAACTAAATCAGGACGGTATCAGAGAGACGCGCAAAGCAAGCTGCACGTTCAATCTGCTCTCTGTGTTCTTAATAATCCGGATGTGCCGTCCCCGCTTTCCGATTGTCGGCAATGTTTTGGCACCGAAAACACAGAGCATTCCAGATTTTACAGCGACAAAACATCAGCTCGATCACAAAGAGTTTCGCTAATCGCACAGAGCAACAAAGCGCCACAATGAGCGGCTCCCCGAGGCGTCTGCAGAGTGCCGCTGAAAGGAGATGAATGTCTCTGGACAAAGCGTGCCAGTTGGCAGAGAAAACGGAAGACTGTGAATTGTGGTGATTACTGTTGCATTTGCTTACTCCATTCCACTTAGTCTGCAGTGATTTACCGCGAGCCTGTAGGACGTTCTGTTGTATACAGCCTCATAATAGATTCAGTCAGCAGCCTTTTTTTAAGAGGAGTCTGAAACTGTAAAGACAGCCATGGGACTCTCGCTATACTGCGCCGCCCTGATATATAATGTTTACTGATGATTACTTATGTATAGCAGCACTGCAGCTTGTTTCTGCAAATAAAATGAGTGTAAGCTCCACTTGTACTTGAGCCACGCAGTCTAAAGGTGAAGTAAAGGATGTCTGGGAATCAGTCAGCACGCCACTTTGGTCCAGTAAAGGAAAATATCCAAGAGATTCGAAATGGACTGTTGCAAATTTCCGTTGACTTCCCTTAATTTTCATGCCGTGAGGGTCACTTGTTTGTTTCTCAGTAAGATGTCGGGGCAGAGATCGGACACGCGCTTGTGTCACCCTCAAGATGAACTGGATTAACTTTACATGTGGCACCGCCCGGGTCAACTTTAATCGTCAGTTTACAGCTAAATGTGCGTAAACGTGAATAAGAAGCCTTATGAGCGTTGCATACTTTGGATTTGCGTAAAGGCGATTTCGAACAACATATATTGAAAAACTTCTCCAATTGGAGCTGTGTGTCTGGCTGATGTATTTCTAATTGATTTTTGGAAAACACTGGAGCTCTATGTCACGGACAAAGAAGGTAACCCTGGCTGGAGACGGATTCCTCGTGAATAGAGAGAATTTATTGTTGGCTTTAGTGTCTGTCAGGTGGCTGTTGTAAATCTGATTGAAGGGGGACCAGTCGCTCTTTAAACTGCCCTAACATAAGGAAAAGCTGCTTTAACTGGAACATTCTAGAAGCCAAAGGTGGTGAGATCAGTTTTCCTTCAGCAGAATGTGAGCCACTTTACAGCAGTGACGCCACCAATGATTTTTAACACTTTTTTACACACATCAATGTTTCACAGATGTGTGCATATGTTCACAGCGCCAGTGCAGTACAAGCACCTTCGTACATGCAGCGAAATCCTCAGCGAGGCTCAAGGTGAAAGCCACTAACGTAGTAGCGGCTGCAGCAGTCGCCACTGTTGAGCGGCTGCACTAAACGGATTGTTGTCCTAAAAATCAAAGGAGGGTTTGGATGGATTTTCGGGTGCTGGTGGGAGTGTAGACGAGTGTATAGGGTCATCGTGTGGGCGTCTGCTCAATACCTACTACAATACTTCATTTGGCCAAATATTTGTAAAACCAACCTATTGTAATAAAGTGTAATATATTGACATATACAGTATGTCATTATATTTTTGATTGTTGACAATCAGATTTTGATTGTCTAAATCGATTATGTTTTGTATTATGTACTTTACTCCCATTATGTGTTTGATATGGTAACAAATAATTTGGACAAAACCATCCATGTGCAGCTTCCCATGGAGATCAACAAAATATTCAAAATGAAATTAATAGTTAAATAGAAGAGGGTCTTAAAGAGACCTACAGTAAGACTACACTGACCTCCTGTCTTAAATATGTCTGTGCCATTTCCCCTCCCCCAGTTTGTTTTACGGCAACGAAAATCAATTCCTACCATGACTGAAGCTGACTGAACATTAGTTTAGAAGAAGTGCGTTGACTTTAGAGCTTCCCCGTATTTCAAATAGTGGCATCATGTGACGACGAAATGCTGAAACAATTATTCAAATCTCCCCCGTGAAAAGACCTGTCATTGTCGTCCTTCATAAACAGACTTAGAGCCCCGTAATGGAATAGGAGACAGAATATGATTAGGTGACATCGCCTCAAGGAGGCTGTCTGGAATCGTGGTCTCCTGGAAAGTGGAAACTAGTGTTCAGCTCCTCAGTCCAAGACAAGAACATTCAATATTAGCACATTCAGTCTGGGTAAATCAAGCAGTTATTGCCGTATTACACAGCTGTGCTCCTTCCAGAATAGGACAATAAAGACAACGGCAAGTTTGGGAGATCTCTGAACGAAGCTCCCACCTCACAGATTTCTCGCAAGCGTGCGGCCGCTGAGGGGAGAAATGAGAGAAATTAAGACTGACAGAGAGTTAGAAAGAGAGAGGCTGTCCCGTGAATAAAGATGAAGTGTTTCTGTAAGCGTTTGCCCTCAGACGTCTCGCATCGCTCTTTCCGTCTCCATTTCTACGTATCTGAGCTGTAAGCTGATGTGTCATCTCATCAAACGACCTAATCATTAAAGGAACATTTAGACAGTTTGGAAATCCTGTTTGCAGGACCTCTTAATTAGCAGAGCTTAGCATAAGGACTGCAACTATGAAATTTACAACATTTATTGATTTAAAAACAGGCAAGGTAAAAATAAATAATAATCCTTTTTTGGATCAAACAAATCATACTATAGTAAAAAGAGTTTCATAGTGTTTTTTTTTTGGGGGACACTGATCTTTCCAGCACTGATCCTGAAACTTAAACCTAGATTATTACAAACATCACCATCAATCAGAGATTCACGTATGTTATGGTGGTTGGTTACGTAGTTCTGATGACCTTAATCATGAATAAGATGCATTTAATCATAAATAAGATTTTCCATTTGCTTTCACTTTAGTTTAAAAATGTACATTAATGTTAAACATTGCAACAATGGGAGGAGTTTTTCATCGACATACAAGCTTTAAAGGATGAGCAACGAGAATCAAAAATCAGAAGTGAAGATAAAAGCGCCTGCCAAATGACTAAATGTAAACGTAAAATGTAAATGTGATTTGGACATTTTAAAATACCGTAGAGTAAGTTCAGTGTCAGTGACGGCCTCCCGTTACCGGTGGAGCCACAAGTTGTGCAGTAATATGTGAACAATTTGTGCCTGTAAACAAGCTCTGATGTGTCCGTCCATCTGTCCGTCCATTGTTCTGCTTAGAGATGTTAACCACATCTAAAACTATAAGAACGCAAAAAGAGACAAAGCCTGCCAAACAAAAAAATGACCTGTTGGTAAATGTGTCTTGAATCGGAAGGAAATGAATTTTAAGTCGCCGGGCCGAAGTTGCTCACGCCCACTTCAAACCTGTGCGAAGAGTGGAAACAAGACAGCAGATGATGTGAAACTGTTAAAGTTTCTGTTCTTCCGGGCGTCCTTTCCCTCGCTGGCTGTCACGCACAGACATAAAGTAAGAGCGGTACTGTATAGATCACTGCCATTTCCCAAAGTGTCGACTGTCTCTAAGTAAATGTCCTTCATAATTAATGAGTGAGCGTGTCTTTCTCCTTCTGTTGTAGCTCCGTCTGTCAGCAGAAACTCTTTTCTCTCCCAACACGCCGGGCGATGCAGAGAAGCTTCCGCCGCTTTGTACCTGCTGCTGTTGGCTCTGTCATTAATTACGTCCTATCGTTTTGCGGCATCATCACTTATTTCGCTCTGTCCTCCTCCCTTCCACTCGTGCAGATACGTGCTCCCTAATGAGACAGCTTGACCTCAGCGACCCGCCCCGTGTGAGACAAAGATGAAAATATTCCACCGAAGCCGCCGTTTTTTTTTTTTTTTTTCACTGACTTTTTCGTTTCTTTTTCACATTCGTTTTACGCTGATTTTCTTGAAGCATGTTTGTCCTCATTAAAAATGCATTATGTGGGAGGACGCACGGGATGCTGACCTTGAATGTGTTTTTGAGGCAAAGACAACACGCAGAGAAAAATCAAAGTTCTTCAGCAGGAAGTGCCCACAGAGGATTTCGACATGAGCCGGAGGCTTTACCGTGCTGCAGTATCAGAAGCACGTTAATGACGATGAAATTGATTGTTTGACACGATCCCGCCTCCTGCGCATCCTCCTTTTTTTTGTTGCAGGTGTGAGTTCATCCTCCGGTGGACAGCTGCTTCTCTCTCTGGGTAGTCTGCTTGACGACCAGCACTGGCACCACGTGAAGCTGGAGCGGCTCAGCAGTCACCTGAACCTCACCGTGGACAAACACACCCAGCAGGTTCACACACCGGCTGAGCTCAGCCACTCAGACATTCACCAGGTGAGAGGACACGCGTTTCATACCTCCATAAGGCGTTCGCTGATTGTGGCGGCATTTTTGTTTAAACGTGTCTTGTCTTTAAATGTGCAGCTGAGTCTGGGAGCCGTGCAGAGCCACGGGCTGCAGAAACCCATCCTGTCCAACAGGAACTTTCATGGCTGCCTGGAGAACCTGTTCTATAACGACCTCAACCTGATAGAGCTCGCTAAGCAGAAAAACCCTCAGGTCACTGTAACGGTGAGTTATTGTTCTCCAGCATCTGTGGAACCTTGTCATTTCCCATTCAGAGTTCATAAGAAGGACAGGTACAGGTTGGAAATATAGAATGTTGGTTTTTTCTGGGAATCACATTAGTGTTGTGGGAAGTCAGCTTCTCATCCCATCAGCCGTTTGTCTCGTGACCAGAAATGCTCAGTTGTAGCCTTTTTTTTTTTTTTGAATACTTTCTTCTTACATGGTTTCATTCTGTTATTTTGTTAGTTGTTCAGTCATTCAACAGCAAAAAAACAAAACCGGTTCAGTGGTGAAACGTAGAAAATGAAACCAAGAAATCAAAGGCAAGTTTGGAGACGCCTTGAGGAGCACAGCTTGTGTTCAGTGAGATTAACATTCATGGACGGAGGGGTTTAGGTGTTTATACATTCAGCGGCTTCACTCAATTTGCTTTGTGATTCTGAATCAATTCTGAATCAATAAGTAACTGTAGCGATGTATTTTCACAGGCTTCGAAAACAATGTGAATTCTGATGTGGCTCGTGGAGGCGGGAGTATTGAGTTTTATTTGACATCAAACTGAAGGGAAAACAAGAGATGAATATTTTATTCTGTTTGTATATGAATCTATGCTGCTGCTTTACAGCACATCACATATTCTATCGTTCCACTACTGTCGCTTTAAGCTACGCGGTCGACAAGGCTCTTGTCCATTCCCTGGTGGACACTCATGAGCCAAAACTTTAGAGCCAGCGAAGGCAGCTTGTATCAACACGGCTCATAGTGCATCACCGGATCATCTGGGCTCATTTTCCGTTTTCCTTATTCACGGGATGAGTTTTTCTAGTTTAGTTCAAGTGTCTAAAGTTTTGTTAATGTCATTGACTTGGGTTTTGTTGCTTTATGAAAACATGCTTTATGAAAAACTTTAGAACAAGTTCACCGCTTTGGTTTACGTCAGACGTTTTGCTCTCTCCTCCTTTCCATGTGATTGTTATGCTAATGGTCACTGTCCACATTATTATTGTCATCATTATTTAAATCGTCTGCATCATCACCCCTCCCCCCCCCCTTTATTTTACGCTGGTCATCATCATCATCATCATCATCATCATCATCTTCATTAGCATCATCATAATCTCCTTCAGTGTCATCACCAATGTCATCACTTACACAGTTTGGAGTTGTAAAAGCCCAAAGCAAAAAAGAAACAAAAAATCCACAGAGGAAGAAAAACATGTATGGAGGAAAAGAAGTAGGACGTAAGGATGAGGACAGACAGAAAACAGGACTTTGCGACGCATATTAATTACCATGGAATTGTTTTTGATTAATTTTATGTTTGCACGACAGTGTACTGGAGTCCTCACTGAATGCGATTCTGCAGTTAATTTATTTTTTATAACGCACTTTGGGAATTTCATTGTTTTAACGAGTCTCATATTGGGATTATGGGATTTGAGACAAACAGGAAAAGTGGCTACAAAGGCTGTGTGACCCTGAAGCTTTTTTTTTTTTGGTCAGCCAATATCAATATGGTAATACAGGTGTCTTTTTTCAGAGAGCTGCTGATGAGACCTCTGTGACATCAAGTCAAACTGAGTCAGCCTCTGCAACTTATGAATATTCATGTTGCATTATCTCTTTTATAATCATTTTTCTCTCGCTGTTCCCTCCTCTCCCGCTCAGGGCAATGTGACCTTTTCATGTGTCGAGCCACTTTCGGCCGCTGTGACGTTCACCGACTCGCAGAGTTTCCTGCAGTTGTCCGGTCTGACGTCGTGGTCGTCGGGAATCGTTTCGGTGGCGCTGCAGTTCAGGACGTGGAACAGGGCAGGCCTGCTCCTGACCTTTGACCTCCCTCAGCAGTACGGCACGGTTTGGCTGTACCTGAGTGAGGCCAGGCTGCGCCTACAGATGAGTAAAGCGGGCAGGACGACACTGGAGCTCAGTGCAGGTGGGTGATGATTTGGCTTCTCATGAAAATTCCAACTTCACGTTTCAGATTCCACCAGAACCTGCTACTCTGTCATTGGTACTTGTTTTAAAATGTGTCTTGGGTGATTTGATCAGAAGTGGACAGCACTGAGTGTAATTTAACTTTTATAGAGTTAAAAACATTTACTCTATTACTACTTTTTAAGATCTCCATAGTTACTAGTTACTTTTCAGATCAGGCAAAAAAAAGAAAAAACTGTATTTTGATGCGATTGTAGAATTTGCAGAACCACCAGCTGTATGTCGGTAACTCCAATTATCATCAGATCAAAACTGTGTATCAAGCCAGTAAAGTATTCATCAGTGTTACCAGATGAGACATTAAAGTAGTGAAATCCTTAATTATAATCCAGTATGATCTTTCTTGAGGTGCCTCAAGTGTTCATTGAACTAATCCTTTTGTTCTTTTACTTTAGCATCAGTTTGAACGCAGGACTTTTACTTGTATCATTACACTGTCGTGTGGCGACTTTGATTGAAGTAAAAGATTTTTTTTTTCACCACTGCTCAGCTATCAACTTGGATTTTGTCCCCAAAGATGCATTTGTGTTTTAAATGTAACATTTATATGCACAGTGTTTGTGTGTGTGTGTGTGTGTGTGTGTTAGGCTCCGGGCTGAATGATGGTCAGTGGCACGCCGTGGAGCTCAACTCCAGGCAAGATCGTCTGAGCATCACGGTGGACAAAGACGAAGGAGCCACCGCTCACACCAGCATCCTGCTCCCTCTGACCGCACACAGTCAGCTCTTCTTTGGCGGTGAGACGACCGGACAAACATTTGTTCCGACTGTTTTCTTTTTGGTAATAAGTTAATTCACAGGCTGTGCAGCCGCCTCAAAAAAAAAAAAAAACGCTCGCTCTTGTCAAATATTATAAATGGAGCCTCAAGTTTTTGCTGCGAGTATAGAGAAAACTGCTGACGTGAACAACATAAAGCGAGGACTGGTTAAAATTCATGGAGGTGCTCAGGTAATAATTATCATCTCCAGATCTCCTTTGGAGGTTTAGTGCCACCCAGAGAGAGATGAAGCCATAAAGCGGCTTAGTCTCTCCCAGTTCACTCCCCCGCCTCCCCCTTTCTGCTCTCTCTTCAAGCCAATTTCCTTCTCCTCCTCTTTTTTTTAGTGATGTTTCCTCCCTTCAAATTATATCCATCCTCT
The DNA here is from genome assembly GCA_033026295.1 of Channa striata. Taxonomy (NCBI): domain Eukaryota; kingdom Metazoa; phylum Chordata; class Actinopteri; order Anabantiformes; family Channidae; genus Channa; species Channa striata. The sequence goes on along the minus strand of CM065179.1, from coordinate 5,224,705 downwards.
CCTTTCTTTTACTTTCCTGTTTACTTCTTTTCTCTCTGCTCGTCTCTCTCTCTCTCCAGTCACCTTGCCTTTAAATTTTCCTTGAGTTCTCCTCCTTTTATTTGCGCGTCGCACTCTTGAACCGAATACTCCCACACAACTTAGTACATACTGCAGGTATATACATTAACCCACCGTACACACACATAACACATTTGATTTATTGACGGGATTGTGACCTTTAAGCAGCTATTTTAAAATTACAGTCATGTGCAAGTCGCCCTTTTATTATTTAGAAGTGTTTTATACAATTTCAGTACATTGTTTATAACGCTCGAGTGCAAATGGCCGCAAGAACTTTAAAAAGTTTTTTAAGTCAACATTCATAAAGACTAATGCAAACCAATGAATTAAATGATAATTAAGTTTAGATCTACATCCACTTATAACAACACTGTGTCTGTGCGCTCTGTATTTACCAGCAGTGTCACGTCTCTGTAGATGTGGATTTGTCCGTAGTATTGTCCATCGCAGGACACCACAGAGGACAACACCCAAAAAACACTGCAGCAAAAACCACATTGACACCCATCAAAGACACGGGAAAATGAAACAGACGACGTAGAATTATTTAGGGAGAACACACGGAACTACGGGTCATAAAAAAAAAGGCCTCGGACCGACATGAAATCACCCCAACTGTGACGTTCGGTGGAGATAGCGTCATTATTTAGAGCTGCTTCACTTGGCACAGGGGAAAACGACTTCATCAAATCATCCTACGTGATAGTTGAAGTGGGGGTGTCCACAAACTGATGCCCAGAAGGAGCTGGGTGATCAAAACAAACCATCAAAATAATAGGACAGGACGGTTTCAACCCAATAGAGATGCGGTGGAGTCACCGAACAAAAGCCGTTCACCTCAGACATACCAGGAATATGGCTGATCTGAACTTTGTCAAGCTCTTCACAGCGACAGGAAGCACTTACTGGAGGTTAATGCTGCCACACATGGGTCCTCCAGTTATTAAAACGCTGTTGCCATTACATCACTTTCTACTGTACGTGTACGAAAGAGATCAAATTTCATGACCAATTACTGCAGAAAACCAAGAAAGTGCAAACCCTGCTTGTACTTGTGACTGTAAATCACCGTGATGTTTAAGCCCCTTAAGTAGAATGATGGTTACAGTGAAACCGCACACTTCTATCTAGATGCTGTGACTTTGCGTATTAATACCAAATTCTGAAATCCTCCTGAAAGTCATCCTCACCGCCATAAGCTCCGAAAATTCAAAGCGACAACAAACAGTGACTCATGTTTTCCTCCTCTTCTGCTTGGAGGTGTTGACTGTAATTAGAGCAGCGCAAAGCCCGGAGCCACAAAATGCCACCATCCAGGATCAGGCCTTGAGCAGGAATCCCAAAATAAGTAAGACACGCAGCTCAGTTACAGGCACCGATTTCATACGGGAGCTGGCTCAGGTCCACGTATGTTAAGACATTTATGGATGATTATCATAGCTAATAGAAGACAGTAAAGAGCAAAGAAAAATCTTAAAGTTTTTACTTTAAATCTGAACATTTGGCGAAACAGAAACTTTTAATAATAATCTGTAGCTCCATATATCGCTCCACCTACAGTTGCAAAAATGGGCATCTTATTTGAAAATGGCAAATATACAAAAACTTTTTATTTCTATCAGCTCTATATTCATTTCACATTGAGCTAATACAAATGTTACTTCATCGGGAATTAATTAAAGTTAAATTTAAATTTATCAAGAGGGACTCAACCTTTTGTACTAATTGCATTTTTAATATTTTACTGTGACTTTTTGAAAATAAAATTACACTAGTGCCAATGTTTACACCCCCCTTGTTAAATTAATTAACAATGCTACTACTTTAATTAATTTCTAATGAAGGAACATTTGTTCCACCTGAGTATTATTTGACATCTTTATTTATAAAAGAAAATAAATAATAATTTTACTCTTTTTGCCCTTTTAAATTTGCCTCGAGTTTCTCTGTAACAGGGATATTTCTCCCTTCCTGTGCCCTTAATCAACGATGAGCTGCTGTCAATTAGTTTTCACAATAAAAAATCTGCAAGACAGTGGCCCGTTTCTTTGTTGGAGAAAACATGACAAAACTCCCTTTTATAATTTACAATCTAAAGTCGATTGTTGTGCTAATGACATGAGGAGATTTTGCCTGAGCAAAGTTTCCTATAGTGGCTGCTGTCCCGCACACTCACACTCATCCTGTATCACAGGTGACTTTGGTGACATTAATTCTCAGCTTCTGTCTGAGTTGAGAAATATTCAGTGTTGTTCACAGCTTGGGAGTGAGGAAGGATTTCACACTAGGATCAAATCAATTCAATCAGTCGCTTTAACACCCATGGAATCATTAAAGCACATGGCTGATTTTAGATTATTTTTAACTTTTGCATCACAGCTCAAGTTTCCCCCAGAAAGATGCGCTTCTGTTAATATCGAACTGAACTTAATCTTTGTACCACGGAACAAGACGTGACCCCGACTGATAAACCCGTTGGTTTATATTGAAATGGCATAAATCTGAAGCTCAGAGTTGAGATGAAATGAATATGTCTTGCTCACCGGTGACTGGTGTCGTTACGTGTTTCCCTTGTCAGGTTGTCCCGCTCAGGAGAGCAGTCAGCTGTGCAGAAACCCCTTCAGCGTGTTTCAGGGCTGTATGCGACTCTTGACTCTGGACGACCAACCTGTTGACCTGATCAAGGTGCAACAGAGGTCGCTGGGAAACTACAGCCACCTGCAGATTGACATGTGCGGCATCGTCGACAGGTCGGTCTCCAAAATATGTCTTTTATTTCCGCTATCTTGAAATCTGCTCATTCCTCATGTATGTGGATGTGATGCCACATGTGCAAAGGCACAGCAACAAACTGTTACTTTATGTTTGTTTGTAGGAAAAGTCATTGAACTTAATTTTCTTTCCAAGTTAAGTTTCCATAATCATTTAGGGGAACATTGAATAACTACTTAGATGATTTGCATTTCAGTCCAGGATTTCTAAAATCCCATTCTGAATTTAGTTAGGGTCTGATCTTAGTGGTATTGTCTGCAAAATCAAAAATGAATCGCTCCTAATGATATTATCTATAGTTGTGTTATCAGACCAGTGAGGCACGCTGGTGTTGGGTTGGGCCTCGTTAATCAAAGCAGGTGTAAAACAAGTTAGAAATGTCTGTCCAACCAAGAAACTTCCGATTTATCAAAGCAGCACATGCTCACCTTCCCACAGTGAACAATGATAAATCTCAGCTGTAATATTTCCATCTGCTCGAGCACGTATCGCATCATTTACACACAGAAGTACTGTGTAAATGTTAAACATGGACAAGCAGCAGCCTTAATGTGCAAAGTCAGTTGTTTCAAACATAAAACATAAAAACCTTCACTGAAAATATAAATTATCGTTAGTTTGTTTTTTACTCCTCCTACAGAGGATATAAAGTGAGGAGCTGTGCGTTGCAGTAGTTACCGTGCATTGCGTGAACACTTTCTGTTTTGTGTCCATTTAAAAATTGTTGAAATCATGTCATTTTGATGGACCTTCTGTGGTTATACCTGGTTTAATAAACTAGGACAGAAAGTGAAAACACAGATTTCAACGTACTAAGGAGAGGGATCCTCACAACGTGGCGTCTGAAAACAAAAGTTCAACATGACGTGCCATTAATTTCACGTTCTCTGTACTTATGTGCCTGCAAGTTGATACTACAGTGATGGTGCGTGCACGGATCCTCATGTGCAGCTCAGACTTGAAATGATTTTAGCGCCACACTAATAAATAAAAATTCATTCAGCCTCGTTACAGTGTGACACTTTCACAGTGTTCTCTCAAAAGACAAATGGGATAAACGGATTGACAGATCATCTTTTTATGTCATGTTGATGAAAGATAAAAAAAAAACCACTTCAATACAGTTCTTTTACTGGAAGTCAGTTAAGTTTTTAAATTGTCATCTAAAGTTTAAGCCTTTAAGCATTTGTGGCTGATATAGAATTTTCCAACTGTTCATGTTCTCAGACATTCAGTCAAATCAAACTGGACGTTATTGACAGACCTGCCATATCCGCTCACGTGTGGACTACGAGAGAAACAAAGAGCGCCGTCTTTTGGGGCGTGGGTGCTAAGTACGAATCGATTCGCCCGCTGTTAAAACTGCTCACTCTGTTAATACGCTGGCTCTAACTGTACGAATCTGAAACGAGCATATTCACGGAACAAACAAGAAAACTGTGCACGTTCATGGTTTATGAATGAGGCCGGCGTAGTGTTCCTGTCAGCATTAACTAGTCCGACATGATACTGTTGTAAAAAGTATATGCTGTACAGTAACGTATGGGCTCAGCTGTGACAGCCAGCCCCAGGACGTCAGGTAATATTATGCGTTGAATTAATGCGTCGTTGCTCGTGGTCTTGTTGGAACCGTTGTCATGTACCCGAGCTGTCAACGGGTGGGAGCCAGGTGAGACAAAGAAACTCACTGTAGGGAGGCATTACTTCTGTGAGACTCAACCAGGAGAACGAAAGCGACACGCGGTGTGTAGAAGCCGGCAAAGAGATTAAATTAGGCGTTGGACAAGCGGAGACAGTGGCTGTCGGCGTGGATGGAAGCTAGTCCCACGGACAGATCCTTCTGTTGCGGACTTGTGCGTGATCAGGACCTCGGAGAGAACTGCAGCTCGCACTAGTTGTGTCTGCGTGTGAACCCATTTATTAACATGCATTTAGTCATTTGGATGTATTTATACGCAGGCATAATTTTTTCCAGTTATCACAATTGTAATTTTTCTGTCGAGGAAATGAAGTAGTTCATTTAGGACGTGCTCCTCAGGCTCTAATGCTTCCACCTCGCACTGAAAGGTTACAGCTTGTAGTCTGGCTCAGTGCCCCACTCGCAGCATTATCGGCCGGGTTATAAATCACGAGTAAATATCCAGTCGCGGCTCGCACTCTGTATTTGTGGGGGAGAGAAATGCAGAGAGAGTGAGGTGCCTAACTGAGACGAGAGGCTGTTTTTTTCCGTTATTATTTTTGCTGAAGTTGCATTAAACATTGCAATCATTATGATCTATTGTGATCTAAAAACTGTGCCCCTGTTTTTTTTGTTTTTTTTTTGTGAGCTGATGCTACTTGACTGAAAATACCTGATCTTGTTGTTTTTGGGTGTAGCTTAGCAGCAGAAGGAAAGACAGTAAGCAAGTTTTCACCAACCCCCATTTCATAAAGAGCAAAGGCGGTGACGGATCTCACCGAGGGCGGGCAAAAGCAATGACGCCTAAATCGATCAATCTCCCAACATCATGTGTTGCGCTACAAGGCTGCAGGAAATTGTGGCAGTTGATTGAATTTGCTGTATTTATGCAGCGATATGTTCGCAGCACTTTAATTTCTGACTTTGAAGACACTGCTCGCCCTTTATTTTTGATGTAAAAGGTTGAAATGTTTCGTCCAGTGTCGAGTTAAACACGGCTTTTGAAATGACATTTTGTGCGACTGACGTTCAGTCTTACTGTCTTTCTTCATGCAGAAGCTTTGCTAAAAATGTACATTGCCTCTAGTTCTTGGTTCTTTGATGATTATTGGTCTGTCTGTGTGTAAGAAATCTCTGTAAATTCCATATTTATATCCACATTTTATTATTAAGTGTCCTATTTTTCACGCCGCATTCAAATTCACATTTCCTAACGATGCCTAAGTGCACATGAGTAGATAAAATGACGCGTTCAACATCCAAAGTCGGCCGAGTTATGAGGGAGAATGAAAGGTGAATGCAAATGATTGCATCCAGCAGGTGTCACCTCGTATTAGGATTAAAGGGATGCAAAAGAAAAGAGGTGACACTAAACTGTCTGACAGCGCGCTGACTGGGGTCTTTTACCTTAAAACATTCAGAGGAGGAGGAGGGGGCAGCTTTCATTTATTATAATCCAAACTCCTTTCCCCACACAGTTATGTAAGCCTCCAAATCGGAAGCATCTCAGGGGCAGCTACACCACTTGTTTATAACGTGGAAGGAGAAGATCAGTTGGAAAATCCCTCCCTGAAGTGCAGGAGCCCGTCTTCAAAATCAATGATTGAGGAGGGACCACCAGTAGTCGTTATTAATCCACCGCTCTTTCTTGCCCACGTGTTACAGCAGCTACACCTGACTTCATTCCGGAGGAGAAGCTTAAAGACTCGCCGTGTAAGTGGATTAATGGGAGGAACGGGTGTTTTATCTCTGTCGGGTTCACTTGGGGTGATTGTCGAAGTCAAAAACAGGGAAAAGGTTCTACGTAAGCGAGGTGACGTTAAGGGTTACAGCGATGAGGGTTAGGCACTGAAACTCCAGGACACGCAAATGTCACGTAAAGCAGAAGGACGGGCCAACATGTCCCTTTGACTCGTCTGGAATGAGCATGGGTTGGGAAAAGTCGTGATCCGGGTTAATACTAACTAATGGAAGTTCTACATTTTTATAAGACTGAATATTAAAGACTCGTGTTGTTCCAAAAACTTTACTATTTTAAAGACAGTTTACAATAGAGGACACAAGAATTGGTCAGAATATAACTTTTTCACTTTAGATCAACTGTCAAGAATTAGTTTGACAGTTAAATGAAAACACTATCACGTCTTTCAAATATAAACCGGGACCAATATTGAGTCGCTTGGCAAACAGCTGGTCAAGCGCTGATCAAAGTGACTGTTCCTGTTGCCCAAAAAGCAGTGTGAGGATTTTGAAATAATTAGTCATCCGACAACCCACGGGGACATGGTGGTGGACTTGTCAACGCCGCCACCTCACGTCTACAGGGTCCCTTGTTCGAATCCGTCTGCCGGGTGACGAGTGTGTGTGTGTGTGTGTTCTCGCAGTCTTTGTGTGCACTGCACACGCGTGTGTCACAAATCCTGGAGACCCCGACTCTCACCCAACGACACCTGGGATAGGCTCCAACCCCCCCGAGCTTGTCTAACAATCTGTTCAGTCCTAGAATAATATGATTTTATTCCATTTACTATGATAATTTCTTCTTTTGCAAAAACAATTCAATTCAGCTTTATTTTTAAGCACCAGTTGAATCCAAACGTCCTCTCAAAGGCTTACGGACCCGTACAGAATTTTACAATCCCAACAAATCCCTCTCGAGCAAGATGGTGGGCGACCATCTGCCTCCACTGATTGGGGTGAGTAGAGGTGGCGACTACAAATTGTTTAATCTCACCCGCATTGATTGACAGTCGAGCAAAGTGTTTCAGCGTCTCCCTGAGGGTAAAAATGAATGTGATGGCGACACTTATGAATAACTGCAAAGACAAATGGCAGTTTTTTTTTACTCTGTCACCGTTTCTGGTTTTGTAAAGAAAATGTCATACCCAACAAACTGACCACAATTATATTGTTCTTCCCTTGACGAGGTAGTGAGGATTCAGTCAACAGTTTTAGAATTTGTCAAGGTCAAGATTTTCCTGCCGAGTTAGAAATGTCCGTAAAGCAAGAGAGGCACAAGTTGGAGCCACGTGCTAAAGTGCAAAATCCTTCCCCCCGCAGGTTATTAAATAACATATAAATGATATTTACATAATCAGTCCAACCACCGCTTTAGAACGACCTCTTGTTAAAGGCCTGACGTGATGTTACACACGTTTCTGAAAATGAAATGTTTTGGAAGGTGCTTCATAACCGCAGAGAAGTTGCTTGTTGGATTTTCAGTTTTGGACATTTTCAGTTTTGGACAGGAGCATCATTCGACGGTTTGAAGCGTCCTGATACCTGGCTTTCATAGTCTGTGGAGCCTTTGAACTCAGCACCCCGAGCCATGACCTTTGTTCTTCGGCGTGCGAGGAGCGTGAGGGAGATGAAGCTGTCACCGGGCTGTAATTCTGACCACTTTGCTTCTGTCAGGCCCCCGACAACTTAATAATACGCCTTGTCAAAGCACACGCACACATCAATAAATAAACAGAAACACGGGTCGCCCAGAGGTCCACTCTTCTTGTTTGTGTGTGTGTGTGTGTGTGTGTGTGTGTGTGTGTGTGTGTGTGTGTGTGTGTTGTGTGTGTATCTGCCTGTCTGTCAGCCCTTGGCTTTTGTCATCCCCTTGTGTTCAGTGTGACCAGAGACTCTCACCTACATCCTTCCCTTCACCTTCATGTGTCATGTTTGGAGTCTTCTGTGTGTGTGTGTGTGTGTGTGTGTGTGTGTGTGTGTGTGAGATACTGTATTGTTCCTGGGATCTGAATAATTTACTGTGTGAAAATACAGAAATACAGGTTGACACTGTTTATCACAATAAACTAAACTAAAGTATTATTATAGTCAGTGTTGAACTGCTCACAGCTGCTGATCTGTAGAAAAACAGAATTTGTTGTAATTTGATTATACCTCTCTTATTTTGGTTTTCCAGTGGTTTTGGTTTTCTTATTTATTTTTTGTTTTGTTTTCATAAAAATCCCTTCTGAACACCATTAATTCTGTAAGTACAACTGGGAATCTGTCTGATAAATATTTTTTTATCGTCTAGCCAAGAAAGAGTTTTATGAATGTGGGTGTTTGACCTGACCCCACCGTAAACTGCTACATGTGACGGATATTATTTCTGGATAGTTTTTTCTGTGTTTATCAAATCTGTGTTTATATTTAACCCATGATTGTTTCTTTTGTACTATGACGCAGGTTTAGTTTTTTTGATCTGCCTTATTAACATGGCTTTTATGATGAGGTCAAGCTTTGACTTTGAACCTATCCCTATTACAAAACTATGGCACATGCTAATAAGTTTGTTATTATTATTGTGAAGAATCTGTTCTATTGCATGTTGTCTTTCTTGCTCTAAATCACTGTTTTAAATACAAGCTACAAGTTTCTTCTGCTAAATACATTGTGGAATCATCAGCATACATTGGTAACATAACATTACAACGTATTCAACATTAACTTATGATCCATAAAATCAAATGACAAATTAAGCAAAGCAGCTCCTATTTTTCTTCTCTTCTATTTTTGCATTCCAGCCTTAAACCAGCAGTGCATGTTGTGCATGTTCAAAAAGTTTATTATTTTTTATTACTTTACTGAGAATAAGTAAAACATTTATTGGTTGACAATTTGACTCAGAAAATTTTGCTGCTATTATTTAATTTTGGTAATGATTTCCTCGCTATCTTCATGCTTGTGGAGACAAAATGCATAGTTTTCCTTCAATAATGTCATTCATATAAAGAATAAATAAATAATTCTTTAGCTGAAAATGTAATAGAAGTGACCCGCGGTAACCCACTGGCCAACTTCTTTTTCACAGGAAGGCAGAAAGAATGCGAATAAAATATTAATAATAATAATGAATTTATAACTAGAGCTAGATTTTGTCTAGATTAGTTTTAAATCTTTCAAACAGTCCTATACCCATAATGCAGTTGGTAAATCGCTTTGAATATAGTATTTCTATTTTTCATTTCAACCTTGTATCACTGGTGCTGTATCTCTAAGAACAGAAAATATTTGACTTTCTGATTTCCCTTTGCTTTATTTTCATAAGGTCGACATCTGAGCAGCACCGAGTTCTGTACACATAGATTTATACACGCTAACGTCACCGCGTCTCTTTAAAACGGGCTTGACCCACAGGAAGCGTCCGGTTCATAATTTCAAGTTCAAGCTTTGAATACCTCTTTGAAAAACCCACGTCCGAACACTCTGACGTTAAATCTAAGTCTGAAAGTTCTGCTTTCTCTCTCGGTTGGTTTTTTTATTTTCGCAGCGCGCCACAAGTTTTCTCCATACGCCACATCAGTTAGTTTCCCTTTGCAATCCTTAAGTCCATCTTTTAAATAAATCAGCAAAAGTTCAGGTAGGCAATTTTTCCATTTTCTGAGGCCTCAGAGCCCAGGTGTCCGTCTGTGGAGACGTACTTTGGCCCCAGACATTTGTTTAGTGATTTAAACAGTTCATGAAATCATTTCCTTTAAAAGATGCACCGTAACTTTGTAAGAAGTTTAGCTTCTGTCGTGCTCAATCTCTGCAACCGGGCATGACATCACATCTATTGCATGAGTGCGTGAGTGTGTGTGTGTGTGAGAGAGACGTAGTAGCTTATCCGTCCTGAGCAAACTGAAAGAATAAATACACCTCTCTCCTCTCTCCCTCTCTTTCTTCCCCGGCCGCTCTGTTCAGCTTTTTGAAGTCTTTGTGGGACGACCCGGTCTGCCTGTCCAGTAATAGTGTGCACATCAGGGGAGGTTCTGTGCTGTGTTGCTTTGGCCAGAGGCAGGAATAGAAACTGGAGACGGGATGCGAGCCCTGTGATCCAGGCTGTGTTATATTCCAGTGTCACACCGCACTGGAAACTTTCAGATAAGCTACAAAGTGTCTTCCCCAGTTAATCTCGGAGTCCTGTGATCCGAGCTGCGGTGCGCCACGCTGTCACGTTGAATTGTAAATTGTTAGTCAAGCTTGGAGCCCTTCAGAGATTTATAGAGGACAAAGTGTTTGCAAAAGTAGGAACTTTTAGCCGCGGAAAGATTTATCGAAGTTTCCCCGAGTAAAGGCACTAGTTCATCTCATCCTTTGACCGAGGCTTGTGTTTCTGGATCTTTTTGTAATTTCCTCTGTCGGTGTTTCTGTGCGAGTCGACACGTGGCAGCGGGATGCCGGCGGCGAACTGGATGCTGGGATGATGACAGAAAACTCCTCCGACGCTGCTGCTGATAGAGTTGCCTTCTGTGGCTGCAGACGGCTGTTGCCAAGAAAAGTTCAGCTTTCCAATCTTTTGCAGGCTACAGTGGGAATAAGCACAAAGCGGATGTTGGAAATCAAGCGAAGCGGGTGAAGGCAGGAGCATCTGTCTGCCTGCTGCCCTCGTCTCCTCCTACAATAACGCAGGGAATCAACGAGAAATCTTCCCCGGACTAAATCCGGGACCCGAGAGAGGGTGCCCGATGATAAACCGTGTATATGCGTTGAGCCCCCAATTTACATAATTGCAGAGAAATTATTGGCTGAAATGAAAATAATCAATAAAGGAATCAAAAATAATGATGTCGTATGTTATTGTTCCTCTTTTGAATCATACATGATTAGCAGGTGTGAATGGGAGAAGATTCAGCATGATTGACGTTGACATTTTTGGAAATACGCTCATTGTCTGAGAATGTGGTCATGGCTAACGACTTGTTTTTATTTACATATATATTTATATATGTGTGCGTTTACAGCAGCAGCTTCTTAACGTAGCTTAGCTCAAATACCAGAAACAAAGGAAAAAACAAAATAATCCAAATTAACGTTTTGTTGAGAAACATCCTCTGCGGTTTTGTGGGGAGGTAAGAGTCTCTGCTGCGGCCGTAAAGCCTCAGCCTGATGTTTTTACACTCGGGTTTTCGTTCCTGCGCTGACATTTTTCTTCCTCCCTGCTCTTTGTCTTAAGGCTGAACTGTGCTAAGTGGCTCCTGGCTGCGGCGGGGAGTCTTTAGAGTGACATAAATCTTCTAATCTAACTCTTGGCAAGGAAACGCAGCAGCGTATTTTCCCCAAATGCCAAACTAATGTGTTCCCTAAACCCACAGTTTTCTGCACTGAAAGAGTTTGTCATTATGAGACAAAGCGGGAGAGAAGCACATTTTTTTGGGGGGTTTTGCATTCCAACGATTGGAGATTCGGCGAATCAGAATCACTGTTGTTGAGCGCCGTCATCAGACTAAATGCAGTCCTCACCCGGCCTCACCCACCCGCCTCACGTCCACTGGTTGACTGCCTTCATCCTGCCCTCTTCCGGCTTCTTCTCTACCCACCTATGTCCCCCGAGGCTTCTGTCTCACTCCTTCTCTTCTTCTCCCAACACGCATGTGTTCGTTCTTCCTAATTCCTAAATCCTGAGGACCCACCTCCTTTCTTTCACACCTAAATCTGTTCTCTGTCTGTCAGAGAGGTTTTAAATTTGGTTCATGTTGGGGTAACGGAGGGGGATGAATGTCCACATAGTCACGAGTAAACAATACAAGAGATGGAAAATGTACAGATGTGTGTTCTGGAACACAGTTTTTAGAGGCAACCAAAGCATCATTCATATTCTTTTTACCAAATTGACTGTTTTGTTAAAACTTAAATTGGACTGAGGGTTATTCCAGTGCTAAGGTAGAAGATTACGGGTTCCTAGCTGAGAATGTGCAGCTCTATTACAGCAAAGCAGTCAGTGGTTTTCAGATGAACAGATGTTTAATGTTTCTCGAGCATATTTAGTTTTTTGTGCGTGTGTCTGATTCTGCATTAAAATAGATTCAGAAATATGCCTTAAACTGACTGAAAGAAGTGCATGGGAAGGAGAGACACTGCATGTGCATGTATGTTTAGTACAACTTTGGCTGAATTTTCGATCTTTGCATCATAGTGTGTCTTGTACGATCTGCCTGTGCATTGCAAAAATCATTCAGTGGAGATTTTTATATTTGCAAATGGTCACTACAAATAATTACATGCACACGTTTGACATGCGAGGCTTAAACGTTGTCAGCACCCACGGACAACTGACCACCCGCCTCACACTCATCCGGCGGTAAAAGCGCCAGCTGTTGTTGGGCAGATGGGTTTGGCATTGTGGTTCCATATTGTGTAGCAATGGGCAGATTTCAGGGGATTTCATAACAAAATTGATAAAGGTCAGAAGGTGGTTAATAAGCAGCTCGACAGACGGGAAATGAAGTAAAGCCGCTTGGTTCCACGCGTCGATGGGCTGTTTTCTTCGGTGGCCTAAAACATGAAAATATGTAATGACAGTTTTCTCTTTGAGAGACAGGTCGGGAGCGAGTTCGAGAGATTTGTCTGCGGATGATGAAACGTTAGTTAACAACACCAACAAAGGCAAGTTTCAAACCAGCTCCTTCTCAGAACATGCACCTGTGCTCCACTTGACATGAAAACAAAGACGAAAAATCCCAAAGATTTCCTTTTTTTTTTTTTTGCTGTGCGGCGGCGTTCATTCAAGTCCCTCCTACACGTCTGCTCATGAGAACACTTTGCTGCGTCGAAGGCCTGTTGTTTCTTTTTCGGATCGAAAGCCTTGACAAACTTTCCCGAGAACTTTTAACAGACGCCGGCTTTCTGTCTTCCTGCCTGTCTTTTGTTTGTCTCCCAGGTGTTCCCCGAGTCACTGCGAACACGGGGGCAGATGTTCCCAGTCCTGGAGCACCTTCCACTGCAACTGCTCCGACAGCGGCTACCGAGGAGCCACCTGCCACAGCTGTAAGCCACGAGCCACAGAGCCCAACGTCTTTAAATCGTAACGGTGGGGTCAGTGTTCGGTTGATTCGCTCCATCCCTTCACTCAGGGAATGGAAGTCACATATTCACTCTGCTTTAGATGAGAAAACATCTGCCTCTCTATTTGGCAAATACATATTTATCTCTCCAAGCTTGGTGCTGGGTCTTATCAGTTATTTTTTATCTGAAACTTTGAGAATAAAAGTGCAGGCTTAAAAAAGAAACAAAGAATAATGCAAAATTCTCTGCGGACCTAAGAACAACTAAACGTTAAAACAGATTATTGTTTGTTGTACATTATACTTTTTATAATTGGGTGCAAAAGTTTGCATCGCCTCATTTTAAAATGCCAAATAGAGTTACACAAAAAATAGTTTTTCGTCAGCATATTATAATATAATATAATAATATTTAATGCGATAACAATATAATATTTAATGCACATTCTGGTATCAGAAATTCAAGATAAAATGTATATTATTTACTGCCACTTTTTTAAAAACCTCCTTGACTATTTTTCTCACTTCTTATGATCAATGAGGTGAGGTTTACACTCACTGCCCACTTTATTAGGTACACCTGCACAATCTAATACATGCCATGAATTCGGCTTTTACAGTGTTAAAATTTCACTGTTTTTAAGTTGAAACTGCCAAAGAGCAGTTCATTAAAAACATTAATGTATGACCAAAACATTAAAACCACAGTAGACTAGCTGAATGTGAATGATCGTGTTAGTGAAGGTTCAGGGTTAAATGTGCTTCCCATCACATCCCATGTCAGTGTCTTATGATGCAAATGTTTGCACCCAACTGTGTGTGTAACTGCATGTTTCGCTTGAAAGCAAAGGTCAAACCTGACCAGCTAAATCAGGAATTTCATCTTATTTATGTCGCAGGTTTGACTCCCAACATTCATCTTCACTGGTACCTACACAAAACTATAAAACTGCTTTTCTGTATAAAAGAAACATTTAAATCAAACCATTAAACCAATAAAGTGTCTAACATTTAAAAGTCAGTAAAGTTAGAGATCCGTTGAAAAGCATATGAAGAAGCTTTTAGTATTAAAACAAGGTTAATTTAATGTTATATTCTTTTTTTATGATTCAATACAATATTAAAAATTTGCCAAAATTCATGTGTTGATGGGAGTGAGAAATAAGAATCCCATGTGACTGATAAGCTGTGAGGTTTATTTAAGAAATAATATCACCTTGCTGTAAAACTTGTTTAGTGTGAAGTATGTGATAATTGAAAACATAATAGTGTAAAGTGCAGTTGCGACGTTTCTGTACATTAATCTGTTCCACTTTTAGGAGAAAAAAAACCATCATATGTTGGGGAAACAATCATCTAATGACCTTCAGGGAACAGAGAGCAGGGTTAATATTCCAGACATGTTTTCATTTCATCTGTTTTAATAACAGTGAGACCACATTTCCCCTAACAGTTGATTTCCTTGTCTTGCTTTTTTTTTTTTTTCCTTTTGCGCTGCGTTGTTTCAGAACTTTAATTAGCCGCGTTCAGTCGGGAATAGACTAAACAGATTTGTGGTACTTTGTTATGCTGAACAAATTAGAATTCAGATTGAAAGTCCTGAAAAGGTCTCGGTTTTGTCTTTCAGACACCTGCAGATGTCCCACTAATCTCTGGTCATCGTACTTTATTTGTCCAACTCGGTCCTTTTTTTTTTTCCACGAAGGCCATTTGGACACAGAGATGAATATTTCCTGAATTAAATGTAAACAAAGACGTCTGTCCATACAGACATGGATAATAACTGCATGCATAAGTTCATAGGTTTGGGGAAAATGCAATAACAATCTCCTTTGTGACGTCAAATTCAAATCTCATCTTCATGTCCAAATGGACCTTTAACCTTTAACCCCTGTATCAATTTATTTCATTCCTAAACTCAAGCGAAAGTTTTGAGTTTCTAAATTTCAAGAAGTTCCTCAAGGCACAGCTGAGATTTTGCATTCCCAAACATCGGTAGCGGGAATGGACAACCCGAAAACATAACGCCTTCAGCTATGGCTGCCACAAATAATAAACCCAAAATTTCAATTATTCCCCCCCGATTAGCAGGTTTTGCAGCGTTCTCTCGTTCACTGTAACTTCATGACTAATCCCTGAAGTGGAGAGTCGGGAGACGGAGGGAGGGCAGAGCAGAATGGATCGATCTCCAGCCTCGCTGAGGGCTTACGTCGAACACTGTAGCTTTAAGATTCTGTTTTTTATTCCGAACGCACGAGCGCGAGTCGAGTCAAACACGCTTAAAGGAGAAAATGGGCTTAAAAATGTTTGGGCTCTTTACTTAAAATTAAACATTACCTCCAGGCCCGTGAGTACTTTTGAGTAAGTTTTTGGCCGATTTCACATGCTGCTTCTTACAAAAACAGCCGAGTCGGTAATACATAATGCAGAAATAGACTGTCACTTTATCCACTTAGAGGAAGTCGAGTAAAGAACAAAGGGGCGGCATCCTGCCGCAGATGAAAGCTGCAGTTTTCTCCCACTTCGCACTTCAAACAGCGCACATCAACCACAGTGTCACAGACGCTGGTGTGAACTGCTTTTTACTTGCTCAGTATTTTTATTTCAGAAGTGGGAGGTTTCCGGGTAGTTCATTAGCAGAGGCTGTCATAAAAACAAGCAATGAAGAACTGACAAAAATGGGGCTGGATATTATAAAATAAAGGCACTAAATGGTTCCATATACAATAGGACCATTATACACTGCGTCTTTCTAAAGAACCTTTGGAGACCTCTAAGGGATTATTGTATGTCTGCGTATTGGAACATAAAGAAACTAAAGTATTTATGAATTCCACGCACCGACTTATTTGTTTGTCTGCCTCGGCCCCTCTGCTGTTGCTTTCTTAATCCTTTTAAGAGAGTTTTCCCGTACAGCATCCAGTTCAAGGGTCTATGTAAAGTCTCATTAAGGAAAATTGTGATATTGGATTCAAGTTTTAGGGCCGCTCCTAGAAACCATATTAATATTGTTTTACTGTGAAATGCTTGAGACACTGATGCTTGGAGTTTTATAATTAAAGAGACGTCACATTGCAACTTCAAGCGTGTGAGGTGGCAGTAGAAAATCTGGTGATCTAAGAAGAGCAAACGATGGACACACACAGGCTGAAGTTTGTCAGCCTCTGACTAACATCCACGCAGCCAGATTTGGACAAACAGCTCCACGTTTGACTAACAACGTCCACCATAAGCAGCCAGATTTGGAAAACCAATCAAAGAATTCCAGAGTGACGTTTCATGGAAGTTATGTTTATTCATCACTTGTAAACATTAGGTCTCAACTTTTGAACTGCGTTGAAAGCCTTCTTGTCGGGCTCCCTCCCCCTCGTTATCAGAAGAAATGACGGAGATGAAAAGGGGAAGGCTAAGGAGGTAAAGAGCGAGAGAACAAAGAGAAAAAAGGGGAAACTCAAAAGAAGTCGTACAGAGGCGATGATAAAGAGCACGAGTAAGAGGGAAGGGGAGAATAGATGGAGGCAGGAAGCGTGTCTGACAACGAGAGGGAGTCCTACGGCAGACTGTTCTTTCCACATAAATGGATTCCGACTCAGAGACTGCCTACAGTATTTTAGGTGAGTCGAATTAGAAATTCAGGAGATTGTAGCTTTGATTGCGCTGCCAAGCATCAATTGAATCTTTCTAAGCCCCTGTGGTGTGATGAGCGGAATCAGGGCCAACCTACGCTCACACACACACACACACACACACACACACACACACACTCACGTTCGTATTTCGATAATTGTTAGGACTCTGACATAATTCGTTCTCGAAGCCTAACTTAATTTTGCTGTAACTCCAACCCTTAGTCAGACAAACCTGTTAGGACCTCAACAACACATTCTAACTTCACTACAAGGTCTTAAGTCGGTTAGAAGATTACAGTTTTTGGCCCAAACTAGGTGGGAAATGCACCTACACACACACACACACACACACACATACAGTGCTTGAATGCTATATTTGGGAGAATCTTTTGCTGAAATTTTGGAGATTAAAAGCAACCTGTGAACGTGAAAAACTTTTGTCAGCTGTTAGATCAACTCCTCAGACTATTGTGTACGGGTACAGGTCAAAGATTATATAACACAGTCGCTGTGTAAAATGAGTTTTTGTAGCTGCCAGTTTTGTTATATAAGTATTTTTTATTGATAAAAACTGTGTATTTATGCACCACGTGAGTCATAGGAAGGTAATCGAGGTTTGGGGAGGTTGACGGAACAAAAATACTTTTGTTAAGGTTAGACAAAGATTGTGGTCAGTATAAATTAAGCGCAATATGTCCCACATTAACCATGTCCCCTGGTCTTATAAAGACAAATATTAGATCAAATCAGATTATGCTCACGCAAACATTTTTTTAATAAACCCAACACAAACAAGAATTTGATGTTTGTGATCCGCTGACCCCAATATGAGCTGGGTAAATCTGTAGCTGTGTAGCAGTGTTCTTCTTACCTTAGACCACAGCTGTTCCACATTGACATACGGAGTGTGTAAATCTGACACTGCCGGCTTAGGCTTGTGGTGTGTATGCAGAAAATTAAGCTCTAGTAGAAACTATTATATCGGGCAACGACAGTGGGAGACCGTCTCCTGTGAAATATGATAAAACGGCAAAGCTAGAAAAAAAAGGCATTAAAAAGCTGATTATCATGAGCCGATGCTGTTGATATACAACACTGTTCAACTTATTGCATCTATTAATATCCTCATTAAGTTGACAGGAAACAAAACATGTATGAGCTATTGGTTGCAGATGGACTCGCTTTTTGTCTTTGGTTTTGGAGTTTTTGAAGATGTTTTATCTCTCATCCAGAAAACTTCATAAGGTCGAAACCATCTGTCGTGGGGTCGGGAGTAAGTGGGTTATGGGAGGTTTCTTAGGCCGCCCCCTTCAATTAGGAGAGCGTAGTTCCAGTTGGATGTAGATTGGCCTCATTTGCACAACTTAATTACAGCAAGTCAAGTTGCCACTGAGTTGCACCGTTGGGAGATCCATGACCTTCACACACATTGTGTTTGCTTCCTCAGCCACGTACGAGCAGTCATGTGAGGCGTACAAGCACAAAGGCAACACATCTGGACACTATTACATAGACGTGGACGGCAGCGGGCCAATCAAACCCCAGCTCGTCTACTGTAACATGACAGGTGACGCACAAACGGACACGCCGGCACACGTTAGCATTACTGTACCACACCAGGAATAATCCGTGGCGTAAGTTCTCCTTTCCTCTGTCCACCAGGGGACAAGGCGTGGATGGTGATCCAGCACAACAACACAGAGCTGACCGCCGTGGAGTCGTCCACGGAGACAAGCCAACACGCAGCTCACTTTGACTACGCTTCCGGAGACGAGCAGTTGTCAGCCGTCATCGGCCAGTCGGAGCACTGTGAGCAGGAGCTGTCCTACCGCTGCAGGAAGTCCCGCCTCCTCAACACACCAGGTGAGGCCACAGACGAGGTAGTTTTAAACAGACGTAGGACATTTATTTTTGATCGTTAAATGTTAGGTCCAGGTACGTACTGTGCACATCGCTTTGCTCGAAACCCATCTCATTTCGACACCTGAACCACTACAGTCCATTTATCAGGACGCTTGTGAGGGAGAGAAGCTGCCCATTATCTGTCCAGTTTCATCAGGGAAACAGCAGCGATACGCTGTCAAGGCCACGTGGTTTGTGTTGAAATCCTCGAGAGGCGAGTGTTCTGAGACACATAGATGGAGGGAAGCGGACGGGAAGAGACATCAAAACCAGCTGCCGTACTTCCCATTCGATATCCAAGTCCGATGCAAACAGATAAATCTAAAACTAAATCTGTTAAAGCAATTTTCCGAATCCGCCGTCAGTTCGGTTTTGCAGCATAACTGATGTTAGGATTTGTGCGTGTGTGTGTTTCAGAGGGCGCCCCCTTCAGCTGGTGGACAGGAGGTCCAGGTCCGGGTCAGGTCCAGACGTACTGGGGCGGGGCTGCGCCGGGCAGCAGGCGCTGCGCCTGCGGTCTGCAGAACAACTGTCTGGATTCACATTACTACTGCAACTGTGACGCCGACTACGACCAGTGGTACTGTGCAGACTCGCTGACACGTACTTACAGTATCTGCTATGACAAATCATATCGAATGATGAGGGTTCTTTTAGTAACGTCAGTTCTTTCCGATTTCAATACCGAGCCACTTTGTCATGCACCATTGCACAAAAGCAAATAACTGGTAATGTAGCATAAAGGAGAAGTTTATTTTTAATGGTTTCCTGCACTTGAATGTGCACAGTGATTCACACTGGTGGTTTATGGCAGAGATATAGAATGAATTACAGACAGTTTTACAGTTTTAGATTGATGTAACCTGCACGGCACGACTACAGTCCAAGTTGAAATACCAACAGCTGTTTGATGGATTACCATTAAATTTGCTTCAGACGATTTTCTCCCGTTTAGTAGGAGCTGCAATCATTGCGGTGACCCTGGGGATTCGATTCTTTCTACCCGCAAAACTTTTTGTCCATTCGGTCATTACCTGCAGCTGGTTATCGTTTCCATGATCGCTGGTGACTGGAGCCGGGGAAGAGCTGGACGCTTTGCTGGCCCTGAGACAGACTAGCAGAGAGACAAACAACTATTCGCTCTCATATTCACACCTACAGCCAGTTTAGAGTCACCAGTTAACAAGACGGGCTTGTTGTTGGACTGTGGGAAGAAACCGGAGCACCTGGAGGAAACCCACTCCAGCAACATGTAAACTCGCCTCCAGATTCGAATCCACCTGCTGGCTGTGGCCTTCCTGTGTAGAATTTGCATGTGGTCCCCCTGCTTGCACAAGTTTCCTCTAGGTACTTGTCCAAGGTGGACCCCAGCTTTAACGCACCGACACCTGGGACAGACTCCACCTCTGATGGGTGGGTGGGTGTCCATATCAATAAGGATTTGGTTGGCCAGCTTAAATAAGTCCTTGTAGGGACCTCGACACCTATTGCTACTCAGACGCCTCAATAACATGAAATCAATGTTTACCGTCTACATCTTTCTGGGCTAAAATAAGAAAATTGTGAGAAATCCCCAATATTTAAAAATTACTCTACATGTTAAAACACATTCCATATTTAAATCCTATTTTCCATGCTGTAAGAAATTCTGCGTTCAGTTCACCTTCCCTAATCCTGTGACCGACTCTACAGTCGGAGCGAATTCCCCGTATTGTCACCCATCCAGCTACTGTCTGCGCAGTCAAAGGCCCCTTCTGTCTGTTTACCTGTCTAAATTCTATTTTTATAGGCCTTCTCCTGCCGTCCCGCTCTCATCAGATTTGCAGGGGCCTTGTGTGCCTACAGTGCTAGATTTATTTTTGACAAAATTTTGCAGCGACAAAGCCGACTGCCGGAGTATGAAGCGCCACAGAGCCGCGGCGAATGTGCAGATGAATCGCTCAGCCCACGTTCCCTTTGTCAAATGGCTTCAGAAGCCCCGTCTGAGGCGTGCGTCAGCTGAAACACTGATCCCTGCGTGAGCGTCTACCTGTAAACCTCCAAGAACAAATGAACGCAGTCAAGAGACGGAGGGTTGGTTATCTAAATACAGCTCGTTCTACTTTTTTCAAAGGCAGTCAAAGTTGAGTTCAGTTGGGCCGTCTCCCAAACTCCGGCTCTTCTTCGTCTCCCTAATTTCTCAACTTCTTTGCCTTTTTACATTTCTTTTTCTTCCTCTTCCTTTTCCGTGTGATCTCCTGTTCAACTTTCTCCCGCTGTTGTCCTGTAGTAGTTCCGTCCTCTTTCCACCTCAGTTTTCATTATTTATTCCCCCACTTCTTCATAATTCTTTTTGTCTTCTTGTACATCTCGTTTCTTGCCTTTCTGTTCCATTTCTCCCGCTCCGCCTCCTTTTTTTTCCCATCCCCTTTCGACCACCTCCTCCTCTCCCTTCACCTTCTTTTCCTTTCCTTCTCTTACTTGTTCTCTTTCTTCTTTTCCACCCTTGCAGGGCTAACGACTCGGGCCTGCTCACCCACAAGGAGAACCTTCCAGTCAGGTCTCTGGTGCTGGGCGACGTCCATCGCCTGGGGTCAGAGGCCGCTTACAGGGTGGGACCCCTCCAGTGCCACGGAGACAGTAAGTGCATTACAGTGTTTTTTTAAATATGTTTTTCATCACCCACTATATGTCTTAATTAATTAAGTCATTAATCATTGTCCGGTGATATTTACATAAGAAGTTATACAGTATTTAATGGAGAGTAGCCTGAAACAAAGAAAGGGGTTAATGAAAAAATAGGCCATGGCTGATTACTTTAGCTAATTAGCAGTTGAAATGACCCCTTTATAACCTTTAATGAAAACGTCTGTTTGGAAAGATATTTAATAAACTAATCTAGCGAATGATACAATTTACCTTCTTTCCTAATTGCCTTTGATTTCAGCTGCAACCGCAGCTTAACGAGTAAATAAATAAAAAAGCAAATGCATGTAAGATAAATCAACACAAATGAGATAGCTGGAGTTGTTGCCTTTGTTCTTAGCTAATTAACTGAACAGTTGGTTCATTTGTTTACCGCACAATTTTCATTATACAGCCATCATAATGAGATTTTTTTTAATAAGAGTTAGAGTTATACATCCACTTTTTGAAAAAAAAAAAAAAAAGGCTTTATTTCTTGCAGGGAACTTCTGGAACGCAGCGTTTTTTGACAAGGAGACGTCTTACCTTCACTTCCCCACCTTCCACGGAGAACTGAACGCTGACATCTCCTTCCTGTTTAAAACCACATCCTCCTCTGGGGTCTTTCTGGAGAATCTGGGTATCAAGGACTTTATCCGGATCGAACTCAGGTGTAAGTGGAAACGCTTTCTCTCTCCCCGTTAGTGAGGGCGGACGTCCGGACACGAATGAGAGGATCAACCAAATAAAACACGAGTTGAAGTGGTTTTCTCGTTCATCTCACGCTCACCCCAACCACTCCCTCCAGGATTAATGGAGCTTTAGGTGATAGTTGCGCACTGATTTTGTGACAGCGTTCTTCAAAAACAAATGCTGTTTTTATGAAGTTTATATTCCAAGGTCTCACACAAATCACAGGGGATCAATTGAATTAATGGTTGCACAATACTGGTGGGGGGGGGTCCACTTAAATGTGTGTTCAGGTATGAGAATGAATGTGACATTGCAATACAAGCTAATCCTGCTTTGATTTGCTAAATTACAGTAATGAAGAATCAATGAAAGTGTGATAATCGTGCATGAACATTTCTCTGACTGGTTAGAAGGGCGAGCCTCACTAAAAAACATTTTTCAAGTTGCGTGAGCTGTTCAGCGAGTCTGGGTCACATGTGCTTTTGAGTAAACTCCTCCACAAAAAGTTTATTACATAAATAAATTAGAATAAAAACTGTTGGTGGTTAGAATAGTGTGTTAAAATCATAGTGCTCGAAAAGGAGATTTACTGGAACTAATATTTCTATTTCCCACTCTCTGATTCTTTCTTTATGGCACAAACAAACAAACAAACAACACAAACACATGTTCAGGCAGTAGGACAAGTGGCAGGTCCCCCTCCTCATTGGGGAAACCCCCACATCGTTTCTTCTCACTTCCAGTATTATGACAGCCGGCGCTGAGATGACTCCGTGTCATTATTACTGCTGCTAACACGACTGCAGCTGGACGCGAGAGCAGCCTCTAAATTAGGTTACACCTCTGGGTTATTGTTATTATTTTTATCAAAGGGCTCGGCGGTGCCTCCATTAAAGATGATGCTTCGCTCACACACAGATTTCACCTCTCTGCTGCAGTAAAGTCTGGGCTGTAATGTGGAGCGTGGGCAGGCTGGCGGGGTTATGATGGATGAGTGGATTCTGTGTGGCCTTCAGCTCACCTCGCTTTATTATAGGTTAAGTTTAACAGAGCTGTGTAAATGCTGCGAAGATTAATGACCGCAGGAGGCTGACCTAGATTACGTGTAGAGTCTCAGTCCAACTGGGGCAGGACGTACTTGCAGGGCATGTCTCAAGAAAAAGGGGTGTTTTGAATGGAATCTGCACCTATCAGATGACAAATCATGTCATCATTTTAAATTGCTCGTTCCAAAAATAAAGACGTTTATTTTGCGTAAAAGCGTTTGGGTTACTGTTGCTGAAAGTTCACAAAACGTACTAATTATACTTTTAATAGTCTGCTCCTTTACATACGAAGCAAATATAATTGTTCCCAGTGACAATTTCTCCTAATGTCATAAATGTCATAAAGATGTATATTACGTGTTTGGTAAGTCACAAACATAAATGTAAAATCAGCTAAATTTTTCTTGACTTTGGATTCCTTTTTCACAAAAATATTGATTTTTGCATTCAGAGCACTTGGTTTCAGCTTTGAAGAGGTTTCGGTTAGTTTTGGTTGCATTGGATCAATGTAAAATAAAAAGTGAATTTTTTTTAAAATTACATTTATTTGAATGCCCCTAATTATTCGCAAACATTCCCTAACCTCAATTAACCGTTAGCCTAACCAGAAATAAAAACTCAACCTCAGACTGAACTGTGGCAGAAACACTGACAGCTGTACATATTATGTCCCTGCCATACGAACGTTAACTCATAAAACACACCTGTGTTAAATGTTGTCACAGCATTGATTGGCCGTAGGTACCTGCTCAACGTGATAGTAGGTCTAGTAGATTATTATTAAGAATTTTTGTGCACCGCAATGTTTTGTGGTCTTGCAACAAAACATGCGTATGGTTAATATTAGGCAAGACTATGAATTATATCCCCAACTGCAAATGTAAACTGTATTTTTTCTACAGTCTAGCTGCTAGATGATACCAATTTCTCAAATATCACGCTCATATTAAATATGTCAGCAGGTCACCTGATGAACCAAAATTATGGACTGATAATGACTTTATGAAGTCATCACTGGATGGCTGACGATGCTCAAGTCAGCTAAGTAAAAATTCCTGCAAAGGTAAAGCAGCCAGCGAATTGCATTGACACAGCAACATCATTAACAAACATGAGAGTTTGAATGAACGGAATTCCCGGAGCGCTGCCGGGGTTTGAGGCAGCCATTTAACCTCGCTTATTAGCAGCTGGAAGCTAACGTAAATAGCATTTGTTTGCAGGTCATAAAACAAATTACTGAGCAAAATGAAAATTTGACCCGATGCTGGTGCTAGAAAAAATTGCCAAAAGTTACCAAAGTAGGACAACTCATCCGGAGGGGCACATACCCGGTGCTGTAAACGTCCCCACCAGTTTCCGTTGCGTTCCAATGAGGGAGTCACCCGAGGCGTTAGGATTCCTCTCTCATCTGGCCAACGTTTGTCGACATATTTCAGCCCGGAGCAAACTGGGGGTCCTGCTGACTGATACTGCCATCACTAGAAACACGTAATAACATATAAATAGTAAATACAGGTGGGTTCAAATTACAGTGGATCGCAAATCCCTTCTCATTCACAAAACGTAAGGCCCGATATAAAATTATTGGATGTGTTGTCAAATGCTGCAAAAAGAAAAAAGAAGATGATCTTAAGTAAAGAGCAGCTTAGGTTTTGCTTGTGTGCTGACCGTGCAGAACCAAACCGAAGACGCCATGAAGAATTAAACAGCTGTAGATACAGTTGATATCACATTCTGTAACTGTATGATCTCAGAATGATGCTGGCACACACACACACACACACACACACGCAGATGTGAGTCTATATTTTCATGCCTAGCGGCTGATCTCTGAATCATCTCAGATTTGTGTCCAGCTGTCTGTCCGTCCTGCCAGCAGATGGATGGGTGGGAGGAAGTCACTTCGCACTCCTGCCAACATATGGTGCTGGAGGAACACAGCTGACTAATGGGTTTATTGAGACACGGCACAATCTGGGGCCAAACCGGGGAAAAGGCTTTTCCTGTTAACACTGTGGATGACGAATGTCGGCATTTTCACAATTACTAAAATATGGTTAGGAAACAAAAGAGATTTTTTCCTCTGCTCCACCCACACATTTAACAGCGTGGAAACAACTGGAGTCGATCTTCTAAGTAAGACGCTTCCTCTTTGCTTGGATGCACTGACACTTTTAAATAAGAAAGTCAGGAAAACGTGGCGATTGCTGAATCTGAAAACAGGTTTTCTTGCTTATCTTCGATGAGAAACTGTATTTTTATCCTTCATAAATAAACATTAATGTGAATAAAACATACTAGAGTTTCGAGACTGAGGCTGTCAACATCATTACACACTGAGCAATGATGGACTGTTTAAAGACTGTTTCAGTGCAAAGATGGAGCCGCGTTATCTCTGCAAGTGACACTGAGGATTTACAGGGTCTCAGTCATCCGACGACACAATTATCTCCGAGTGTCAGAGGATGTTTGTTAGTCTGCAGCCTGCTGGAAACTGGAGGGAACGAGTCAAACTCATTCCGCTGCTGTGTCGGGCACGGTTCCCTCGCTTGATTTTATGCAACGTCTTCTGTTTCTGCAGCTTCCTTCGAAGTTGTCTTTTCCTTCGACGTGGGGAACGGCCCCCTGGAGGTCCAAGTAAAGACAAGTGCCCCGTTGAACGACAACAGGTGGCACGTCGTGCGAGCCGAGCGGAACGTGAAGGAGGCGTCGCTTGGTGTCGACGGGTTCCCCGCCGCCACGCAGGAGGCGCCCGCCGACGGACACATTCACCTGCAGCTCAACAGCCAGTTATTCATAGGTGAGCAGAGCGCGGAGAGTCTGAAGCCGTTTGTGCGCGCGTCAAAGTGGGAGAAAGTTATCTCAGATTCCAGATACACACTTCAAAATGCAGGCAAGGGTGCAGATTATGTTGTGGTATTGAATTTTGCTGAGCTTTGCTGTTGTCCTTGACATGTTTTTGCACAGTGACTTAAACCAGATTAAGGTAAATGGTATTTGGGTAAATCACCAAGTTAAACAAAGAACACAGTGGATACTTCTCTGTTCTTTAAAGTGTGGATGGTAGAAATATTCCCTCTGCTGTTGTCATAACTGCGTTTATGATTTTCTATTGTGCACAGGTTCAACTCTAACGTAACCAGCACGATCTGTCAGAATCTGTCCGTGCAAATGAGATGCATTCAGGGACTCTGCAAGTTCCTCAGAAAACTGTAAGGCATTGAGGCATTTTAGGGACAGCAAAGACTGTAGATTGTGCCCTCACCGCCCAAAATAATATTGCAATTTTTCTAGACACAACAATATAGCGTGACAGGCATAAACACGCACACATACATAGAGTATAAAAGCCAATATACACGTGGAGAGAGTCGAGAGATTAATCTTTCTTTCGCCACATCTTTTTGAATTATCAGCTAGTCGCAGAAAATCAGCAGAGCTTTTCCCCAGATTCATTGAAAACCGTCATTTCGGCACACGTTGTCATGCACGTCTTATTAGATAAAGTTTTTTGCCGCTGCATCTCACAAGTCCCACGCGGGCAGCTGCTGGAGTTCAACCACCAGTAGCTGGCAGCTGCATCCAGTATGTCTAACAACACTAAAGCTCATCCTCAGGGTCCTGTATAACCCAGCCGGTCTGAGGTGCTCGGAAAGCATGTGTGCTGCCGATATTGGTGATGTTGACATGCAGAGCTGATGATTTCTGGGCTGTGAGCAATATCCTTCTTTGATAAATGTCCATGTGCGACGGCGTGCGGATGGAGCGGCTTATGTGTGTATGTTTTTCACTCTTCAGCCAGAATTTCTACTCACCTTCAACCAGGTCAAAACTGTCAACTAATTACACCATAACTTTGGCAGCGACTGAGAAACAGGAGGATGCTGTTATTCTGAGATTCCATTATCAGAGACAGATGTCATAAAAAAAAGCCCCAAACAATGTTAGTCCAGCTCTTAGTGCTTTCTGCTGACTTCACTTATGTTCACTGTCCAATTCCTAATTTAAAAGTTTTATTTAAGAATTGACATTAACTGACACAGATGTCAGCTGGCTATTTCAAATTTAAAATACTTTGATGTTTATATTAACCAAAAAATACATTTTCTTTAACAATCCTGCTGGTTTTTATCCTCTAAATCATCAGTTCAAACTCCCTTATCCCACTCCATCTCTTCCACAGACATTCATAATTCTGTTTAACCTCTCGCTCTTATCTGCTGAACTGTGCTGGAGCGGGATAAAAATCCATTTTGCATTATCAGACTTTATCTTCCCGCAAATATTATGGTTATTCATTCGTTCGTAAACACACAGTTTTGAAAGCAATAAAAAAAAGAAAAAAAAAAAAAACAACGACCGACAAATAATGATTAGATTGGAGCGATGCAGAGGGATGAGCATTGATTGGCCGGCCACGTTAATCCTCTCTGAGCAGCTAGGACGAAGTCACCATGACTCATCCTGCTTATGCGGGCAGGACTGTTCTGGATGGTGTTTACCACTGATGCAGTGGGATTCATATGCTTGAATGGAAATGTGATAGGATTATGAAATGGACTGTGGAGAGAGAAAGGGAAGGGGGGGTGGGTGTTTGTGTTTGACTTGATTTACAGCAAAGCAATATGCATTGGAGTGTCTCCACTCTCGCGTTTTGGAAAGTGAAAGGCTACGTGCTCCAGAGGTTGTTATTGTTAATCCATAATGTTAGCAGCCTCCCATCTGAGAAATCATAATTCACACAATACAGCCAAAGACATCTATATTGCTATGAATAGTGCGTCCCATTTGTAACGTATAAAATTGCTTCGGATAACCTAATAAGAAAGTATATTGCCTCGGGTGAATTTATTTGACACAAAGTTATTCTGGTTCACCGCCATTTATTGCATAGGAAGAAATTTATTGTATACACGCCGTTACACACGTCCTTATATGAGCAGTAGTTAAAATAATACTCTGATATTGTTAGTGTTGGCTGATGTTAACAGATATGTGGGTGATAATGTCCTTTCGCTTATGAAATATGTAATGCCATATATGAGTTCTGTTATTTGCCATATATGAGTTCTGTTGCAATCTTGATTGTCGTGCAGGATTTTCTTTTTAATCCCACAACAGTTTAGCGACAAGCGGCGTCCAGCCAACGCCACTGGCCTTTTAGCGCAGGTGCTTTTATGATTTGTTCCTGTTTTCAGTCACAATCATTATTTTCTATAGATTTCACATCACTGGTAAATTATCATCCGCTATACAGTGAGTTTGCTGTGCTGTTATTTCATTCAACTTTTCCTCGCCGAGTCGTTTAGAGGATGCTTAATTAAATTTCCCACTCAGTGTGCTGCTGATGTGATGCCTGTGTTTTATAGCTCTTGCTGGAGAAGGAGAAAACGGTCGCGCAGAGGTTAGTGATTTAGTGGTAGGGAAAGATGTTCCCGCTGAACATTTGAAGCCTCTCCAGACTCGGATGCGTAACGCGCTGCCAATTCCAATCTGCGTTAACAATAACAACTGTCAGGCGTGGATATAAAATAAGATGTCGCCAGCTTGGAACTCCGGGAGAAATGTAATTTTGCCAAGTCGAAACTCGGCGCACAGTGAGAGGCTTGCTGCATTAGGATGTTAATTGTCAGGTGAAGGGAGGAAGACATTGTTCCTCTTGCCTTTTAGTGGGAAAAAAAAAATATCATAAGACTCCAGATGGCTCATCAGCCACACAGTTAGCCAATCAGCAGCCAGCACAGCTATATGAGCGGTGTCGGTGTCTCGGTGCCCTGCGGAGCTGCAGCAACAACGTGTGGCATTTATTCTGTGGACTTTACTGCAGGGAGGAGACAAACACGAGGAGATTTACAGTCGTAGAGGCAGAACTGCACGAGGAACGTTGCTTTTGGATGAGCTGCTTTGTTGCCCAGTTACTTTTTAATATACTGAGCCACCCACAGTGTTTACCATTTACTCCCATGGAAAACTTGTATTGTATTTTAAGTTGTTTTTTTAATAAACCCACTGATGGAGACACTGTATGAAATGAAATGTTTGCATATTTTAACTGAGTTATGGACTCAAAAATCCACACAAAAAGTCCAAAAACAGACACAATTACTGCAACAATCTGTCTGCCCCATCGATATCAGTCGCTCTGTATATGCATTATTGAAGTTCAGATTTGATGGAGCTGGAGCAAAGGGAAGGCGGCACTTCTCTACTGACCCACTGTGGTGACACTTTCCGGGGGCTCCTAACCAATTTCTAATAATCCATCGTCAATGAAATCAAATGACATTTAAAGTTATTACAATTTCTTTTCTATCACACAACTGATTAAAGCCTTGCAAATCATTAGTTTGAATAAGTTTAATCCTATAAAGTAACACTGGCAATGAGACCTAATTCTTCTTACTGTAGCCATTGGTTCGAGGTAATGACACGAATCAGAACACGGTACATAACGGCAGATGAAGGTCAGACAAATAAATGGGTGAATTTAAGACTCCTGGTGTGACAGAGAGTGTGAGTTCCCGTGTATCACTTGTGTTTGTTGGCAGGCGGCACTGCATCCAGACAGAAAGGCTTCCTGGGCTGCATCCGCTCTCTGCAGCTGAACGGCGTCACTCTGGACCTGGAAGAGCGGGCGAAGATTACCCCAGGGGTCCGACCGGGCTGCCCGGGCCACTGCAGCAGCTACGGCTCGCTCTGCCAGAACCAGGGGCGCTGTGTGGAAAAAGCCAGCGGCTTCTCCTGTGACTGCGGCCAGTCAGCCTACGCTGGAGCCTTCTGCCACAAAGGTACGGACATGGGGAAGCACGGGGAGACTTCCTGCCAGCAAACACACTGGGCCAAATCAGACAGCAAATGGCATTTTAATATCAGTACAGACAGATCTGCTACAACTCCATGTTTGAAGGATAAAACAAATTCGACTAAACCAATATTCAGTTCATAAGACTTTGTTTCAGGCTAAACAAACTTATCATAGCAGAATATTGTATTATTTATATAAATTTCTTTTCAGAAATATCCCCATCCAACAACTGCCGTGCAGATCAAATAATATTTGACAGATGAAATTTGATATTTGACACAGAGGGTGACAGAACCTGAGGGGGAGACAGTCTGATATAATCTTAAAAATAATGAGAAGTCTCTCCTCCAACTTTAAATTGACTCATTGGTTTTTCATCCCTAAAACTTCCTTGACAATTTAATTTTCTTGTCTATGAGAGATGAAGAGGACGGGAGATGACAAAGGCAGACGGTACCGTACACTCGACAACACCGCTCCCGACGTCGTCTCTAGGGTGAACACTGGTTGTGACTATCATAGCAATATTTTACTAGGTTTTGTGATTCAGCAAGACTGTTTTTCAGTCGGACTGATTTTACCAGCAGTGGCGGCACGGTGGTGGAGCGCTTAGCACTGCCACTTTACTGCTAGAAGGTCCCTGGTTTGAATCTACCTGCCGTGCTGTGTGGAGTTCATGTTCTCCCCGTGCTCGTGTGGGCGTCCTCCGGCTGCTCCGGTTTCCTCCCAGCGTTCAAAGACGTGCGTGTTAGGTGTGAATGGTTGTCTGTGTTGGTCTTACGGTAGACAGAAGAACCGCTCCACGGTTGTACGCCACCTTTAGCCCAGTGCCACCTGGGATAGGCTCCACCCACCCGCACACCTGAATAAGATGAGCAGTTACAGATAACGGACAGATTGATATTTTATCGGCAGAGTTTTGCGTCTCACTTTGCCGGTTTAGTACATGCGCCCTCACCAGAGGTTCTCCACATAAAGAAGACATTTGTTTGCCAGTCTGTGACCTCAGAGGGATAACACACCTATCAGTCACATTCTGGCCAGCTTTATCCCTCCAAATTTGTGGTATTATGACTATAATTTGGAAGTAATTTGAACTAATAATACAACCGCTGATCAGTTCAAACTGTAACACCTCTGGTCTAACACCACCACCGTGAGTTGGCCCTGTGGCTAATTTCCATGTTTCCAGCTGGCATTTAAAATACTAATCCTGTAAAAAGAAGTCATCAACATATACGGTTACATATTGAGGAAACAGCAGGCAAAAAAAAACAAATAAATTCATGCTGCATGTATCTTCAACAGAGTTTTAACTCTCAACAATCCCGGAGAGGCTTACAGTCATTTTGGAGTTTTAATGCCAGATGCTAAAACGGTCAAATCTCAGGCAACGGGTTGGGCTTGTGGTTGGTGTGTCAATAAAGCAGCATCACTACACACACCTGAGCGCCAGGAAACATTTGCTACTTATAAGTTGCTTTATTTTTAGGAAGACCCTAAAACTAACGCTGGCTTGGGTTTATAGACGGTAAATTCCTTTAGACATCTGGCGCGTTGGAAGAAACAAACTTTAAAGAGCTAGAAAACAAGCACATTTGTGAGTGTTTTAAAAGCGCCCGAGTCACTGATGTAAAAGCTTTACAAAACAGCCATCGTGACCTGTTGTATCTTGTCCTGGTTCTTGAACGAGGAGAACAGAGGAAAGATTAGACTGACCCCGGCCGACCGTCTGTCTCGCCGTCTGCACCGTTCGCCCTCTCCACACTCGTCGTCACGGCGGGTCCATTCTGACCCGAAGGTAAAGCATGAGGACGGCCGTAAAGGACCCTTCTAGCCGCCGACGTGACGCATCGAGAGCTTGTCGCAGAGTGTGTTAGAAGTCGCCATAATGTCAAAGTCAAGCATCACTGTGGAACTTTGGGATTTTGTGATGTTGCACTTTGAATCGGTTTGGGTGAGAACGTGCAGGCCAGTTTTTCACTGGGCTTTTGTCTTTTCTGACAAAGTCATTAAACCTTCCAGTATGTTAAAAATAGCATCCATCGGATGCGAGCTTGCAAAGAGCGGCTAATCTTTTGCCTCCTTCCTCTTGCCTCTGGTGACACTTGCTCAGTGCAGAGGCACTAGAAATTGACTTGAAGGCAACAAAGAACCAGTCAGACTTACAGCTTTACATTTACTGTACAGCACAATACAGAGGCGTTAGTCAACCGCGGCACTGACACACCCCATCGATTCTCTCTTGCAGAGGTTTCGGCCAGCTTTAAATCCACGACGTCCATCGCCTACGTCCTCAAGGAGCCGTACGAACTGAGCAGAAACCACAGCGCCCGGCCTTCCTCCATCTACTCTGACGCGACGCTGAGAGGGGAAAACATCTCCCTGAGCTTCAGAACAAGCCAGAGTCCTGCTCTGCTGCTCTACATCAGCTCCTTCTTCAGGGAATACCTGGCCGTGCTCATCAACGACCACGGTGACCATGTTTTTTTTTCTTGCATTTACTTGAAGTCAGCTGCTTTCTCCTCTCACTCTATTTCCTCCGTGCAGCATCACCCTGGACGCACTTAATGCTTAACAATGATTCAGTTTTCAGCCGAGTCTTCAAGACGAAAATGCATCGTTAAAGATGTCAGGAAAACTAGACTTCATGTGCATATCCCTGAAAGAAATCTTACAAATTTGGATTTTGGTGATGGCCTTCAGCTGTTTTATAACTGCGAGAAAGCAGGGGTTCAAAAGTTGATCGTGTTGTCATCGGGTGTCTGCACTCTGGCTGGAGTATCCAGTTAAATCCCAATAAGTGGTTTCTCTTGAAGGATCCAAAAAGCCTTTCCAAGTCCTTTCTCACATTTCTGCCTTGCTGCTGCAGTAACAAAAGCCTCAGAAAACTTCACAACAGGCTCCGAGAGCCTGAAACACCCTGTGCCCTCTCAAAGGTTTATTTTAGTATCAAGATGTTCTCCGACAACAGGGACGTTTCTTCCCATTAGCACATATTTGAAAAAAAAAAAAGAGATTCTTTTGTCGAGCATGCTGAAAAATTCATAGTGCTTTAAGTGTTATGTACCGTAAATTCTAGACTATAGAGCGCACCTAAATTTAAGCCGCCCCCGCTAAAATTTAAAAGAAATATATATTTTGTCACATATAAACCGCATCGGACTATAAGCCGCCAATATCCAGGCTGAGAAATAATATCTGTTGTATACTCATTGTTCACAGTAGGCATGAGGATGTTCTGTGCGCTGTTTTACCGGCATTACGGTAAAGAGTGCGTTCATTGGTATAACACATGTCGAATGTACAGAGCCGACAAAAACGTCCTTGTTATAAATAAACGGCTTGTTCCATAGCCAAAGGAGAAGACGTCTCTTATTCTTCAGGAATTACGCAGGAGTTGCTGCGCTCAACAAAAGATTTTGTACCATAAGTGTTTATTCATACACCTGAACCTGAATGGTGCCTGTAACACGGCAGTAAAAGTGCTGATGTTTGCTGTTGTGCGTCTTGGGTTGCATGCGCGAAGAATAAAAACTGGCGCTTTTTTGTTTGCACTGACTTCCATCTACAGTGCCCATCTGAGGGCTGCAGAAAAATTCATAGAAAAGCCGCATCTCTGTAAAAGCCGCATGGTTCAAAACGTCGGAAAAAAGTAGCGGCTTATGGTCCGAAAAATACGGTATATATAAGAAAGATTTGCTCTCATCTCTGTTCATCTGTAAAGTGCTGCAGAGCAGTGTAACACTGTAAAATTGGGGAATTAATTTTATATCGAGGAGTGTTTTAGCACCGTATTAAATAGCTTGTAGCTTCTTAGTTCGGCAGCTGGTGCCTGCGTTTGTGTGAAATGCACTTTCATGGAAGGAGTGAATTCAGGTCTTCGAAATCCTGAAGGCGAGAATGTGGAAATTATTGAGTGGAATGGTTTAAACTGGCCTCAGCCAGACAGAGTAAAGTTCATACTGGTTCTCGTACTTTACACCAAGCTGCAAATCACACACTTTTTTGTTGTTCACAACAAATATTATTTTTGTTTGCTTATACCATAAAGTACGTTTTTTGTGTGTTTGTGAAGATGAGCTGGAGCTGAGGTACAAGCTGCACAGCGGCAGAGAGGTCGAGGTGTTGAGGTGCAAAGCCACAGACTTGGCTGACGGACGTCTGCACACGGTGACCGTCAGGAGACTGGCAGACGCCGTCTCTGTTCAGGTACCAAACACACAGTTCAGTGTTTTATTGATCATCGAAAGCAGAGCGGTTGAAAAGTGCTGGGCTACCAAAGAAGAAGAGATGCTTGATCTGCCTTTAAAGGTTCTCAGTGCGTTACTTTGATCAATCAACCACTACAGGTTGCGCTAAGATGCTAAAACTGTATAGAAACCCTCCTGGAGGCTGATGCTCGCTCATGTGTTCATACTCACGATCCAAACTCTGACGAGCTCAAGTCAACAAATATTTAATGGCAATCAGCCTCCATCCTGAAAAGAAATTAAAGGAAGGACTAATTCAGGCGTTTAGCTGTGACCTCAAACACGCCTCGCTGATCCACAGAGCCGCAAAATACAGAAAATGAGCCGTCAGGTTCAATTAATGATAAGACCTGAGCTTCAGAGACCAATAACCACCAAATTACCTCAAGCTTCAAAATGCTGCTATTGGGAATCAAGCTGTGGTTGTAGCACAGGACTCAAAATCAATGCACCCAGGGTGTCGCACGACTCTGAGTCGAAGCCTCTGTGGCCTTCTCTGATCAGTCAGAAGAACCATTAAAAGTTAGGATCTTTGCTCTGACAGCACCTCTACACACAAACTGAGATAAGTTAAGCAACAATGGAAAAAAAAATATTAAAGAAATTTTTGTTGGGCTTTTTGAATATGTTGTCTGCGGAGCATCAAAAGATCCAAAAACACTGCTGAACACACAATCTCAGAAACCTATAGAAGAAAATCTATAAATGCAACATTTCCTGTGTGTTGAAACTGCTTTTTTGTTTCTCCGTTCTCTGCGGCTCCGTTTAAGTCTGCGGTTGATCCACATTAGCAGATGTCTCATTGATAAATGGTTCACTAAAGCCCAAATCTCTGGGTTTGCAAGCAATACATCACACCCTCCTCTGCGTTGTTATAAAGGGTGTGTCTGCGTGAGCCATTTACCACCCAGTCTGCTCTACTTCTGTGAACCCCAGCGTCTCACGGGTCTATTGGTTTCCAGCTTCGGGGGTTGATTTAAATGGTTAAACATGCAGCTCGATCTGCAGATCGGGCATGTGGACGCGTGTTGACGTCCATTTACTCTGCAGACATGCGTTAGGTCCTTTACAAAGCAGACTTGTTTAAAAACCTCATGACAATCCGCGCTCGTGCACTTTGCTTTCCGCTTGCGAAGCTTTTACCTTCACAGCTGTGACATATATTAACTTTCAGATCGACCGGAACGCCAGGGACGATTTCAACTTGACATCTGAAGTGGAATTCAACGGTATCAAATCGCTCGTTCTGGGCAGAGTGCAGGGTAAGTGAGGCTCTCCGAGGCACTTAGACTCATTTGAATAACAGCTCTGAGACGTCTGCAACAAAACAGTGTTCGCCGTTGTTTTCCCGTTCAGCGTGTTAGGTGGTCCAGAGGGTAAGCCGCAGTCTGAGCATCTCAGCTGCGGTGCCTTTTTAAAACGAGTTGACATCCATATTCAAATGGTCACGGAGAGAGCACTTCACTGCAGAGATGCCGGATAAGAACAACCTCAGAAACCACTCGAGGTGGAGCCGCCCACTTAAGTCGCAGTTATGTGGCATTAGACGCCTTATGGAGACATAAGCGAGGCTGAAGAGTCTGTGTAAACGCGTTGTTTTCCTCACTAATGCAGAAGTTCAGAAAGTGCCGAACGCTGTAGCGCACGGGTGAGCTTTTATCTGCGTTATCCAAGTGTGAGTAACGCAGCCGTTACGTCCGTCGACTTGAGCGGGGCTTCAGACAGCTGCAATGCAAATAAGTTTAGAGAAGGCCCTTCACTTTGTATGGTAATGAGGGGAGACTGAAAAGAGCAAATTACTCCGAAGATTGGAGTCAGCGCCCCGCGATTCGGCATAACAACCAGCAAGTCCCAGCTGCTGACGACAGGGTCGAGCTGAACCAGGAAGTCAGACAGTACGGTTGAACCTTTATTTGCACGGCAGAACGTCGTCGCTGCCGTCGTTCTGCACGGGACTGATCTGTCCGACCCAGGAACCGGGAATCAGCTAGGGAGGAAATCAATAAGCACAATCAGGAACAGAACCATCCATAAATCTGGACTCGAAATGATGGAGATGATGCGTGTCAGGGTTTCATGCCCTTTTCATAACCAGGACATGGCGCCCATGAAAGAAACTGCAGTTTTATTTAGGTCGTGCTCCCTTCTTCCTGTTGTGGGTCGGTGACCCAGCACATGCCAGGCTGTGACCCAGCCTTCCCTCTGCTGAGCCGGGGGGGGACTGAGTCATATCAGTATCAGAGAGACAGGAGGATAGTTGATACACTGTCACTCCCTGCCAGCGCTGTCATCCATCAGCCTAACTAATGAACCGGGAAGGAACGGAGAGACACCAGTGCTCTCGGGGAGACGGGGAGGATGCAGGGACAGAGAGCTGGCAACGCAGTGGGCGGTGAAGTTAAAGGACAGCAGCTGGGAGGAGGTGGACAGTGATCTGCAGGTCTTAGGCACAAGGCCAGTGCTCACACGAATATCCGGATCCGTCTCAGTCAAGTCAGACGTTTTCATATTATCATCCCCAGAGATTCATTTGTGTAGGAAATAGTATTAGGAATGTCTTTTTTAGTGACATGCTGTACTCTTTAATTTTTTTTTTTTTCATTTAAAGAGGCATTTCACATGGTTCCCGGGAGACTGGAGCTTTGAGGACTGGCTGCCCTTCAAAGCCCCCTGCAGCCCACCTCAGTGGGCTCACACCAGGCCTTCCACCCACCGGTTGCAGAGTTCACGTGCGTCCTCTGGTCTGACTCTATCCCCTGAGCCACAGCCGTGTCCCTCGTGTATTGAGCGGAACTCCCCCTCTAATAAAGGCTGGATACGCTTGGAAAGACGCCGCACACTGACTGGATCAGGAACGAGCTGTTCACGCTTCTAAAATCGCACCCGTGCGATTTAAGGCTGATCCCGAATGGTCCAAGCTCCCTGTTTGTGCATGAGCACCATCTTTCCTCGTTGACTTGGGCGTGTCTCTCTCTCCCCGGGCCGTGTTTGTAGCCGCCAAGTTCCTTGAAATTGCAAAAAGTAATAATAAAAAATGGTACTCGGCTAAAGCAGTGCTTGTCTTCAGGTTCGTTTACTCACTTCCTGTCGCCTGCTGGGTGCAAAATAAACCCGACATCATAGAGCTAATCCTCCCTGCGCACACTCTGACAATGAGAGCCCCACTGCCAACTACTGCACGGGATCTGCAATTATACTTTATTCTACTACGGCAAAAAAGCATGTTCCCCAGGGTCACACACGGGGCACGCCCCACTATTTGAGAAGCACTGGGCTAAAGCAATATGTAATATTTTATTAAACCTGGGGGCAAATTTACAAACCACCCACTGTATAACAAAAGTTTAAATTAGCTGCACATTCGCCTGATGCAGCATAAAAGTGATGACAAGTGGATGCATGATTAGATTTAACTAAATAATATTTTACACGTTACTGGGAAATGTGTCATTTGCATAACAAATACCTCCATTTTTTTCTTTTTACA
This sequence comes from Channa striata, assembly GCA_033026295.1. NCBI lineage: Eukaryota > Metazoa > Chordata > Actinopteri > Anabantiformes > Channidae > Channa > Channa striata. The sequence continues at coordinate 5,186,951 of CM065179.1, read as the reverse complement.
TATTTTGATACTAACACTAAAAGTACTTCTAAAAGTATTTCTACACTGTGGTATTTGTACTTTTAATTAAGTACAAAATCTGGCTGTAACCACCGTTGGCTGAACAACCAGTAGAACGTGAGCGTGCATGCTGAGTGAAGCAAATTTGTTTTTCCTGCAAACACCTCAGAGACAAATCCCCCACCTGCATGTATTTTAATTAAGTCGAAAAGTGAAATGTAGAGATAACATACAGTATGCTAATGCACCAGCTCACAATCTCAAGCTGAATCCGTGTTACCTTTATTTATATATGTATATATATTTATATATATAGGGAGAGAGACAGAGAGGATTATATTGAATTTGAAAAGCTCTCCAGCCAGCCCGCTCTCAGTTGTCCTGTTTACGTGGTAAAAAGGGGCTTCTCTCTTAAATGTGCGATATAATCAAACTGCACCGCATGAATAATTGTTCATACTCACATTTATAGCTAGTGAAAAGTGATTTTATTTGGCACCTGCCGTCACAAACGGTGCTGATGCGAATACATTAGCAAGGAGCGACAGGAACCGCGAGCTTCCGTAAAGAGCTTCGTGCACATGTTTGAGTTTGCACGCAGTTCGGTCGTGGCAGGTGAGAAGCAAATGACAGTTAATGTGTCGTGACACTTTGCCACATAAATTCATCGCTGAAATATCACCCAAACATTTCTTACCTTTCCTGCATTTGCCTTAAGGATCAATCCTACTGTTTTATTGACCTCTTGCACTTAGACAAGAAATATAATCAGATCAAAGATCAACAGAAACTTACTCGGCTCATTATAAATCCTCCTGACTTCAATGATCCCGTAGCCGCTTTCCTACAGCCTCATTAGAGCTGAAACTCAAAGTGAAGTTGTGGTTGTGCAGTTGGTTCCAACAAGCACTTGTGTTGCAGGGAGGAATATCAACTCACAGGAGTTCATGTGACATTTGCCGTTCAAAGATAATTTCCACTTGAAAAGGACCAGACAACACCAAGACAGCTGGTGTCCTGTCCTTGTCTCCCTCTTTGCAGTGTTCTACACTGTTTGCCACCTGCCTGTATGTGGGCTGAGATCCACTCGACGGCTATAAGGTGATGTCAAAGACAGAGAGACGAGGAGCCGTCCTGTTGGTTCAAACTCCAGCGAAACATCCACGGAAACATCTCACAACCGCCTCGGAATTCAGGTTCACGTTAGTGGAAAGTGTAGGACGCGCGATGTCTGCACAAAACCTACCTCAGTGACGACGCTAAGTGACGTCGGCTCATTAGAAGCCCGGCACACTGACGTTTAAAGCGGATTTCATGCTGATCGTGGCTTTCACGCACCGCCGCAGTGAAGTCGGTTACCTCACCGAGGAGCCGACGTGCAGCGTCACTGCAGCTGGTGCTTCTTGTTTATTCACTCACTTGCAAATGATCGAGTACGATAAAAAAAATGTGGAAAATGATTAGTACTCTCAGTCTGCTGGGGGAAAATACAGCTTTCATGTTTCTGTGCTAGAGCGGCAGCAGCGGTAGAAACCCAGGGGTTTTAATATCAATGAAGAAAAATACAATCTGTGCAAAACCTGCCATTACTAGCAGTGGACACTACTACTGTATCACATTTGACAGATTAGTTTGAACATTTTTCACGTTTTTGGAAGTCGTACCACGTCTAATGTGGTAGTTGTCAATAAAACACAATTTCCACTAGGAGATTTGCCTAAAATTGAAAGAGAATATAAAGCTGCGGATTATCAGCACTGTGGTCTCGTCGAGATAAGAGTAATATTCATCACTGGTGAACCGTTGGACGTTGCTGATAACCAATGTGTCTCCTCACTCCCTCCGCTTCCCTCCCTGCGTTCAGAGCGTGACGAGCTGGATGCAGAGCTGGCCACGCTGGCCTCTGTCGGCTTCACCGGCTGCCTGTCGGCCGTCCGCTTTAACTCCATCACTCCTCTGAAAGCCGCCCTGCTGCGGCCCGACGGCCCTGTTACCGTCACCGGCCCGCTGACCCGGTCCAGCTGCGGTTCGTCCTCTCCGGCCAATGCCTACGCAGCAGAAACCACGCGCTCCTTATCAGGTACAAGAATCAGGATCCACGTGGTGTGTCTTTAATATTGTTATTATAGCTGTTCATTAGACTTGGCGTGGGCTCATTAAGCACCGTCTGCGGTAAGCAGACAGAGCGCTGGCACCACAACCGATGATGTTAGTCAGACAGCTGAAGTCCTCTGAGGTTGTGCTGAGCCCCGTCTGCGCTGACTGATGGTTCCCCGTCTCGCTCCACCTTCACCCTCATCCGTCACCTGCTTTTTCACTAATGCTCTCTCTCCGTCTCTGCAGAGCAACCTAGTTCAGTGGATCCAGGTCAACCTTTAGTCAACGCGATCAGGAGTGACTCGGCTCTCATCGGAGGTAAAGCAGCTCATCTCAGCAGGAATAAAGACTGTTTAATACAGTGTAATATTTTCAAAATGATACTCAAACACCTTGCATGCTTTGAAAATATTGGACTAAAAGGGTTGGACTGTGATAACTGAGGTTCAACCTGGTAAAAGACATTGTGTATAACAAAAAGATTCTAATTTTAGGCTAAAAATGAATTGGACCTGGGTTTCCTTTTCACAGCCACTTTAGTGCATCACCCGACTTGTCCATCTTTCAAACACATTCAACTTTTCTCATGAAAACCAGGAGCTTACGTAAACGGGCATATTTTAAAAAACGCACGTTGACGTTTTTGTTGCATAGCAACGACGGCATAGCAACGCGTTTAATCACAGACAAGTCTCAGTTATTGCTTTAGCGTTTGACAGTTTGTTCTGTGCTATTTTAATTGTTATAGGAAAATGTCAGCAGGGTGACAAAAGCCACATTGTCCCAGAACAATACACATTCAGTTATGACTGCTGCTCTGCAATGTGATGACAATATTACTGGCTGCTTTAATTAACACACAATAAAGGACCGAAATAGTCTGATAAAATCTTCAAACTTTCATCTTTCGCGTGTAACTTTTCATTAAGATCCCCACAGTAAAACTATTTAACTAAAACCTGCGCTTGTACAGAGTAATATAATAAATTCAAAGATTACCATGAACTTTGCTCGGCTTATTAATGCCACAAGGGGAATAAATCCTCCTGACTTTAATGATCCTGTAGCCGCTCTCCTCCTACAGCATCATTAGAGGTAAAACCCGTAATAGTAAAGTAGTTGTTGTGCAGTTTGTTCCAACAAGCACAAAATGCTCATGTTGCAGGAAGGAATATCAACTCACAATTGTTGCCTAGTAGTTTTGCATGTGATATTTATTATTCAAAGATATTTTCCCGCTTCAACAAAACTAAACAACACCAAGACAGATGGTGGCCTGTCCTGTGTTCTACATCGTGTGCCACCTGCCCGGATGTGGGCTGAAACCTACTCAATGGCCAAAAAGTGAAGGTGCTGTCCTGGTGCTTCTAAACTTTGTCAGTGAAACATCTATGGAACCATCACACAAGCCCTTAGGATTTATGTTCATATTAGTTAAAAGATTAGGATATGATGTCTGTACTCACACACAAATAGTTCCGTCGACTGGAACAGGAACAGGAACCTCGGCACACACTGTATTTCACTTTCGCCAACTTTCTATGCCGATGACTATTGTTATGTAATATGTTGGATTATTAAAAAGCTTATTTCAGGTTTAGTTGAAAATGGGTGAATTGTGACAAAAACAATACACATTCAGTTAAATGAACACAAAATAGAAACAACTTTAATCTTCAAACTTTTATCAAACTAAATTACGCAGAGATGCATCTGCAGTTTCAGCAGCAGTTATCAGTGTTTTTAATTCAATTCATTTCAAATCAACTTTATTTATATATATAAACAAAATCATTTCATAATAAAGTCAAGACTATACAAACATTTAGAGAAAACCCAACAAATCCCCTTGAGCAGCTATAGGCAACAGTGGAGAGGAAAAACTCCCTTTTAACGGAAGAAACCTCCAGCAGAACCAGGATCAGGGGGGCGGACATCTGCCTTGACCCGTTGGGGTGAGTGGAAAACATTGGGCAGGTTGGTACGAGCAGTTGCTGCTCACTGGCCCCAAAGTTTAGATGATATAGCTGCACGATTATTTATACGTGGTTAAATTGAGGATATTTTTACCCCATGGCTGTTACGTTTCTTTCGGGTTTTTTTCAGCTCTTTATGGAGATTAGGTTTTAAATTTTCATAGGAAACACAGCTACAGTGATCTCACCTTTGTCCTCCTCAGTTTGAAGCACGTTAGAACATGGCCAAGCAGTCATGTCTTGCCGAAATACAACTTCACCTGTTCCCAATGATTTAATGTTCAAATTATTAGACTGATATTTAGAATCGGCCAAGAAACCAAAATGTAGAGTAAATTCCTCTGAATGCACCAACTGCAGATTTAATATTTCTCTTTCTGCATTCAAGCCTGATACAACATGCAATTTGTGACATTTAAAGATGCTAGTTCAACTTTGTGCAGGCAGAGAACAGTTTCATCTTCAGTGCCATCGATTGTGTCTCACAGAACAGATGTGGCCTAACAAACATCCTTTCCTGCCAACGCCTTCCTCCGTGCATTTCTCGAGGCTCACCATTAAAATAATCAGTTCAAACTGTTAGAAAGACTCACTCATTTATTAAAGGCTGCAACCTGATACGTCCAAAGGTCAGAATCTTCAGATGTAACATTTGGACATAGGAGTGTTTTTGATCTTTTCATATGTGTAAATCTTGGCCAAATAATAATAACAATAATAATAATATGAATAAATGTCCTGCAGGAAGACAACAGCACTGGTTCCATTCATGCCTGCGGTTTCTGTGCTTTGTCTTTGTTTAGGGGTCATCGCCGTGGTGATCTTTGTTACCGTCTCTGCCTTGGGGATAATGGCCAGATTCATCTGCAGCAGAAAGGAGACTTACAGAAACCGAGAAGTCAAAGCAGCACAGCCAGAGGAAGGCCACGAGTTCCCGTTCGGCAGCGAGGCGGACTCTCAAAGCGCCCCCAGTGAAAACCAAAAGGAGTATTTCATTTAGCAGGAGCCCCGACCTCTCGGGGAAGAGCGGGGTGACTCGCCGAGCGCTTTTGTGAGGCCCACAGAGCCCCGCAGCTTCTTCCGCCGCAGGAAGAAATCGAACAATTCATTATTTTATTTCTGCCCTTCCTTTTGTAAATACTGGACACGTTGCTAAAAAGAACTGGCAAATGTGTTGGACTCCATCCCCTTAAAAATCACCTTTCTCCTGAGGATGTAAATATTCAAAACATGTACAGTAAGTGGTGATTTGTGCGCTTTTAAGGTGTTTGCAGACAGGGAGCGGCTGACAACATTCTCCATTTTGAAACGCGTGCTAACGAATGCTACGCGACAGCGTCCGGCCGCTGTCGACCTGCAGGCCTGACACACGGTCCTTAAAAGTTTTGCTAAATAATCCAGAGGTGGTGGCAGCCGCTCCACGACTGACCATTTATTTCTTTGCCAAACTGAAATGTTGTAAATAATTTATTAAAGGGAAATGTCTACGTGCTGAACAAATCACAACTTTATTCCAGTCAGGCTTTACTTTTGGACTTGATTTATAAGAAGCACTTTTTTCTACCGGGACGACGAACTTTGTGTCTCATCTGAGACGGGACAGACTCGACAGACGCGGATGAAAGCCAAGCCACAGTGTCGGCATCCAGAACCAAACATCATTTCCTAATGACGGCTGCACTTTGTCTTTACATAGTCTTACAGCTCCACTTTACTCACTGTGCTTTCTTTTTCTCGTGACCAAAATAAAAGCTTTACAAGGAGAACCAGTTTTTTTATATATATACTTCCTGCCAACAGTAGCTGACATGAGAACTCGAGGGCCATAAAACACAGGCTGACTGTCACCTTCTTTACTTTGCAGACATTTAATGTGTTTTTGCTGAAGCACTAATCTGTGTTTGTCTGACAGGAAATGTGATTGAGAACCAGCTGACGATGAGACATAAATGATGGAATGAAAGCTAGCCATCCAAATATAGTGTCGGATATTTATACTTCACTGTCTCTGCGATACTTTGGCTCGTGGGTGGGATTTTAAAAAGGCAGGAGCTGAAGAGACGTAGAAAGTGCTGCGGCCTTTCATCTCAGTTCGGTTTCACGCTTCATGATTTTACCTCATTACATCCGAGTTAAGGCGCTCGTCGTTTTCATACAAACAAATGTCTTTCTTGATGCTCGGCAGCTCCTGATAATCCCACACAATAGTGATACAGTTCACTTACATTTGCACCTTTCAACACCTGCAGACTGGCAGCTCTCTCTCTGAAATTTTCCTTTTGTGCAAATTAAAAAAAAAAGGTGCTTTTTTTCCCCTGGATCCGAACGCATGAACAACGAAAAGAACACCACCGTTACAGATGCAAAACTTTATACCAGCAATCCGAAGGAGCTTTGGAGATTGTGTTTGACTGACAGGAAAACCATCAGAGTGAAGAACTGCTTAGTACCGAAATATCAAATATGAATCTTTCATATCACCGATGTCACACAGGGCACTAATAAGTTCAATGGAAGTTCTGTCGTATCCAGGAGTGAAAAGACAAAGTTAGGTTTGCGCCTCAAAGCCGTCGTTTCAAACCTCGTCACACATATGCACAAAGAGGCAATATTTTCTGATTCATATCGAACAGCGACAATTGCTCCTCCAATCTAATGTAAACCTTTATAAAACTAATGTTTGTCAGTCCATTTCCACAGCATGACGCTCAAACTATAATCACATCAGAGGTTTGTTGTGCACGAGTTCCAGCTGTGGGATCCGCTGCTGCTCGTCCGCAGCTGTACTTTTATACATCAATCAATGAACCTGCAATGATTTCGCACTTGCGAATCTACAGAAAGTGTTTTTCCAAACTCTGCCAAAGAATGAAGGTTTCATTCAGCATTTATGCTGCGACTCTAAGATGAAGATGTTTACATTAGTCACTGCTCAATCACACCATCCCAGCTCCAACGTGCGCGTTATTGCACCATCACAGTCGTCTGTCAAACTGTCCTCGACAGCCAGGACCAGCAGGAAGGAGCCGTTTAAAATGTGGGCCGGCTTCTGAGCCTCTGTGGATTACATTCCTCAAGCTTCTGGGAAAAGTAGAAACTTTAAAAAAAATCTATAAAATACTAATTTGTGCATAATTGTGATGAAAGCATTTCCCCAACAATTAAACTGATTCTTTTTTCAAATAACTGAGACGCTTTTAATTTACCCAGAGTGGGTAGGTTTTTGAAACTCTCTCGTTTATTCCAGTTGAATCCAACTATGGTTCGTTTTTCCCACGGTGCAGTTTGTTTGCTTTGGTCACACCCGGATGCAGACTGCAAGACCAAGACCATTTACTCTATGTAGTCTCGGGCAGATCGTCTGTGATCTGACCCAAAACAGCAGATTTTAGTCAAGTATTTATTTTATTTATTTAGATTTGTACAGATGATCTTGATGTTGTGGCAAAAAGCAGAGGCCTCCAAAGCCTCAGAGTACCCACATCGTCAGCTGGATGTTGGCTGGAGCAGGTGGGTGGAGCCTGTGATGACATGCCTCCTTCCTCATTGCATAAAACTGAAAATTGAAACACAAAGACTTTGGAAAGTTTGGGCCTTCACTCTAAAGACTCAAGGTCAGGGGTTCCACTCCGGGTTTCTCAAGGCCACGTGGCGATGCGTCCTCGGACAACAGACAAGCTGTCAACAACAGTTTGCCCATGCGATGATGGCGTTCTTCAAAAACCATCCTACAGTAGGTCGACTCACAGCTGTCAACACTGTAACCCTGACGCGAAAACCACGAGACTCATGGCCACAACACCAGAGCACGTCGACAGGTGCATTAAAAATCCCTGACTCTGACCTTCCACCCCTGAATCCTCCCATTGTTCTCGTTCTGAGGATCTTAAACTCGGAGCAGCACACATGAAATCCCTGCTATTTGCTTGGTACTAAGAGACACGTTCTGTAAAAGCCGCTTGCTGTTGCACCGGGTTAATTAGTTGGAAGCTGCTTTCGCATGAGTCCGACATCTGAGTGAGCCGTCTGCCCAGGGGCACTATTCTCTCGGGGTTAAAGAGGTTAAAGGATAATAAATTTCCTCCCGGGTCCGACTGAGGAAATAAGATGATATGAGCTGGAAAAAAAAATCTCCTTTTAACTGGCGTTACAGATAGTTAACCACTGTCTCTGCAGCTCTCTGGGTGTTTAACTTCCTTGCATGGCCTCTGTCTCTAATCAGACTCGAGTTATGTGCAGCTTTTTATCTGCATTTAGCTGCTGGTGAAACTCGAATCTCTAAAGGATGAACTTCTCGAGTCATCTTTGCTGCGTATTGTTTTATTTTTATCAGTCTTCCCCATATTTCCTGCACAACTACCTTAAATAACGCGTTTTAACCCGCCTCTACAATTATCACTATGGCCCTTAAAGGAAACATTCACGAGCCGCGTGTAAATTCAAATCCTGTTGTTGAGAGAAGGGGATCATTACTGTAGCCGAAAATGCAGCGGAAAAACAGTGTTTAGAGGCAGCTGAGGTCTTTTGTCTCCATGTTAAATGAAGCTGAAACACAGCAACACTTTCCCTCTCTAGAGCAAATTAAATTAACATAAATTTACATCACAGATTGGCGTTCTTCCTCAACTTTTCAGGGAAGGGTTCCCTTTTTGCACTACGTGACATTATTGATGGGCATTAATGTGCTTCTGTATGCAGAACGAAGATAAACACGACTTATTTAAATGACTAAAAGTGAAACATCCAAGAGATTAAAATATCAAAGTCATTATTGACGACAACAAAGCGCTCTCCCAGTTCCAAAAGTTGGAGGTTAGACATGGACGCCGAAACAGGAAAACAATCGGATTTCATTCCAATCCAAACAAGTGAAAATGTGCCAAACGTTTCCTTGCACAAAACATTCACATGTAGATTTTATCTGAGTTAATAACTGCAGTTAATTTCAACGTGCAGATGTTTAATAGAAGAACGTTTGTTTGAGACCCTGCAAACTCCTCCAGCTGTTTTCACTCCTGCTGATTTGACCTGGGCTCAGGTTGGAGATGTTCCGCGATCCCGGCAAGAGGTCGAATCAGACACACAAGTGAAGCCACCTGTGTGGAGGAGCTATGGGCGTGTTCCGAGTTTTTAAAAAGCCACTTCACAGTTCGATTCTGCTGAACAAGCTGTTGTCGGCACAAACTCTATCTGCTCCCTCAGGAGCTGCTGCTGCTTCATCAGTGGGTTTAGATTTGTTAAATCACTTCCCCCCCCGTTTCAAATTTGATGCAGCTTCTTTGTTTTGGAGTCACTTCGACAAGGCAGACCTGTCTAAATACACGTGTAAATCAGGACTTCGGGGGGTTCGATTCACGTCTGCAGTGCGGCTGAGAGCGAGATGTGAATTAATTTCAAATGCAGACTCGTTTTTTTCGGCTCTCTCTGCACTGCAGCCGTCGCCTGCTGTTAGCAGCAGAGTTTCAAGCTCTTTTGTTGAAGTGCACTGTGGGAGTCACAATTAATGTCCATCTTTTTAAACGTTCTTATGCGCATAAGCTTGTTCCTTCAACTTTTAGCACAGAAGCGGTTCTTAATCTTCCTCTGCGTTTTACTGTGGGGATCATAATTTCTCCCTGGCAATAAGAACAATAAATTGCTTGGCAGTATGAGTGTTTTTACAGCACAGGGTTTAGAAAATGCATTTAATCAAAAACTTTTATTGGAAGTGTTTATATGTGGTACACTGGCTGTGCAGATGTGCCTAATAAACATTTAAAAGCAACTAGAAATATATTTATCATAATTAAAAACATCATGCCCAATTACCCATGAAGGAAGTCAATCTGATCATTTGATATTTCTAAAGATGCACTGACAATTTCTCTCAAAATTCATAAGAGCGCGCAGCATTTTCAAGTTACTATTTAACAGAAAATCAAAGGGATGATGGAAACAAAAAGTTACAGTCGCTGAACATCCTCCATCTAAACTTGGATCTATGAAGCTTGTCATTGATTCGGTTTCATAAAGCAGAAGTGTCTGAAAAACGTGTAATAGTATTTCGCTCTCTTCCACTTGCTTATTATGTACATGAGGTTAATAGAGTCTCAAAGTTTGAAGAAGACGGACGGAAAGTGGAGACGTAGCACAGAGGGAGATGGCATCTAATTATCCTGTAATGGAACTATGGAGGGTCCAGGTCTGAAAGAGAATCCATTGTAGCGGAAATAAGAAGGAAAAAAATCATTAAACCTCTTATTAAATGTTCACAGTGTATCGTGTTCACTGGGTCATTTGAGCTCACATTATCAGACTAAATGAAGTGGCCACGAGCTTCCAGATCTTTTGGCCTCCACTTTTATTCTAACACGCTCACTTTGAAGGAGCTAATCACATTTAGCAACACTGGATTTTTGCACGTGCGTATATAAATAACATCTGACTGCAGAAGACAGTGGGAATAATAATTTCGGTTGATTTCCAAGTTTAGAATTAGTTTTTTTGCCTCATGTATGATGGACAATTAAATTATGTTACGTGATATGAAATCCGTGCCCCATTGTTCCCTGCATGATTTTCCATTTTTTAAAATTTGGGAGATAAACATGGCCAGGACACTCTTAAAACGATTTTAAACCTCAGTGAGTATTTTTTTTCCTGGTATAATAAAGGTTAAACAAAAATATTAAAGGGTCATTACTGAGAAAGTGAGATCAGCCTGACTTGTTGTAGCTGATGCATCTCACCTGGGGCAGAGAGAGACAGCAGCAGCAGTGAGACTGTGAGACACGGAGACGATCCTGTCAGCTTGAAGCTGCAGCTCATTTGAATCAAATTTCCTTCTGGATTTTCTGGGTGTAATTGCTATTGACCACACTCGGTTTAGGGAAACATCAGCTTTTAGTCTGGGAATTAGTCGCTGAGGCACGGTGGCACGGCAGCTAGAAGGTCGCCGGTTCAAATCCTGGCGGGCTGTGGCCTTCCTCTGGAGTTCGTGTGGGTTTGTTCTTTGGCGCATCCCATTGACACCGCATGGATCCTTCGGCGGTACCATTAGGAGCGCCGCTATTTGACGTGACAGGAACGACTTTGTGTAGATACGCAAACTGCGTCAGGGTTCAAGAAAACAACTTCAGGGTCAGGTTACGTTACATGAGGAGTACATGACGACAACCACTGACAGCGGCTCACGCGTACTTCCTTCCTGTAGGAACCACGTGTGCCACACTGTGTTACGATCCTAATTTGGGCCCAAATGACTTGCACAGTCGAATCCTGGTCTCCTGTGGAAATGTCCTGTACCGTCCACCTACCTGTGAGACTTTTTCCACCTTAAATTCTACGTCGTTGTTTTAGCCGTCAAATATTACACCGTCAGGGTTCCCATTGTACTAAAACTCTGAGCACCGATGCACACGGGTACCTGAAGCATCGCATACAACGCTGAAAGCGCTTTCTGACATCTCAGGAACGAGAACAGGCTGGTCTCTGGTCTGGTCCTGAGAGACTAGAGACCCCTCCAGTGTACACCCCCATCATAGCTGGGATTCGTTTCAGCCCATTGTGGCTCTGAGGAGGACAAAGGGTTAAAGATGGATCAACATTTGCCCATTTGTCCATCAAAACCATTAACTAAAGGGTCGGTCATGTTTTCATATTTTCTTTATGTACCTTAAGGTTTTACTTTGGACCAGTCCGTATTTTTGTCTCGGGGGGGAGAAGCAACCTGTTGAAACCGAGCTCGTTGTCACTGTCCCCTTGTCTTTCTTCCCATCGGTTTGTTCCTCCTCTCATCTCTCCTGTGGTTAGTATGCGCAGGAGCAGCTCTCCCCGCGGACCTTGTCAGATGATGCGCAGCGATGCGATGGGATGATCTCCAGGTATTTTATTTACTCAGCTGGGGTCATTTTAAGCCCGTCTCCAGCAGCTTCTTGGATAGTGAACAGAGAAAAAGTCAAATCCAGAGGGGAAATGCTGGTAGGCTGAGATTTTCTGTCCAAAGTTTCCATTTCACTTCCATCAGTCCAAGTCAAAGACAGACTGTACACGGTTTTAAAAGAGCGGATTTCCCTCCTCAACAGTTTATCACACAATTTTTCTTTCTTTAGTGATGCTGGAAATAAAGAAGATTGAAGGTTAATGACTAAAAGTTGTGAGCCGTCTGCCGCTGTTTGTCTCCCTGGACTGTTCATTTCATAATCCATCCACAAATGAAGCCCTGTTCATGGAGAGAGGTTTTTGGATTAGTTCTGAATGTCATTGCTTGCTTCGGTTCCTCAGACGCCGTCATTTTGCCATCATGTGGCTCATACCTGTAGTTTCAAGTAATCCTTCAGTTTCAGCTTCACTACATGATTCAAAATTACCCGATAACTCTCTAACGTAACACGTGGGCTTCAGCGATTCACGGCTCACTGGGATGATAATTGAATTTAGCACACCGCTCACTCCAGGTCGGTGTCAAGTGGTATAAATAAACAGGTTCTCACATGAATCAAGCGAGTTGATTAATGCATCTCTGCTCAGACGAAACGGGAGCAATCAGTATTAAGAGGAGGGGCGGGCGGAGAGAGCGGTGACTCCCTGCGGCTGGTTGCTGCCGCACGCTGGAGGTGGGCTGGGTAATTACCAGCGGGCTGCTCCCTGATTAGTGATCTGATGAGACTGCAGCGCTACAAGCCCACACGCCATCGCCACCCACCTGATTATAAACGACACCGCAGACCTCTGTTGTCACTTTGGATCCATCATAATTGTTGTGGAAAGTGCATCTGGAATAGCAATGTGGCTTTGACGGTGGCGAATCGGTATCAAGTTTAAGAATGTGACCGAGCGTCCAGGTTTAATACGGTTTAAAACAAAAAGGAGGCGCTGATGAAATATGGGTAAATATGGTATATGGTCAGGTGCAGAGATTAGTGTGGACACACTTTGTGTAACAATTCACTGCAGCGTTGGGGAACATTTAAGCGTCACCACCCTTTCAGATAAATTCACACGATGTACAATGTGGCTGAAACGGTGGGATGACCTTCAATCGACTAAAGACGATGTGCTTTTTATTCAGCGGCTTCAGCGGTTGCTCAATGGTATTTCCATGTCTCATCGTGAGGTACGGGTGCTAAAATCAATTTCAATGTGAAAGAATTGCTGAGGAGATAAAGGAATTGGATGAATCTGCATATCTCAATGGAGAAAACGTTCTCTCGTGCGCTGACGTTTGTACCCTGGTGTTGATCTTTTAATGAACCACAACTATGATCTTCTCCTAACATTGTTATGTGCCGTTTGTGACGTGTTTTTACTTGTAGTAGAAATTAGTTTATGGCTGTGATCCACCTATGTCATTCATAATCCTGTGGTTTGAAACTCCCGATTGTTAATCGGCCAATCACAAATGTTGTTGTGACCAAGGCTTTGATTCAGGCCTTTGTTCAGTTTGACCCTGAGGACACAGGTGTGTCCCGAACATTAGTCTAGTCAGTTTGTATCATTAAAGCAGTCCTTTAGCTTTTAAAGCAGTTTATTTTTTTCCCGTGACATCACATTTATCATCTGTTGTGATGGAGATGCAAAGTTTCATCGGGAGGGATCTTTAGATTTAAGAGAGCCAGTCTCAAGGCTGCACATCCCCTGAGCATCTCCTCTTTGCCCCCAGAAGAAGTCTCCGCATCCCTCCTGATACACATCACTTATCACCACCAAGCCACCTTGGAGCCTCAACACTGGATAATACGTTTAAAAGCCCAGACATTTTTCAACATCACCTTTGTCTCTTATCACCATTGCGGATATGTGTGAAAAACAAGGTGAAGGGCTGAGGTTGGAAGCAACGGCGGGTTTTTGACACCGCAACGTCTGCGCACCACAGACTATTAATTAGGAACACTGCTCCTTCTCGTCCCCGCTCGGCCAACGTCAAACCCTTCAGCGATCCGATAAGAGTCCAGGCATAGATCACCGGGCTCGGCCGCTCCACTGATTACATCTTCAGCAACAATATGCAGAAGAAGCTCCATAAATAAAAAGAATACGGCCGACACAAAGTCCCTCAGCGCCTCGTGGTTTTTTATTGATATTCCGCGCGCAAAAAAGTTGGAGGTCATCGCTCAGGCCGTTCACCGCTGCAGCTCATCTCTCAGGATGTCGGCGGGACCTCGGTCTCACCTCTCCAAGCTGACAGATGATGGAAACGTTGCGTCGGTGCCGGGCGTGTGTGAGAGCTGCTCGCTTGTTTTTAGACATGTGACACGGAAGAGGTTGAAAAGGCCAAGTCTGGCATCTGCTTAGAAGCTGATATGAAATCTAAGATGTTAACAGCTGTTTATCACAAAACTTCAGCGAGCAAGGACACGTTTAGTTGACACGGAGCCAACAACTTTTTATAACCCACAACAACACATTTGTTTTGTCAGAAGTTGGGATGACAAAAGTAGAAATGCCTTCACTTGTTTTTCCTGCAACTCATGAAAATGCTGTTTCTTTAGAAAACAACAAAAGGAACTAAAATATAATAAATCATTTTCATGTAAAAACATACTAGAATACAAGTTGAAGCACATTAGAACATATGTACATAGGAACATATAGTTCCACTTCATGTGCATGTTAAATGTCCGATTTTAGATGTGGTCACCAGGAGAACTGGGATTTTGCCAGTGGGTTTGTACAAAAATTGGACTTTGGCTCAAAGTGAAAAACAAAATGTCAGAGAGAAAAGGACAGTGGAGCTTTTTAAAAATGTGTTTAATCTACTGTAAATGTTTAATTTGTAGTTAACACACATCCAGTCTCATGTTATTAACACAAGCTGCAGCTTAAAACACACATAAAAACGAAGCGGTGGCCCTGGATGTGATTTTCTGCCTTGTCCTTGGGCAAGTCACTGAACCCCAGGTTGCTCCTGGCTGCAAATTGGCGTGTGGGTGAATGAAAAGCAATATTGCAAAGTGCTTTTGGTGCCAATCGGGTAGAGAAGTGCTATAAGTGCAGGCCATTTGGCGTACGTTCGAATACAGTTTTTCATACGTGCAGGTGCTGTTGTGACTGAGTGGCAGGTTCTTCTGCTGAGTATGACAGCAGAGGGCGTTTCCATAAACGTCCTCCTCCGTAGCTGAATTTATGGTTTATATGGCAACGTGTGAAACACCAGGGACAGTGATGCAAAGATTTCAGGAACTTTGGAACATTTGTGTATTTTTACAGTATATCAGGACTGTTGTCAGTTTGCACATTTTATTTATTAGAGAAATATTTGCCTAATATTTGCATACGTATTTTTGCATAAGTCTTTTTGGATAAATCAAGCAGAAGACATCGAAACTGCTTGCAATTATAAATTCATGCTAAACCATTGGGTATAGGATTTAAACTAATCTCAAGTTTGTTGCCTAAAAAAAACAATGAGACGACAACAAAGTGCATTAAAATTACTTTTGCAAATCAGCCGAATAAAAACATCACGTTCACTAACTTGCACAATAACTCACTGTCTGCAAAAGGGCGCTGATGCTCAAGGACACTCGGCATGTGCACGTCTAACTAATTCATGAAACACTGATCCAGATGTTGCATACGATTTACAGTTGAACCTTTTTTCCAGAATAAAAGACCTTGTTACCTCTGCGTCCCCGCTCTCCCTCTGTGGCTCCTGGCCTTGCTGTGGTGTGATTTGTTGCTTTTTAGCTCCTGTGTCGAGGGATTTAACCTGCGTTGGCACAGTTCGGTGCTCATCAAGGTTTCCATAGCTCCAGGGACAGTTTAATGTGCACAATCATAGCACGGTAGAAAAAAGGTCTGGGGCTTTCGGAAATGTTCGTTGGGTTTAAAGGGTTTGAAAGTGGAGCAAAAAATTAAACTCTGTACGGTGACTTCTCTTTTTTTTGTACTTTTCAACATTTTTGCAGACAAATTGAAATCAGATTAAACTTGATATGGTTTAATGTTGACGGTGCTATGGGGTGATATTACTGTAAGATTTAATGACTTGTACATGGCTTGATGTGAAATCTAGCAAAGATTAGGACATTCTTACACTATTGATCTTTGTAGGTAAGAATGAAAGAGCAATAACTGATATTGTCTATTTTATGCATGCAGAAGCACACGTCAAGGCTTCATATTGTATTTATTGTTGAAATACATCTCCGTTGCTCATTTCCACTGAACTGACCTGTGTAAAGCAGTGCATTCACCAAAGCACAAACCCGAGAAGGAGCCGCTCATAACCACACAAAAATAATTGTCATGATGAGTTTGTCTGGTTCATTTGTTCAGACATGGAGGCACAGCTGCAGAGGCAGGCGGAACCAGGTGGAGCTGAAGGGTCCGGTTCAGCATCACCGTCAGACAGAGTGAACTGCAGATCTTTCATCAATATTCATTTAGAAATGATGCAAATGCCACGGGTTTGGACTTGGGATCCAAGCACATATGGAAGCCGCTGTACAAACCTACTGCAGCAACTTAATGTTAGAGGATAAAGGTTCTGATAAAGCTACAACAACAGCACACATCGCGGCGATTCACTAAGCAGAGGAGCCGGTCGGTGATTCCCTGACGCTGATTCGACATGTCAAGAGCAGAGAAGGCTCAGGAAACAAATTCTAAGACATGGATCAAGACAAAGATTGAATATTATTTCCAAGGTTGCATGTTTAATTTTTCATGCTTGATATATTAGAATACATTGATTTATATCATGAAATCGTATGAATAGTGAATTAAACTTAATAATTCTTGGTGGCTTCGGTTTCATTGGTGTAATTTGTGTGTGGCCAGGCATTTATTGCTTCACTTTGCTGCCATTAGTTACACGGCCAAAAGGTCCTTTACTGCCATTTCTGATCATCCTCCCACATTCATGCTTCTCTTCTGTGGAGTCCCTCAGGGCTGTACTCTGGGTCCCCTTTTAGTTACCGTGTACATTCTCCTCCTGGGGAAAATATTAATCTATGGGTAAGTTGTGCATTGGCATATTTACATTTCTCTAATCCTACCCTTTTAAAAAAGAAAAAAAAAATTATATGCAACTGAACTACAAATGAAAGTTGCAGTTTAATTGCATACAGGTGGCTTTTGTTCTGAGTCAATCGTTTAATGAAGTGCTACAGAAAGATTTTTTTTTTTTTAATCCTGCAATTTTTTTAATCCAGCTGCAATTTTTCTGCCAAAAACACAATTGCATTCACAGTTAAGATGTGCAGCAAGGTAAAATTTAGGAGACAGGCAGACACATGCTGGTCAGCCCCAACAAGGACAGTTCTGGTTTGCAGTGTAATACGTATGAATCCTACCCTCAATCAGACTGGTGGGCACATCTAGATTCAAATGACATACAGTGTTTACACCCCTCTATGCTGGCAACGTCCACCTCGCCGTGCTGTGCCTCAAATTCCCTCAAATCTTCCATGTAATTATTCCATCTCTGCTGCTGTAATACATCAGTAATGCTGTTTATGGCCCAAGGTCAGAGCAAGCGGGGCCAGGGAACCCAGCTAGTGATGGATTAATAGTTTCCAAGGCTTTGAACTTTCTGAGACAGTGACACATTTCAGCAAATCGGGAAAGTGCCCCATTTCCAGACTGCCTTCGTCACTTGTGAGGGCCGGTGAGAGAATATGGCCTCAGAGTTTCTCTCTGTGCTATGCTGTGATTTGAGCACTTGTCGACCGCTAAACACGGGCTAAATCACACACACGTTCCCAACGCAAAAGGGGGGAAAAGAGCGGTGTGGGCTGCATTTTTAGGACACTGAACAACAATAACAGCAATTTAGTCTAAAAATAATTAACACGAGTGTTTCAACAAGTGTTTGTCTGCTGATAAGAGAATCCCTTTCCATTCACATTTCATTGTTGTGCTTATTGGGGGCTTAGAGCATTGATGCAATTCACCCATGAGCGATTCTGTTTTGCACTTCTTTTCATTTACAACTAAATAACTTCGCATTCAGCCTCATCCCATCTCAAAATCCCGATTGATTGTTGTTTGTGCTGCTCTCTACTCAAAGCTAAATAATCAGCCTCTGAGCTTCATTTTGCCTGAAAAGATGTTCAGAATACCACAGGAGATCTCTTGGCATCCACCTTGAACTTGAAGGGAAAGTTGTTTTTGCTCTGGGCTTCTCATTCAGCCGTGGTTCAGTTGAATGCACATACAAAATAAAGGAGCTTGTTACCTCCGCCTCCAACATATCCCTCCGTGGTCGCGGCCTTGCTGCAGTTCAGATTTGTTGTTTGCAGCCGCAGTCTCCAGGGTTCTAACCTGAGTTGTCACAGTTCAGTGCTCCTCAGGGCTTTGATGACTCTATAGACAGCCTCATAGCAACAGAGGAAGAAAATCTTGGGGCTTTCGAGGAAATAAAGTGCTAAACGTGTCACCACACATGTATTTCATGGCTCAGTTCCTCTTTCAGTTTTTAAGGGAAGGTGATTTACATGGTTGTCTATTTTGATGTGTAGTATTTATTTTAAACCATAGTATTTTTTTACTGCATGTCTAATGATTCTATGTATTGTATGCTCCATGCTTTTATTGTGAAATTGCTTACCTGAATGACCTTCGTTTCCCCTCTGGATGAATGATCGGAGCCACCTTAGGGCAGTAGAAACTCTACAGCCAGGAGCATTTTGACACCTTGGAGAAACGAGGGTAGAGAAACTCCGAGCAGACTTTAAAGAACTGTCAGCGATGGAGGCCAAAAGTGACTCTCGATCACACTGTAAAAGCAACATCCAGCGGACACCTGCCGCGTACATCCGGCATCCGTAAAAGGAAGGGAAAGCAGAAGACCTTGGGCTGCAGAGACAAACCTTTTCAAACCAGTCTCATTCACCAGAGAAGCTTACTGATTTTTGGCTTGGTGTGTCACAACCCTAGAGTAAGAGCTTCACCTTTTCATTGACTTTACATGTGAAGCCAAGTGATAGAAGGTAATGATGGACTTGCTGGCACAGTTTGCATCACTGTTGATATAGAAAATACACATTAATCAATAAATGATCATTGATTGGGATCATTAAGTGGCAGGACTAACAATGATTGAAGTGAAGATGGCTTAGATAATGTGAGCAGATCCAAGCAGTGATAGAGCTGAAAATTTTATATTTGATGTTGTTTTAGGACAAATGACAGCAGGCGTCCCAAGCTGGACAAAGGGAAAGGGTTGAGAAAAAGAAATGTAGGCTTTAGTCACAGTTAAAGTCCCAAAATAACGCATTTAATAACATTACTTCTGTTATAATACATTATCAAACACAGTTAGAAGATGTAAAAATAATCATTAAAATCTCAGGTGGAAACAGCAGCACAACAGAACCAAATTAACCTATTTACACATTCAGATAATGTCTTCACCAAATGAGAGATGTAAATATCTGCTTATATGTGACTGCATTCCTGTGATATGCAACGCTGATGATGCCACGTTGGGTATTTCAACCAATAAATTAGATTTATACCCAGAAGCTTAATACGATGTGTGCTCTTAAACGGAAAATTACTGTTTACCTTGTTTTTTAAAACTGTGGTTTAGCGTAGTAATTTTGATTTCTGTTGGTTTCAGCATTTTGCCCGTCAACTTATACAAACTGTACGTATGTGGCGTCCTGAGACACTTTAAATGTGTTGCTGAATGTGTCAGGGGCTACTACAAGTGTGTTTTTTTTTTAAGTGAAATACTGTTTTAGATGTTTGTCATAAATTATTTGGACGATATTCAATGTAGCACATTATGCATGTGGTAGTTAATCTATCACAGATTATGTTATTTAAGATTATATCTGAATGTGAATGGATGTACTGCATGTAGACAATGACTGACATTTATGTGACAGTTTATTTTATGCAATGTACAGATTTTGTAGGATTTTTAAACTTTTGTTGTTCTCCATTTCCAACAAGTTGAATCAACTTTCTGATGTTCAGCTCTGGAGCTCTGGGAGCCTCTCAAACATCTGTAACTTTCTGTGAAGCAAAATTCGAGCTGACATGTGCAGCAATATGCTTATTGTACCCAGGCCTGGGTTATGGAGGCTTCATGGCCTTAAAATAAGTAAAAGCCATTAAGCTCATGGGACTGGGCTGCTACCAATTAACCATAAACTAAAAAAGACTCATGTTTTATCACCACTGTAGTAATATGAAACCATGTTTCTTAGCGGTAATAAATCAATATGTGCTATGCAGTGTGTGCTGAGTCCGCAAAATCATCCACAAGACATTTCATTGACATTTTTGGGTCAATGAGGTGTAGACGAACTAAAGAAGATGAAGATAAACTATAATAATCAAATGGACTGAAGAAGTTGCTATGATAAGTAGCGAAACATTTCTAACCAAGAAGAAAGAAATCGAGTTGACATGAGTCAGTCGTCAGATGACCAAACTTGGATGCTTGAGAATCTTCATTGAAATAATAATCAAACACAACAATGTAGCTTAAGAAAAGACACATTATTAGTGTTAGACTATAAACCCAAAGGTTAGACCAAGCCAATGTGTGAATATCTGCAGTGATGAACCAACTCACTTTCCACAGACACGATGGTTAAGTGGTTTAGATGTTGTCCGAAGTCTGTTGTTGATGAACCCTTAAAGCCACAGGTGACTTTATTTCCAACGTCTGTGGTGGTTGTCGTCTGTTCATCATCACATCCGCCGTCCTCAGTGTTGTAGCCAGTAGTGATGGTGAATGTCGACTATTTATGTCTGCCTTTTTTCATGTTCCTGTGCAATACTTTCATGTTTACGAAGTGACGTCTTGATATCGTCAGAAAAAATGCCTATTAAAAATATAAACTATTAAAAGCTATATTTTTGTAGTGACACGATGATTGCAAAAATTATAGCAAGTTGGAATTTATGTATAAAGAAAATTTAAAAAATTCAAATAAAAACAAAATTATCTATTTGGGTCACTGAGGCCCCCTGCTGGCCCAGCTGCAGCCTCCTAAGCGACATGTGAAACGAGCAGAGAAGAGATGAATGCAGCTCATTCTGTCAAAAGCAAAGCTAAATTCATTCGTAGTTTTTGGCACAAACAATGACTAATGATGGCTGATACGATCACGCAGACTTTCTGTTCTGATGATTATCTTGAAAGAGTGTCTGACATTAATTTAGTAACAACATTTTTTTAAAGGATGTAGATGCCACAGAGATTTTAAAGTCTGCCACACTCTTTGTACAACGTAGTTTTGATGGTAAAGTAAGAGATGGAGGAAGTTGGGAGAGAGAGCAGCCGAAGGCCAGGCGAGGCCGGAACAATGAAACGCGTATCTTGATAAACGCAGTGGAGAGTTGAGCGATGACGTAGAAGGTTCAGATGGAGCATAATGGCCTGTGGGATGCTGATGCAGTGAGCAGGAAGTTGATGGGGTGGAGGAAGGTTGAGTCATGCAACTCTGAAAAATGACAGCTGACAGAAGAGGAGAAAAACTCGCACAGGTAAGAACTGATTGGATCAGATTGACTCTGGATAGAGAGGTTAAACACGCTGGAACAGCTGATTGTGTTTTCGTGATGGAAGACGGAGGCAGATTAGAGACAGAGGAAAGACGTAATGAAGGTGAACATAAAGTTGAGCTTTTCTCAGCCTTTTGTCCGTAATGCAGCTCGGCTCCGTCTGAAGCCTCAAGTAAAAACGGAGCTTTAAATCCAGGAGTCGTTCACAATGAATAACCAACACGTTTTCATTCCGCAGTGTGAAATACTGACGCTTCCTAAAGGTTCTTCAGGGTAACGTTATTAAAAATCAACAGGTTTAGCCACAAAAGCTTCATGGTAAGATTAATTAAGAAGAAAAATTACATTAAAACAAAATGCCACAGTGAAAGTAGCACATACATTGTGTTTCTTAGCTATAAAGACACTTCACGATTCACAACGTGGCATCAGTGGTTACTATAGTAACACCGTGCTCAACATGTTGCACTAGAGTTGAACCAAGGTCCCGCGTCTTGTACAATCCACCTCCTCTGTCCACCTCCCAATGACACTGTTTCACTTCAGTAATTGACAAAGTCAACTGTAACTGCACTGAACTCCCAGAGCCTTAAGAGGAAGCAGGTGATGCAAAGTGACGCTTTTTGACACCTCGGGAATGACAACGGGCTGAAATACCGGCCGTTTTTATATTTCAGACATAAAGCAGAGATAAGAGCCCAGCCCCCTTTCTGCACCCCAGCACCTGATCCTAGACTTTGATGGGAATGAATCCAGTCAGCGTGTAGTAAAAAGTCACGGTGAGGCTGAACCAACATTCCTGTTTAAGACCTCATCCCATTCCTTCCTTGTCCGTTTCTCATGCTCAGACGCAGACTCCTTTTCCACTTAATAATCCCCTGCGCAAGCAACTGTAATGCGATAATTATTTCCCCACTCGCCCATCACACTTGTCAAATGCCAACTGCCAGGCCCAAAACAGGCCAGAAGCTTCCCAGGGCCAAATCTGAGCAGAAGATAATTAGCCACGGCTGAAGTTATGAATGTGAAAGGCAACTGTTGAAAACACGGGAGCTAATGATGACCATAAGATAAAACTGTTCCTGGTTCTGGTCTGATGTGACATCACTTGCACTTCCATGAGTCTAATAGGGGTGAAATGTTAAAAGTTAAAATCCCACTGTTATGTAGTAACAGTTTCATTCAAATATTCATCACGTTGCCTCGGAGAGAACGATTAACAAGTAACCTCTGTGATATGTGATATCAAAGCATCCGCCCACTATTGGCCAGACTTAACCAACCTGGCCTGAAGGGAATATAAATAATCAGATGAAGCGCAGATAAAAATATATTAAGGCAAAACACAAATTGTTGCATTAAATGTTTATGACTTTTGAATCAATTAACCAACAGAATATTGTTTACTTGATAAGTGAATGCATTTCACTAGAACACATAATTCCTACATAAACCCTCGTGTGGGACCCTACCAGACCAGATTATAAGTTATTATAAGTACCTGATTATAAGTTAGAATGTTTCTCAGGCAAAGCAACGTGGGAATATATGAGTCGGGGATCATCCAATGACACACAGACAATCTAGGAAGGAAAATGAGTCAGAAAATGAAATGGTTGCAACAGAGGGTGAGAAGACCATAACACGACAGCAGGGTACACCATGAAATATGAAGCAACATGCGGATTTAGAAAATAACGGGAGAGACAAAGACACTTCCCGCTCACAGGAGCTCTGAGCCTATGATCACACAGCACATTGGTTTGGAAACACGAGAGTTTTGTTCTCGAAGCGAATCATGGATAATGCACGCCATCTGCTTTATGGTTCGTCCACATCTGTGATTAGAGAGAGAATAAAGTCAACGGTTTTCCAAAGCATGTCCGTGCCAGTAGAGAAACGGGAAGTTGTGTTTTGCCACGAATGCATTTGAGCACAGATGATGAAGCGTCTCCTACAAGGAGACTGTGGAGCTCCCAGAGTCTTGCAAAGAGGATAAAAATTAAACCTGATCGGAACGACTTAGTCATTGAAGTGCGGTTAGTTCCACATATTAAAGAGTAATTTTACAAGCCACTCATTCCCCGAGGAAATAAGTCGAGTCAAAGCAAATATTAAATCCTCGGGCTGACCAGTGGATTTGAGACTGACCACTTTCTAGGTGAAGCAAGACGGACACTCAGAAGATTTCAAGGGATTTTTGGCTGAGATTCTTCTCACTCATTAAATCTAAAGAGAAGATTAAACTAGGTAAAGCAAAGAGCTCACCATGTGAATTCTTCTCGCAAGACCACATCACGGGACAACGAGGCCTGATTTTCCCTTCGACTCAAGGCTGGTCGGACGTGATTATCAGCTCAAAGGATCCTGTGGTCTGAGGAGGTTTCCATCGCAATCTTACTTCACCCAACTGTCTCAGTCTCCCCGATCTCCAATTATAAATTTTCTGCTATTTATGACTTGAAATCCTGTGGTATAAAACAAAACCATGACGGAACATTAAGCAGGCACAAGCAGCAGCCAATGAGAGAGAGCTGGGCGGCGAGCACGTCAAACAGATGTTGTTTGCTGGTAGCAGAAGCTTCCACCGGCCTCGTTTGTGAGTGAAATTAAAACTTTATTTCCAGCTTGTCTCCAGCCCTGCTGAAAAACACGCTGTATGTGACGTGGTCATTTTTTTAAAATCATTGATTCAGTTTGTGATCCATATGCTTGCCTGACGGTTCTCAGTGTTTATCTGCTCCCTCTCTGCGTTTGGTCGTCATGACATTGAAGCAGCAGAGACTCTGTGGTTCAACTGCTCCATATATTTCCAGTTACTCCGGAAAGTGACCACAGAACTCTGACGCTTCAGTATCTGGCCAGTGGCACTTCCCCGATGTTCAAAGTTTAATCATTTTCACTGTAACATTTCATTATCTGTTACCAATATCTCACTAGTCACAACAGATAACCCATAAGAAAGTATGTTACACTGTCTGTTACGTAACCAGGACGTTACTGTCTCCGCGTCCCTGTCGCCTTTAAAACTGTGATGGTCTTGGACTTTTCTATTTCATTTCGTCATTTAGCAGTCGCTTTTATCTTGACTAATTTCATACATCACAGTGGTGCCCAAACCTGACCCTGTGGCACTTCACGCTGCTTCCTATTCGCCTTTACGGTCAAACACACACCGATGGGGGAGCTGCAACTCAGCTGGCCTTCACTCACCGGCAGCAACCAAGTTTGGATTTGAGTGTCTTGCTCAAGGACACTTCACTGTGTGACAAGGGAATCAGACCGACAGTTGTGGGATCGGTCCATCTCTGATCTATTCCCTGAGTCGCATTCACCCATTTTTTATTGCAATAAAAGCAAAACACTCCAGATGTTTTTATCACAGAACTTTCATGTACAGCTATTAATCTGATGCAGCATGCACGTGTTGCTTTAGCAAAAACTTTTTCTATATTTTTATTTTGCTAAAGTATGCAGCAGATTTTCAAATCAATCTATCATAAATAAAAATCAGATATACAGTAATAATCATATTTACTATCTTATATTAACTGTCTTGAATGAATGAACGGGGTGAAAAAAGAATGAGCAACATCCAACAAGAAAATGTTGGATTCTAAAAAGTTATGCTAAAGCAAAGGGGTTGACAGACATGACAGCCACAGAGAGAGCGATGAGGCGATGAAGGATGATCCTGGGCCTACATGAAGACCTTGCAGCTGTCACAGCGAGAGGATTTTCTTAGTGACTGGGGAACAATGGAAATTGTTGTGCCAAAATATGACAAAAAAAATCTACAGGATATGTTTTTTTTTTTTTCCACTGGGAGACTCTCAAACACTTTTTAAAAACTGGTGATCATCGGTGATTCAAACAGAAACCCATCACTCGTCCTCATCCCGGTTTGAGGTTCCTTATGCCATTATTTATTTGTTGTTCTCTTTCCTACCGCCCACTCTTCTTCTCCACAAAGCTGAAATATGGAGATATGAGTAAATGTTCAATTCTTCACAAAAATTAACACATTTCCTACTGTTAGTGGAGCAAGTGTTGCTAATGGTCGTTCAATGCCCTTCGAATTGGATTAACGCGTAAACCCCTGAATAACGTGACTGTGATTCCGCCAGTTGTGAAGCGAAATAGAAGCTGTTCTGCTGTTCACAAACGCCTCCCACCGCTTCCTGCCCACCCACTCAGAGGAAAAACCATTTAATTGCACCAGAATACGCTCACACTCCCAATTATGTAAAAGCATGTAAATCATTCGGTTGCAGTATTGGTTATATTCATATATTCATTGTGCAGTGGACCGAAAAAGAGCTTCTTATTTTGAATTGTACATTGTGGTCACTGGTTAAATAATTTGCTAAGCTGTCAAATGATCAAACATGAAAATGCTTCAGTATTCACCTCACGCTGCGACGTCCCTGAAGGAAATTTCAACTGGCCCTGACAAAGCTCCAATCCACTGAACCCCGCGTAGCTAAATAGACACTGTATTTGGATATATGCTATATGATATACTGTATATATCCTTATGTGGAGTGTTGTACTGACTTTCCTCCGCTTGAACATGCGACTCTGAAGTTCCTGTAGCTGTGAATGTGAGTGGTCGTCTGTATCTACATGTCAGTCCAGACAAAGACGTGGGACTTGTCCAGGGTTAACCCTATTGTTTTCCCAGTGACATGTGGGATCTGCTCCAGCCCCACTCCCAAAACCTGCAACATTTTTAAAATATATATTAACAGAAATATGGTCCAACACTGGAGACTGACAAAGACTCAATGAACTGAACTTCTGATGGAATTTCAGACAATTTCTGTTTGATTTCTAAATTTGTAGCTTTCTACTGTTTCAAAATTAAAAAAACTATGTGACGTCAGAGCGGAGAGGAGATTATCATGAACTCAAGTTACTAACTGTAACTTTAATAGGAAACACAGACCGATTTCTATCAGTCAAGCACAATGTGTTAAATGACACTACGTGTATTAATCTGCATGTGTTTTCTGGCAAAGCTCCGTCTGCATATCACAGCAGTATTTAGTATGTTGTTCAGCCACCACCAAGCTCATTCCAGTCATAACATATTTTGACAAAAGCCATGTGGGTAATCGGACAAGGGAACTGGTTCAGCCGATCCAAATGTCTGTCTAAAATCACTCGGGCACAACTAGATCAGTACCGAAGTCTGACCCTTCAGTGTCCGCCCAGCTGAATAAGCTGTTCAGACAATAGCTGTGTATTTGAGGTCATTCTGGGTCGCTATTGAAAAATGCACTAAGCTTTGTCTACTGTCCTTGTGCTACAAATGAGTTTTTCTGGCTCGACGGATCCTCGGAGAGAACGCCTGGTTTGCCCAACACTCCATCGATGTCCAGGAGCATCTCTAAAAACAACTGCTGTACACAAGATATTATTGTGTGGTCATTTTTTAACACCTTTATATTGTTTTAACAGATTTTCTTTTTGCTACTATTAACTTCTATACTTGATGGTGTTTTATAGATAATCATAAGCACCTAGAACGTAGTGCAGATACCGGCCAGCCACGTTAATATAAATGCAAAAAGATAGGAAGATTTCTTTGTTGCTGAAATAGATTAGATCAGTTTCAACTTTATTGTCATTACACATGTACAAGGCAACGAAATGCAGTTTTTGTCTGACCAGAAGTGCCATAAGCAGCAAGTGCAGGATATAGGTTATAAGTTACGTTAGGAAAATATGTACAGGAGAAAATATGGACCATCTGTACAGATGCATGGACATACTATACAGGTTGTTGTTAACTATAATCAGAGCTGCAGTGTGAAAACGCATGGGTGCACTGCAATCCGAGCAGACCGAGACGAGGAGAAATGCGGAAAATCAATCAGCGTTGGGTTATGTATTTATAATTTTGATTTTTGGAGACTTTCCTACTAGATCATCGAAGATTCTCAACTTACTGTACAGTAACAATATTGAAGACAGTGTGTACATTTCCATTTGGGAAATCATAACGTTATCCATCCATCTACTTTCCAAATAAATAGTCTCCTAATAAAACAATGCAGGTGTGGAACGAAGAAAATGAAGAATGTTAATGGACTGTTTTATACTGATCGACGTGAACTGACAGCATCACACAGACTTCTGTGAGCTGTCTGTCATTTGCACTAAAAAGTCAGTGAGCTCCCCAATAATAAGCTGAATAAGACCGACCAAACAGCTTAAGCTGTGGCTTAACGAGGAAAAATATTGCATTCATTAAACAGGATGGCAAAGGTTCAAATTGATTTTTAAAACAAAGCCGAAAATCGGTTCTGCACAGGGAACCCCCATCAAGACTGGGAAGGGCTTCAAGGAATCGCTGGCAGAGACACCAAAGATCGTTCAGTGGACCGCCTGTCCTTTGTAAGTGACTTCAACCAGTTTCATGTTCCGCTGCCCCCCAGGGTGTGTTTTGTCACAATTATTACTATTTTCCCTCTTAATAAATGATGTGCAGCTGCAGGCAGTGTTTTATACGAACAATGAAGCACCGGTGGATTATTGGGTTGAAGTGCAGTCTTCATTATTCAATGTTGATAAATGAAAAAAAAATCACACAGGTCCAGTGAGAGTCTCCCACTCTCTAATCCGACTGCGGAAGGTGACAGTTTTAATATGCAGTCGGTAGCTGTGAACAAACTGAACACCTATAAGAAAGGTAATTCAATAATTTCTTATAAAAAAAATACAGAGGGAGTCCAAATGTCCTGCAAAGTGAATGTCTGATTGAGAACATATCCTGCTGGTTTGGTAATCTGACCGTGGCTAATAAAAAGAAATTGCCAAGTGTTGTTAAAGCTGCTGGGAAAATTATAGATTGACAAAAAAACATAACTAGATATGTTATATAATGCTGCCGTGTATAGGAGAGCTCAGCTCGTTGTTACTGACGACGAGCATCTTCTTTTTCCTCAATAAAGGCCTTCGGGTTGATGGGATGGGACTCTTCTGGCTATTCAAGAAAATAAGAGATCATTTGTGTCAAATGCAATCAGGGCGGGCAGCTTTGAAGTGTCCGTGTGTGTGTGTGTGTGTGTGTGTGTGTGTGTGTGTGTGTGTGTGTGTGTGTGTGTGTGTGTGTGTGTGTGTGTGTGTGTGAGAACCAAAGACAATTTTCCACTCTGGTGAACAATAAAGTTACATTCCATTCTATTCCGACATCATGTGATGCAGAGTGTCTCAAAAAGTCTACAGACGACTGGAAAAAGTGCATCGCCTGGAGTCGTGCATGAAGCTCACGAGTCCCGTGCACAGAAAATGTGAAGTGTATTTTTAAAAATGACCAAACTTTACGATACTAGGTTATTAAAATTTAACCACGACCGTGGAGACACAAGGTATTTCCCCCTTCTCTTTGTGTACACACACTATATGCCAGCCTGAACCCTGTAGCTGATTTGTGAGCACCTCAGCCCATTTTTCTTCATGTCATCAACAGTGACTCTAATGTTTTCTTTTTTTAAGAAATTTAAAATTGTAAGCAAAACAAATGTTCAAACCGGGGACGAAGAAGGTGTAAATGTAACTGTGTATGACTCTCGGTGTTGGACCGGCAGTCTGTCCAGCTGGGTACGTCCCTCTCGCCCAGTGACACACAGGGTAAATATAGTTTATGCTTCTTTTTTATGTAGTGGCAGTTTTGTCCTGGTGAGTATAGTAATCATAAAGCCACGAGGACATACAGTGTATTCTTATTTCTTGATAAAACTACATTTTACTTTCAGTTTTTTAGTTCACTGACTGGAGTTTATATGAATGTGCGTGATAAGTGGTGCCCAGAAATGAGTCTCCGGAGATTTCCCGACATATTGATTGTTCTGACATCACTGCTCTTTGCCAACCTTTAATGATTCTGCTCCAGACTCAGCTGGGCAATGGAGGATGAGGAATACAAATCACAAAACGGGGAGGGGGGGGGAACTGAGCAAGCACCCTGAGGCAGAGTGCCACCAACCCCCTTTAGAAGAGGAATGAGACCAGAGATAAAAAAAGCTGCAGCGACCATTGTAAAGAAAATGCTGCTCTGTTTCTCTGGGGTCCATTCGGGCCGTCCCTTACGTTAGTGCCTCTCTCTGGTAAAACAGAAGGATGTATGGGCTCAAACGAGCAGCATCGATCAGGAATTAGCGGCTGCTCGACTCATTAGTCTGGAGCACTTGTTGCTGTCGGCAGGACGTCCTGCCGTTGGCCGGCGCCTCAGCGTGAGCTCGTCCGGGAGTGACGTTGAGGAGTTGAGCTGCTCGGCTCTTTGCTGCGTAAGCAGCATGTCTTCGGCCTTTCTCAACAAAGCCATTACAGAGCTCACGGGCTTTACGATGCACTTCGAGAACATAAAAGCGTTTGTTTTTTAATTCCAGTCTGGCTCATTCAGGGACACGGGATCTTTATAGGATGAGGACCTTCCTATAGTCGGGTAGATGTGGCTTTGTTGGACATAAATGAGTTAATAGCTTCAGTTTTTAGCTGCAGTGTGTGAAATTAGTTTCTATTTCCAGTTAACTGGCTCACCGGTAAATTATGTCCGGGTCAAATATGCGCCAAAAGCATTTGGCATCACTGCTGTTTGAATTAGGAATGAACAAATATAATTTATCACATGGCACACTCGCACACGACGACAGCTTTAAATGTTCATTCCTAAATTTTCTCTCTTCTTGGGCGTTCTGGTCCATATGGAAAAACGTCAGGATTAAATCTTGATACCACTGGAGAGCAGCTTCTTCAAATCTGTCTTTATTGGACACACCTTGACAGAGTCAAGCAAAGATGAGGATGTTAGGAACGTCTGTTAGATCCAAAATGACTGGACAGTATCTGTCGCTGAAATCTCTCTTTATGCCCATAATTAAGCGTTGGCTCGGAGTATCCGCGGCTGAGGTCCCCTTCCTAGTTCAGATCCTCTCATGCGGCGCCTGCATGACTTAGGTCATTGTCAGGCTGGAAGGTGATTTTTCTTCTTTTGTAAAAGTGTCACATTGTGTGAACAGGGACAGTGGACCTCTCTGTATTTGACTGCACGCCTCCCTGTCCACGCCGCTGAGCGGTAATCACACAGCGTGATGCTGCCACCCATCCTGTCTGGATGGAATTAGGGAGGTGTGTGTTTGCCTGACATTTTTTTTTTTTTAATACACCAGAGAATGTTGTTGCCCATTGTTGTGACGTCTTCCCATCACAGACACTGTGCAGACTTTCAGTCGACAGTAAGGGTACAAAGTTTGTTTTAAAAGGCCATAAGAGTAAAACAAATATTTTATCAACATATTATTTGATGCACATTCTGCCGATACAAATGTTCCTTCATGAAAATGAATGATAGTTAATTACACGAAAAGGCAAACATAAGCTCTCACAGTGCACATTCAAATATTCCCTCATCATTAACAATAAAATGGCAAACAACGGAAAATAATGGTCATGTTGGTGCAAAAAGGTGATAAATTAGTAAAAATTAACTTTGATTTCTCATTAAGGAACATTTTACTAGTTGAATGTGTGTAAATTGCATTTTTTGACATTTCAACATTAGAGGATGGAAACTCTTACACCCAGCTGTCCACAGTTACTGATCACGCCAGTGGTCGAAGCTCAGTCTCCATTGCTGCGTCACATCCTCTGAAGCTCGATAGATTCATCATGATGGTGATCAAGTCAGAAATGAGAGTGGTAGTAGCGAGTCAACCTCTCTTCAACCACCTCTACACCACCATCAGAGCCTAGACTCCAGCAGGCGACGTTCCTGTTCTCCTCATACTTTATGTAAATGTAAGGTAGCAAAGATTCACTTTTTTTTTGTCTTTCAGATGAAAGATAAAAATCTGGTCGCGGAGATACAAATCCCATTTAGACGCCAGGTGTTAGAGATGCTTTGTTTCACTCGTAGTTCAAATTCAATGTGTTTGTTACCCAGCTGTTACTGTTAACAGTTATAATTAAACTGAAGTGATGATGTGAATTATTCTTCTTCTATTTTGGCAAGTATCACTCAGTTTCATTACCGCAAACACATCACTGATGAGCAGGTAGGCGAATTTGAACCACATATATAATGTGGCCCCGGAAGAAAAATGTAGCTGAATGGAAAAATAATTGAGTTGTAATGCACATGACTAGAGGCATCTGCATCCTTTGTTTTCTCATTATCCTTTCAGGATTCTTTTTTTTTTTTCATAATGTTTCACCTGCATGTATGATTCAGTAGAGTTCATTTGGTGAACAACGGGGGTGCAGCGGCTCACGATGCGTACGAGCAGAAACCAGGCGAAAACAAAGGCGGCTGCAAAAATAGCTGCATCACAGGAAAACAGGCCGACTTACAGAAGCACAAAATAAGACCAGACGTTAATAACACGTGCGCATCCAACATGTGGCTACAAGCAACATCGTGTACCTGCCACCTGTGTAATCCATTCTCGGGTTGGATATGAGTAAGGGGGCGGCAGTCACGGCGTCATTCAAGCTCGCACAAGCTCAACGTACGACCCACAACACGCCGCAGCTTGAAACTCGGTTCCTCCGCTCGGCACGATGCAGTTTATTCTGGGAGTGAAAATGCAGGAACAATCCTCCCCCAGGCTTGCTGACAGACCAGTCCATCACAGCAAAGCAAAAGCTTTTGCATGGCCCAACCGCGAACCCGCTATCAGACCACAGAGCTCGTCTGCTATCATTTCTTATGTCCACGGAAGCCTGAGTCACCTTCAGCTGCCCTTTATCTCTGCCAGCGTCTGCTGCAGAAAGAATAAAAACCGGATGATAAAACTCTGATAGTGAACGGTCTCTGAATGTCAGCGTTAATTAATGAAAAGGAAATAATAAAGGACATCACAATGTAACAATTAAAAAATATAGTAAATCAGACCCAAGATTCATCACTACAAACAAATTCAATCAACCGCACAAAATTCAGCTAATAATTCCCAGGTCAAATTTTTAAAGAGTTTAATTTTTTTTTTTTTTTTTACAGATCCTGCAGAAAACTGGTATTTCAGCAAACCTCAAAGACTGGGTAAATAAATGATTTGTAAAGCTTTCTAAAATGACAGTCTCGAAAGTCCAGGGACAAATTAAAAGCATTTTTTATTTATCGTCAACTCTCAGCTTGACCCGTGATGACGAGGGTCAATGGAAAAGATTGTTTTGTGGCCGAAGAGAGAAGAAAATAAAAACCGAGGGTTAGCCACGAGGACCGCAGGGATGAGTCCGTGCAGTTCGGTCTGAACGCAGGGCTGGAGGTGAGGGCAGGGATGGAGATGAAACTGGGACTTGGGGAGGGAACTGTGAGAGTGCAGAGGTAGAGAAAATGCTGATGAGAAGCCTCGGGCTAAAGGGAGGATGTGAGCGAAAGCTCAATGTGTGAGTTTCGTCTGGGAGAGAGTTGGCGCTGGAGTCGGGCCAGGAGTTGTTGGTTTGTGTGTCCTGTGGAACAGGGACTGGGAAAGAGCTGCCGGGACTGACAGAGGGGATTCGTTTGTGTCTGGATGGTGACGTCAGAGCACATTTCCAAGGCTGCACACGTCAGGCCATTGAATTAGATCTTATTGATTCTCAATTAAAGAAAGACGCTGTAAAAAAGCCAAAGGGCGAGACTTAACAAGACATCTTTTAAAATAAAGTTACTGTGTTCATCTAACAGTTCTTTCCGGATCAGATTTGCGTAAGCTCTGGTGCCGTTTGAAGCGGGTTGCTTGTTCGGCAGAATTAAGCGTTTCACTGGAGATCCACGAAGCAGAGCGCACAACACAGCAGGCCGCCGATCCGCTTGTTAACAAAACTGGAGAATACGGCTGCATACGGTGAATTACTCAAAGAGACAGGTGAAAATACAGAAAGCCAGTCGGAACAGATTTATTATAGCGTGCGCTGTCAAAGCCTGAGTCACGTATTTAAATGAATTACCTGGAGAGGTGGCAAACCGGGATGATTGATGGCAAAAGGACTGACACAAAGGCGAGCGCGCAGACAGGGAGGTAAAAATGCACACACAAAGCCCGAGTGCGTATGTCTGTATACACACAAGTATTCTCCAAAGATATACGCCCCCGTCACTGCCGTTGATATGGCTTTTCTATCGACTGCCTCCAAGAATAATGGCCGGGCTGACGCGGTTTTCCTGGAATCCGTAGATGCCTGCTTCTCACTCTCTTCGTCTTCTATTCTTCGTCCACCGTTCATCCATCTTCCCCGCTGATTTACAGGATGATTTCCTCCACAAAGTGCCATGATGTCAGCATGGAGGGGAGAGAAGAGTGGCCTTTTTTTTTTCATGTTTGAGTTACTTTCATCTGCAGGTGAACTGGAAGAAGAAATTTCGATAACCAGTAGAAAGCTCCATGCACCCCCACGTTTCCTTCCTGCGGTGTTTCGATGCGAACAATTACTGAGATCGTTTCGTGTGAGCTCGTATTCACGGGTTTTAGCCAAATCGGCACGCAGAGACAAGACCCCGGTTTATACACCGTGATCCTGACCGGTGTGATAAAGCCGATGTGGGCTCAGTTCAACTCACGTGCAAGGTCGGGTCTTTCTTACTAGGAACCAGCGGGAACGTGTCAGAGGTCCGAGGTGGGAAGTGAGAATAGTAATGTAGAATCGTGAAACTTCTTAGAGCAGCTCAGGAGGCAAAAAGTCACTTTTTGACTGCCACGGTGAAGAAAGATGAGTTATAAAGGAATTTCAGACCATTTTCTTGGTTAAAATCTGAAAAAAACTGACTGACATTCAAAAGAGATGCTCACAGACATGAGAATATTAGCAGATAAGATCCAGCAGTATTTGCAGAGCCTGAGACAACTACGACTGGTGTCTTGCTTCAAGATCCACCCACGGACTGCGGACAAATTTTTTGTCAAATTAAAAATGTCTGCATTCCTTTTTTATGCAAAACGTGAATGAAGAATATTTGGGAGATGTTAATACTGGAGCGCTGGAGGTTTGAACACCTGGATTGGGACAGTTTATCCACCTTTTCCTGCAGATCCTCCTGAGCGCTGACTGTGTGGTTTTGGGTTTTGGGTCTTTGTCGTGCTGAAATGTCCTTGTCCTTTTTTGTGTATGTGCATGAGACTCGTGATGTGTGCACAGTGGAGCTGGTCTTTGAAAACCTCTCTGTATTTGGCTGCATGTCTTGTTCTCCTGTTCTGAGCAGTCTCCCTGACCACAGGATGCTGCCGCCAAACCTGTCTGGATGGACATATTCTTGAAACAAATGTTTTCTCAACAGAGCAGAGAACGATGTTCCTCCCATCACAGACACTGTGCAAACTTTGAAAAGTTTTGCATCCCCTTATTTATATCAATGTATTATTTAATGTAGATTCAAAATGGTTTTTAATTCACATGTTAATTATATCAAAATGCAAACCTATGACTAAAACCTCTGTCCCATTTACTGAAGCCAACTCCATAATCCAGTTTTCTTGGGTAAATCATAACAAGGTTTTGGACGGTTTATTCCCATCTTCCTTTGCATCCTCTCAAGCGTTGGCTGGATGATTTGGGTCCTTGAAAGGTGATTTCTCGTAACAGCCTCGTGTTGTTTGCACAGTGTAGCTGCTTGCATGTATTCGTCCTTCAGTTTGGAATACTTCCTGCTGCTGAGCAGTAACCCCATGACGCTGCCACCACACTTCACTGTACGGATGAATTTAGAAAGGTGGTGTTTGCCAGACATAATTCTTGAAGTCTCACAACACCAGAGAACATTTTTGCCATCGCAGACACTGAATGTGTCATTGCATTGTGGAAGTCGTGTCTCACGGTCTGTGTTACCTGACTGATTCATCACGGCAGCGGTTTCCTGAGCAGGAATCAGAAACGGCATCACAGAACTGGTGACAGAGGCTTGGCGGTGATCGCAGCTAATTGTCCAGCCATCGCTGTGAAAAAGCCCAACAGTCGGGAACTCAAGTGTCTTTTTAATGTTGCTTGGCAAACTCCAAACGGCCTGTCTGGTCACTTGACCGTAGAAGCCTGGTTTATGGAGTGCTACTGAGACGGTCCTTCTGGCAGCTTGTCCCGTCTCTCAGTGGCAGTTATGTTCTTGGTCAACTCCCAAGTCATTACCGCCTGTTTATTCTGTCTGGCCACATAGCCAATAACAAGGAAACTCCTGTAGGTTCCAAATTTCTTCATATTTCGCAATGACTGAGGCCAGTGTGCTCACTGGAACATCCAGCGCTTTCGAAAAGGTTTATGGTTTCAGGAGAGAAAGATGTCAAAGAAAACCAGGGGCTGGGCTTCAGCAGGTATTTGCCATCAAATCCACCAAGACCGTTCGCTGTGAAATACAATTCCTTTAAAATGTGAAAAGTCCACAGGTGAGCAAAGATTGAAACAGCAAAGAAACGTCCCTGTGTTCCAGGGAATAACTGCCAGAAATGAATGAAAATCCTTAAAAACTTATTCTTAATTACACAAAATGCTTTTCTCTTTTTAAAAAAAAACTAGCACAGACAATGAATCGATTGCATTTTTTAAAACTGTTCTAAACACACCTAAAAGCTTTGCATTGGGCCAAGCCAAAGGATCGAGTACTTCCATACCCACAGTGTGTCATCATCTGGTTGTGGCATCTTTAAATGAATGTCGATCACCAAAATAAAACTGCGTTATTAACAATGGAATAAAAGGGAGTTTTCAGGGAGTGAACAACCTTTTTCCTGATATTGTAAAGTGTCTCCTCGGCCAGTGGCCCCTCCAGCACTAGGACTGTGCGTTCCTCTGTGCTTCTTATGGGCTCACGAGCTCGGCTGTAATTATACTCCTGTGGATTTGCCACAAGAGTCGTCGGCCGGGGTTTGAGGGCACATCCTCGGCCTCCTGCAATTACCAGGAAGGTTAAGTTGTCTCACACTTGATGCTATTTGTTTAATAGTAATTGGACACTCACCAATGAGCCCAACATCTCCAACAGCAGCTTGCTAAAGTCAGAGTCCCGGCGTGCTGTTGTGTGCAATGAACGGGCACGTGTCCCAGATCAGCCCGCTCACGGATGGCGTGGCGTCCTGTCCTGTAAACGTATGCAAACTCTACAAACTCGGACGCTTTAATGGTTTCATGTTTAAGGTCCAAGGCTCCAATTGTGTTTTGTAGTCGTGCAATGACGTGGAAAATGCTTATTACATTTTCCTTTTGTGCTGCCGTATTTAAAGAATTGGCACCTGTAAAAATCCTACTCAGGGTTGGCTGAGAAACGGCCGACCTGTCACCAGTTTCCTGTTTGAAATGTGCCTGTTGCAAGAAATTCAGAAAGGACGAGATTCGTGTCTGCACCAACAGGATCCCTGTGCACTTCTCTCCAAAATGACAGATCCGGTCCCTGCGGTTCAGCCATTGTCTCCTTTACTTCAGGCTGTCTGTTGCTTTTTACACGATTCCAGTTCCACTAAATTATTAAAACAATCACTAATAACAAAAATGTTTCTCTGGTTGCATTTGTTTATATTTGTATTATGCAGATTTCGATCTGTGAACGTTTTCTACATGCAGCGCGTGTCTACAAACACTTCCATGCACAATAGCGTGTCTGTAAATGTCACTTGGTGCACGGACGAACATTCTTACACAGATTTTCCTCACAGAACTGTGAACGTTCACAAACGAGGCCCCAGGTGGTTCGGATCTTCCCCTTATGGGGTCCCGTCCCCCCAGAAGAAGCTTGTTGTTGTTTTCTCTCCTTTTTGATTTTTAAGGACTCTGCTGGGGTTGGTGCCGCTCCTCGCTGCCCTTTTCTTCTCGGCTCGTCAGTGAGCGGCTGCTGACAGCTCGTGACCCGCTCGGCAGCGTGGCTGACACTTTCCAGCTCAGCTTCGGGGGGCAGAGGTGGCCTGCTGATTGATAGGTCTGGAGGGCATTTGAGCATCTCAACTAATTATGATTAATGCCTCTATGTCTGCTGGATCGCAAACTGCAGATGCGTGAAATTAACTTTAATTACTCAGTTTGTAGACTTCAGGTTTTTTTTTTTTTGGCTGTTGTTGTTTTGCTCTGATAAAACTCTGACTGAGCTGAACACATCAACCGTCTCTAAATGATTCGGGGTCTGCATTCAAACGATCCACGTAAACGATATTTACATCAATGATTTATTGGCTCATTATCGACAATAATAACTGATGTCTTTCATATTTCATCAAAGATAAAAGAGGCATCTTTCTTATGAACAAATGCAATCTGTATCATTCCGTTGGTTTCAAATCCTTCTCAGCCAATTGTATTTCTAAATGCTATGACTCTAACTGGCTTATTTCGGAGTAAAAAGCCCCTTATTAATCATGTGAACATGAGAAATACTCCTTAAAAGCCACATTGAACTGCATCGTTTCATGCTCTCTGCCTCAAAAGTTGCGCACATCACACTTAATGGAGTCATAAGATCCCATGCAATATTCATGAGTCCTCCTCACATTCAGGCGTCATTCACAATGTGCTGATCCGCTGTTCAACTACCTGCCAGTTTTCTTTAGGCTGATCAGCGTCTTGACTCACTGTCCGTTCATTTAAGGTCAGCGGCTGACGACCACATTATGTTAAACGATCCTGCGTCCTGGAGCAACACTGCTCATGAAGGTTCGCGAGGATGTAAAGATTCATGATCATATTTCTCCACACAGGAAATAAAAGGCACTTTTTGTTGAGTTGTGCCATGGTTCTTTTCTCCGTTTGGTTGTGGTTTGGTTGTGGTTTGGTGACTTTCCCTCCCTTCCCTCCCTGCCTGCCTCCAAACCTCCTGCTCTTTCCACCCTCACCCGTTTCACACACACACTCACACCTGGCTCCACTCGGTTTAATGTTCGCCGCCTCGCCCATTCATAATTAGCCTCCCTCAGTCCTTTCCAGATCATCTGCTCTGGTTCAGAACCTTAAACCTCTTGCTGTTTTGTTTTTTTTCTCTTTGCATTTTTGCTTATTTGAATCTACAGATTATTTTAACCTCGTTTGGATTCTGCCTTGGCCTCTTCCTTTACTTTTATTCTGTTTGTTACCAACTGCTTCCAGGACATTTAGCAAACCTGCTGATTTCCTTAAAGAGACCACACGCACGTCTAACTTTGAGTAAAGGATTCTGGAGTGTGGTAGAAGGGGTGAAGCAGACCATGTTGGATCTTTTGTTTCTTTTTTTTTTTAAGATAATTAAAAAAGCGACGGAAATGATTCGAGACAACTTAAATTTGCATTTTGCACGCACGATTTAAGAGGCCCGTGTAGCCGCAAACACTGAGACCCATTATGATCCATTTGAAATATGCAGATGATCCCTGTGGGAGGCAAAATCCTAAAGCACGTGACCACCGCAACCACGGCATTCACCCTATTATGGCACAAATATCTTTGTTCGGATGTTGTTTTTACATTCTCACCTCATTTGAATAAAATGCTTAAGCCGGGCTATAAATCCAATTCAAATAAAGCCAGGGATAAAATGAATCTTCTGTCATTTTCCGTACAACAGACTAAACAGCCAACCTATTTATTTCCCGTGAGGATTTCGCCCAGCTCTGCATACCTCCCCGACTTTGCCTCGATTTCAGGCTCCAGAATTTATGTTCTCCACTGCTCGAGTTCATAATAACATATTTCAGGGTGTTATTGGGCACCGCTTTATGAGAGGAGAGGTGCACCGAGCATTGTTTACTATTGTGCCAAAGTCCAACGGAAAAAAAAAGGATCTGCAGCGACGGAACGACAGCGACGGAGAAAACACTCCTGCTTAATGTTTTGGAATAAATGCTCCAAGGCAAATGGTGTTGATCATTTGTGAAGTTAATCTGTGAATTTATGAGCAGTTACCGAAGTTGAAGGCCTCTTCTCGAGGGCTGATTGTTGTGCTACATCAGGTGCAGTTAGTGTCAGCCATCTGGGCTCCGGAACTTATTCCAATGGGCTCCTGTGTTTCTTTGGAACAGTCGGGGAGATGATGATCTGCTTGTCTGTTTAGATTTTACTATATGCGCCATTCTCAGCAAAGACCCTCTGTTCAAGGTTTGTCAGCATTTTGTGAGCGTGAATATGAAGCTTGACCTCAGTAGAAATAGCTTTTTTTTTTTTTCAATAACAGTGGATGTTTTGGTAAATTTACATAGCACAACTGTACACACACACACACAATGTGCAATATAGCTAAGAAAATATATACATAATCTTATTTATTTTTCACTGTTTTGGACTCTACATGATTTTGTTTTTGCCCTCAAGCCAAATATGATTCCAAAACAGATTTATTGAAACCATATGCTGTTCCTCGGGGACTATAAGTGCCACGCTGATAAAGAAAACCATCACAAGTGAGGCTGTTCCCATTTTATATGTTGTAAAGATGGTGAATAGTAGCAGCAGCTGTTCAATAATTACATCTTGAGCTGAACGCGTCCAGAACACAGGGGACCGACACCTGTACTGTCCCTGAATGCATCAGCAGAATGCAGCATGGTCGTTAACAGGCTGCTAACACTATGGCTTCCATCGATGTTTCACTTTCTTTTGATAAGAAGCTCACGCACAAAGGCCAATGAAGGAGACGGTGTGAAAGGTTTGACGTTACCACATGAGATAACGTGAATCGTTTTTGACATTATTTGTTGTCGTTTACGCTTACGAAAATGTGCAAAATTAAATTTAAACTCATAAAAACTTCAACTTATTGTTTAAACTTAATATTTAGACTCATTTAAAGCAAATATACAAAAACAATGTTACCAATTTGCCAACAAGACGCAACATTAACAAATTAGCTGCAAAAAACAAAACACAACAGAAAATACATAAATATCTGTCACTTTTTAATTTTCTCCCCGCAAACAGTTGTGGCTTTTGCCTGCACAACAAATGCAATATTCTTAATATGAGGAAAACTCTTGTCAATGGCAAACGTATGGTTAAAGAATGTTGGGTTAGACTTAGGAAATAAAATGTTAATTTTGTTTCTGCTTAAAAGAAATTGCAGGACGTCAGTGTTAAATAGACTAATCAACGTTTTATGAACATGATGACTGTGTTTTAACTGGACATGACTTATTGTTGTGTCCATCGTCCTCGCTGTGGTTCAGGGGACTTTTATACAAGCTTAGAAATGACCCCAGAAAACACAGATAAACTCTCACTGTGGACACGCAGATTAATCTCCCGGAGGCGGATGAGCATGAAAACGAGGAAGTAAAGAAACTAATTTCTGAACAGATGGACTGTGGACGTTAAGGAGCTCACATATTATCTTGATTGGTCAACAAATCTTTAACTTCACAACGTGGATTTGTCTTGGCTTTTTGCAAGCTTGTCATAGTTGATTAAGCTTTAATTAATTTAAACTGGTCCCACTGAGTTCAGCAGAGCTCAGTCACAGAAGACCTGGCTAAGACAGTGACGGCACAGAGATTAAGTGTTCTTAGTCCTAATTGCAATCTGGATCTTTAGTGCTTATTCGTAGCCTGAGTGGGGCCCAAATCTGACAGAGCGCAAGAATGTGACCTTCATTTGCAATTGAAACTGTTTATTTTATAGCACAACACAAGTTCAAGAGTCCAAGAGTTGTCAGGGACTCGAGCAGCTGTCTGAAAGTGTTGAAGCAAAGTGCAAGTAAGAAAATTCATGCATCCATCATGTAAAACTGCTTATTTTGTGTAGAGTTGAAGGGCGGCTGGACCCTCTCTGTCACTGGACGCCCTGTCCACCTCCACACAGAAAGGATTTGAACCCTCGACCTTCTAGCTGTCACCCTCTTAAAATACTCGTCACATTTTGAGCACTTTCAAATAAACAAAATGAACCAAATATAGAATAAAAGATGATTTGGAGCCAAATAATCACTTTTGTCAGACGACTTAAGCCATTATTTTAGGCATGATTAATTAATTAATTAATTATTTATTTTAGCCAGGATTTTGGGAAGGTGACGACATGATGAGCCTACAGTTCACCCGTTCATCCAAATCCGTGGCTCTCATCTGCTCCAAGAGGTTGGAGGCTGTCAGAGCACATCCTCCCTGTTCGGGTTCAGTCTGACTGTTCCGTGCCATTTTCAGCAGCAGTTTGGTCCAAATAAACCTCCTGTAAACTGTCTGCACGGTCGAACCGCTGCACACATTTCCCACAGCTAAGAGTGAATATCGGACTTACATTCGTCGGATTATAATGTCAGCCAACGA
Source organism: Channa striata (assembly GCA_033026295.1). Classification (NCBI taxonomy): domain Eukaryota; kingdom Metazoa; phylum Chordata; class Actinopteri; order Anabantiformes; family Channidae; genus Channa; species Channa striata. Next base: position 5,145,250 of record CM065179.1, on the reverse strand, counting down.
TTGATTCTCTCATCCTTCTCTGTAAATAATCCGCACTGCTTGATAACTCAAGAATCTATGGGTGCAGAAATGATCTAATTACCACGTACTGTAAACTCCTGATATCTGCCGGGCTCCTTTTGAGCTTTATTGGCATCAGTTTTGTTGTGCTGCATTGCCACCAGCCATAAATCAAGACAAACGTGTCCACTGCTTTTACTGTGGGACAACAGCCCGTTTTGGAAAGGCAGAAAAGCTCGTTCGGGGAGAGACTACAACCAGCTCCTCGCTCCCCAGACTCTCATTTAATCAAGCCCACACATACCCACTCGCAGACGCGTCCACAGAGGGGCTTGGTTCTTCCTCCCGGGGAGTAATTAGAGGCTGGTCGGCTCTGTCTGGGAGCCCCCTCACCACTTCCCATCACACTCGGCAACCGAAAGCACAACACTCAATTGTTGCTGAATGAGTCACCAAAATACTTTAAGGGGAACTCAGAGGCATGAAATCCAAACAGGAGAGCTCAGGATAAAAGGTCAGCTCATACTCCAAGACAGCCCAATTTTTCCCAGTCCTCAAAAAAAAAGGTCAAGTTTCTCTATTTTCTCCACAGCAACAACAGAGCTGAGGGAGGGAAGTGAGGGATGGTGGGCAGGGGGGGGGAAAAACCCTTAACAGAGCGGTTAAGGCTCGGTTTTAACAGTCCTCGGTATCCGGGAGGAGGACAAAGCGAAGAAACTTTAGGTTGTTAAAGCTTCTCAGCAGGGGCTCAACACTCTCTGTTCACCGCGTTACCTGCTGCTGTATGTTTCCCCTCCTTCAGTTTAATAATCCCACTTATCTTCTGATATTCAGTCTGCAACTTTCATACATCAGACTCGTCAGATTTTGTCCCTGGACTCGGAGCGTGTTCGGTGACATTTCCGGAAAACATGTCTGATCACTGTAATGACAGATGTTGCAGACAGATGTTATTATGTAGACGATTCAGTCCGCCACACATCACATGTTCACGACAGACCTGCAACGTCCGTTTAACAAAAGCAGCTGTCTCTAAAATCCAGTCATTTCTTCCTCTGCTCTTGAAACTTCGAAGAAACTTGAATGCAGCGTCCTTACTGAAGTGCTTCCGTAGAGTCGTGTTAGTTTCCTCTGTCCTCATGTTCCAAGATCCAGCAGGGACGGAGGACAGAGGCAACACAGGCTTTTCTGTTCCCCTCTGTCAGCTTTTCCTCGCAGATCTCACCTGCAACAGTGCGGTGTCTTTCTTCTGACAGGCATCGTCTTCACCGTGTTATGTGCATAGTTTCAGTGTTAGAGGATAAAAATAGGTTCAGTCACTAGCACGTATTGTTCCCCCTGTTAATATAAATGCAGGAACCACAGGTGGAAAACAGCCTTTGCACTGATCAGCCACAAGATTAATACCAGCTGGTAGTTTGAAACTGGAGGCGGACAGTGGTCAGCATGGGAAATATTTAATGCAGGGCCACGATGCTGCTGGTTATGTTAGTCTAGAAGCATGAAAATGAATACCTCAAGCTTCAAATAAAACTGTAAAATGAATAAGGCAAAAATGTAAGTGAAATCTTGAATTTTTCATGATTTTTAAGTACAATTCACTTGACCTGTTTTTTAACAGCCAGTTTCTATCTGGACAGAACGTTGCAAAGCGTTTCACATTCTCTCCACCTCTGCTCCGTAAAATATAGTTTGCACTTCCAGCGCCAGCCTTTGAGTTCTACGGTATGTTTGCATCATCAGTTTTATCATATTTATCCAGGAATATGGGAAAGCGCATGGATGCAGGCGCCCTGAGCAACCTGGAGGTCTTCAGGTGCTCTACGGCGTGGACGTCTGTCAGCGGAGAGGTGTGTGGAAGACGAGTGCAGATGTGGACGTAAGATCCAGCACATGCACTGGAGTAAAATGGAGACGTACCACACGGCGTCTTAGATGCATTCACATTCTCGCAGTTAACTTACAGCAGGCCGGACTCGCCAGCACATCTCGAAAAACAAAATAAGTGTTTGACTTTAAAACTAATGTTGAATTCATGAGCTTGTTGCTGTGAATCCAAAAGTTAGCCACCGCCGGTGTTTCCGATGAATGTCAATGAGGGAGTGCCGTGAAGTGGTGGCTCCAAGACTGCTCAAGGCTGCAGGAGGCAGCCGTGGGATGGCACACTGTGTGCATTTTCCCGATGTACAGAATACCATTAAACGCCAGGGTGACCGACACAGCATCATAATTCTGTGAACACACCCCCCCATCTGTACTCAAGTCCGACTGTGGTCAACGATGTAGTAAATGCCTTTCGACGCGAACATGGCTAAAATATGGATTTGACATGTCAGCCCTGCTCTCTCTGTGTTATCTGCGGTTGTTCTAATGAGAGAGGGAGACGAGCGGCGAGCCAGAAAGATGGCAGACAGATTGACAGGTTTTCATTAAACGGTTTTGTTACAGGGTTTATAATTAATCCTTCAGAGACCACCGCAGACCATCCTCACGACCAGTGGAGAAATGAAGAAGCGTAAGGATTGAATGCAAATAAAACATACACTCTTCTGTTCTGGAGCGTGTCGTTCCACAGAGAGTTTGTGTGAATAAGGTTGAACTCGTGATTAAATATTTGCTGCCTTAAAAAAATGTATTTTCAACTTGAAAGTTTTTTTTTCCTCTCGCAGGGCAAGACGTGAATGGGTGAAGCACATTTCAATGTCACAGTCAGAGACAGAGTTCCTACTGCGAACCAAAGTCACCCGGATGACAACCTGAGGGTTGTTTGATTAAAACCGTCATCACCAGGAAAAATACACCACTGTTTGTTTGTTTGTTCATTGTTGTGGATAATGATCATAACCGAAATTTTTGAATTACAAATTACACTTTTTTTTGTATAAATCAGATGTTAAAGTTTTCGGCAACGTCAGCAAATTAATTCTTTCTGCTGTACAAGTTAGTTTTATTAAAAGAACATTTCAGTCATCTTTGTTCAAAAACATTTCTTGACACCTCCACATGCTTACGTGTTGCAGAATGTCACCATAAAGTAACTGCTTTGCGCCATCTTTCCGCATGGAGACGTTAACATTTCTGTTGATTTTACTTTTTCTTAGTCAGACTCCTCAAATAGAAAATAGACAACACGTGAAGAAATATTTCAAATATAAAAATGCACAGAAAACATAAGCTACGTTACTGTGAAACAAACGTGCATTATGCTTTGTGAACATACACTGCAGCTGATCAACTCCAGCAGAACGGTACAGGAAGTACAGCCATAAGTCACAACACAAACATCCCTTCAGAGATTAATAAAGTATCTAACAACCAAAATTACCAAAATGTGGTAACACATGAAATTACAGCAAATTTCATATTTACAAATACAAAAATATTGGTGTCAGTGAACATCTCTGCTGGTCACTTGAGCAAAGCATAACCCACAACACTGACAATGACAACCTGACGCACACACGTGTGGCGGAGCGTTGCAGAGGGCGAGTGTCATGCTAATAATCATTTTAATGGGTAAATAGTAGAAAATAACCGCAGCGTTAGTCCAGCACAGACAGAGCAAATACCAACACTAATGACTTCTGCTGCAGCTTCCTCCACCAACACAACCTCTTTTTTTTTCTGAGTGCTTTCTGCTTTCAGAGAACGCCATGAGTGACGATGGTAACACATCTGCATCATTAATAATCTGTCTCATTTATCTAATCAAATGGGGGAGAAAATCACAAGCTTGATTATAATAACTATAATCCATAATCAATGTTATCAATACAAACAAGGAGACATTCAAAACACACCTGTTGAGAAATAATAATGGTAGAAGTACGTTGTTGAATTTAAAGGTTTATGTGAAGACGTGCTGAATTCTTTCTTCAGTTTTAGTTTGAGTTCACTACTCACACGAAAACACGTCAGATTTCTTGTTCGGCTGCTTCTTCCTGTCTTCGGTTTTAAATAAGTTTAGGATTCGTTTTGTTCTTAAAACTTCTGCCTTGGGAGTCGAGCCGTTGGGGTGCGGGACAGGTGTGACATCTCCTGTGGGATGGGATGCAGCAGGTATGAAATGAGGCGCTCGGCTCAACGGTCGCTCAGCAGGAACCTGTGGCGCTGACGGCACGACGTCCCGCACAGCGTCTGCCGTCATCCGGCCTGGTTCAGCTCGACATTCTGTGAGAGCTTTCTTTTGTCAGACACAGATTAGCAGGACAAAGCCCTGGTATTATGCTGAAAGGCCTCCTGAGGTCAACTTCATCCCGTGTCCTCAATTCTGAGGCTCATCTCCCTCAGGTCTGTTCCTTTTTCATTAACCAACAGCTACAATGAATTTAGTTTGGGGGCCTGGGTGAAAGAACTTTTGTCTCTGCAGCTTTTTCCTCTCACACAAGACAAAACAGGATGCAGAGTAAAAACGCTGCTCCGACAGAATAAATGCTGATACTGTAGATGTGAAAGGTCAGCAGTAAATAAGGAAGGGGGGGTGGGTGGGGGGGGCTTCTTTAGGATCATTTCCAAGCCATCTGCCTGTCAGAGTGACTTCTGTTGACACATGGGGCCTCATCCTTTCGGGAAACCAACGCAGACGGATGTGCAGACACACATGGATGTGCAGGAAACTTGGGAGAAAATAAGGCAGCCTGACAGACACTTGCTATTTTTTAAAAAATATATTTAAAAAAATCTGACATGCATGTGGAGAGACAGACAGCAGCCAAAGAGAAACTGATACGCAAGCAGACCATCAAATGGGCTCATTCATCAAAGAGACAGTGAAACTCGGGACAGTTTCGGATGACGCTGACAATATTTCCTTCTATCTGTGCTTTTGTGCTGAAGGTAACAGATTGTGATGAATGGACCAACAGTTTGAAGAAAGAGAAGGAAACGCGTGTGTGTGCCAGGAAACACGCGCTTTTTTATTGTTTTGATGCCTAATGAGACGAGGCACAACATTATCGTAGGTGATCTGCGAGGAAATATGATGATGTGTTCACCAAACAGGCAACGGCGTTGGTTTCTTTGTTTGCCTCTCTGTAAAAATGGAGACCTTTGCAGGCAAATACTGACGACATTATTCAACCCAACGTCTCCTAAAATTAAAAATACTTTTACAAACCCCAAACAGGCTCAGGGGCAACTCCATTAGTCGGACTCATTAAGTCTAATGCTTTCTAGTTTGGTGTGCTCTATTTTAACACAAAATCAAAGAAAATATGAATGAGAGGCGCAAAAAGTGCTTCCCTTGTTCGGTGCACTAAACCCAAACTCGCCTGCCAAAATCCATAAATTTCATAACGTTGGATTGCCGGTAGTGCTGTTAGAAAAAAAGTGCACAGTTATTTTGGGTTTATTACCTCCTGAAGTCAAAGTTAGTAATACTGTCAGATAAATGTTCATCACACTGAGAGATGTAATACTTTTATATGTTTAATAGGTGCCAAAGTCTTACACATTGTTTTCACATTGATGATATGAATTAATTTTATCATTCAGTTAACTGTAACAACATTTACTGTGATCTCAGTGCTAAAATATATATAAGAGTTCTAACGTCTGAGCATTTAATGTTTGGGTGGAGTTAATATAAAAAAAAACATTTAAAGTCACAAAACTTTAAAAATTTTAAACAGCAGAAATGATGCACTATGAAGTAACGTTTGATCCGTGCATCTCTATTACATGTGGTGTAAGAGAGATGATTCATATTTTCACCCACTTTACTGCCTAAAATGAGGCATGTCATTAGAAACAGCTTTTAAAATGTTTTATGTTAAACGTGTTCTTTAAAACCACAGAATACACGCGACATATTTCGATTGCTTGATTTTTACACAGCACCGTGATGCTGGTGCGTCATGTCACAAAAACCCTGGTTAGCGGTGGGATGTTTATGCCACGCGTCATTGCAGGCTTCAGTCTACCTGTGCTGTACTTATACAGCGCAGAACTGACAGAAACATAAATCAAGCTCCATACTTTTACAAGCTCAAGCTCCCACTCTTCACTTTTCAAAGATCAATGTGCCGTTTGAAGAAGTTTCAAAGTGCGGCGACGTTGTTTTATTGCCACGGTCTCTGACTTGACTGTTCGCACACGATTGTTTACTGCCTTGATTAAAACTCTGAAGTGGCCTAAATTTGTCCCCACCTTAATTACAGGAGACAGATGCTCAGATTAATTGTATTTGGATCGAAGTGTGAGTCGTTTTCGAGGGAAGGTGACAGATTATCCTCCATGAGCTCAAATTTAAGAAAAAACTGTCTTATGTCTCTTCTGGATGATCACTTGTTGATCCCTTGGGGTCTGCCCCCTCTCACACACACTCACACACACACACACACACACACACACACACACACACCTTCTCACCTCACAGCTCCACTTCCTAATGAGCTTCCCGTCTCTCCTGTAATAGTAAACTAATATCTGCTAAACAGGAGACTGTACACAGGCTCTACTCTCGCTGTTCCTTTATCGGTGCCCTGGAAACTGGATTCCAGCCCCCGAGTTCATTTTTATTCTGAAAATGAAACCTATTGAAGGTAAGGCTCTGTAATTGCAAAGTAATACAGTAGCTGTGTGATCTATGAGGTAGCTGCTGCGGAGGAGAGGCTGAAGAATGAAAGAGCAAAATAATACACAGGACCTTGGAAGAAAATCGCTTCTGTCTGATGCACCGCTCGGCCATTCCTCACACTGTAATTACACTGATCTTTGAATTCCCTGCTTATCTAGAAGCTGACCACAGTTTGTGGAAACATGAATAATGGAAATCCTAAAGGACTCTCAATTAGATTTTTATACCGGCGGGGGGGGGGGGTGGAGTGAGTCACCTCTTAATATCCTCAATGCTAAAGAGGTTTTTGGAAATCCCCTGACGGATCGGGTTATATTAGTAACAAGTTATTACCACACGTGCAGCTCCGGCGGCTTGGCCCTCAAACCGCCGGGATTCGCTGTCAGACAAAGTCAGAGAGGCAAGTTATTGTAATTCCCCCACATCTGTTTATGTTTCATTAAACAGCTCTGTGATATACAGTCCAGGCCGGCGATGGAGGGAGCGTTATGAAGAGCATCAATAATGAAGGAGCAGTGAGATTAATGTGTGTGTGTGTGTGTGTGTGTGTCCGCGGTCACCCCAGGAGAACTCAGCACGCGCTCACGTACTGCACGCACAGTCCAACAAGGCCTCCCCTCTGACTCGTACCATCGGCTTTGCATGGCGATTACATCCTGTGCAGTGATTTATGTGGCGCTCCGAGCACACCTGGCTGCTCTTAACCCAGCGGGAACGCCAATAGTCCGACGGGCTGAATGTGTTGACGCGCAGTTAAGTCTGCCAGAGGGTTCGCTACATCAAGGAGACAAGCAGAGGTAGATTTCAATCACGGGTCGCCTTTGTACGCGGCAGGGCACGGCAGCAGGGCCGCCTGCAGAAGGCCGTGTTCCGCCGCAGTGCACTGGGCCGTCTGCGGTTTGTCTGATGGGAATCGCAATTCACGCAAACAAGTCAAGTCGAGTAGGACTGTTCACGCAGACTGTGACTTTTGCAGTAAAACGATTCAGGGGGCCGTAGGTGGGCTGCGTCTTGTGTTCTTAAACGGCAGTGAATTCCAATCCTGGAAGTTCAATTGGAACCTATTAGAAAATATTGGTTTGTAACACCAATATGTCGATGAATTTTCTACTAGTTAAGGTTTCATGCCAAATTTACAGTTAATTAATTAACCTTAATCTGTTTTTGGACAATTAGGGTTCACAAGTTTGATCCCTTTTAGCTGTGAACCAGGAGCACTAACCACTTCACCTCCACGCTTCCCCATAAACAGCATGTACAAATCCATCTGTGTGGATACATTTGTGGCCGTGATCTTGTTTGCCTCTCAGAGAAAGTTCGTCAAGGAAATGATGTTCCTTTTAATCTCCTAAGCAGATTACAACAACGCAGCTTCGTGTACAGAAAGATGGTGGGAAACTGGCTTCTCAAATGCAAGTAAACACACTTTCTTGTTATTTCTTCAAATATAAATTTAACGACTGGTTTAATTTATGATACTGTAGATTTAGAATTTAGATGAATTGCCAGTGAGCAACCTGTGCACTGATGTCCTGAAGCCCAAACTCCACAGTCAGTTTACATTTAGAAATGTCTTACATATGCTATAAATTCAACTAACACATAAATAACAAAGAGGAACGCGTAAATATTGGAATATTTATGCACTGTAAGCTTCTCTCACAAGGCTGAAACAATGACTGCTTCTGCCAGTTGCCTGAAGTGCTGACCTTTCTAATCCGTGTTGCAGTCTAATTAAAGCTTTTCCCTCCGACTTCTGACAGAGTCGAGCTGTTGTCAGTGACATTTGTTATGAACGACCGTCTATTGTTTTCCCAAAGATGAGATTCAACAGCTCATCCGAAGATCTCTATTAAGATACGGTGGCTGAGGGCGAGTGCGGCGCTACCTCACTTCCTGATGATGATGGGAGGTAATTTAAGGCAGCCTCCAACAATAAGGTTAAAAGTTCAGTGCTGAAAGAGCCTCCAAGAGGTTTTTAGTTTTTATTTTCAGAGTACGGTTTAGTTATTTAAGGGACATATTTATCTTCCAATAAACTAGGGCTGTTTCCGGCTCTGTGCTTCTCTGTTGTCCAGTCTCAGTGAAACTCAGATTTTTGCTGCTACTGCACAAGACATTAACTGTGGAATCGCAATATTGATGTTGAATAACGTTTGAATTTACGCATCAGTGTATGTGGAAACAGAAACACATCTGGATAAAATTATAAACACAGGCCAAGCTTTTCTTGCTTATAAAATGCAATTATGCTTTTTGGACTTTTTTTTTAAATTGACAGATAAAAAAAAAAGGTCAGAGGCTCACACACAGAACTCCAGGTCTTAAACTGGAGTTCTAAAATGTTTTCATCATTTTGTAAATGTGCCACTCTCTATACATGTGTGCCCCAGTTTGGCCACCCCATTGAAAATCTCTAGATCCACCCCTGGATGAATCAAGGGGAGAAAATTTCTATCTAAATGACAGAAACTTTCCATCTTTTTCCTCATCAGAAATCTGCTTTTATGTTTTAACACTAATTTCTCATGTAAAGTGTCTAAAACAGTTTATTGTAGTTCAGAGATTAGAACAACATTTTTCTTCCTATAGGGAAATAAATTCTAAAGGCAGGGTCTAGACTAATAAAAAAAATGTGTCCCACCTTAAGAATACAATACAATTGCAATACAACAGCAGAGTTTAGTTGTCAGATTAAAATTCACTTCCCAGTCACATCTGGAAAAGGGATAGACCCATTTCCCCCAGGGTGTTAATCTCCTTCACTCAGTTCAAAGTAAAATTACAGATGCAATATTTTATCATATTTGTTTTCTGTAGTTGAGTAAGGACACAATGCTGCATGGTTTGTATAAAAAGTTTAATTTTTGGGAAAAACATGAGCTGGTATTTGAATAAAATGCTACACCTCGCACCTCTGATTAAAGAACATGATCCGATTCAAAAGTAATCACCACTTCTCCTGTGTTGGTATGTTTTTTTTAAATTGAGGCAGAGAGTCGCAGCCCCGGGGACCGAGGCAAACGCAGCGAATAACAAACCCAACGCCACGTGGCAATGAACCAAAGCCTCTAAATCTTTGATCGTCTCATTTTCATTCTTCCTGCGTTGGGGGCAAAGGTGCCAATTTTCTGTGATATTCTGTTTCTGTGAGTGACAGCAGATGGGGGGGCGTAAGCATCACTGTGATGATGGACAATGAAGACAATGATTTTTTTTCCCCTCTTTTAGATTCATACACGACGTCAGACTCATGCAAGTCTTGCCCCTTGGAGGATGTTGCACATGTGACCAGACGGAAGTGCAAATCACGATTTGGTCAAGCGGTGGTCACTCTCCCACCCAAGCTACTGCCATCCAAAGAAATGCCCCAGCATGTAAATCCTGAAAGTCATGTTTAGTTTAATTCCTTTTAATTCCATCTTTTTTCTTTATGCTTTAATGCAGGTTTGGTTTCTTTTTTTTTTTTTTTTTGCCAATAAAAATTGTTTATTAAAACATCAGAAAAACCTGCATGGCAAATGGTGACGCCAGCTCTGTCCACGCGTTAACCATAGTGAGTTTGTCTAATCACAAATTAATGGGCATATGCTAAAACGAGTGTCTGTATATTACGCTATTTGTGTAGCCTGATTTGTCATATGACTTGAAAACCATTCATGTGGAATTCCCCCCCCCTTAAAGTTGGTAAAAAGAATGAAAGAGTGATGGAGATTGATTTCTATAATCACTTTAAAGTGATTAATATCAGGACTATTTTTTTATGTAGATGAGGTAAAAGGATTTTATGTGACTTTAATGTTGGAGAAATTAGTGAATGAATTTTCACTCGTCCGTTTATTAGCTTCACCAAGTCACTACCATCATTGTCGCGTGTCCGTTTCTATTGCAATAAGAGTGTTAAAACATGAAAACATGTACCATTGCAGCAAATTCTAAGAACATAAAACATGCAATTATTTTACATATACGCACAATTAACTACAGACACACTGCAGTTAATTGCAATTTAAGTTTTTTAATCAACTGCTAAAAACTATAGGTTTTAGTGATGTTAGTGATGTCAGCACCCGAAGGAAACAGCTAGTGACATAAACAGGGAAGCCACCGTGGATCAGACAGTCCCGTTTCCTTCAAAAGCAGCTGAATTCGACACAGCTGGAGACGTCACGACAGAACTGGGAACAAGAAATGTGCTATGAACCTCCCTGACAACTGTTGTTGCAGCCGTACACACAGGACGGAGCCTGTCCAGTCTCTAACGTCCGTCACGTTTAGCTTAGCCAAACGTTTAACTGATTATATTACATAAATTAGATGAAAAAAACTATATATTCTAACAAAATGCTCATAGTATGAATTCATTCATACAGAAAAAAGAGAGGCTTTGGTAGGCGGAACCAAAACCCTCCAGGAGAGTGATGCATCCTGTCTCATAAAGGATCTCTGTTTTATGAATAGCCTCATTCTACACCGACTTACAAAGAGCAAACACCCTCGAACACGGTTTAAATTTGTCCTGTCAGCGTGACGTTAATTTGGTGGCAGGACTTAACCAACATTAGTTTAGTGTCAGACACAGTCAAGTCACTTGCAGAGCGGAGCTCAGGTCCCCAGCACAGGACAGAGTCACATTATTCACGGTCTTTGGAGGGATGTGAAGTTTGCAGACAGGCAGGATTATTGGGTGAGATGCTTTAATTATTATGAGAAGTGGAAAAATGGTTTTTCGTAGATTTTGACGCTATGGTGGTACAAGACTGTGGCGGACTGCCACCGTCTGGATAATTAACAGGGACCGTTAAGTATTGAAGAAGGCCAGTTTGTACATTGCAATTTAGTGCAGATTTTTGTCTTATCTAGGCCATTTTTTATTTTAGTTATTCTAAACACGAGATCTGAAAATCTAATTAACATTTCTAACATTCCCTACAATATTCAACTATAGATTTTTTTGCATCAAGGAAACTTTAGTAAAAAAGATGAGATCTTGTTAATGAAGAAGGGCTTGAGGGCTCAACCAAGGACAACAGGAGGCAGTTTTGATTTCAAGCGGGTGAGCGTCCTCTTTCAGAGTGGTTTGTCAGCAACAAATCATTAATGAAAAGACACACAAAGCTTGGAGCTGAAAATAGAAATTTGGAATTGGTCGATTGCTTTTTCTTCATAAATTGAAATGATATTTCCAGGTTTTGTTGTAATTAAGTTTGGGATAGGCGTTTTTAAACCTGAATGAAAGTAGGGCATGGAAATATTGAAGGGGGGGCGGGGATTTCAATTGTACTCTGAAGATTTGGATGCTGTTTGCCTGAGATAAACCTTTGGATGACACCAGTCCCCTCTGGCTTCTTTTAGGAGGCACTCGACCAGAAAGCTTCAGCTGAGTGAAGCAACCGAGCAGTCTGCCAAAAAATATTGTAGCATTTCTCTGTACTGTATCTCTGCACCAACCCAGCTGGGTAAGAATGCGAGCGCTTTGTTTCAGAGGAATAAATTAATGAAAGATAACATATGGAAATAAGTATTCAGGAGAGGCAGAACAATATCTCAGCTTGCCGGCTCTTGTTGGGCTAAAAGCCCATTTGCAGAGTTTGTTCTTAAAGAGCCAAACCGGTGCTTTGCTTGTTTGGGCCCAACGACTAGAAATCATGTAGAAAACTGGCCACTTTCCTTCACAAATGTGCATTTTCTATGTAGTTTTATGACTTTGGGGAAGCTTTCGATTCCATTCACTCTCAAGGTTTTGAATGTACTCGCTGGGACGAGTCTTTTATTCAGTGTTTGTCTCTGTCTCCCACCATTCGAGTCCTTTGAGCTCCTGCACACCTGTCTCCTGTTCACTCATCAGCCACTTTGCACATATGCTGCATTCGATGCAAACTAGAAGTCAGAAAATTCCAAGTTGAACACTGAAAGTGTTGCATGACCACACAATCAACATGGCTGACCGTGACAAATGTTACGGACGGGGAAACGGGCGCATCAGCTCAGTCAGAATCTACACACTTCACATTTCATTTACTAATGCACCTTCAAGGGTGGGAAAGCTTGTGAGCGATAAGCCTTTGGCGGATGGAGAATCATCGGTAGGTGATGAAGCGACGTAGGATGTTGACACTTTTGAGGCGAGACCTTTCCAGATCACGACAGCAGTGGCCAACTATCACATGGGATCTCGAAAGCCAGTGATTATAGCTCGGGAGCACTCGAAGGCCACCGTCTGGGGAATGCGCGACAAGCCTTAAGCCAAGGACAAGATAACAATAGCTTCTCAAGTTTGCACAAAGCTGTAAGTTTCTCACTAGGGACTGAGGCAGTACACATTTGAGCACAGTATCACTACAATGGCGTGGTAGTGTGAGAAAATGTACCTCTATACTGAAAGTTCTTGTACTTGAACTTCTGTCCAGAAGTGGCCCACACGTACTGTGTCAACCAGGAAGTAGAACCGAGGTACAAACAACACAACGCACAAGAACGGAATCAAACGCTTTTTTAATGACAGTCTTGAATTAATAAGTACAACTCACAAACCAGACAAACCAGAGAGCGAACGGGGCCGTTATGATGAGCAATGGAAGGCAAGACTTCAGGCAACGTGGGCAGGTGAACAGAGGCATTGGCGAGATAAAGAGTGGTAAAACGAAAAACTGCTGAGCACTAGCAACGCACACAATGTGAAGCCAGAAGCAAACAACTGGCCAGGTACGAGAAAGCAGAAAGAAAGTCAAGCAACACAGGCAAGACTGACGGACCAGGAAAGACGCCAGGAACCCAGTCCGAACCTCGGCCTCGTTACCAGTTCATTAGAGAGTAAAGTCCGTTAAGTGGTAAGTGAAGAAGCCGATGAGGTGGCACGAAGCTGAACAAGTGAACCGTGTTTCTATGGTGACAATCGGACTGTAGGTAAATGGACAGTATAGATGCCGTGGTCTGATTAGCAGATCCAAAGGGACGGTGGGCGAAGGGCTGAAGGAGCATGTGAGGCAGGTGAACACGGCAGCACAGAGCAGGTATCTAAGCAGAGAGGAAAAGGGCAAAAGGTGAAATCCGGGGAGACGCCGACCTGAGCCGGTCTTCACGGTGACAGCTGGAGTCACTTACCACCATTTAAAACATGTTTGCTGCCTCACTGAGGGACGTCACACTAACAGTTGCTGGATAAAGTCAAGGTGCTAAAGTACTAAACATTTAGTACTGAGTCATTTCATTTTGTTTCGATGTTGTCAAGCACAGTTACAGGGCAGACGTTTTTTACCTGAAATAAAAGTTCATATATTTCCAACACAATCTGTATTTTAAAAAAAGTCTCTTCAAGGCTTAGGACTGGCACAGACCTCCTTTCTTCTTGAAGCTGAAATATCTACAGCCACATAAAATGAGGTGGTTGAGGGTCGGTGTATGACCCAGAGAGACACAAGGGTTCATTTGCATGCAGACTACAGGAAGAATCCCTTCGGAGACAGCGTCTCTAATCAACAGGTCGCCCTGTCGCCAGCACCGTGGCCTCCAGTCTGACCTAATGAGTCATATCTTCGGCTCACTGTTCGTCCATCCCTTTTTTTGCAACGCGAACTTGATTTGAGGGGGAAATGCTGCACTGCGGATAGTTTATGTTCGGATTTGAACAGGATTAAAAGGAGGATGATGCCCCAAAACAGATCGACCAATTGATCAGGAGTCGACATAGATGGGCTAACAGGCCTGCCGGGCACAAGCCCGGGAGCTCGGCAGCTCGAGATGCCCATGGGCTGGAGCTTTACAAGTTACTGTTTATACTTCTTGTTCAAAATTTTTCAGTTAAAAAGAGATGAAAAACCATCAACTAAGGCAAAAACAGCCTCATCGGAAAAAGAGGTGAAAAGTGACAAAAAGTAAAGCACCGTGCATGGCAGCCATCCACATCGTGTCTGTACCAAATTACTCTTAAGTCGCTTTGGATAAAACCGTCTGGAAAATGACTAAATGTAAATGTAAAAATACACACAGAAATCCAGAAACAGACACAAAATGAAAACAGTTACAAAATAACAAAACCTGGACCCAAAATAGGCACAAAGCATCAAGTGTTTTTTTAAATTGAAAGATCAACATTAAAAGAATGAACACAAAATGACATAAAACGTGTATAAATTGACCGAAAAGAGACACAAAATGTCCGAAATAGAAAACACAAAAAAATGATTGAAAAGCAGAGACAAAACTTCAAAAAACGTTCTGCAAAACAGACAAGAAACAAAGGGAAAAGGTGGGGGCCTTTCCTCGGTCTGTGCCCAGGGACAAATTCCACTTTGTCTCCCCATGAATATGAAGATGTGTTTTATGGGACAGAATCTGAAATAATAACGACCTGCTCAACACGTGATCAGAGGAAACTCATAGCTGCTAATGATGCGTGTTTGAAACTGGCTCTCCAACATCCAGCGCGGTTTGCCTTTAAGAGACAACGAGGACATCTGACAGCAGCGGATGTTCGCGTCTCCGGGGAGTCTTAATCTGTTTGTTGTTGAACGTTGCTGGAAAAACCTGAGTCTTAAGAATCAAAGTCCCCTGATTCGCCGGCACATTGTTTCAGAATTTGACAGCAGCATCCAAACCCAAGGTCATTCAATCACAACAACACACAAGAGGTGTGCGTGCTTTTTTTCTCCGCTTTCTGTCACTGGGAGACTTCAGAGAACAGAAACGTCTGCATGCATGGATGTCCTTGACTAAAGTCCACTGGAACGGTTTCATTTCAGACAGGATGACCAGCTGGCACTAAAAAAGAACAAGCTTTAAAAATCAAGCTGGACTTAAAAGTCCCCAGGCAGCTCTCTGGCACTTCATTTTCACTCAGCGTTGCAAGAACGCTGGACAACAAGAATTAAATCCTAAAAGGAAGACGGCTTTAATCAATATTTGTGCACTTTTAAGATGCAGTCTCATGGTAATTATCTGGCACCAGCTACTGTATGAAAACTCATCTCTCCACTGTATGTGTAAATGTTTGTTGCCCTTGTCTTTATCTAAAATTAAATCTTTTAATTACGCTGGTTTGAGTGTGTCAGAACCAATTTGCTTTAAAGTCAGAGTGGCTGGTTAATGTTTCTTCTGGAGAGAGAAATTACAAAATTAACATTCCGCTCTCACTCGATCCTTAATAATCTTCCGGTTATCAGAGCTCAATGCATCGCACACTTTAAGCCCCAACTTTATGCAGCTGACTCCTCGAAAAGTCCAGCGGGAGGCTTTTTTTTTGCACGATTGTCTACCAACTTTAACATTCCCCCACCTGAAATACCCAGCGAAGACCAGCTTAATGTATTCCTAGGCCAGCAGAGAAATGTAATTTCTTTAGGGCTGCCCCGGGGTTCTCCTGCCAGTTGGATGTACCCGGGAAACATTAAAGACGGGGCCTCTTGGTGCATCAGCTTCCTGTGGCACCTCAGTTTGAGCCCAGCTCCCTTCAGATATCTGCTCTCCCAGGCCGAGTTCACGCAGTTCAGCCACCTTTATCCATAATACGATTCTGTCCGTCGGTGCCCGTGACTGCAGGTGATGCTTGGAACACAGATTGTGAGCTACGTAGTCAGGCTGAGCTCCCAGTCGACCGGGAAAGCCCAGTACAAACCTGCATATGTGCCGATGTCGGCCCGATCTGCCCTGAGATCTCCTGCAGCAAGTAGATCCTCCACGATTAAGAGATCCACATGCAGACAGGCAGAGCAGCACCACTGCTAGTCCTACTCAAAGAACCAATATAACATTGTAGGAATATTTTATTATAGACAGAAAACATCAAAATACAGTTGGTAAAAATACTTATAGATGGAAAAAACAACTGTCTTGCTCAGTTGCTGGCAAACCACATGCCACCAGGATATCGTCAGTGTTCTGTGGTGTTGGTAACAAAGGAGCTTGTTTCTCAAAAAGTTTGTTGATGGTGGTGGAGAACTGAAAATTAGCATTGTTGAACAAACAACACATTATGATTTGGTTAATTTTTCTTCTCTCTCAACTTTCTTACACTTGACCCCAACCGGTAAAGGCTGATGTCCGCCCACCCTGATCCTGGTTCTGCTGGAGGTTCCTTCGGTTAAAGGGAGTTTTTCCTCTCCACTGTTGCCTATAGCTGCTCAAGGGGGATTTGTCGGGTTTTCTCTAAATGTCTGTTTAGTCTTGACTTTACGTAAAGTGCATTGAGATGACGTTGTTGTAAATTGGCGTTGTATAAAGTTGAATTAATTGTTTGATCATGCCAGTGTGGAAGCTTCTGCATTTATTCAGGTTTTTCCTTGAATTTGTTTTTTTTTATTCACATGTACAAATCAAATTACACGGGTTTGTCGGGTTTTCTCTAAATGTCTGTTTAGTCTTGACTCACGTCCCTGAAATTACAGGAGTGAAAGTGAGGGCCTGATTTGGTTTGGTTCTACTGTACATGCAGTGTAAAGCCACTTGATCTCACCCGGAGATCACAATTAAAAAACACCACGATTCGACTTCAGCCCCGCACCATCACTGACTGAAAATTACGACACGCTGAACACAAAGACTCTTTATAAACATTCTTCTTCTTCTCTTCTTTCTGATGTGTTGAACTGAGAGGACGACGATGCTTTACACACAGCAACACACACTCTCAAACAAAATGCCCGAGACGCACAAAGGCAGAGAGATGCCGAGTGGACAAACCGATTCGGACCCACGTCTCCAGACAGATACATGTGGGATTAAGGTGATTATGCTTTTGAATAGTGGAAGAGTTTTGCTGCTGAATGTCGGCGTATGGCGTTCGAGTGTGTGGTTCTGAACTAACCACTCGCTGATATCTGGCCTGAGGGCGTTTTCTTTTTGCTGACAGGTGTTTGGTGTTTTTATCCTCGTGAGAGAGCGAGGAATTATGTATGGTGTGTTTCATAGGCTTTATGTATTCAGCGGGAGATCACACATGCCGTCCCCTGACTCTGGACCTGCTCTGTTTCCATAGAAACGATGCAAGAGCAAAGCATGTTTGCTTCCAGCCTGGCCAGAGGAAACAGGACCTTTTCTTCTTCTGTGGTGCCAAAAGGCAAGACGGGTCTCTGAACCTGGAAAGTATTATTCTGCAGGCACTGTGCTGCATTGTAGCACTTCAATGTCTGTATACGCTCACTGGAAAGCTCATTAGGTCCACCTGAACAATCAATGTGATCCACTACAGCAGCTCTGCCGCCAATTCAACCTTTACAATGTTGTAATTTCTCAGTTTTTAAGTTGAAACTGCCACAGAAGTGATAATTCTACTCTCTGTTTATTGCCATGTTGTACGACTCCACTGAAACTGAACTTGCTTCTTTTGGTTTTGCTTTGGGTTTGGGTGGTACATGCCATAAAAGTTTAACATCAAAACATCTTATAGCTGAAAAATGCATCACTTGGACGAACCCTGAGTTCAGATTGTGTCATCTTGTTGCTCGCACTTTGAAGTTTGCAATCGTGATCAAACTGCTTTCACAAGCTCCTCCAGATGACATCATCTGAACCCATTATGATGAAGGAGTTTTTCAGCTAGAAACAGAAATATGTTAGTATGTGGGGAAGTTTAAAAGCATGAATGTACATTTACACCCTAAACTAAAGCCATGGAAAGCAAGATGAACGCTCTAATCCGACATGTTATGGTGATGAATTTAAACTTTAACGGCAATCATTCATAACTAATAGGTCAAAAATCAAAGTTGTTTCAGATATGCTTTCCATTGTTGGAAGCTCGCATTACTGTGGAACCTGGCATCAATGAGCCCCCGGGCAGAGGTGGGACCACCACCCGTCCTGCACAGGAGGAAGACATGCACCCTGAAATGACTGTTGTGTAACTTTGCACCAATTCTGTGAGTCCATGTAAATTATTTAGCATGAACTTTCTTTGTTTCCTTTTGTACCCATTTACAATCTGCTGGCGGTTGCTTCCTGTGGGATGTCGATCATTTTGTGTCTCTTTTACCAAAGGAGCCCCCCGTAAACTGTGACCATTGCATTAATCCATCCATGGCTTTTGTGACTAAACTGTGTGTAAACTGATTTACAGCGTCAGCCTGGCTTCATTCATCCAACGCGACTTGCATGACCGTCGTTTAGATTTAAGGACAACTGTCTGCCTCCCGCTGTGTGAGAACACAGCCTTCAATAACCATCTGCTTGGTTTAGTTCTTACATGTGCAACTTATTTCTTACTCGCAGCGTGATGTAAACTCACACTGTGCTGATCTAAGAAGGCGAAAGAGCCGAGGAGAGAACGGGGGCATGTGGGTAAGAAACGCATTGAGAAATCCTTTCACGTCATATTACTAGCCAGTTTAGCTCCTATATTTGGAGTTCATGCCTGTCTCTGTGCTCCTTTTAACGCCTCTGCGGTTATCAAATCATTAATTAAGCTTATGTGGAATCTACTCAGAGAACCTGGTGTGGGAGAGAGAGATACGACTGCAGGCACCACCGGCCATCTGCTTCAAACATGCTGATGTCGCAGTCGATCAGTCCCAATCAGCCGTCTGTACAAGCAGAACAAGCAGCGGTTTCAGCGGCAACAATAGTGACGGGGATGTTTCGAGGCCGTGATACCGGGCGGTCTGCGTCACAAAGCATCCTGATAAGAGCAAAGAGACGCCTTCGAGACGTGTGACTGGACGCTCAGAAATAGATGCACAGATGTCCAGACATGAACATAGAGTCCTCGTTGTGACAGCAAATCACAAACACCTTTAAAACACCAGAAAGGTGCAATGCTGTTCATAGTTTAGTGGCCAAATGTGTCCCACCACAAAGGTTTCACACATTAATTTGAGATAATAAAGCCC
The DNA here is from genome assembly GCA_033026295.1 of Channa striata. NCBI lineage: Eukaryota > Metazoa > Chordata > Actinopteri > Anabantiformes > Channidae > Channa > Channa striata. Next base: position 5,125,852 of record CM065179.1, on the reverse strand, counting down.
TCACATACTGCTCTACCATCGGTCACAGCTATGGTCTCCGTCACTCACTGGCTGCCTGAAGATGCACGTTCTACAAACCAGTAAAAAACAGGAATCAGGCCTGCAACAGGTCAGTACTGAAGAATTCTGATCAGACTCTCTAAACATATGATGCCAGTGTCTGTGTTGTCCAACCATGACAGTGACATCACCAAAAGCCAACACGGAAGGTCGCAATGGAACAGGAAATGTGTGTTTGACTGTCACTGCGCAGGCGTCAAATGAAGCGGCGAAAGACGAAGCAAAATATTGAGTCTCCAAATTGAACAGTAACTATTTACAAGCACAAACGTGTTTTTTTAGCCAGAGACGGACGTGTTGTCAGCGTTGAACCCGGAGAGTTTTTAAAGTATTATCATTATTGTCACAGAGGCTCAGTTTCATATCCTGTGGGTCGCTATAGCTCTAAATCCAGATGTTTGCTTCTGGAAAGACAGCTGTCAGCATCGCACCTTTGCTCTTCACTCAGAAGGAGCGGCAGTGAGCACAGTGAGCGTGACGTTGTTCTGCATGTGCTCCGCTGACATTCAGCAGCGGAACACGGCTCATCTGTGCTGATGTGGCTTTGGCCTTTCGTTGATGTTGAGGTTAATAAGAGTCTAAATTCTGTCCAGACCTGCCTGCTGCAAAAGATCCACAGTTACATCCTCTGTCTCTTGTGTTTGCTCATAATTTTATAATTAGGGAAATAGTTGAAATTGCATTGCATGTTCAGGACAGCATGAATTAAAGTTTCAGTTTACACTAATGACATTGTAATACTGTAATAACACATGCTGTTCGGGATGGAAATGACAGAGTTGGATCATTGTAGACCTTTCTCTTCTATTTCGCAAGTAACGATGAGTTTTTACGAGTAAAGCTGCAAAATAGTCCAGAAAAAAAAACAGCTTTCACCAAGTTTTTGGGCTTTTATGCTCAAACGTCTCAATTGACAGATTGTATTTTCAGATCCATTCAACTCACGATGAGTCTGAGCAGAGCAGAGACTCTGATACATACACTAAATCCTGTGATCTGACGTGACATTTCCAGGTTCCACTCTCCAGCCAAATGTAATATTTTCCCCACCTGTGATCCGACCACGAGTCCAGTTTCCCGTCCCTTTTAACAGTTTATTTTTCTTGTGTGTAACAAGCGCCGCAGCCTCACGTGCTCCTGGCGCGGGTACTTGTCGTTTTGTTGTGTAGGATTCACACGCAGCCGCGCAGCTCGAAGTGAGAGCAGAGAGTCACGTAAAGTTTCACTAGTTGAATGTGACAGAGCTGTAAGCACATCATTGAGATTCTGCACAGGTTTAGATCAGAGCCGGCATTATTGGACACATTTCATGGTCTGAATCTTTTAAATTCCATTTCCTTGCCAGCTAATGGAGGACTGCAGGTGGCTGCTTAGACACTGATCTGCACTCAGAGCGATGTGTGTGTGTGTGTGTGTGTGTGTCTGTGTTTGTGTGGACGTGTCTTTATAGCCTTCTGCGGACAAATCCAGTTTCAGTGCCATCGTTGTGAGGACATTTTAGCTGGTCCACACAAGTTTAAAAGGCTTTTTGCGGATCAAGACTTGGTTTCAGGGTCAGGGTTAGAATTAGGTTTTGGTTCGGGTTAGACTTTCAGTTCTGATGGTTAGGCTGAGAGGCGAGGGATTGTATCCTCACAAGTATAGAAAGATACGTGTGTGTGTGTGTGTGTGACTACAGGTAATCTTCAGTTTCAGCTCCCATTGAACAATAAAGAGGCAAAATCATAATAAAGTGGCTCCTCGCAGGCCTGTCAAACTGCGTATTTATTTTTAAAATGTATCTGAGGGGCAAATCTAAAGCGACTCATTGCATCTTCTCTTTGTGGGATTGTTTACAGAATACTAAAGTGCACTTTCCTTGGAAGTGAGCCTACAGGAGCTGCAGGATGGCGTAACGTGGCAACCTTCAGATGAATGGCGCCCGTGATTGAAGTGAATTTCTCACCGGTGCTGGCAGACAGTGGAACCGAGCTGTCTATAGGTCCCTCTGTGGGACACTGAAGGGGCTCAAAAGCTCCTCGTTGCATCATCCCGAAGCCCCATTAGTCTGAGCATTTGAGGCGAAAGTGGCCCCCATCTGCCTTTTGTGCAGTCACAGTCGCCGGAATTATGGGGGAAGTTTGCGGCTCTGTGGCAGCACGAGAACCTTCAGCTTACAGTATGTCGCAGCTCAATCCAAATGTCCTCTGCCACATTATTGCCCAGTTTCCAATGCGAGCGTGTCGGGTCAGCTGCACTGCACCGCTCGACCACTGAAGGCGTCCAGTGACGCTGGACACTGTTTGTGGGACGTCTGACAGTCACACTAGATAAAACAGACAGTGCAGCAGCTACAGGAAGTCGTGCGTCAGTGACATCTGAGCTGCTTCACACTGACTTGTGACTGACTGTAGTGATCCAGGCTGCAGGTCACAAACTGCCACCACTGCCACACTCCAGTGTCTTTTCAGGTGGCACCACTGCCATCTGCTGGTACCACACACAGAACCCCGGGTACGACCGCCTTTGGACGACAGGGTCTCCGCAGCCCCTCTGGAGGCTCTCAGGATCTTCGACTGTACCCGTGAAACCATCACGGTTACATCCGAGTTTGTCATCACTTTCAAAACCCATGTGCTCCAGAAAAAGCAGAGGAAATTACAGATGGTTTCAGTCATTATGAGATTATGCACTCAGCAGCGAGTCTCCTTTTTTCAAAAACTATTTTTCTTAAATTTAGTGGACTTTAAGCTTTCAAAGCACACACTGTTTGACAACACTTTTATCACAGATTCTGATGATCGAAAAGCTTTAAACACATTTCGCCGAATAATTTGGAAACTTGTGGATCTCCGCTGTGAGTTTGAACCAACTGTAGCAGCACGGGATCGTTTTGCACTGACAGGAAATGGATCCTGAATTAACCTGCTCCCACAGGATTTGAGCTGCTACACCTCTATTAGTCCCCTTTATGTGATATTTGCACAGAATTCCAATAATGGATCAATATGTTCCCATGGAAACCTGTGATTGAATGTGAATCATTTAGTAAGATGTACAATCACCATTACAACTAGAGTAAACAGCTTAAAACTAAAAAGTGTGAAAACGTTCATATTTCATCTTCATGTGGAGAAGTGTTGTGTGAACGAAGACTGGAATATTCCCTTGTAGGCTACAGGGCAAAGTTCGCTCTCCTATTAGAAATGTTTCGTTTCTGAGTTTTAGTTTCCCATAAACTACAATGTTCACACCTGTGACACAAGGTTTTCTGTTGCACACAGAGATGTTCACCATCAGGCTGTGGTGCCCTCTGCTGCTTGACTATTGTCACTGAGATCTGTAGAAATAAATTGTCAAATTATAAATTGTAATTTATTCATGCATTATGTCATTATGTCATAATGGAACCACAGATTTGTGATTACATTTTTTACTCATTTGGAAAAAAGAAACTGTCAGATAATTGTACAAAAGACACCTTTTATTTAAAAAATGATTTATGTTTTATGATGTACACTTTCTGTTATCCACAAGCTTCCATTATTCTGATGTCATGAATAGAGAAGTAGCTCCTGAAATAAAATTTAACTGGATTATTTCCACGTTTTCATCAGTCTGGATCCATCTTTGTCATGTATTCAGCCAATGATTCCCTTCTTCTTTTCTGTTAAAGAGGAACAAACACGATCTTTTACTGTGCAGCCGTCAATCAGTCAGAAATAGATTGTGGATTTGTACCTTTCTCGGTGACAGTGTACGTCATCTCCATGCCGCCTTTAATGTGGTCAACGACGTGACAGTGCATCAGCCACGTGCCCGGATACTTAGGACGCATCTTCACTGTCTGAACGGGAAGAAGATTCGAACACAGCCGAGTTTAGTGGTCCACAGTTTCACTTTTATCACATTATGATCGTAGTGTAATAAGAGTAAAATAATAAAGTCTAAAGGATTTTATTTCTTTTTACCTGGAAAGTGGCTGGAAACAGCTCAAACACATCCACTTGGTGTGGACCACCACCCAGCTGGAGGGGAGAGAGGATTGTTGCAGGAATTACCATTTGTGTGATGGTGTAGCAGGGTGTCGTGCACTCATTTTTTTAAGACCATACCTTATATTCCACACTGTGTCCGTGCCAGTGCAAGGTGTGTATGTCCACGTCGTTGCCCATCCCCATCAGGTACCAGTACACCTTGTCGCCCACCTCCATGTTCAGCCCCTTCAGGTTACCGTACACATAACCGTTAACGGCTGCGTGCAGACACACGGAACATCACGTGAAGACAATGCGGGGACATTTAGACAGGACGTTAAGGTTTTGGTTTTAATTTCCCACCATGCATTTTGTTGCTCTTTATGAATGTTTCATCATCCTTTAAGTTTGTGCGAGGACTCCCGATGTGGGTCCTGATGTTTTCATCCAGATACCTGGAAAAAATAAATGACGTCAATAATTCCTCACAAGGAAAGTGCAGTAGTTAAAGCGACACTACAGACTGTACAGTGTCACCTGACAGGAAATGAGGACAGGTGGATGGGATCAGGACATGTAATCAGATAAAAAATTACTCGAAAACATGAGTCAAAGAGCTTCTTGAAAACGTTATGTCAAGTCAAAAAATTATTGTTATTCATTATTCATTCTTCTAACTCAACAATCTGCTTTTTGATTAAGTCGAGCTAATTTTCCTTGTTTGTTTCAGATTTGTCAGTTTATGGAAGAAGATGTTTGAACTTTTAACAGCTTCTGTATAGCTCCCAATTTTCAAACTGAACAAACGAACAATAGATTTAAGGTGTTGGGGAAGGGACTGAATTCAGCACCAACCTTCATTGTTTACTTCAATTTTGTTCTTTCAGTAATACGAAACATTAATTTAGAATTTATTCAGGGTTTTTATTACTGAGAGGCTATAGCTTTGTTTTGCAGATTTGTTTATTACCCTAATTTAAGGAGTTGGGTGAAATTTTTAATTTAACTCTTCATTTTGAGTTAGAAAACTTCAAGTCAGGAAAACTTTTTTAGTTTTACCCTAGAATTTTTAGGTTAATTATAAAATCAGCTGTGATAGTGACAATTATTATACAGTGTATGAAATGTCTAATCATAAATTGTCCAAAGAATCATTATTTTCCGGGGATGACATCACATTATTCCTTCATACACTTTACTTACCAGCTTTCATTTTCATCAAAAACCAGCAGGAGCAGAGCAAACTCTTCTACTTCCTTCTTCAGCCCAAGACTCCTGGAAGCAAGTTCACAACATGACATACAAAAACAAATCTTCTACCTTTCCAGACGTGGAAAGGCACAATTTTTACTGCATAAAAGGAGTAAATATTCTGTGGTACCACAGTTACCTGGCCCAGCTACGCCGACAGATCACTAACGGACCAATCAGGCCGCTGTACAGGTCCTGGAAGGAAGGGACAAGGAATGTTAGTGTGTGTGTGTACTGGTCTTTAATGCCTTTTATGGACAAATTTTGTTTCAATACCGTTATTGTGGGGACATTTCGGTGTGTACGCACCTTAACAACATCCACAGTGGAGTAGTACGCCGACACCGAACATTCCTCCTGATCTTGGGTCGGTCCCGTTTTCTTTGTAACGTACCAGATGTAGGTGTGAGTTTGACCTGTGCGGGCGAGAGTTTTTTCACGCCACATTAAAAAATGAGATTAGACATTGTCCAGTAAGTCTGGACAGACAGATATCATCCACTGGTCGATGCTGGATGTCTAAGGATTGCTTATGATTTTGTCTCCTTTTCTGTCAGAATTAGGCATTCGGGGACCTTCTTGGCCCTTCCAGTCCTTTTTGGTATCCTCGTACCTGGTGGGGTCTTGTAAACATCGGGAGTTTCTGTCTTGACTCCGTGGGCATGGATGGAATAAGGTCTGGTCGCCATGTTCTTAAAAACCACAGACACTTTGTCTCCCACATCAGCATGAATCATGGGACCTGAAGGCAGGAAGAAAATCCATCAAGCTACAGACAAATATAAATCAACGTGAAACTGCCTGACGTTCCTTAAAAATAGGGTGTGGTTGTCTATTACTGTAGTAAATCAGTTTTGTTGGAGCAGGTTTACCCATAATGCCCAAATGTTCCATATCAGCTGTCCTTTCCACCTGGGTGTCGAACCTGCTGTTGGTAAATTGCCGGTAGACCACCTTCTTGTAACGAGAGCCTATGAATCCCCCTGCTTGTCCAGGAAGACGTGAGCAGGACTGCAGAGGGAGGCAGACGAGCTTATTTTCACAGCAATAAACGTGCGTCTCTTAATGCAGAACAATCATATATACGCTCAGATGCAGCTTTAATATATCAGCTACACCCCAGCATTAAATATATGAAACTGCTCAAATTTCCATCTTGATCTGAATTCAAACAACAACATGTGTCGCACTTCCTGCTAGATCCTCCTGAAGATGTCAATCAGAAATGGGTCACAAATGTATTTTAACTTTTAAAAACACATGTTTTGCTAAAACAGCATTAGACTGTAGTAAGTAGCAAATGTTGCTCAAACAGGATGAAACTGTGAACAATTTTACAGATTTGGTGTTGGATTGATCGTTTGTGGCATCAGAACTCATAAATCACATGATAATTATTAACATTTTAACTGTTCTGCATCAGTGCACAGTGCACTAACAACGTCTGAGGGCCAGTTTTAGTCTTTGCTGCTCAGCTTTTGAGCCAATATTTAATTTCATAGATAAATCAGCTGAATCTGAGTCCAACTGTGCAGGTGTTACTGTACTTCTCTTGGCCGCGGAACATCTCAGCCTCCCAGGTGCGGTTCGGAGAGTAGTCCCAGTCCATTTCCATGGCAGCGATGTAATAGGTCTTTGAATGTAACATGGTTTCGCCCTGACGTTGGAAGATGCTGCACTTCTCCACAGTGTAGTTCGCTCTCATCCCGCCGCGGTAGTTGTTGACCGTAGAGGACACGACTTCAAACTGACCTGAAACACCAACAGACACTGAGCATCTGCCCGACTCAACATCAATCAGAGGCCAGTCGGCTCTGGCTGAAGATAATGTCTCTCTCTTCATCAAGTCAACTTGTTTCAGCTACTCCTGTCTCATTGTTATTGATGATCAGCTGTGGATCCAGCTGATCCTGCGTTTCCTGGAAAACAGTTTGAAAGTGCTGAGCTTTATAACACACGCGGTTTGGCTTTATGTGAAACACGTGACCAGGTGTTTCTAATCATGTTTTTTTATTCATAGATGCAAAGACACTTTATATAAAGTACGGAACATTTATAATTTATGTTTATTCACTTTTGGACACTGGGTTTATGGTTTTAGTTTCAGGTTATTAAAGAAATCTAGTTTTGATGTTATTTGAGTATATAAAACCATTTCAGTTTTAAACGTGTATATTTATTCTAGCAATGCTCAGTAAATAGGGGCTCACACTGTGTCATGTGGTATAAGAACTAACTTGGTATAAAAACCTCCTTTGTTTGTCCCTTGAACTGAACTCCGACTGTTTCGTCTTCAGGCATTTTTGTTTCAGAATCTAAAATGTTTTTTTTCTATTTGTCATATCTATTCAGCTTTAGTTTTAGAACGAAGCATGTTTATTTCAGCTTAGTTGGAGTTAGATGGAATTTAGGTTTATTTTTATTTTATTTATTTTAGTAAATTTTCAAAATTTCTTTTCAGGTTCAGTTTAAGTTCACTCTACAATAAGTTTAGCTTTACAGGCTGTCGTGTCATACTGCTGCCTTTTTCTGCACTAAAAACTAAAAAAGTGACTGAAAAGGTCACGAATATGTTTCTATAGATGTTGGAGCATGCGATCCTAACTCTTTCTAATTCTCTGAACAGTAACACATTCATACGTTTGCATTCGCTCTCTCTCAGCACACAGAGAACTAAAGCCGGTTACCCATGCTGTCCGGCTCCATGGTGACGGTGTGTGAGATGTGAGGGAAAACGTTGATGGAGTCTCGCCGGTTCTGGCGATAGATGAAGCGGTTTCCCTGGAAGTAAAGGCTGTTGATGTCTGTCTCTGAACCCAGGCCTGACAGGTGCCAAGCCACCTTATCCCCCTTACACATGGTCAGGCCTGGAAGGTTTCTGTACACAAAGCCATTGATGGCTGGAAGGACGATATTGAAAGAACATTAATTATCTCATACATGAAGAAATGTTACACGCGCTATGATAAACAAACCCAGACACGGTTGAAACATGCGTGATAAGTGAGTCTGAGCTGTCAGCCTCCCTTCCACTGACCGTGCATCTTGTTGCTCTCCTGAAAGTCCTCGTCCTCCTTGTTGACCGTGGTGGGAGCGGTGGTGAAGGCCTTAATGTTGTCGTCCAGATACCAGCTCAGGTTTTCATCAAAAATTGTAGCCAGGAGGTGGAACTCTTTATCGTAGTTTTTCTACATGTGGGACAAGAGAAGAGGGGAAAAATCAGGCTTTTATGACTTTATGGGACTGGGTACAAGCTGTTTGTGGACAACCCTGTCCCCCACTGTTTAAGGACCTCAAGAAAAGATCTTCCTTCAAACAGAATTGGATTTCCAAAGACACTTGTGAACACAATGCCAAAACGTGTTCCTAGAGGAGCCATGTAGTTGTAGCTTATAATTATATAAGCAAAAATTATTGATATTGGCATTGTGTTCCTTTAGTGTTCCGATGTGAGCTGATAGGAGAAAGTATTCAGAAATTGATTAATTCTAACATCACTGAATACAACATACCAACATACAACATACCAACCATTGGGAGTTTGAGGGGAAATAGATAGTTTTGTTTATATTTTGCATATTTGCACAAAATGAAAAAAAAAAGTGTAGTAGTTGATCTACTTTTGTTGACGTGTATAAAAAATGTGGTGTTTTACAGTTCTATACATTCATAAAGCCATTACCCGGCCCCATTTTGGAGGTTTGGAGGTTTGGAGGTGTCCGCCTGGACGTGGCCTTAAAACACTAAAATTATAGGCGAGGACAAACCCCACAGGGAAACATAAGCTCCACACCAGGAGGAGCCTGGAAATAGATAAAGGCTGAACGCAGCTACACTTACACTCGGGTCTGTTTCCTGGAACCAGCCTCGTGATTTATTCACTGCACTTTTGGTTTCTTTTGCACTATAAATAATTTTTGGGCCAGAACTCTTCTGAACACCTGGCCCAGATCTGATCTGTGACACCACAGTATCATGACACGCGTTTCACCGCGTTGGCAAAAAGTTGCATGGGTTCTGATGTCGGTCTTCAGCCTGATGCCAGAATGTGACAAACACAAATTACTTTTTACTGGACGAGATTTTAGGACCACAAGTAAACCCAATCTGAACGGAACATTCCAGCGGCCGGGCTTCTTCCGGTCATTGTGACCTCATGAACCTCACCTGTACTCCTTTCTTCAGTGACCCCGGCCGACAGATGAGGAGGGGTCCCACCAGCCCCGAGTTGGTGTCTTTGACAGAGTCGACTGCAGAGTAGTACAAATAGGTCAGACAGTCGGCCTCTCCCTGTACGGGACCGGCACCAACAGGCACCGTCCACTCGTAGGTGTGCACGGTCCCAGGTCTGACCAGAGCAGCGGGAGGCGGAGTCACCACCCCTAAAACAGGAAGAGAATTATTTCAAGTGTTTCCGTGTGTTACACGGAAACACAAACGGATGCTATGACGCGGGTTTTTAACTCACTCGGTTGCTTCTTTAGTTCCCGCAGTTTCTTTGCTGTATGTGACTCTGAAAGAAGACGAGCAGAGAAGGAACGATGGGCCAGGGCGACATGAAAACAGCCGACACAATCATGCATCAACAGCTGCTTGTGTGTGTGTGTGTGTGTGTGTGTGTGTGTGTGTGTGTGAACCTTCCAGTTCGTTGTGATAGAGCGTCCCGTCCTGCTCTATACTGTACTGAACCCCGTGTGGTTGGATAGTGTACGGCCGGCTGGCTTTGTTCTTAAAAACCACCTTGATTGTGTCCTTTTCTTCAGCTCGCAGCACCGGGCCTGACGAACACACAATCACAGCACAGTCCTGACACGGATTTCCCCACTATTTCATGACACAAAACAGATTAAACGAGGCGGCACAATCTGCAGATGAACCGACAGGCAATTGCTGGTAAAAATGTAGCTTGGAAGATAAACTCTAGTATCTTTTTCATTCTAATTTACTAAATCAGCTTTGAATGCGATGAATTTGACATTTGACCCCAACTCAGCCTTCGTACCCAGAATTCCAAGGTGCTGCTCCTGCGGGCTGCGGAGCATCTTTGTTGTGAAGGTGTTGTCAGTGTATTCAACGTAACGAACCTTCTTATATCTGCTCCCAATACGGTTTCTACCTCTGGTTACAAATGTCTCAGCTTCTCTGCACACACACACACACACACACAAAACACATTACAGCACATGTCAGGAACAGGAGGGTTTCTCTCCATTCAATAATTCATTCTTGTGTTTCTGTCTGTGTATGTACAGTACGTGTGGGTGTGTCACGCAGTAACTAACCCGTCTGTGGGCAGCGTTGGAGCGTAGTCCCAAACTTCCTCCTCAGCAGCGATGAAGAACTGTCGGAGCTCGCCATGGGGCCGAGGCTTATGGACGTTAGGGAAACACTTCTTGATCTCAAACGTGGTCTGCATCCCAGCTGCACGAAACAACAAAACCGTAATGTTTGAAACTGGAAAAATGACGTTTACATGACAAAGTTGATTCATAATTTGTGACATTACCAGGCTTTTATTAAGGAAGAAGGACGTGAGCTCACCCGTCAGATGGTCGTTGATGTTGCACGTCAGCAGCCAGTGTCCGGGGTTGTCGGCTACCATTTCGGCCGTAACGCTGGACGCCGGGAAAAGACTGATGGTGTCTGTGTGGTGGTTCAGAGCGGTCAGGATCTGGCCGTGGAAATGCACTGAATGCATGTCCACCTGATGAAAATAAAGGACCGTCACTGTGAGCTGGGTCCTAACGCATGTTTGTAGCTAAAGAAATGATGTAGGCTAATATTCATCCTGCAGTCATTCACGTGCAATAGACACTTTTGACCAATAAAGTAAAAAATTATTTCTCTTCAAACAAAAGGGCAAAAATTCTAGTGGTTGAAGGACTAGGTTTGGAAAATGTTCTTAACTTTTAAAAATCTTGAGACTTTCTCTAAATTATGAAACATAAAGGCAAAGTAAAACCTCAGCGCATAGTCGGATATCCTGATTAACAGTAATGATAAGTATTATTACATGTAATTACCTCGTTTCCTAAGCCAAACATGTGCCAGTGAATCTTGTTGCCTTGGCACATGCTCAGTCCCAGCAGGTTACCGTACAGGAAACCGTTTATACCTGCAATACACACTCAGGGTTAAACTGTGTGTGTGTGTGTGTGTGTGTGTGTGTGTGTGTGTGTGTGTGTGAATCGGAGGATGTGGCTGTGTTGCTCCCGCCTCACCGTGCATCTTATTGCTCTCAATAAAGTCTTCGTCCTCCTTCAGGTTTCTGGCAGGGTTAGTGATGTACGTCCTGATGTTGTCGTCCAGGTACCAGCTGAAGTTCTCGTCCGACACCATGAACAGCAGAGCGTACAGGTAGTCTCCTGAGCTGTCGCCGTGGAGGTCCAGAGTTCCTGTGACAGAACCACGATTCACCATTTGGGTTTATGTGCTGAACTTTTTCAGTTGCTTTTTCTAAGCTCCTACTCATTGGTGCATATGATTTCAGATTGTGATTCTTTTAATGACAGTGATGGGTTGTTTAGTCACTGTATCTCAAATGTGATCAAACCCTCACACATTTTTTTTCTTTTGTTTTTTTAAATGCACATAAAACCCTTAAATCACTATGATCACGTTCACTTCATCATTATTGCGGTGTAGTTCATGTGGCAGTGGAACCAGTTCTTAATATACTGATTCTGGGAGTGAATTAGTGTTGATCAGCTGATCCAACACAATGTGTGAGATCTGTCATGGAATAAATTTTTACATGCTTTACTTCAGTAACATCCCAATATACATCAAGAACGTCTGTCAATGAGACTGTTGGACAAAGTCGCTGCAGCAAGTAATAGTGACAACACACAAACGCACACAAATAATGGTTTCGAAAACGAGCAGAAGGACGTATTATGACCACAGACACAAAATTATTCAGGAGACTAAAAAACATTTGACAAATATTCAAAATTACTACAGAGACAAAAACAACCAACTACAGACAAAATGACAGAAAAGAAGAGCAAAAACACAAACAGTAGTTTGCCAAGAATCATCTAAGGAAGACAGAAACTCCCCACAAGCAGATTGAAAATGACTAAAAAAACCCACAGTACTCGGGACCAGTGGGACCACAAACGCTTCCCGTACCTCTCCTGCAGGTGATAAGGGGTCCGATCAGTCCTGAGGCGATGTCTTTTGGGGGACTGACATGGGAGTGGTAGAATCGGGTCAGGCAGTTGCTGTCTTGTGTTGACGGGCCGTGGGACTCGGGGAGCGTCCACACGTACGTTACTCCTGCGTTAGGAGCTACTGCATCGTCCCGCTTCAGCTCTGGACCGGTGCCGTCTGGGTACAGGGCTCCTGAGGAAGGCGCACACACACAGTCGCACACAGTCGCACACAGTCGCACACAGTCGCATGAGCCTTTTTGGTCTGATGACGCTCGGATTCATGCAGCGGCTCGTTGGTTTTCTCACCTTCGTTTCCTTTGCTGTAGTTCAGTCCGTGTGGGTGGAGGCTGTACGCTCTGGAGGCTGCGTTCTTCAGGTGGACAATCACGGTGTCCCCCTCCTCAGCCATCAGCAGGGGTCCCAGGTAACCCAGCCAGACGGGTTTGGTGACTTCTGTCCTGTAGGTGGCGTCGCTGTACTGCTTGTAGACGGCCTTCTTGTAGGTGGAGCCGATGCGCTGGGGGCCCCGCTTCAGAAAGACTGACGCTTCTCTACAGACAGAGAGACAGAGACAGGCCACAGCAATGACGAAGAGGAGACAACCACGACCCTGTCACAGGAGCGACAAATCAAATGTTGCTAATAATATTCATGATGGCTCACTCAATACATTTTATTATTATGAATATACTAATATAAAGCAGAACTCACACTAATTACTTAATTGTACTCTGATGTAAAATGTCTTGAAATCTAGTTTTGTCACAATGTAAATGTCTTTGTCGTATGACTCTTTTTACAGTTGACAGGTCTCCTTATCACAACAGGAGTTATCTGGCTAAATAAGTAAAAATTAAATGACTTACACTCGTTGACACAATGAGAAATATCTCATGTAAAACTGGGTTTATGGGTTGTTTACATGTAACAGTTTTATACATTTGACAATAAATGTGTGTGCGTTCTTGCCCTTTGCATATATCCCATACAGATATTGTGTATTTGCGTCGCCTGAATTCTGCATGTGCTTCTAATGAGTGAAAGGTGCAGTTTGCCTGCTGCTGCTGCTGTTTCCTGCTGGTTTATGCAAAGACACATTTTAATACATAGATAGATCAATATTATGTTTAAACATATCAAGTCAATCAACTCACATGCTTTTCCAAATTTAATTGATAGAATACACAGAAACACACTGCTGTGCTGTTCAAATGTAACTGAGTGTGAACGCAGTGTTCCTAAAATGTTCAGAAACCGTCAGATTTGGCGAAACCGGGTCGTTAAACTGTTTCTGCTGTGTCACTAACAGCTGAGCCGCACAGCAGAGAGGTCACTGAAAACAAAAAAGTTCTTTTCTGCATTTTTAATTTGTCAAAGATCAAACTGACTGATGACGGACATACATTCTGCAGTGCTGATAAAGTGGATGAGGACGTTGGACATTATAATAATAATTTAGTTTTTTGAGACGCTTGTTGTCTGTTGTTGTGGGTGTGTGTGTGTGTGTTTGGACCAGCTCCAGGCAGCACAGACTCCAGCAGACAGTTCCATTTGTCTTATGTGCCCATGTACTCACTCGTCCTCGTCCAGCGTGCGGTTTTGAATGAGGTTCATTCCACTTGGGGCGTAGTTCCAAGACACCTCCTCTATCCTGAGGAAGTACTCTCTCGTTATCCCAGACACACTTACTGCTGCGAAACACAGCAGCAACACGCTCCTCAGCGGCGACCTGTGCATCTTGACCGGAAGATGGATCCTTATTTCTGGTCGATTGGCGACGATGTGGACAGATGGTTGCAGTCTACTGACAGGTGTCAGTCTGTCTGCCTCAGAGACTTTAGACCCTCTGAGTCTTTATACGCCAGCATCTGCCTCCCTCAGAGCTGGGAATACCCAGGACGGGGAAAAGGGGTCACTGACCATCAGGCAAGGTTTGGGCCAACCTATCAGAGGCCTGGCTCACTTGCATAAGAGCAGAAAACGCGTCAGGTGTATTTGATTGTTAGAGATAAAGAGATTTAAGATTTGTGCTGCAAACAGTCTTTCATATGCATCGATGTGCCACAGTAGCTCAGCACAATAAAAGAAAGCCACTCATTGTTTCTGTGCTCGTGGAGACGCAGCTAAAAATCTAAAGTAATGATGTTGAGCCAGTGATGCAAACAGTCGGACTTTTGATCGAGTCAATATTGCGTTAGGAATTCATTTGGACTACCGTTAGTTTTTTTTTTAATTATCTTACAGAGCTATAGGTCAGTTTTTTTCTCTGTGTACATCTCCTCCCTACAGTCAGATGTCATGTAATTTACTGTAAAGAGCTTGGTTTGCAAATTCACCTTGGATCCTCTTGTGGATCAATAACACGCAACTCTGGTAAGTCCAGGACATGAATTCTCGTCCGGGAATTAATTTCAACACACCGAGCAAGCTGCACACAAGCACACACGTAGGTAAGACCCAGCTTTCCATCCATCACATGTCAGCTAAAGGTGGATTGTGACAGTAATGTAATAACCATGACGAAGAAATTCCAGTATATAAATTGACAAAAAAAGAAAATTTGCAAGACCATGTCCAACATAATGAAATATTTTATTCAATGCAGCACAAATGAATGTACATTATAAAAATATGTCACTAAATATATATAAAATGTCTGTAACCGCTAAAGTAGCATCTGTAACACAAAGAAAACAATTTACACATGCTCTGAAAATGAAAAAAAAAAAAAACACAATGTACAAAGGCACAAACAATAATTTGCTGCACAAAAGATCCAATAAAATGTACAATTGTTGGAAGCACAAGAATAACACTGAACCGACGGGACGCGTTAATAATACTGCCAGAGGTTTCAGTAGCCAAACACAACGAGCTCTGTTCACCCCCATGTGGTTGCTGCTGTACAAAAACAACTTTGTTCTGTTTATTGAAAAAAATCGATAGTGTAGTTGTTGGTTTTAAATACACAGCATAAAGTATTTTTTTCTGCTACATGTTTCATATAAAAAAACAAATGCAGACGGAAACTAAGAAGTTCCGGCTTTTCTGAAGATGCGCACGTGAATTGTGCTTAATATTTTGTCACGTGCATGTCTGAGCCTCCTTTCACCATTCTAGCAAATAAAGTGTGTCCTCCGTTTGCTCTGGAGTTACAGTGGGAGTTTATAGGACGCACACACACACACACACATCTGCATGACTATGGACACACACCCTGCTGTCATCGGTGGCTGCTACGTGAAAACCTGCACTGTGCTTATGTGAGTGTACTCACACAGACGTACGGTACAGTACGTCTGCGTGAGTGAGTCCATGTATACACATTGTGTGTGTGTGTGTGTGTGTGTGTGTGTGTGTGTGTAGGTGTGCGTTGCTCTAAGCATTCAGACTATACTCCTGCTTATAGCAGCAGGGTCGGCAGACGGCGTTGACCAAGCCGTTCACCATCTGTATTAGGCAGATGATAAACTCCAGCACGGCCAGGCCCAGCAAGACGCACTGCAGCGTCACGTTCCACTCTACGATGTGGACAGGCTGGGTGCAGTTTGCCCACGTCTCCGGCTGCATCAGATACCTGCAGGACACGGGTGGAGAAAGTGAATCACAGACAAAAAACGAGGCTGTTGACTGTACAATACACAACCAAATATGTTGTATTTAAAAATGATATTTAAAGGCAAACTGTGTTATGGGAGACGTCAGAACACACATGCTTATTAGGGCTCCAACTAATGAAGTTTTAGTAAAAATATCATAAAAGAGTAAAAACCCACTAGAGTGTTAAAAATGTTTTTGTCTTAATTTATAAAGACTTTTGCAGATTAATTCTCCGCCAAGTGTCTAATTGTCAAATGACCAATTTTCTCAAATCTAGTGCTTTCTCTGCACCATGATTAATAATGAATATGAATTATTAATAATTGATCATTAAACAGCCACAGTGTCACTTTTAAGAGGATGTTGTAAAGGCTCTTTCCAAGACACCAATAGTCTAATCTAGCAGACAACAATATTACAATTCTGCACAAGTTGATGCTGAGGTGGACTGAATGTGCTGCTTCCTTTCCACCTGTTTCAGTCAGATATTAATAAACTGCAGTCATACAACTTCTCTTGGGAATCAGCTTTTACTTTCCGTCGTCTTCTGTAACTGTACATGTGGTTTTACTGGTCCTCAGTGGTCTCCTCACCTGCCCCCTTTGTCTGCAAAGGGATACGTCCATCCGTACGTGGTGAAGCACTGGGGACCCTGAACCAAAGCCAATCCTGATATGACAAAACAGTAGCCAGAACCCACCAGCCCGACCACAGCTGCCAGCGCTGACCCACACATCTGGAAAAAAAAAAAACGTGTGAAAAGTGATTTTAAAGAAGTTTCAAGTCCTCGAGTCGTCGAGATGTTTGTGTCACTGTCCACTGGTCTGTGTGAAAGTTTGCTGCCTCTTTTCTCAGTTTCACAGATAAGAAACAGAGGCAGCTGCTACACACACACACACACACACACACACACACAGCTGTGCATGTACTGTAGCTTGACTGGTGTGAACTAAGCTCACTTTGTCAAGGGTTATCCAACAATGCAGCCTTGTTGAATTCTCATAGCTGGATTAGCATTAGCATTCCAGCTCCTAAGGACTCGGTGTGAGCCGGATTAAAGACGACTGCACTGTGTTGTTCTCTAAGCGGTAAATATGAATATGCAGCAGGTGTGAGAGACAGCCTCAACGGTTGATTTAAGAAAAAGGGAAACAGCTATCATTGAGTAATAATAGTTGGTGTATTAAATGTATGAACATATGAAATGTGTGAAATCTTTTCCATATATTTAGAAAAGTTTTTCTTGAATAGAAATGCTTGGTGTATTGCACCTGCAGCTATTGAACAAACAGTCTCTTACCATTAAGCTTTCATTCCAACAGCAGTCACATTTCCCCAGAGTGATGAAGGCCACAGCTGGAATCAGCATCTGGAACCACACAAAAGTCTGTTATTTCGTTGCAATGTCTGAACATTAACGTTTACTGTTAATTTACAATAACTTGGAGACTAAATGTATGTTGTTGTTGTGAGAACTGTGCTTCTGTTCTGTGCCAGTTACTGGGATCGGTCCAAAGAATTCTACCACAGTCAGACTACAGTTTGTACCACCACCACAACCCAATCATTTTTCATATTAAAACCTCTATTGTTTAGATGGATATTATCGAAAGGACCTTAAACATCTACACCAGCACTTGCTGAGGCAGTAATGTGCGTGAAGTAAAAACAACTATTAGCTTCATTAAGACACAAAATGTATTTTTTATATATATTTTTTTGTATAATGGCTGAATCAGAATGGTTTACTGGTGGGGGCGTTTCAGATTCGTTCAGCTTCAACTTTATCACTGTCGCGTTCTTGTCAGCTGTTTCTACATTCAGCTGTGCTGAAGACACATGCGAACACAGTGGAACACGTCGCCTGTCACAATGCAAACATTCATTCCGATTCTTCCTTAAACTGTTAGCATGCTCTGACAGCTGACACAGTCACGCAGTTCGAAACAATTTTCACCTGTTGTTTCTTCACAGCGTTCCATTGCACGACCAACAATGTTATTTCTACATCTATGCAGATATAAAGTCGTCACATGGGGGTTTCAGACTGGATTTCTAAATGGAAGCCAGCATCGATGTGCAAACAACAAGACTGAGCAGCTGAGATCCAGCTGATAGTAGAACTACACATCTGTTTGTTTGTGATTTCTACGTTTTTATAATTCCCTCCCTCCCTTTTTCCTCTCCTCGTCTTTCCTGTCTCTCTCCCAACGGGCAAGAACTTTAAATCACATCCTAACAAAGGGAGGGAAGTTCCCAAGGTTTTACACACACACACACACACACACAGACAGACATCATAGGCATCACTACATACACATCCTGGATGTCACCACTACAGTGATATCCTGCAGCACATACGAAAGGAAGTGAGAGAAGCAAAAATGAGGGCGAGGAAGGGAGGGAGCTAAACATAGATTTCTCTCAGGAGGGCTCGGTTTGCTCTTTGACTCTTTAGCCTTTTGCCATCAGTAAAACAAAAGTTATCTGAAACAATAAATTAATTTAAGGAAATCTCCAGAAAGAATCGTCCTGCACAGCTCCACAGTTTAAGGTTCAGACTTCTCTCGCTCACACATGAACGCTACATGTACCCAGCACAAGTGATCCGCGAGTCGACAAAGGTTAATCTTGTCTTGGCCAATACAATCTCTCCTCTGTTCCTGGTCAAAACCTCACTAAAAGAACAGCTCCCTTCTGCTCCGTCACAACATAAACCCATCGGATCAGCAGCATGTACAGCAGTCGGATTAACTGTGAGCTCACACAAAACTCTATTGTTCTCGCCGAACAACTGCCTGGACCAAATGGTGCAGCACGGGAAACAATTGACTTAACGAAATATTTCATCACAAAAAATCACATTTTTATGAGTCAAAATCGGGTACAACCAATTATAACTGAATCTATAAAAAGAATAGGAAAGTCCTACATAAAAAAGACTAAATGAGTATGATAACGGGGCCTCGGGCCCATAGAAACACACGTACCAGTGTGTGTGTGTGTGTCTGTACTACTGTGGAATCAGGGAACCGCAGGCAATAAAAAATGTTTAGTTTCCATCAATAGAGACTTTCTGTGTCACATGGGACAAATCTGATTGACATCTGAATTCTGGATGACGGCATTTATATTTATCTCTGAAGCCACTTCTCTCAAATTATTGTCAGAATTTTGTGATTTCTTAGTAAAATATATACAATTAATGGCTCTAAACTTTGAGTCTAGGCACCAAGATCACGCTGCTGCCGCTACTGTGACCCAACCCCATTTAACATGCACCGCCTAATTTCATGCAGGTCATGATGTTTTCAAAAAGATTTCCAGATGTTTTCACTGATGTGAAACCTGTTTTTAAAGATTTTACAGGCCATGCCAACTTTCTTTTGTGATAAGGATGTACCCCATTTATGTGTTGTGTCAAAATATTGGCCAAAGCTAAAAAAGCAGCATCAGAAAAAAACTAAATTAATTCAATGTCTAATTAAACCAGACAATAATTTATAAGAAATGTTCACTCACCAGCAGTCCTCCACCCCCTAGGCCACCAAAGTACCAGATGTACTGGGACAGACGGCCCTGCTGGATGTAGGTGATTTCTCCCATAGGAAAGAGCAGCAGAAGGTTGGCCAAGATACAGCAGAGAGCCAGAGGCAGCAGGGCCAGGCCCAGGGACCGGGCGAAACCCACCGAACAACACATCGCTTCCCCGAAGACACACACAACCGCAGGGAGCAGAGCAAAGAACTCAAATGGGCCGAGTCGAGCAGAGAGAGGAGAAAGAGGGGAGGGAAGGGTCAGAGCAGCTGGGGAGCCAGGAAATGAAAACAAGTGACAACTAGAGCTGGCTGGGTGTGTGTGTGTGTGTGTGTGTGTGTGTGTGTGTGTCTAAGTGTGTGTGTCTAAGTGTTGAACAGATTCTTCTATCCGTTACTGAGGGAGTTCTGGCATGACACTGTGTGCGCCAGGAAACGCAGTCAAAGGAAGGGGGTTCACCAGTGTGTGTGTGTGTGTGTGTGTGTGTGTGTGTGTGTGTGTTCTCTTCCTACCACCTCTGAGCCCGCAGAGCCTCACCCACTGACAGAATTAATTCCCATCGAGAGTTAGAGTCACAACGACAGGTTGACATAATGTGCTTTTTAGAATTTCCTGTTTTGTCTACATATGTGTTTGTACCGGAGCTGAAGCCAATGATTAATGTTTTTAATTAAATAACAAGTCTGTAAAAAGAAGACACAATTATTAACTGTCAAACACAAAGTGACTTATGAACTTATGATTTAATTGATTTTATGAGCCCAAGCTTCGTTAGCCGTAGCCTGTGATAGTGAAGGCAACATATGTGGCCTGTGATAAGTCTTGTATATATGTATCTATGTATATGTATTTTTTAATACTCTGTAGCTGTTGAGCTACTTATCTTTGTTATGTATGAATTATTTTTTACATCACAACACTTGGTGCTTTGACTTATTCACTTATGAAAACTTTGTACTGGACAATAAAGCCTGAAACCTCCAAAATAAACATTTCAGCTGTAATTTTTGCAAACGATTTATGAAATGTTCTACAATCAGCAGTGTTAAGTTTTACAATGACCCATAAATCAAAATGTTTAATGAAGGCAGCGGAACCACAGCATACGGACACATTTGTGTTTTAGGGGCGCGGCATGTTGTGATCTGCTTCATAATCTGCTGGAATTCATGTGCTGTAAGCTGGAACTGACCGCGAGCAACCTGCACTAACAAGGTGTGTTAATTAGGGCAGATTGTTTCAAACTGTGTGTGTGTGTGCGTGTGTGTGTGTGTGTTGACAGAACACGTTGGTCTTTATAGGAGTAAAAGGCTTGTACCAAGGTGAGTTTGGAGCTGTAAGGAGCTCAACGCTGAAGCAAAGTCCAAAATCATGTTTCTTAATTTTCAAGAGTTGTGGGTAAAGTCAAAACAAAACAGTGGAAGTGATTTACAATCTATAATTCATCACATCACATCTTCATACGGTCTGTGTGCCGTATTATTAGACAGCAGGTTGTGTTTCTTAACAGCTAAAAATTCACAAAAAGATAGATCTCACAAACCCTTGACCCACTTTTTTTGCTTGGCACATGCAGTAAAATAGAAACTAAAACAAATCTTTGCGTCCAGCTGATGAATGGGAGTTTCTCTTTAGGGTTTCTTTAAAGCGTTCAGTAACTTTTATATTTGTGCATCTGGGGAACTGCTCAGTGAACACGCAGTTCATCCTGTAACTCTTAGATTAGAGCAAAGGTTCCAAACCAGTTCTAAAAACATACGCAGTTTCCTAATAAATGTCACTGTACTAACATTTAACCTCTCCTCCAGTTTTGCAATCAACAAGTTGCCAAATGATTATTTTATCACACAATCTGTTATGGACGAGCCCGTGATTTAAGCAAACTGAGTGAAAATGTAAATAGTGATTTTATAGCACTCAGTCAGTTGGATTTGAAGCGGTCCTCGTGGTGGCTCATTTCTTTGGGCCAGTACTATTGAAGGGAGCAGTTAGTGAAATCCTACCACCTCTGCACACTGCCTCACATGTTGCTGTGTGTGTGTGGGGCTTTGGAGCTTCAGACGGGACAGAGGGGCAGTGCTGACCCCAGTGTGACAAAACTGGGACCACCGGAATAAATGTCATGTCTGATTGGTGTATGTTTTTCTCGTTTCACATTAGTTAAACCGGTTTCAAATGACAGGGATCTCTGCAACATTTTGCATAAACTACAATTTCAGTCTCTCCGTGACAAATATGAAATATTTTGGGAAAACTTGATCTGCTGCTAGTACATGTCACACACACAGATACATACAGTGATGTACACAATACTACATGATTAATTGTGCTCTACATTTTCATTGTTAGGAATTTGCCTTCAGAAAGCTTCGTTTGATTATTACCGTAAATTCTGGACTATAGAGCGCACCTAAATTTAAGCCGCACCCGCTAAAATTTAAAAGAAATATATATTTTGTCACATATAAACCGCATCGGACTATAAGCCGCCAATATCCAGGCTGAGAAATAAGATATGTACATAGAAAGATTTTTGTACCATAAGTGTTTATTCATACACCTGAACCTGAATGGTGCCTGTAAAACGGCAGTAAAAGTGCTGATGTTTGCTGTTGTGCGTCTTGGGTTGCATGCGCTAAGAATAAAAACTGGCGCTTTTTTGTTTGCACTGACTTCCATCTACAGCGCCCATCTGAGGGCTGCAGAAAAATTCATAGAAAAGCCGCATCTCTGTAAAAGCCGCATGGTTCAAAACGTCGGAAAAAAGTAGCGGCTTATAGTCCGGAAAATACGGTACATTCATAAAGGGGCTGAGAGGAGCATATTGCATGTCTAGTATCCCTGAGCACATCCGTCAGCTCTGGGGTCTGAACCTGCCCACAGTACTCTGGTTGAATGAGCATCTTGATTGACAGATGGGTTCCACCATTCCCCCACCGCGATGATCTGTCCCCGTCCAAACTGAGACCTTGCATGGCCTGTGTTGGATTGAAAATGGACATTTTATGCATTCTTATTATGCATTATGCGTTCTTCTCATATCTGTTACTGTTGCATTCTAACCTGGTAGGATAAAAAGATGAATCCACCAAGAACTACATGTTGCCCAGTGATATTATTGCATCTCGATTGCATAAAGCATTTTATATTGTGTGTGTGTGTGTGTGTGTTACTGGGTTGGTTTGACTTCTGAACTATTCTTCTATCTTTCTAAAAGACAAACAGTAACTTAACCAAATAGATGCCAGGGTGGAGAAGAGGAACTAATAACAACATCCCGTTTGCAACAGGAAACCAGGCTTATAGGAACTGCTGTCAGTGATAAAAGGCTGCCAGTTGTAGCACATTCAAAAGTGACAGTTTCAGCGGCATCCTCCATTACTGAGAAACATATTTCTCTCTTTTATTTATTTTTTTTGTATTTGCATTTTCTAAATCATTCACTGAGAGAGTGAACATTAATTGTGTAAAAATGGTACCTGTGATTGGCCAGTTGATTTTGTGGCCCCGTCTTCTCAGCTCCTGAGCTACGAGCGGGTCAATGCCCTCCTCCAGATTAACCCACCACTCATCAGCTGGACAGACACAAACCAACAAAATTATTACCTTGACCTTACTAAATACCATCATATAGATTTATTTTAAAGCAGACAAAAGCTCACTACCATGCTAACGTATAATGAAGTACACCGCTAATTTTTCTATCACCAAATATTCTGTGACATTTAATTAATAATTTACTTGCCTGTAGGTGTCAGGCAATTTTATGCTTTAGTTACTGATTAACTACTACTAATTGTCAGTTGCCAAGCTGCTTAATATGCCTGTATTTTATAATGGGAAAATTCATGCAATTAATTTGTAGTATGATTCATGTTAGCACTGATGCAAAGCAAAAGTATTGAATATTGTATATGACATAAGGTATACAAAATAAATGTCTGACCTGACCAGTGTGGCTTACATGAGGAAGCATGCCGACTATTACCGACTATTTGACTAAGCACACAGAATCTTTGACCAAGGCCTGATGTTCCACTGTAGGTAACTGTGGGTGTGATGAGGACCTACTTTTTTGGTCATAATGTACATAGACTCTTGGTGCATCCAGAGCTTGTTGGGGATTCATCCCAAACTCCAACATGTTCAGCAACACCTGAAATTGCAAAGTGTATTACAATTACTGCGCTGCAAAGACGAGGATACATCATACAATTATTTGTATTTCTCCTTTGCCTGATCCAACTTTATAAAAGTGGATATTAAGCAACAAAGGGTGGAAGAAATTAACAGTATTGGTGCAGACTTAGTTAATATTCCCCACTTCATAGTTCATTCTCAACTACTTCCTACCTGGACGTGTCCCTGTGGTTGCATAAAAGCCCCCATCACTCCGAGTGCAGCAAGGAGCTGTGGTTTCTGTGACTTAGTTGCAGAGTCGGTGAGGAGTGCAGGTATTATGGTGTGATATGGTCGTTTCCCTCCAGCAACACAGTTCAAATGGTCACGCTGCAAAGAAAAGTTGGCACCACGATTCTACGGGAAAGGAAATGGAGTTTGTATTGATATATTATAATGACGGATGGCTTTTTATTTAAATGTTTTCTTTCAGTGACAGTTTGGAAATGACACTTTTTTGAATATGTTCTTTGAAAATAAAGCTTATTACATGTTGCCATCAGTACCGTGACATATTTCCATAGGCCTGGTTTATGATTTCCGAAAATATCCCGGGTTAGCATCACACACAAAAAAACACAAAAACACTAGTCATTAACATTAGCATGCAAAACAGCACAATAAAATATGAAAATGTGCTTCTTTATTATGTCAGTCATTATAGTGTACATATGTTTTTTGCTTTCTTTAGTCAGAATGCCATCAGCTAAGAGTGGCATGATAGCCAAATGGTCATATGGTCAATACCAAGTGACCAAGAGGACCATCGCTGCATGGAATAACTCATTTCTCTATCCTGTTTACTTTAAAAGCTGAAATTTGGTCTTTCCAATAAAGGCAGAAATGCTTTCAAAAATTTTAATTTGCATCATTTACATGAAAACATATACACAGATCAGTCACAACATTACATCCACCTGGTCCTGGGGTTAAAACTGGGCATTCCAGTTTTAAAATCGTGGCTGATCAATGTAAATAAATGGTTAAACAGTAATAGTTGCAACTTTTGACAGTTTAGTTAAATTGACAAAATGGAAACATTAGGATGCATATACAAAATGAAGCAAAACTATCCTGAATTAAAACAATCCTAAACATGCTATTACCTACTCTGCAGTGACAAGCCAACTTACAAATCAGAACTTAACATTCACACACCCACACACACACACACACACTCTCTCTCTCTCTTTCTCCATGTTTCCCCACCTGCAGTGGGAATCCACAGTCCTTAGGAACCAGTCCACTCCCAAAGCCCATGTAGTTGCTGTTGACAAATGAACACGCGTTGCCTTGGCTGTCAATCACACAGAAATACACGGTGTCACTTCCTGTCATGTGACCAGGCTTCACTCCCTCTATGGCCCTGGAGATCCACACAGAAAAACAAACAATGTAGACAAAAATAACGCCATCCATCAGTTTTTTTCCTGCCACTCATCCTGTTGAAAACTGTGGGGTTGCTGGAACCAATCCTAGCTGCCACTGGGTGAAGAAAGTGAAGGCACAACGTGGACGGTCAAACGCTGTCTGACACCTACAGGCAATTTTAGAGGCACCAATTAACCTAACTGCATGTTTTTGAATTGTTGGATGGAACCAAAATGCACAAAGGAAAGACAAAAACATGTTTTAAATAACCTATGTAAAAATTATCGACAAAAATCACATAACGCTGCAGCATGATCAGCATTATATCTATCACTAACAAACCCCAGTATACCCCATCACCGAATGCAAAGTATGTTAGAAAGAAAGCTGGAAAGTCTGATGAGGGCTGGGTTCTAAATTAACCCGGTTATCGCAGCGTCTGTAAATATAATCTGTAATTACCTACTATCACTTCATTTCATTGTTACCTGGTTTATTATGTGCATGTAGAAAAAAAATGTAAGTATTGTTAACAAGAGAACCATTTTCTTAATGTTACTGAGATACATCCACATTTAATTTACCCCAGTTCAATCACTAAGGTTAAGTTGTATAATATAATAGAGGGTGTAAACGGTCTGCTTGTGCGTGTGCTTGCGTGTTTGTGCGCTTGTATTTATTATCTAGTTTGGGCCAAACAGAGTTTGAACCTAGTGAGGACCCTGTGCAGACATTTAGTTGATGGCTAATGTTAGAGTAGGGGGCCGGGGAATGCATTATGTCAATAAGAAGGACACAAATACAAACCTGTGTGTGTGTGTGTGTGTGTGTGTGTGTGTTCTTTGCATGTTAAGAGATCATTACGTTGTTTTATTCTTTTATATTCTGTTTGCTGATTTGTCTTACACTTGATAAAGTCCTATAGTTCAAAGTCTATGACACTAACCAGCAAATGTACATTGGTGCCAAAAAAAACACAGTCCCAGCAGCAGAGAAGGTGGGAGGCATGAAGGTATTGACATTAAAGTCCGGGGGGATAAAAGTCTAACACTGCTATCTAAAGTCAACAGGGCATGACTGGTACACACTGGTACTGACGGACCCACACACACAAACACACACCTATCCATGCTGATGTGTTGCGCTCGCTGGTGACTGTAGCTCTTCTCCAGTAAGGTTTCCAGCGGAAGGGTCACATGGTTAGGGTCGCCCAGGTAACGCAGAGAATCTGTCAGCGTCAGACGCACAGCCTCCACCAAAACATGGATGTAGTCAGAGCTGTTATGACCCAAAGCTGTACAAAAACACAGTACATCTGTGTGACACCCTTCCTATTTCCCCTACTCATGTCAAGACATAAAATAAACTGACAACAATATCAGACATGTATAAGATGTAAATTATAATAAACTGTTAAATGAACCACATTTTAAAAAATACGTTTACATTCTCATTATAAATGGAAAATGAGAGGCGCTTCAGTAGATTTTGTCACATGTGGATCTGAGACATTAGTGACATACACTACATGAATCAGAAGCCTGATTTCCCTGAGAGTGAATCAGACATCAATAGAGGCAGTGACAGGGCGCTTGTGTGTGGTCAGGGTGCCTGAGTCTAAATTGCACAATGTCATTTTCAGCAAGGAAGCTGCTTTGAATTGAGATATTATGCAAAAGGCAATCGGATTGGTAAAAACAGTAACAATGATATGCTGATCAGGTGCCTTAATGTATTGTGGACTTCAGCCAGATCAAAACAGGTACATGGGTTGTGCTGTTCAATATTTTCTGAGGTAAATTTAGTGGAAATGCCTCTTTAATTTCACTGACATAAAACTGAGCTTATCTCCAGTTCCTCCATAGACTCAGTGGCACATTGTTTCAGAGTGTCAGCTTTTACCTTTGAGAGAGAAGTTCTCCAGGATGTTGAGCAGCAACAAAGCAGCCAGTCCCTGACTGTTGGGAGGAGGTTCCCACAGACGCACACTCTATACACACATCAAAGTCGTTCGTGCTACTGAGCAAGTGACTAAATTGTACATACAATAAGTGTCTGTGGTTGTTGACCTCACCTTGTATTCTGTGCTTATGGGGGTAATGACCTCACTGGCATGGCTGCTGAGGTCATCTAGAGTCATGACTCCACCGTGTTGGTTGATGATGTCAACTATGGCTCGAGCAACTCTGCCGTGGTAGAAAGCCGCTTTGCCATGGTTACCAAGCTCCTGTGAACACGTCAGTCCACAAATTATTCAACTGTTTAATCAGTTAACCTGACTAAAGCCCGCAGTGTTTAAAAGCACAGCAGAAATTATTTCTGGTTAGCAGAAAAATATAATGTTTGGCATTGTGTAATGACACACATGTAAAGAGTTCTAAAGTTATGTGCGTCAAGTGTCTGGTGGATAACTAGAAGTCCAGGAATTGTTCCTAAACAATTCAGAATTACAGAAGGGTGTGTGAGAGAGTGCAGTTCTGAAACACAAGGACACACAGTCATCACTGAGGAATGACTATTATGGTGTCGTGGAATCAATGAGGCCGAGGCCACAGCCATTGTTTGCAGTGGGGGGAGTTGTCACGGGCATTCTTATGCAGTTTTCCTGCATTGCTAAAGTGTTTAATCGAGTAATCGGTGAGTAATCAGTCATCAATCAGCGCAGGCTTTAATGTCAATACACGCAGTGAGGTCAGCTATAGTTCAATCCAAGTCTATCTCACAGGAAACTAACGGGTGAGTAGTTTAAATATAACATTGTCTACACATGTGTCATAATGTGTCATAACGACATACAGAGTCATTATGACACATACACTTAAGGGACAGGACATCTAAATTAAGTTTCTAACAACTGTCACGACAACTTCAGTAACAAGTTTCAGTGTCTGTCCATTTTTTTCAAGTTGGGTATACAAATGATGTTCTTTAAAGTCCAGCTTCAGGAAATATTAATGAACCACTTTATAGAAAAATTAATGCAATGAGGGGATAAAACTCGATTTACAGTTATGTGAAAAACAATGGGGAGTTTTTGACATTAGAATGGGTTACACGTGGTGAGACATCTGAAAATAAAACTTTAAATTTGTGTGTGTTCTACTAGCCAGGTATACAGATTCCTCAGACTGACCTCAGTTGATTCGTGGAGTGCTGAAGAAAGTGGTTATATTCTGTTGCAGTTAATCTTGTCGTGGATGGTCTTTTGTTTTTTCCATATCAACTCTGACACATTAATGGGGTCAAAGGTTTTTACTCAGTATTTCCCTGCTTCCCTTAGTTAGACAAAAAGCAATTTTGCAATGTTCTGTTTCCTACTGGCCCAGATAAAAACATGAAAGTTCAGAAAAACTAATCCAGAACCCTTTACATGACCTGTCAACATGTGTTTTGTTTTGGTATTTTAGGATTTACCCTTAGGGTCTGTGCCAGGGCGGGGTTTCTAAATACTTGTCCACATTTTGGTGCATGATTTTCAATGAGCAGGTCTCCACCCAGTTCTTTTCCATCGTCTCTCAGAGCAGCCACACACTCTGCCCAGTGGTAAGCAGTTACTTCAGCAACAGGAAACCCTGCCTCAGCAAGCTCCACTGCCCTGCTCAGCACCTCCTGTAAGGACACCTGTGGAAATAAGAGAAAAGCCCTTGTTACCTCACAGGAAACCTCACTGAGGAGGAAGTGTGAGTCATTGTTTTGAGAAAAAATATGTGGAGATTTTCCTGTGACGGCTTTCCAGAAAGAAAAAAAAAATCCATTCAATTATTTGTTCCAATCTGTGAAAGTGAGAGGATACAGTACTTGTTATTCCTAAATGTGAAATAAAATAGAAGCTTGTTTGTTGATGAAGCCAATTTAGTGACATTTTACACAACTGAATAAATACTATCAAAATCCAACTGCCGCTGCATTGAAATTGTAACATTATGTACATTTAGTTTTACAAATTTAAGCTTAGGTATTTCAACAAACTTCTAAACTCAAACAAATAAACCTCTCAGACACTAAAAATTATTGCCTTATGTCACGCCTCAGCTTTTTAGAATAGAGACGGTGAAGTTAAAACTGTGTCACGTTGAAGTTTTGAATCAGTGAGTCGTGTTGTGACATAACAGTTGCTATAGCAGCATTTTATGTCATCTATTGAGTGTGTGACACAAGGATTTTTTATGGCCTGACACATTTATTTTTGGTACATATTTTCTACTTTTATTTTCAATAATGCTACAACACTGTAAGACAGAAGCAGAGTTGGCAAACCAGCCATTACTTAATAATACATATCATAATACACATACATCTTATATACTAATATATATTTAATTTCTCTTTCCCAAACTAAAAGTGAGCCTGTCCTTGGGGACAGACGGTCTCAAAACATAAACTTATCTGACATAACTGTGTGTTTTCCAGGTGTACAATCTCAACAGCTTTATTCTACTAAACTTGAAAAGCTGTTTGCTGGCTTTGTGGGTAAAGTCGGGGAAAAACATTTCTGCTATCACACGACCAGGCCGCTGTTGGAGTATGTTGTAGGAGTGGGTAAATATATATATAATATATATAGTATAATTCCTTTTGTGTGGGTTTTGATGTCATGTGAATGACAGATGGGCTTTTGGTTTACCTGAGTGTTTCAAAAAAGCAAATAATAAATAATAACATCCACAGTTATTTGCAGACAGACATACAGACAAGCCAAACCTTGTGACTACCAAACAGCTGTACAGTATCACACCAGCACGCAGGGGCTCCAGGTACGGTAACATTCAACACGT
This sequence comes from Channa striata, assembly GCA_033026295.1. NCBI lineage: Eukaryota > Metazoa > Chordata > Actinopteri > Anabantiformes > Channidae > Channa > Channa striata. Next base: position 5,095,966 of record CM065179.1, on the reverse strand, counting down.
CAAAAGGTGAAGGAGGGGACTCAGCCGTGTAACCACGTCCTTCAATAAAGTCCAGGGTCTGGGCGCTGGCCGAACGACCACTGAGGACGCAGAGACAGACTCAGCTGACTATTCTGTGTTAAGAGGACGTAACGGACGCGAGAGAAGAATCTCTACCTGCCATTAATTCCTTTGATTTCTCCCGTGACTCCATTGTAGAAGAGGCAGAAGGCATCTCCACCAATACCTGTACTGCACGGTTCCGTTACAGCCAGCGCTGCCGCCATGGCAACTGCTGCATCCGCCGCATTGCCGCCACGCTTCAGAACATCTGGACACAAACATCTTGATCATGATCTTTGGGTGATCCATGTGGCTGACTCGCAGCTCACTAGCTTTCATCACATACATATATACATTCATGTATATATGTAACAAAGTGTAAAAAAGTACACATTAATGTTCATACATAATGAATGCTTAAAGCAACCCTTTGCCTTTATTAAACATTGGAAAATAGAAAGTACAACAATATGTCATGGTTTAACATAATAGGGGAGTTAAAGTACGATCTGGAGCTGATTGATTAATGATTAATGAATGATCAGATTAATTTAATTAAATATATGGTGGATATAATATATATAAACATATATATATATGTTGGGGAAGACTTATGAAAACTTCAGAGCCAAGATACTATGAAGAATAACGTTACCCTTATAATCTTTTCCTGCGCATAACTAGCAGTGAACCTAGCGTTAGCTAACTACGTTAGCCGTTAGCTCCTTGTACTTGTCTCTCTCCTTTTTGTTCTGCAAAGTCTTAGCAAAAAAAATAATAATAATAGCACATGAGTTGATATTTATCATTTTGCTTGAGCTGAGATGTAAATGAGTATTTAAATCGGTTCGCACGTGTTCACACGTAATCTCACGATTATCGGGTCGCGATCGTTTGGCTGCGACACGTTCGGGTCTCCATGGCAACAGTCCCCACTCACCGAGTCCTGCACTTGAAGCCAGTGACTGACTAGACGCCGCACAGCCATGCAAACACAGAACAGGAGACCGACGAGAAGAGAAAGTCAGGCCAGGATCCATCGCGCTCTAACTACCAGAGACGGCTGTCGACAACAGGGTTATATAACTTATAATATTAAACCGTTTTGAACTTTCAACTTCTGATCGGTTACTCTGGTGTCGATTGAGTTAGCCTTAGCCGGCACAGATTACAGATTACATCGATGAACAGGATGCTTAGGTTTTGGCTGGAGGAACATGGATTAAAACTAAATCATCTATTCATTTTGCAATGGTATATATTGTGATCAATAATGGTGTTGTTTTTGGCCTTGGAAGCAGCAATTAAAGAAACTCACTATCAAATCTCATTACTAACTCAATTTAAAAATTTTCTGGAGATTTCAGTCACATGGTCTCCAGTTACTGATAAAGTTGTTATGACATTTTTTATAGTGACATTTTCATATTTTTAGAATTTTAATTCTTATAGCTAAATCATTGTATGGTCACCCTGTAAATATTTAATTGATGAAGATAAAAGTGAAGTCATTCCACTCCACTTTTTTATTTTTGTATGGGAGATTATTTATTAATGTTATTTTATATTTAAATTAGAAGCAATTCAAGAGATGTTAATGGGATGACCTTTTTGCCATATGATGTTGATCTTGATGTTTGTTGTGACATTGATGCTCTTGCAAACATCCCCTATGAAAAACATCATCCCATAAAGACGGTAATAGTAATCAACTATTTGGTTATGCAAATAAAGTGAATATAACATTACTAAAAGGTGCACTGTTAAGCACTTTAGGGCCAAGGAGGCGGAAAAACTGTTGGACATGATAATATTACCATCTCAACATGAGAATTAATAGTTCCGGATTATGTCCTTTTGCTAACATTTTTGCCAGTTTCTACCCTGTTTATAACTGAATATAGAGACCTCTCTATGCCTAATCTCTGATTAAGGGGTTACATTTAATCATTAGAAATTGTACCGGAAGGCCAAATGTTATTTCATCAGTTACTGATTGACTAATAGTAATTCAGTGATGGAGGATTCATTTGTCATAGCTATAAAACTGTTCAATCAGCCCAATTAAATTGATTACCAGTCAAAGCTGTGATCAGGTGATCTTTATTTAGTTTTTTACACTGTTCATTTTGACATTTAAGTGTTCCACTCTCAGGTTCCTCCCATTTGTCAGTTTATAACAGAGCATTAAATGTTTTAAGATATTGGATACATCCAGAGTTAAAGTACAGATTCGATAATCCATGAAGAAGTCTTTTACTTCTGGTAGGTGCAACCATGAGGGCCGTGCCGTATTGACCAAATGTCTGTCACTTCCTCTTCTGTCTCCGTGTATGTCAAACACTTGGTAGAACATTAACCACTGGGTCTTCACAAGCCTACATTAACGCTTCTGCATGCAGCCACGAGCTCGTGCATGTGCGCATGGACGCGTGTGTGTCTGTGTGTGTGTGTGTGTGTATGTGTGTGTGTGAGAGAGAGAGAGCGAGAGAGAGAGTGACTGATCCTCAAACATTGCAGTGGGCTGCTGTAAAAGTGAACCAGTAAGAGCAGAAGAGGAGACAGACATAGGGCTATAAAACCTCAACTGTATCCTCAGAAACAGGACAGGTGAAGCTGCAGTTATTACTTTACAGCATCTTAAACTTTAACACCTGACTAATTTGGAGAGGACAAGGACTGGACTAGATCTCAGTCCAAACCTACCTTTAGTTTTAGAATCTAAAACTTTGGGTCTTCTCAGTTTGAGATAAGTCAATTCATAGACCAGCCTGGGTGAGTTTTGCAACTGACACGATATCATCAAAATCCCAGGAGGTTTTTAAGGTTAAAACATCAGGGTCAGAATGTGTTCAGGTAGTTTTGCCAAGTGTCTTGGGGTCACTCTGATTCCTCTTTCAATCGTGTGTGTGCTGTGCAACATCTTGCTTTTCTTCCCCGGTGGAAAGCCCTTGGAAAGTGAACACATCACCGAGCAGGTCTGGTACTTTGGAGGCATTCTGGGATCTGGAGTGCTGGTAAGCACGTTACAGTTACCGTACAGACGGCTCCATTATATATAAGGCTACTACTTAACAAAAATGTTTTAAGGTTGCTTTTGAAATATTTTCATTAAATGATCATTAATCTGTCGATTTCTTTGATAAAATGTTGAAAAATGGTCTAAAATGTCCTTTCCTTTTTTAATTTTCCAGAAGAACATAGGATGTTTTTTCTGATTATTAGGAGAGAATCAAAATGACTATGACATAACAAAAAGAAAAAAGCAAAACTCACATTTAAGAACTAATTACAGAATGTGTATTATTTTTGTCTTTAAAAAGGGAATAGTGAATAGTGATTTCAGCACTAAAACACACACAAACAGTTGTGAATAAGTTCAATGTGTTAATTATGTGGTAACATATTTTATGGTACAGCTAAGAAAAGTGCTTAATTTAATGTCACTACAATATTTAATGTGTTTTTGATAGCATCTTTCAAATGCAATAGATTAGATATTCTGGTGAAAGATGATGTTTGCGTTTTAGTGCTAGTGTATTTTTTAAAATTACAGTGGGCCATTATACAGCTCAATTTCCTCCTGTGTGTGTGTGTGTATGCGTGAACTTGGTGTGTGTTTTTGTCAAAGATGATCTTCCCAGCTCTGGTCTTCCTGGGTCTGAAGAACAATGACTGCTGCGGCTGCTGTGGCAATGAAAGCTGTGGGCGGAGATTTGCGGTGAGGAGACGTTCCGCCGTTTTCACCATGATGAAATGATTATTTACAGCTGCAGTTTTCAAAAGTTTGGACATGGATCTAAATTAGGCTCATGACATAAAGATCAGAATGATTCCAGATGGTGGGGTTTTACTAAATGTCCTACTTTATTCTCCTGACATCTCACCTCTGTGACCAGCACTGTAAGTTTTATTATTTTTAAATTACATAACAGTTCAGAATGATCCTTCTGTGCAGTTTGATATCTTGCGTGTGCCAGGCCACTTCTTGCTCTTTTGCCAAAGTGGTCACAGTCAGAAGGTCTCATGATGTCCTGGGACAATGGAGACCTGAACATCATCGACATTCACACATTGGGGGGCTGAGTTTGCATCTTACCTGTTAATGCGATTGAATCATATTTTTTTTACTTATTAGCAACGTCAAATATTAACTCTGTAAACGACTATCTGCACGTTATGATACAGTACCGATTTTAGAGATGCAGCTTTCCTGAAATTCACCTTAGTTTTTCTAAGTTATGCATTTGCATACATTTGATTATTCACAAACAAACAAAAAACATGTGGAAATGTGTGTTTAAATAGGGAAATTAAAATGAAATTTCTAAAATGGTCATTTCCATAGTCCCATGCATTATTGAATGCATGCAACAACACCAGCGGCTTATTTGTTTATTTTTTTAAACAGATTGAGGGAAAATAATATCCATCTATCACAGACCTGTACAGGCTTACAGACTTTCTCAGGGCCAACACTGAGAGACACAGAAACACAGACAACCAGTCACATTCGCATCCACGGGCAAATTACAGTCACCAATTAACTTAACATGAATGTCGTTGGACTGTAGCAGGAAACCGGAGAACTTACGCGTAGTACGAGAGGAACAGAACAGAAAGGCCTCAGCCGGCAGACACAGAGCTTCCAGCTTTGAGGCAGCTCCACCTTCTTGCTGCCAAAATCTTGCTACCAATCTCATAAGCCTTCTAAATTATTTAACAAAAACAATGAAATTGAAATTAAAACTATTTGTGTGTGAACTCATAGTGGATCCGTACCTCAGCAGTATGTACACCAGAATTTACACTGCAATAAATTGGCACAAACACACACACACACACACACACACTGATGAGATATTAATCAGTAGCTGAAATTCTTCTGATGGGAGTTTCACGTGATGTGTCCACACAGAGCGGCTATTGTGCTGCTGTGGACACACATTTTGATCGATACTTGAGGAATGTGTACGTGTGTGAGCAAAGAATCGGCCAACAAAAGTGTTTTAGATTGCCGAACACACACATACGCACACACACCATCTCAACACCATCTGTGTCGGCCACGCTCTGTTCATGACCTCTGCCTGGTCTCTGCACAAAGAGAGAATCATTTTATTGTTGTCGTTGTTTATTGTAAGCGAAAAGTGAGATTATTCAGTGTGTGAACTGTTCCTTCCTGCATTCTCTCCACGCTCTCCGTTCTGTAGATGCTGAGCTCCATACTGTTTGCGGCTGTGGGGGTTGTCGGAGCTGGTTACTCAGTCATAGTTTCTGCGGTGGCCATCAACCATGGACCACAGTGTGTGGTTTCCACTGAAGGCTCAGAGAAGGTGTGGAGCACTCCCTTCTCAGACGGGTGAGAAACACACGTATACTGTAAAACACCTGGTGTTTTATATGTTTTTATATGATGATTAAAAAAATGGGCCCCTGTTCACAGATAGTGGAAGGGCAAAGCAACCCTCCATGTAAAAACATCAGTTTCTTTCTTTGTGTTTTGTGCTTGTACGTTTTTTTTTTAATGTTGTGTGTTTGTTTTGGACACTTTGTGTTTCTTATTAGTCACATCATGTCTGTTTTTGGTTGCGTTGTATTTGTTTTGGTTATTTTTCATTTTTTTTGTCTCTTAAGGGATCATTTTGTGTCTCTTTGAGGTCGCGCTTTGTCTTTCTGACGACGGGCCTTTTCCAACAAGATATGTAAACAGTCACTTTGTAACTAGGCTCGGGGTTAGGGGTCCCCCTGGTTTCTCAGGACCCCGGGTCTGTGCCTGCTTGGCCCATTCACTGATCCAACTCTGCTTGAAACAGCTAGTAGTAGTTGTAGGATAAGATAAGATATGACTTTATTGAACCCACAGTGGGGAAATTCTTGTGATGCCGCAGAAATAGAACAAAGAACAAAAAAAAAACTTGTGCGTGATGGGTAGGTCGTCTGTTTTTGCTAAAAACATTAAATTATATGTATAATGTGTGTATAAAAAATAGCTGCTGGATTATGCAAATTATAGAAACATAGTTTAAAACTTGTTTTCAGTACCACTTGCTTTTGTTTTTAGTTGCTCAGGTTTTCCAGAATCATTTGTGATCATACTGAGATACAATGAACTTGGAAAACTGGTACTAATGTGAGATTTTGGAAATATCAGCATGTTATCCTACATCATCTGCATGGCAAGGCGGGATTAACAATCAGGCAACTGCCCCGAGGCCCCAGATCTTATTGGGGCCCCAGGAACCAAGTGACAGCTAGTTTGTGGTCGTTCTGAAAATATTTAAATACAACAAAACATAATATTCATTAGAATTATAAGGATGTCCTTGAAGTTGTTGCTTCAGGATTCTAAGTTGAAATTAGACAATAATTCCCTTGTTTAATCTGACGATACAGTTAGTGATTACTGTGTCGTAAATACCCCAAATTACCGAGTAACAAAAACACTTCAGAAAGAGGGTGGAAGAAACAGGACATCGCTTTGCCCTCACTGTCAACACTTTTCATAAAGGGATTTTCCTTGATAGAGGAATAAGGGCTCCAAAGAAAACTTCTCACAGTGAGTCTTATCCAAGGCAGCAGGTGTTGTTCTTTGGAACAGATGATGTTGTTATCGGTCGGTGTTCTCTGTTTTTAAGATATAATTTATCAGGATTTTGAGCACAGACTTTCACCTCTATTGTACTGAGGTCACATTAGAAACAAACAAGAATTTGACAGAAAGTGTTTGGTTTTTTTTTTTTTTTTTTTTTTTGCTTTGTTCTACGGATAACTTGAAAATGTTTTACTGGTCCTACCTTTACTGTACAGTAGTTCAGTCTTTTAATACAAGTACCGTGTGTTCACTTGCTTACATCTCTTTCCCTCCCTCCATCTTCAGAAACTACCTCACCAACAAAACCGCCTGGTCAGTGTGCAAAGAGCCGGAGAATGTGGTGTCCTGGCATCTGTCTCTGTTCTCCGTGCTGCTGGTCATGGGTTTAATCCAAGTGGCGCTGTGTGCTGTGCAGGTGGTTAACGGCCTGCTGGGAGCTTTGTGTGGAGACTGCTGCGGCTGCTGTGGGGGGGTCAGTATCCACTCACAGATTAGGTCCCTCCAGGACTATGTTTATGAGAACTGGATAACTCTGAAGAGATAGAACTAACTATTAAACCTTTGTTGGGTTATGAGAAAAAATCAAACAGGTTGCCGGAGAAAATAATGAGGTATTGAGAATATTATATGTGTTGTTGATTGGGTCACAGTCACTCATTATGTATAATATAAGTCTCACATTGGAGACATGTGAATCCAATACTATTATATTTATACAGTATCTTGAGTATCACAATTTGAGAGTTAAGTCACATGAAAATATTACTGTTTGTCTTTCAGAGTGATGGAGCTGTCTGAGCACTTCCTGCAGCTACTGCATGAAAGTCTGAAGGTGGTGGGTTTTTTCCTGTATTTATTCTGGTTTCAGAGGATGGCAGTAGTTTTGTGTTTTATCTATTATTTTTCTTTGTGTGTGAATTATCTAACAACATTGGTAAAATGACAGAGCTCTAATGAAAAGCATTTACTATTTAAATCAGCCACATTTGGTCAAACAAATATTTATGGCAATGAATTTGTTGCATGACCGCCCCCTGCTGCATTTTAAATTTGCAGGTTTATGTTGCTTTTTGAACCAAAACTAGTGAAAATGTGTCTGCACAGTTGTTATTGTCATCGATCACTGGAAATAATTTTGTTGTAATGTATTTCAGCACTAGATGTCTTATGTTACTGGAAAATCTGAGATGTTTTGCATTTGTATTATGAGACACATTTCACATTGTGGGTATTGATGTAATTTTTACTGTGTTTTAAATTTTTATTACACATTGTGAGGGACTGATGTATGTCTGATGTATTAATAAAGATACATTTCTGTAAATCTGTCAATGACTGACCTGCTTTTAAGCTATTGTGTGGGACTGCAAAATAGATTTTTTTGGATGGATTCTAGGCTTAGACTGCTGGGGGTCCAACCCTTGAGGTACTGAGACACTTTCCTCCTCTCACAACCATTTTTATGTGTCATCACTGTATGACATTAATTCTGTGTTCTCCTTTCTCCCGTATCAGTGCTTCTCTCTCTCTGTCTCCCTCTCTCTGTCCCTGTCTTCAGTTGTCCATGCTTTTGGAGCTGTGTGTCCTCTAGTGTGCAGCTACTGGTCCTACCAACCTGCCCAATGTGTTGTTGTTGCTTCTTGTTGCTCTTTTCTTTTCCTCTCCACTGTTGCCTATAGCTGCTCAAGGGGGATTTGTTGGGTTTTCTCTAAATGTCTGTGTAGTCTGGACTTTATTTTTCAAAGTGCCTTGAGATGACTTTCTTGTAAATTGGTGCTATTTAAATAAAGTTGAACAAAATAAATTTAACCTCTTTGCTAAAATACTAACACTTTGGGCCCAACTCGGAGCTGATTTCACTGCCCTTTCATTCACTGATATATTGTGTAGCATAACTTATAATTTAAGCATAAGGTAAAATTTGTTATCTAAAGGAGACGAGAGATTACTCAATTTTCATACATGCATTTTTACAGTCTCAGTCATGCAGAAACAGTTATCCAAGGATGAATAGTTTCACATTTTGGCTAGTATTTGTTGGGAAAAGTAATGTTTAAATGTCTGACTTATATATTAACTTATATGGGTCACACATGTATTGCAGCATTAAGAATTTATTCAGTAATTTTTTTGTGATTTGATTAAGTCAAAAAACATAATCTGAAAAACGCATTTGTTTTATATGTCACAATATGGTTTTCACTCCTTTAATGTCAGAATAATCTCCAGTCAGTCCAAATCATTTTGAGTACAATGAAAACGGTAAAGCACCTCAAATTGTGAACAAACTGTAAAATCTGTTACTGTTTTTGCCAATAATGGCTTCTAAAACAAAGACATAAAATTTGAAAGGTCCAAATCTATTTCTTTCCTCAAAGAGTTACTTGCTTCTTAAATACGGAATCTGATTAAGCTGTAGTATAGATATTTGTCACCATTATAGTTAAATAAAACGATTGTGTTTGTATATTAATAACATGAATGTTAATTAAAACAATCAATGAAATATGTTTTACAGTAGGTCACTTTACTATTATTATTATTATTATTATTATATTTTTTTATTTTATTTTATAAAAAGCTCAGAAAGCCGTGTTGCTTTTCTATGCCCCGAAAAATGTCAACCTTACGTTCATATTTGTGGTACCTATCCAAACGTAGCCTCAATTAATAAAATCATTTGGCCACTATACTATATTGTATAATGTTGTAAATGTTATTGTATCTTTTCCATAAGGAGCGAAGAATAGAGTCACAGACGGTACAGTATATGATATGAGTGTGTAATGTTAATAGTTTAATATGATCTAACAAAACACATGTATGGATTTATGGATAAAATTTAAATGTGCGCTATGATGGATACAATAAGTAGTCTTCATTTTTGTATTTTTTGAAAGCACTGAATTTCAAATAAAAGTCTCAAAGAAACAGACGCGTCCTGAACGATTCACTCTTCTATCAGTCTTTATAATCGATAACAGAGCGTCCGCCATGATCCCAGTGAAACGAGCATCATGAGGATGCAAAATTACCCCCTCCTTCAAAATAGAAACATCTCTCTGCGTTTATGGCGAATTTACTTTATGTTTAATGTCACTAATATCTTTATATTCAGTCAGCTTGCTTCTACGTAAATTCACATTATTATAGTGGAACTGAAGTTGTCTGTTTGCTTACACGGAAGGAGTAAAGCAGCGTACCGGCGCGTTGCCAAAGTCAGTTACAGTCTGACCCTGTCAGCTGATTGATACCGTTTTTAAATTATGAGGGATTTACGCTGAAACAGAGGTACTTGTGTGTGTATTATAGGATTTATTATATCGCGTGTTGGCACAGACGTTTTTGTGTGTCTTCATTTTAGTCGTTTACTAACGTTACGCCTGTTAGCTCTTCATGCTAATTCAATCAGTACGATGAGAGAAACAGGCGAAGATGAAACCTGCAGAACCTCTGGCGTTTTTTTGTTTTGTTGTGTTTGTGTTAGATTCGTTTTGGCACATCTTTAAATAACTTCACTATTTCCACTTTTATAAGTTTATAAGTTCTTTTATATTTTGACTAAGTACATTTCACGTTTGTGTTTTGGATAAAAGCGTCTGCCAAATGCCTAAATGTGTTGTTGCTCTTCATTTATTTTCAGATGTTCTCTATTATATTTAGAAGAAGCGCCTTTGCAGCCCAGCAGGTAACAGACCCTTGTGATGTCCCAGCTTCTGAGGCACATTATCAATTTCCTAATAAACTTTATTTTGAATTGTAACTTTTTCTACAGGTATTCCATAGGACAAGTCCTCTTCAGAGATGCTGGACATCAGCTTTGAGTGGAGCCTCTGACGAGGGATCTGGGTTCATGCAAACCTGCTGGTCTTCGTGTACACAAAGGGGCCCTGGACTTTTAAAGGCTCCCGCTGTCCTCGGTTTTCTGAGGACTGGGCCCTTTCTGAGGACTCACATCTATGTTTCTCCATGTCTAGCGAGGAGACAACATTTCCACTCCTCTGCTGAGCGGCTGAAGAAGCGACCACAGCAGGAACCCCCTCCCAGAGAACTGGATCTGCTTCGCTATGACATGAGGGACTTGTGGAAGGGTCCTAAACCGGCCTTGTACTTAGGTTTTGCAGGATTGATCCCATTTGTGACCCCTGCTCTGGTCATGGCTGTGACTGAGTGCTATTTCCCAGAGTTGGCCTTTGCACAGTTAGCCTACGGTGCCTCCATTGTGTCCTTTCTGGGTGGAGCTCGCTGGGGATTTGCTCTTCCTGAGAGCAGCCCAGCCAAACCTGACTGGATAAACCTGTCTAACAGTGTGGTCCCCCCACTGTTAGCCTGGGTGGCCATGCTGATGAGCAACAGCATCGTTCCTGCAGCCACCATGGTTATTATGGGACTTGGAATCTCACTGCATTACGACCTCTCTCTGCTGCCTACTTACCCCAGGTGGTTCAAAGCCCTTCGTGCAGTCCTAACTATGGTAGCATTTTTTTCTCTACTTGCTACACTGATAATTAATAGCGTATACCCAGAAAAGAAAATTTTCTCTGATTAAATAATAGTGATTAAAAATGCAAAGAAATGGATTCTTGTGTTACAAAACATTATGTTGTAGTTATCCAGCCAGCTATGAACTATTTCAAGGTACATGTTTTTGTGAGGAGATGTATTATTTATACATCATGGCACAAACTAATATCTGTATAATCAAAATGAAATAAAATTAAAATGTTGTTTTCAAACATCCAACATAAATGGGTTTCATTGATTTTCAGATATTTGTATGTATCTTTTAAAGACAGGATATTTTTTACAATCTTGCCTAGATCTTATGTTCATATCACGGCATTAATATCAGAACTTCAAATGTATTTAGGTGCTGTAGTGTAGTAGTATCACTAGGTGTCACCAGAGTCAAATGGACTAAAAATATCAACTTAGAATGACATTCTTTTTTTGTTAACTTAATTATATTGTTGTTTTTTTCAAATAAATGTCTGTTTAATGAGGACAACAGATATTCAATTGGGCTATTAGGAAAACTAAAAGAACATATATATAATCAGCTGTAAACTGCAGAATAATTCACAGAATAATCCAGTTCTCTAAATTGCAAATTTTGATTTGCTTAGTAAGACGGGATACTTAAAAAGACAGAACAGGTTCCTGTACTACTACAGATAATCAGAGCATCGTTAGGATGTTGTTTCCTTTGCCCAGAGGACTGACATCACTGAGAAAAGGATATTACATAAGATCTTAACAGGAGTAATCACTGCTTAAAGCCTGAGGGGTCAAATCAGACCATCAAAAGGCACAACACGCAAGGCTGGTATTCAGTTTGGACAGGAGATCTTTACACTACTAATTTTCATATTCAATCTGTTTTAAGATAAAAATTCACTTATTATTTTCGTAAATGTCTGTACTGTGTACATACAGTACATTACCAAAAACACCCATTGTCATATGTTTCCAGCACACCAAGCTACAGAAAATCCACTCACATTTTCTCATGTTTCATTAAAATATTTATTAATGTAAACACCAACATCTATTAACCACATATTTGAAAAAAAGGCCAAAAACGGAAGTCCAAAGAATAAATTCTAACATAAGGCACCTCACTCCCATGTTCACCCACATCGCTGAAAAGGTCCAATAAAGGAGACCTAGATGGAACTCATTCCTAAAGGGACATATTGTACAATGAATATCCAATATGTAATACAGTATTGCAATAAATGAATTTTGTATGTTTTCCAATTTTGGCCCCAAAAACAGCAAGATTAAATGTGTTAAGGGAACCTGTGTATTATTCCACTTTAGCAGGTGATAGCCTGGATTTTTTATCATGGTCAATATCTGTACGATAAGGTGCTTTTTGGTAAAATATCAGAGAAATGTGATATTCATATGATAAAGTGACATAAAAGGACCCACACTTATTCAGACTGATATAAAAACAATCCAGCCCCACCAGCAACTAAACCAAACAAAAAAATGTCTTATATAATAATAATAACCTCAGGGATAATATGCACCTCTTTGGTAAATGCAGCACAAACTCCAAACAAATGGGAACATTGTGGAAGTTAATATAAATCTTCATCAGCTCTGTGAATAATGCAGGATTTCATACACAATAATTGGTTAAAATCCTGAGACTATTTCAAAACCTCTGCAATGGTTCCACCTGCAGCAGTGTGAGGCCAGACTTTGGTGTCCTTAAGAAGGGACGGAAAAAAAGATATTCACCTACACGCTCGTGGACGCACACAGCTGCCTATTTTTGAATCCCCAGGCCAGACCGCATATACTCATACACCACGTAGCTGATGCTGACAGCCGGTATGACCTTCATGAAATTGGGCAAAATGCCACGGTAAAGTCCAAAGAAGCCTTCCTTTTCCAGAATCTTCTTCACCATCCGGCCCATGGGCAGCTGCTCCGAGCCCTCAACGGAAGCTGAGATAAGAGAATTAAAATCAGATGACAGAGGATTTAACAGCTTAGTCATAATTCTTATTTCTTGTGTTTTAATTTATGATTTGCACCTCGTGGCAACACATTGGATTTACAGCTGTAGCAGTTCTGGGGAATTTAAAGTATTTGCATCCACGGTCACATCCAGTTTTGTGCTTTTCCAAATAACAATGAAAATGCCCTCAAGTTATAATAATTATAAATATAAATACTGCTTTACTTCAAATCTTCATAAAGAGCCAGTTAAGAGTATGTGTCACATAGACAGTCTATTCTGTAATAATTTGTCTGTGATTTCCCAGCTTTCTCCCTAATCACAACAATAAAGCGTACAGCCTGCAAACGAGAACACTGTCAGAAGCTAACACACATATTAACGCTTCGAATGAAGGGTTGCTTCACTCTACCTTGTGCCTGCATCCTGGTGCGGATCAGAGCCAAAGGGTAGCTGGCCAGTTGGCCACATGTGCTGGAGATGGTACCACAACCCAGTAGCACCAGAACACCTGGGTTTGCTGTGTCTTTGGCGTAGCGGGACAACCAGAAGTTCTTCAAGCTCTGGTGAGGAAAGAGATGTATGTTTGTGAGGAAGCTGTATACACCCTGGCAACTCTTCACCGTACTCGTATTTCCCACTTAAGAATGACGCATCCGTAAGCACCTCGTAGACTGCGAGATCTATCCCAGCATAGGGAATAATGCCTAGGATGTTGGGAATGTAGCCCTTGTAAAATGCCTTCACTCCCTCCTTCTTCAGGATTTTCTTGGCACAGTCAAACATTCCTGAGTACTGTCCAGTCTTCCTCAGGGTCAGACGGGTTTTCATCACCTGGGTAAACAGAAATCATCAGGCATTTTTAAAGATATCCTAGTTTCATGGTGGCCTGTGCTATGGTGCCATTTTAAAGTTAGACACAAACACATGAAATTCGAGACCTGTTTATGCTGAAAGTTATAGTATTAAGTGTACGCACCTAACAACACAACAACCGACAAATAAAGAATGACTTAACTTTTATTTTTTCACACTAAATTGCCAGAAGTCAAACTCTAAACACTGATGCCTCCACCTGTGCTCACCTCCATGGGGTAGATGACTGTTTGTGCTGTAGCTCCAGCAAGTGAACCAGCCATGAACCTCTCGTGGGTCTGGATCTTCCCTGATTCACTAGCCAGCAGCTTCTTGTACTGGTGAGACAAAGTGACACAGCAGCTCACAATGAAAACTATTCAGGATAATCTAACATGCAACAATAAGACCGTTACCATCGGAGGTGGTAAACTTCAGCTGACGCTGCGTATATGTAGCATTGACAATACAATGAAATGTCACATCTGCAGGTAAATGTGGATCAATTGGAAGTAGTAGCAGTGTGTTCATCGTACCTGCTCATAGGCCATGAATTTAATGGCCGTCTCGGGGGCGATCTTCAGGACGTTGATGCCGTTTCCTCTCCACAGAGACGTCACGCCGCCCTCTCTTAACATTTGCTTGAAACCACCGACCAGACTAATTTGGTTGCTCTTAGAAGCATGCACCTGTCAAATAAAAGCATCGAAATTGTAAGGATAATTATGTCAGGCGTTGTCGAAATGTTTTTGTTTGGTTGCATTTGGCAGTTTCATTAATGAAGACATGAAACCTCCCAGTCTTAACGCACCTGCATGAAGACCTTCATTCTGTCCAGCGGGGCGGTGCCTGTTCGGGAAACGGCCCCGGCCATGCCCCCCGCTGACAGCTGCTTCCACCACAGTCCAGTGGTCTTCTCCTCCTCCGTGAACTCATCTGGGATAGTAAGACTGTCCCCAATGTCCAGCACCTACACACGTGAAGATACAAGTCAATCAAAGTTTTCCCTCATTTAACACTGTGTCGACTGTGTTGACTTTCTGAACATCGATAAGAAGGTTGGAGAATACGGCTTTTCAAATTGCCACCTAGAACCTTTTAAGTTACACGTGAAATTTCTAAACTGATATTCACCCACTTTTAGTCAAAACATGAGTTTCTTTGCTCCACAAGAACCGCCTACACATATCTAGAGCCGTGTGTCAGTCCTAAAATAATAAAAAATGTGTGAACCATTTTTTGAGATTAACTTTCCCAGAGCTTAAAGACCATGTGACTCACAGTTTCTCCTTTTAATTTAAAGCCTGACAGGACCAGACACACACTCTGTCCTAATCCCAAGTCTTGCATAACTACAGGCTCCTGCAGTGAGCAGTTACGTCACTGAACACCTCTTAATAAAATGACGCTTGAAAAACTGCATCTGCTGCTAATTAATTAAGACACTTTAAATCAGCAAACCCAAAGAAACGTTCGGGAAAAAAGATATGAAGGCTTGTATTGACATGAGTGAGCGATTTATAGATTGCATCCTCAGAATCGTAACTGAATAAACACCTTCCAGCACTTTTTCCCAACAACAACCTTATCGGTTTTTGTACTAGACGTTGGTTAGGTGTTCACATTATTGTGTCCACTTCCACATGTACTGGAAACAACTCAAACTTGGGATTTCAGTATAAAAGTGAAGTTTGACACATATGGGACATTTTACAGTAAAACAAAATTTAAACTTGCCAGACAAAAGACATATTTGCACTGTTTCTAAACGACCTCTATCTTTTCTGTACTTTACTTTGTTGTATTTCATTGGTTATAAAATTAACTATAACCAACTAACAGATAATGTCTGATAATCTCATATTTGATTATATTGTTCACCACACTGATGTACTGGTCTGGCTAAAGACTCTTAAACCAAGTGAGATCTATAACCAGGTGACGTCTGACTTGAACGCAAGTACCTACCATGTCCACTTCCACCTCATAGAGCCCTGCATCATCATCAAAGTCGAGATAAAACCAGTTGTTCTGTTGCTGAGGCTGCTGCTGAGGCTGCAGCAGAGCCATGGCCATCGCACGTCTTTGAGGGCTAGTCCAGTTTAATATAGTCCCAGCAGAGCTGCCTCCTAAAAGCCACTTCACAAACTGATCAGGAACCGTCCGATTAAACGCTCAGAAACATGCTGAAGCTCTGCAGATCCAATCACGTCTGTCGTAAGAAAAGCGGAATATCGGGTGGCCACTAACCATCGGCGTGAACACTGGACTTAAGGGGAAGGTTCTCCGTGCCATAGATGCTTCCAACCACTGCTTCCGCCTCACTGATCCCTCAGCTCAGCCTCCGCCTTGCTCCTGACCTATTCCAGCCTCACTTCCTCTCTCCTTGACCTGTCCCAATCCCACTGACAAACTAATCTCCTGTGAGGTCAGACTGAAATTAGCTTATCTCTGCCAAGCTTAGTAGCTTCAGGTTTATTCAACCGTTGTGGTTGTGCCGGTGGCACAGAGGCTGCAAACGTCAGAGATTAGCCACGAACGCGAGCTGGCTGTGTCTTTAGCATGCAACCATCATACAGGTCACAGTATAGTTGCATATAGCAAACACACAGCAATTCTGTAGGATTGTAGGAGCTTAATGAGTTTACAATAAAAATACTGCTTTGATTTTCACGTTTATTAACAATTAAGTCCACATTTCTAAAACCAAAATCCAGAATCTCAGTCCTTCAGTCTTACTGAGTCAAGCTGTATTGAGAAAAACGTCTTTTATATAAACTCTTTGTCCATAAAAACATCTATATGAGCTTTTTTTTGCCAATATCAGTAGTTACAACCTCTACGCCCTCTTGTCGTGATCCTCCTCCAGCTCTCTTCCACCTTTTCTCACCTCTTCTTTAAATGAATGAGTCTAATCTCCTGACGTAGCAATGTCGACCTGTTGCCAGAGCCTTTGTCCAAATCCAGTATCAGCCTACAACTCTCTCCTTTGGCACAACAGCTCTTACAAAGTCAGTCTCTGACTTTCCTACAGTAAAATATCTATCTGCTTCTGGCTGAAAAATGCCTCCAGATGACATCACTAGAAGGAGCCTTCAGTGCAGACAATATCATCTCGTTCCTCACACTACAGACGCTATAATAATGGTTAACCTGCTTTTCCAGAGCTCTTCCAGATGACATCATTAGTAGTTCAGATGATGTCATCTGGAGGAGCTCTGGAAGTTTTTTAGCTAGAAGCAGAGAAATATCTTAATTTAGTGAAGTCAGACGTTAGTTAAAAATCATTCATCTACATTTACATGCTAAGCTAAAGTGAAAAAATGATGCTGTCGCCCTCTAAAGCTTGGTCCACACTAGACATGACATCTTCACTCTGCATCACAATGTATCCCGATAATAACTCAAATAAACTCCCTCTTACATATAGACACACACATCACAGCTGGTAAAGCTTCACACACACACACACACTTACTGTTGTGTGCTTCCAGTAGCGGATGATCTCCTGCAGGTTGGTGGCCGGGTTAAACAGGAAATGCTCCCTCCATTCGTTCCAGTCCACAGTCATGGTGCCGTCTGCATCGATGCTTCACAACAAGAAGTGACAGAAAATGTCCGTTTTAAAAGTTTTCATTTTTATCTAAAATCGAAACCCAAGATCCAATTTAGACTCGAGTAACCGGCTCTACCCATTGGTTCATGTGGACTAAAAATGTCTTAAATTTATGGAACTTTTGGTGATATGTTGCTTAAATCCTTACATCACAAGCACGAGTTATTCACTATTCATAAAATAACATTAATAACTCTGAACACGTTGAGAAAAGCTGTAACATTTAACCAGAAGTTCAATCCCCACAGTCTAAATCTATTTTAAGAACAAACAAAAGACATTAGAAATAATAATAATATTCTTTCTTAGTTTTAAATAATTAAATAATTACGAATTATTCTGTTTCTCTATTCCAAATTCTGTCCACTTTGTAGACTAATAAAGTTATTCCCTTTTGCTAAGTCAGAGGGTGGGCGGGGTGTCGGGTGGCAAGAGGGAGATTGGCCTAATGCGAACAGATAGTGGGGAAGGAGCATGTAATCAAGCAATAGGTCACAAGGCATGAAGACTGAAGTCATCCAAACCACTATCAGTTATTACGGCGTAAAAACATTTTTTGTCATAATTGCAAAGCTGAGATATTCACAAAGCTTTTCGTTTGTATATTCTCAAACATATTTATAAGTTTTTTTTACAGCAAATAAAAAAGGACAGAATTGTTTTCTACCCTGTTTTCTGCACTTTAATCAGTGTCTGTACTTATCCGACCCCATCATAGAACCTTTTTCCTTCCTCCTCTGTCACTGCAGCTGAATGACATTTGGTCAATTAATCTTTACAGTGTACAAACATGTCTTTGTCTGATTCACAGTCATGCACATCCTGCTGTACTTCTCTATTTAAATATTGTTGTCACGTGTGCTTCCGAATATCTGCAGCTTCAGACTTTGAGCAAACACTAAACCTACTGCACAGCTCCCTCCATTAACCTGGACTGACTCGCAGAGCAACAAGTACAGACATTCTGCACAGAAGCCAACTCCCTTGCACTGTTACGCTTTGCTCAATTAAAACGTCTTACAACATATTTAATTTTGGTTATTTCGTCTGCGTTTCTTGCCAAAAAGACACATAGATCCCAGAACTTCCTCTGTGAGTGCACTGGTGCAAATCCCAATTCTTAATGCCGTTACTTGTTAAGTCACAAAGTGTTGCAATATTCCAGCGTTTGTCAAAGTGGAATAAAGTTAAACATATTATTAAAGGGCCACTTTACCAATTTCCAACTTGCTTTCTGTAGCTTTGGTTTAGCATGTAAATTTACATTAATGCTTTTAGATTATCCTCTGACTTCTCTATATCAAAAATATTTATCTGCTTCTAGCCTCCAGGAGTTTTTTATCATCAGGAGTTCAGATGATGTCATGACCATAATTACTTCATAGTATGAGCGACAAAAATGACAATCTGAACTGAAGGCTCCTCCAACTGATGTCATCTGGAGGCGTTTATCAGCTAGAAGAACAGAGACATTTTTGATATAGAGGGAAGTTATAAATGACCTGTATTACCCAAACTAGAACCCAGAGAAGCAAATTCAAAATCAGTGAAGGCGTCCTTTAAACATACTAAACATAGAACGTACAATTAACATTTCTGGGCCCGGAACAACAGGGAACCCACCATCTGTAATATACAAACTCCAGCCTGAAGACACAATTCAGTTTAACTCCTCCACTTTCACTTGCACTGTACTGGTTCTTTTTCTCATTAGGCCACTAGTCTTTCCACAAACTTTGTATTCTACTTACTTCAGTTCCTTTAGGCCATTTGTGCTCTTAAAAAAACCTTTTGACGACACATTAAATACAGGCGGCTTTTATTTTGGGTTAAACTTTCTGATGAAGAATGCAGAGGAAAGAATTAAACCAAGCAACAAACTCTGCTGTTATTACTATTATCGACGACGATAGTAGTAACTTAGGTGACATCAATGAAGGCCCTGCACTTCATGCATCACCACACTATGTTTTAAGCAGCATGGAGAAAGTTAATACTTACAAAACTTTATATAAGAATAATTCATAATCATTCAAAGGCAAATTATGACAAAAGGGTTCATTATCTCTGTCAGGTCCCGAGATAACGAACTAGAGGTTTTATGACTTTCATTTTGAATGCAGGTGGTTTGGAAGATCTACACCACAAGAGACATGTTTTGCATTTATCATTTGCCTTTTGAGTTCTCTCTCGCTATAGATTACTCATAACTGAACCACACTAATATAAGTTCATCTTAACAAAACCAGCAGAAACATGTTTAAAACGTGCCTCTCCAGCTCACTCTTCAGGCTCTTTATCTTGTATCATCAGCCCTATTTCCAGCCAAAATACACACTGAACTGGTTATCAGTCTCTCACACTGGTCCCCACCTTTACCCTCTTGAAGAACTAAACTGTTTACTTTTGCTTTGAGTTGAGGAATATGTGTAGTTTGCTACGGCCCACAAACTCACTAAGAATAATGAAATGGTTTTTAGACATTTTCCCCACAACCTGGCACCTAAAGCTACAAATTAAATAGAACCCCAAGCACCTTTGAAGGATCTTCTCTGCAGTCTCCTTGCTGACGTCCAGCCCCAGATCAGCGAGTGATTGTTGGATCTCTGTGAAGTCAATTCGACCTGTTGAAAATAAAAGCACAGTATTTCAGACATTTCAGAAGAACTGGGTAACCGGAACCACAGTTGGTTTGTTTCTTAAACATAAGGTCTGCTGAGGATTTTACAGAATAAAACCGTACCATCTTCGTTTTTGTCCAAGCTCTTAAAAGTCAGCATCAACTTCTTCTCGTGATCCTTAAGGTAGTTGGAAAACTCGTTGAAGTCGAGGCTTTCATCCTTGTTTTCATCTCCGAAGGCAATAATTTTCTGAAGAAATACAGGGAATTAGTAAATCGGCGTTCTCAGAGTGTGCGTTTGTTATCAGACATTGTTTGAAGGTGTCTGACCTCAGTGTGTGATGGGTGAGGTTGTGGCTCTACAGTGACATGAGGTTTGCCTACTACTACATGATTCTGCCAGCTGGTGGCAGAAAAAAGCCCCAAAGCTCACTTCCTGTGTGCTGTGCTTTATTTAGCCTAATTATTTCGCATTGTCTTCCCACTTGCAAAGTTTCTGTTGCTTCCTTTGAATTTCATTTTTCACTTTAGCTCTGACTTGTATGCATATGTACATTCATGTAGTGTGTGTCCTCTAAAGTGGAACTGATCAAGAGAACTGCATTTTGTTGTTAAGAGACACTGATTCAGGATCAGTTCCCCAACAGATCAACTGACAGCTGCAGTTGACCCTGCAGAGTAAAAGTGAAACGTGATCCTAATATGGAAACATGTTAAACACACAGTACACATGGAAATTTTTTGATTAATTAATTTTTAATCAGATGGAAATAGATTAAGTCAGGTTGCAACTAACTAATTACTTTAATGCATAAGGTCACTTTTGCCAAATAAGGCTAGAAAAGCAGGCAGGGCACCTGTTTATTACGGCTTTATGGCATCATTATCATTTATTGGGACATACAGGGAAATCTAACCCCAGGTCTCGCACACAGCAGCGATGTTTAGTTAATTACCGCTGATGACTCATTGATGAGTTTGAGGAATGCAAGATTATTTGAACAGTAAAGGTGGGACCTTCGTCCTGTCACACCCCTCGATCAGAAGCCGACCTACACCTGTGAACTTTGAGACACTTTGAGGAGTGGATTTTCTTCACGCACCCTCTTCTGAAACCGCTGCTAATGTTCTGTACAAACTAAAACACCTAAGACACGCTCCGGGGGATCTGCTACTATTAAAAAAAGCCAGAGGAAATGACTCACGCTGAAGTTTTGAAACTCACCCATTTGTGAGAATGTGTTCTGGACATTGTCGTCTCATCAAAGAGATAGTTTAAGGTTTGGGATGTGGGCTGAGGTTTAAGTTTGAGATTAGTCCTAACAAAAAAGGAAGAAATACGTCATTACTTTTTGTGTTAGGCCTGGAGACGGGAATGCTCCACGTTCCCACTGTCGACTGAGCACTGACCTCACATTGTTTTCCTGCTTATTCCTATTTCATCTGTGCTGCGTTATTTTAATATAACCCTCTTATTATGTCGTCTTACCTGTCACCTGTAAAACCATTTGGTGATTTGCACTAAAATGTATAAAAGGTGCTGCACATCCACTGATTCATTCATTGGTTCATTGATTAAAAGCTGCAGAATCAATTCGACTTGGAGGGACGTGTTTTTTACTTTGTGTTTTGAAAGTCAATAATGAACTTTGAACATCATGTTTTAAACCAACAGGAAGTGCTCAGGGAAATAATGGAAATCTGAACTCTGGAGAAGCAGATGTGATGTGGCAGCTGCAAAACGAATGATGATGTGCATCTCACCTTTTTAAGAAAAGTTTTAAGATGCACTGAATTGTTTCCAAATTAGTGACTAATACGACCATTAATTACTGTGTTATAGAATTTTAAGATGCAAAACATGATCACTACATCATCTTGAGAACTTTGCTTGAGTGTAGTTTTGGAGTATTTCTACTCTGATGGCAGCAGCTCGCTCGGCTCCTTCAGGAATGCGGCGCCACAACAAGCACTGGAACTTTCCCTCCCTGCGACTCCTCCACGGCTGTTTCTACCTGCACGGCTCCTTTCCCGCTTTTGATGCCCATGGACTCCAGGCCCGCCTTCAGCTCCGACACATCCACCTTCCCATCCTTGTTGGTGTCCAGCTTGGCGAACAGCTCCGCGTACACGCTCGACGCGTCGTCCGCATCCTCCGCTGCGCACCGGCAGTCCGTGAAAAACAGCTTCCTTACGGTTTGGTACATGGTTCAGCTGAGAGGGGGGGGGAAATCCCGGGCCTGTCGGATCCACACACACACACGAGTGGGGCAATCACACTGCTGGGAAACACACTCACACGGAGCCCGATTCCTGCGTTTCTGGTTTCCAGCCGCTGGATTTCCGCAGTGCAGCTTGGGACGAAAACTCGTAGCAAAGTCGTCATCAATCGAAGTAGTTACGGCAAAGCTCTTTAATCCGGGGGGGAAATTACGATTGAATGTTGATTAGCAGAAACTGCCTGCGGAGGAGGTAGGTTGGCAGCGTCGGGCCGAAGGGTGGGGACAGACGGTTCGGTTTTCTCTGGTCCTCCTCCTCCGGCTGCGCGCACACGGAGACACGCCCAGCAGCGCGGGGCGTCCGTTTCTCCGCCGGTGACTTCCACTTTTCTTCACCCTGCATTTGTCAAGCTGCTCACTCTCAAAAGTTGTGTTTTGTTTTTTCAAACCTGTTGTTGTGGTGACACACACACACACATACACATGTAGAAAACCGCACAGGCTGCAGCCTACTTATTGGTTGGAGGCGGTGCGATCGTCAGTGTGATCGACGGTGATCGACAGTGTGATCGTCGATGTGATCGTTGGTGTGATCGTTGTCCCCATTGTTAGCTCCATTGCTCAGCCTGTTTCAGCTGAGTGAGTCATACGCTCAGGAATCTGCAGCTGGTCCCGACAAGACCTGAATCTAACGTCACCACGTCTGCGCCCCAAAACCTTCCGGTTGGGGTTCGTTACTGTGGCGCATTTCATTCACCAAAGAAGAAGAAAAGAAAAAAAATCTTGTACTTACGAAAAACATAACTTAGGGATCTTCGAGATATGAGACCGTTTCAGAACTTGCCTGAGAATAACCGGATATTTACGGTGTCTTCGGTCTCACTGCAGTTCAGTGGCAGTTTGCAGTTCTTCCAAAACTCTATAGTAAAGCAGAACTGTCCATAGATAGTTCGGGGAATTTAACTTTCCAAAAATGTCAATAAATAGAATATAAACTAAGCTAAATGGAGGGTGAGATTTGCAGCCGATAGGGACGACCTGTATCCATGGCAACGCGTTTTTGTTTCCCCGTAGAAGTTGTTTGATGTGTCACTTTCCAAAATACTTTCGAAAATGAAACAAGCTAATTATAGGGATTTCTTCACACTCTTGTTGTTTCCAGTATTTATTATTATAATAATTATGATTGTTATTATTCCTGATTCTTCCGTACGTTTTACGACATCTAGTCCTAAACGATTACAGCTGGAAACCCCGTTCAAACTCTGTTGTTAAAACGTGTTTGCAGAGGTTCCAACTTCTCTGTGTGCTGATGCAGAATAATTGACATCAATATTTTAAATTATTTTTCACTTTGCATTGAGCTCTTCGATGCCTTTCGTGTAGAGATTGTTCCAGATTCTTACAGCATTACTCAAACAGTTTTGTATCTTTCAGCAGTCACACGCTTTTCTTCAGGAAATGCAGCATTCTGGTGTCTATAGCAGGAAGTCTTTAAGTGGCTAATTAAGAATTAATTAAACTAGCTCATTCTAGAACCAGATGCTGTTATCGTCTTAAATAGAGACAAATTAATAACCACTATGACTTTTCTACACATCTTGATCTCTGGATCTTGGGAAACAGTTTTAGATTAAATGATAAACGTGAGAAGAGAAACAGGAAGTCTTATGTTGCCATAGATACAAAACCTTAACGTTTTTAGATACTATGTTTACATTTAGCAACACTAAATATGGCGAACATAAGTCACTGATTTGACTTGACGATGAAGGAAACGTAAAACGTGATCATTGTCAGGCGACGTCCAAAGTGTAGCCTTCAAGTTCGTGCCTTAGAAGAAACATAAAGCATTATTATTAGCCTAATTGTTGACATTTTGGAAAGTTATGTCCACCGAATTATCTATGGACATTTCGTTTTATGTGAAACCTTTGGATGCATTGAAAACTGTCACATAACTACTGTAATACTGAAGACATCCTAAAAACCGGGTTAATCTAAGGCAGGATCTGAAACGTTGTCGTATTTAGTAAAAAGAAACTAGTAACTAGTAACTACTGATGGATTAATACATACATAAAATGCAGTTTGTGCGTTTTAAAATCAGAAATGCCAAATATTAAACTAAAGATTGGAACAATTATGCTGGTATTTGTTTTTATTTTATAATTACTTGGATCTCTTTGTTGTGCATGTGCAGCCTGTTTGTTACACTCAGGCATGAAAGTAGTGGGAGCAGATAAATACCATGTGACGGATTTGTTCACAATAAAAATAATAAAGATTAGTCTAAAAGTGTATATTTAAATAAATAAAAATTAGATAAAAGTTTAGTGCAATGCTCATGTTGCACCACAAAGTGGCAACACGTGTCTAAGTGGTGTCGTCTTGTTGTTGTAGCGCTGCTGTTTTCAGGACGGGCCGCCAGGAGGCAGCAGAGAGCGGAAGCGGCACAACAAGCAAACAGCTGCCACCTGAGCACATCCGTTACACCGGAGCTGTTTGTAAAATAAAGGTGGCCGGTAAAACACTGGACCTTATTATTGAGAGGGAGAAATGTGATCATGTAGTGGGCTATATATGTACAGTATGAAGTTTCTGCAAGGATACAATGCTTTTCATATAATACAGTTTAAATTTTTTAGTAGCAATGAAAGAAAGAGAGTCATTTTCCACGTCTTAATATCAACAACACTCAATTCAATTCAATTCAAATTTATTTATACATTTACAATTTACAACAGGGTCATCTCAAGGCACTTTACATAATAAAGTGAACACTATACGAATATTTAGAGAAAACCCAACAAATCCCACTTGAGCAGCTATAGGCAACAGTGGAGAGGAAAAACTCCCTTTAACGGAAGAAACTCCAGCAGAACCAGGCTCAGGGTGGGCGGACATCTGCCTTGAACGGTGGGCTGAGTGGAAAGTGGAGAGAGAAAAGAACAGAGCAACAAAAGCAACAACAAAACAGTAGCTGCTCACTGGAAGACACACAGCGCCAAAGCTGGGGACACCTGGAGACAGGGACAGATAAAGGGAGACAGACAGTGAGAAAGACGACGACGGGACAAAGAAGACACAAAGTCATACGGTGGTAACATATAAATGTGGGCAGAGAGGAGAGAATGAAGAGAAGAGGAAAGTGGCTCAGTGCAGAGTCCCCCAGCAGTCTGAGTCTATAGCAGCATGACTATAACCAACTATAAGCTTTATCGAACAGGAAGGTTTTGAGCCTGGTCTTAAAAGTAGAGAGGGTGTCTGCTGACCGAATAGGAGCATGATAACTAAAAGCTCTGCCTCCCATTCTTCAATTGGAAATTGTGGGAACCACAAGTAGCACTGCAGTTATGATGTTCCCCGTAGATTTTCTTGAGGCTATATGTTTGAGTTTGCAGTGGCAAACTATCTGTAGGGACATTTAAAGGTGCAAGCATTTGCTTCAAAAGTACTACACTACAATTAGAGGTGCCACTTTAACTAAAATGGAGTATACACTACAAGTGCTTGATTAAGAAAACAGCACGTTAAAGTGTGTTGCATTTTGTTTAAAGTGTAATTATTGAAAAAGGGAAGGGAATTTGTAACACTGCATCAAAAAATTCTACTGCTTATATCTGCACTCCATTCTTCCCTTTACATGTTTATGAGCCATTGTTTTAATATTATTATTAATATTATGTGATTATTGTGCCGCTGTGCTTGCATTCAGTCTATTTGTCTATATTTCTGGCTGATTATATCACTTTAAAATAGCTTAGCCAGGCGAAGGTGGGTCCAAAAAAAAAACCCCAACTACGAGCTGCTGCTGCTGCCTGACGTTTGAGAAGTCCGCGCCCTTACTTTGAAAGGGCCCGACCGGACGCGGCTGCCGCGCGTCTCTCCGGCGAACGCGGCCGTTGTGTTTTGAACGGGCGGCAGCTCCGTCGTCCTCCCCGAACAACACAACGCAGCGCCGCGGCCGAAGTGTCGCTCTGCCCGCACAATGGGGCTGTGAAATGTCAGCGGAGGGCAAGAGCGGAGCGTCTCCTCGGCACCACTGACTCTGTGCATGGATTTAATGATGATGAAGAAGAAGAAGTTCAAGTTTAAGGTGGATTTCGAGCTGGACGAGCTCTCGTCGGTGCCCTTTGTCAACGGGGTTCTCTTCTGTAAAGTCCGGCTGGTGGACGGCGGCTTCTCCGAGGAGTCTTCCCGGTGAGGACCTGCGCTTTTTTCGCGCTAAGCTAAAAATACTGGGTAGCTTCAAACAAAGCTAACCCGTGTTAGCTAGTAGATAACGCGTCCAGACGTTTCAGCTAACGCTTGGCTGCGGTACCGACTAGTCGACGGTTAGCCGCGGGCTGGATACAAGCGTGAAATATCCGGTAATTCGTCTGCATTCCCGTCTGGTTCCAGGGTCCACGTCCCCCTGCGGGGTCGCGGTTGAGATGACGGGGGTCCGAGTCGCTGACACGTACCTGCCGTAGAGCTAAATATGAGTCGTGCGGTGATCGGTGCTAAATCAATGGTGTCGGTGATGGCCAGGCTCGTTCAGTCACACGGGGTTTGTTGTCATTGAAGTAGGTGAAAGGTGTGAGGGTGTGGGCTGGGACCGACTGGTGGGAAATCATTTTCATGCATTTAAAAG
Organism: Channa striata; assembly: GCA_033026295.1. NCBI lineage: Eukaryota > Metazoa > Chordata > Actinopteri > Anabantiformes > Channidae > Channa > Channa striata. Next base: position 5,068,908 of record CM065179.1, on the reverse strand, counting down.
TATCTTTTGAATAGAGTAACCATTCTTGAGTAAGTTACTGAGGTGTCAGCTTGACGCTTATTGAGACCCCACATAAAAATATTGTACTTTTGACATGTATTTGACGTTTCAAGCTACTCTGCGGATGCAGACTTTGAGCATGACACGTTATAAATGAATGTCCACCCACCACCAACCCTGCTAGTACTAGGTTGGACCCCCGTTGGCCTTCAGAAATGCCCTGGTTCCTCATGCCACGGATTCAACAAGGGGCTGGGAACATGGCTTCGAGACCTTAGTCCACATTGGTGTGAAAGCATCACGCAGATGCTGCAGATCCACAGTGTGAATCCCTCGTTTCACCATATTCCCAAGATGCTCTATTGGATTAAAATCTGGTGACTGTGGAGGCCATTGAGGACATGAACTCATTGTCATGTTTAAAAAAGGAATTTGATATGATTTCCCCTTTATGACATGACGTGTTTACCTTTTGGAAATAGCCATAAAGGGACGACTGAGTCAGCAACAATACTCCACTAGGCTCATTTAGTACTAAGGGGGAGAAAATGTGCCAACCAAATATCCCAGACACCATTGCAACAACCAGCAGCCTGAGTCACTACAAGGCAAGATGGAATCGTGCTTTCATGCTGTTGACGCCCATCTTCCGACTCTTCTATTCAAATATTACAATGGAAACCAAGTCTCATCAGAACAGGCGACATTTGTACAATGTTCTATTGTTTGATTTTGGTGATTCCTTGCAAGTTGTAGTTTCCTGTTCTTAGGACAGGGGAGTGGGCAACAGCGTGGTCTTCTGCTGCCGTAGCCCATCTGCTTTAAGGTTTAACGTGTTGTACATGTGGAGATGGTCTTCTGCGTACGTCGGTTCTAATGAGCGGTCATTTAGGAGTTACTGTAGCCTTTCTGTCAGCTTGAACCAGTTTGAATATCTCCTTTCGACCTCAGGCCTCCACAAGGAATTTCTGTCCTGAGAATTGCAGCTATTTTCCATTTTAAGACCATTCTCTGCAAACCCTAGAGATGGCGGCGCGTAAAAATCCAGCCTGTCTGGCACAAACAACCATGCAATATTCAAAGCCATTTTAATGATTGCCCTTCGTATGCTCAGTTTAAACTTTAGCAGATCGTCCTGACGATGTGTCTGTGTCTGTATGTGTCACGTTGCATTGAGTGATGGGCTAATTAGATCTCTGCATTACGGACCAGTTGACCTGCTAGTTAATGCTTGTGAAAGTGCCACGGTGGTACAATGGGTAGAACATCAGACTGGGATGCAGTTTCCCAGTTCAAATCCCAGCCCATGCAACAGGTGTGTCTAAGCAAGACTCTCAATGGTAGAACCCTGGGTGCTGCCTGTGGCTGCCCACTGCACTGCACTGTAAGACGTATATGTACTCAGTGATGACAATAAAGCTTCTAATTGTAAATAAAACATGTACCTAAAGTGGTGGGTGGGTATATTTTAAGATTCATATCCATTTATCTTAGTGGAGTATGCTTGTTCTTGGTTTTTAATTATCATAAATAATAAAAACCTTTGACAGGCACTGAGCTAAATTATTTCTTTTATAATTGGAAACATCATTCTGTGTAAATCAATAAGTGTTGGGCTGCAAATTTTTTCGATTATGAGTTAATTTGTATGTAGGTGTTTGATTAATTGTTGGTTTTATATTATGAACAAACAAAATCCAATGAAAAACCAAGATAATAAACATACAATTTTGTGAAAAAATGATCAAATGCTCATAACTGAGAAGCTAGAATCAGACATATAATTCTATATTTTTTTAATTATAGTAAAAATAGTTTTGAATTGAACTTCTATCGTTCAACTGAATTATCAATTCAATACATTGAGTTTCAAAGGAAACTGAAACAGAAACAATGAATGCTTGAAAGTCAAAAGCCTATATCCAATATTTGCTCTGTGGCCCAGTGAAGTGTAATGATAATGCTTTCTATTGCTTATGAGTTAAGAAAGCAAAGAGTAAGAAATACGGTTCATGTTCACACTGAGGTAGTAGATAAAGGGAACTAAAGGATGAGCTGCCAAAATACAGTGGCCATAAAAGGAAATTGGAATATGCAGTATTCAGGGCCATCCTGCAGCGCATGGTGATGCCGTAATAATGCAGTTGTTGCTGCCAAATTGAGACAAGCAGTCCCTTTATTAACTAATTAATTTAGTTTTTTTAAAATCTGTTTTGTTATTTCACTCATAAATTAGACTGACTCAGTGGACAAACAGGAAAACTATTTTTTTTTATGTGAGGAGCCACTGCAGCTCAATTAAAGACTGTAAGCTGTTAACACCATGGCAGATAATAAGGTTCTGGCTTTAATTAAAACATCCTGTTCTGCCGCTCCTACCCTTTGTTCTCTTCACCTCCGAAAGAAGTTGACACAAGTCTAAAAGTTGCTAAATGCAATTTTTCTGCTTGGGTTTGTTGGACATCCAGACTAGATTTCCTCTGAGGGGCAGGCTTGTTAGTCCCTTAGGTCAGGTTTTAGATGAACTCTGCACCCGGCTTGGTTAAAGTGTTCCTGTGTCTCGAGCTGTTTGGCTTGTTTGCTGCCTGGGCTTATCGCAATATACTGTGCAGCTGAGCGCAGTCCCTCCCTGTGTTGGCTGCACACAAACTGTTCTGAGCTGCCTTTTAAAAGGAGACCAGCTGTAGTTTCACAACGTATCTGTCCCACGTAAAGGGACGAGATCGAGATGACTCGGCTTGTGCTTGAAGCACACTTACTCACACTCTACAGTACATGTAATAAGCCAGAATTCCCAAAGCAGCGTCCAGCTGGCTGGGAGTTCCCTCTCCTACTCTGGGAGTTCACCCTCTGAAATGTATTAAGCTCAGGACGAAGTCAGTGTAAAACATTGGTCACGCATCTGCTGCTTTTTTATTTATAGTGTAGCAGGATGTGCTGCATAACCCAGGCCTGTATGCCCAGTCAGCTGTGTCAGTCTCGACTATCTCACACCCTGTTAGTCTTTAGTACTTAACCATTAGCAGTTTCCGCTCTATAGCATTTCGTACATGAATTCTTCGGCCGTTGTTTCTATTGTCCGTATTTGACTTTTTATTCCGTGTATCATTTTTTTCTTTTTTCTTTTTTTTATTAGAGAGGAAAAGTGTCAGCTCTCCTCGCATTCAGATTCAGGAAAAAAATTGATCAAAATGAATAGCGTGTGGGCTGTCTTGACAGAAGGGAGTTGGTTCTGTGGGCGGGAGAGGAGACGATGCCAGTGGAAGACGGGCCATCTGGGGCATCGTAATGCTCTCCACGCACACACGGTCTCTCTCTTTCACTTAAGCTCATCCTTTTACTGAGAGCACACTACACCTCACAGTCGTTTTAACCTCGAGCTGCTGTTTTTTTTTTTTTTTTATTGCTCTCACGCAGATACAAGCCACATCCGCAACCTTTGGGTTCAGCATTTAAATGAATCAACACAATAATAAAGAGTTATCTTGTATCGGAAAAGCCAGTAACTCTTATCAGACGCAGTAAGATAGGATGAGATAAATTCACTGTTAATCCGTTCTTTATTCAACATAATGTTTTTTTTAAGTACTAGTTAAAAAACACAACTGAGTATAATGTCCACAGTTTACTGATGTGATCATACCTTACTAAGCAGGAAGTGACGTACGCTTCTAAAGAGTCAGCAATACAAATCTGTAGTCACTGTCAAAATTCTTTGCTTTTAACCACAGTGGTACTTTTTTGTTTTTGTACTTTTTAATTACATATTGTTTTTTCAATAACTTGCTACTGAAGCTCCAGTACATATAATGCCAGGTTTTACTGTTTCCTATGTGCCACAGATACAGGGGTCTGTCGTTGGAATAAGGACCAGGTACACGCTGGACAGTTCTTTTACACCAAAGGGCAGTTTTTTAGACTTTCCAATTACCTAACAATTTATGTGTTTGGACTATGGGAGGAAACAGAACTACCCAGAGGAAACCCAAAGAACAGGCAGCCCAGGCAAAAAGCTGGCCCAGATTCAAACAGGTGACCTACTAGCTGTGAGGCAGCAGCACTAACCCTTTACCACCGCGCTGCCCTTTATCGAAAGTGTGCAATACAAATTTTAGTCAAATCTCTCAAACAAGTCTCCAATCCAGTTGTGAGACAGTTGTAAGAGCCCACAGCGTGTTATCATTGCATATCTGACCTCAGCTATAGTGCTGAGAGAAGTCTTTGTCATTTCCTCTTACAGAGAGGCCGTGCAGGCTAACTGTGTTCGATGGAGGAAACGCTTCTCTTTCCCTTGCAAGATGAGCGCCAATGCAGGAACCGGCGTACTGGACCCCTGTGTGTGTCGTGTATCTGTCAGAAAGGTACAGTGTGTTTTCTCCCCTTAAAGTTTTTGTGCCGAATGCATTGCTGCTGGTCTGTAAATAAGGCTGCAACAGAGGAGTGTCTCTCCCATAATTGCTTCTACATACAGTTTTATGTGGAAATTTGGAGCTTGAGGGTGTAATGAACATAGTCCAACATTTTGAAGAGAACAAGCCTTAATCTTAGATTGATGTAATTTAAAAAATAATATTTGTAACAGTCAGACCATTGAATAGTCAGTTTAAATGTGTTTAAATTAAAATTCATGGCTCGAGGTTTGGCACAATCATTAAGTTGACATGTTGTTTCTCTTCTCCAGGAACTGAAAGGAGGAAAGGCATATGCAAAGGTAATTCCTCGCATACTTCTGTTATCCAAACCCCATCCCCAAACACAAACTCCACATCCTCTCGATGTACAGTAACAGGAAAATCTAAATGTCAGCTTTTAGTCGCCCCTGGAGTTGTCTACAGTGGCTCCAGGGCCACTAAAAGGTGACTCCACTGTCCCACGCTTGTACGACCATTTGATTCAATTTGATTAAGCCCTATTGTTTCCCAGTTCAGCCCAGCATTTCGTCACGTTCATTAACATTAATAGGATTATAGTTAGTAAACTGCTTAGATTGGTCACCAGCAATATGTGTTTTTAATTTCCGTTCAATAAGTTGAATTCTCTAACGTTAGCAAATGGGTTTATACTGGCAATTCCCAGAACCTGACTTCAAGAAAACGCTCTTCTGTATACTTGGTTATTCAATGGAGATCAAATAAAAATCTCCAATCCTGTCTACTTTATATTCACTTACTTTTAAATCATTTTTTAAAAGTTTATTTTGTTTTTTAATTATCACTTATTTTTTTATATTATTCTGCTTAGTGCAGCTCGTGTTTTTAAAAGTGCTACATAAATCAACTTTAACCACTTATGTTGAACTTCTCATGTCAAGACATCTAACACCCAGAGACCGTCACAGTGCTGACTCTGCAGAAGATCACTCTGGAGATAAAACAAAGCTCACCCTGTGTCTTTCTTTATCCTTCAGCTTGGTTTTGCAGATCTGAATTTAGCAGAGTTTGCTGGCTCAGGGAATACAACCCGCAGATGTCTGCTGGAAGGCTACGATACCAAAAATACTCGTCAGGATAACTCCATACTCAAGGTAACCTCAACTGTACAACACAAAGTAGCTAATGAAGAACTATGTAACCTGCTAACAGTGGCTGTGTGGTCCATTAGGTCCCAGCCAGAAATAATATCAGTGTCGGCTGTTATTGGAAACGTTCAGTTGGACAGATGTGATTCAGTTGGTAGAGCAGTCGTCCACAAACTGCAGCCTCAGAAGTTCAATTCCTGGAACATTCCCCACATTTTGAAGTGCCCTTGGTCAAGACCCTAAACTCCCATGTTGCCATGGGGACAGTATTATAAAAAAAAATGCTGCATTTCATGGAGGATCATAACTGCAGTTGTTCTGTGATTTTTGGCATTTGCAAATTCCATTGTTGTGAATATGACCCATGCCTTTCCTTTTTTCTTTGAGCAAAGAATCCATGTTAATGAAAACCTGAAATATTTTTGTTTCCATAGGTTATCATCAGCACACAGCTAATGTCAGGCGATCCCTGTTTCAAAACGTAAGTTAAACACGTTTGTTTGTGCGTTGTCAGATCTTGTGTCTTTAAATCTTTTCCATAAATTTGCCACTCACTGAATTTGTTTGGGAGCCACTCGAAGAATGTTTACAGCTGTGGGCCCAGCAGCTGTTAACACTGTGCTTGTTCAGACCTGGGCAAGTTTCACGGGAACTAAAGGATGCAGGATTATGTCTAAAGCGCTGACTGCTTTCAAGCCTCCAGTAAAACACAATAGGTGGTCATACTAGTTCTTCTGGTAGAAGGTAGATATGCCTTTTAGTGAAGCCTGTCAGTACAGCGAGTTAATCCTATATGAATATTTCCAACCTGTGAGAGTATGCCAGCAGCTACAATTCTTTTTTTAATGTAACGTAACAATATCACTTTTAGCTTAGCTGCGTCCTATTCCCATTTAACAAACCTGACTGGTCTTTCCCTTCATAAATGTACTGTACATCATTTAAATACAATTCCTCGTTTCCATGTTGTTATCACATTTAATTTCCTCTTTATCAGGACGTATTTAAATAACTAACACTTCGAAATACAAACCAGAAACTAAAGCCTCATTGTCTTTCCTTCTGTCTTCAGGCCTCCGTCCACAGCCACAGTGATCGGGATTCAGGGTGACGGAGAGAGCCTGTTGGAGGAGAGGAGGGGAGGAGATTCACAGAAAGGCTGTTCTGGTGAGTCGAGTCACGCCACATTACACTCTCGTGCTCTGCTTAGTCATGCCGTTTGCTTTTCTTTATTTACAGAGAACCGATAAAGTACGCTTTAGCTGTGCCACTGCTTGCAAGTGCGGCAACTACCGTTTTTGAATCAGACGAATAGATTCGCTCAACACTACTTCATTTCTGCATATTGTAACTTTTGGTTACTCTATCTAGATTGCAGATTTAATCAGGGATGACAAAGAGAAATATTACTAAAATTAGAATCCAAGTTTATATCTAAATTTAAATCAAGGAAGTGCTTTTTTAAAAACAGTTCTGCATCGCATAGTGAATAAATTACAGCACAACTTCTAATTTAACCAACCAGTTGATGTATTTCATCACACTTGTGTCTATGTCAACATTTAAAGCATACATACATACATACTTACATACTTTTTTTGTAAAGCAATACATTTGGAAAACATTTTCCATCAAGTTGAGCAGCTACATATTTTTGCAGATTGGCTGTTGGAGCTCCAACACATCACACACACACTTTACATGTTGCGATCACAGTGCAGTTATTTCAGCTTTATAAGGGCAAGAACAGTTTGTTGAATACATCACTCCTGCTGAGTTATCACTGTGAGGTGCAGCTATATCTTATAAGCCACATCTGATTTGTGTGTGTGTGTGTGTGTGTGTGTTTTGTGCATGCATCATGCCTCTAAGGTATGAGGATCTTTTGCTCCTTTTGCTATGACATTTCTATTCACAGTGTTATGAAATGGTTTCTCTTCCAGCTGCCCCTTTTTGTCAATTTTCTGCCACTGTTTGACACATGAATACACACACACACACACTTTTTGTGTGTGTATTCATGTGTGAACTCATTGCAGTGTTGAACGCTGGTTCCTCCTGGATGCCTCACAGTGTAGCAGCTCTTTCATATATAATTTAAATTGGCTCTCTTTTAAACTAGCTACAATCTGCCGCTCTGACCCCTTAGGCTCTTTCTTGGTTAAAAATAGGCATGTGTGCATATCTTTTCCCGGGGGGGTCACATGTGCACACCATGTGTGCATTTGTTTTGTAGACAATCCTCTTTTTGATCAGCATCTTCGCATTCATTGTTACTCTGGAGCTTTGCTTAAGTGGGCTTTACAATTCAGATGGGAAATTTAGTTATGTATTATTCTGCAGATGGATTTCTATTTGACAATATGTGCATTTCATTGTCCACAGCAAATGGTAATGTGGCAAATCACGTACTGTCAAACGGTAAAGTCTATAAATGCTAAACTTTACCGTAAAACTATCACCACATTTGTTAATGTGTGTTACCTTTATGAACTGGATATAATAATTAGGCTGGTAGGCTGGTATCAGTCAGGGTAGTTTGACGTTCATCCCGGTTTCTGTCTGGCTGTTTTTGCAGTGTAGGCTCCAGATTCACCCATTCATTTTAAACCCCCGTGTGTTACTGTGGTTGCACCATCAGTCTCCATAGTTCTGTACTGGGGTAACACCAGCATCCACTGACCTCGCCCTCTTCACATCATATCTCCTCTTCTCATATTCATACTCGTATTGATCAGACACTGGCCCAGAAATGTAAACTGCTAAAATAAATTCCATCTTTTCCTACAGACATGTGAATTCAGAAATTGTGTGCTTTATGGTATCTAAGCCTTTTTACAATGTGATATTAATATTGTGACACACAAGTATTTGTTGTTAGACATATTGTAATAAGGCTTCCACCTAATGGTGTTAATTGTACACACTGTTCTGTTGCAGCTGTCATACAACTTCCTCTTCAGTCAGACATAAAGATTTGCACAAGATCTTGCTTAACTGCCTTAGCTCCAATATTGTTGACACACATACAATTTCTAGACATTCTTCATAAAGAATTCTTGAGCAGAACTGACAGCCCCTTTATTTGCCAACTGTGGTTACTTACTCATTAAATCAGGATGCTGAGGGCAGTGTGTGGGAGGTAGTCAGCAGAGTTTTCTTTGTATCTGCTGCCATTTGACAGCAGCAAGCTACAAATCAACAGCACTTTAATAAGATCTCGTCAGTATATAATAGATGGCCAAGTGTAACAAAACTGCGTTTGCGTCTGTCAGCTGCTCTGATTAGTCTCATTAACAGGCTTCTAATTATGTCAGACTTTCCTGCAAAATAGAACAGTAGAACGTAAAACAGACATTTAGCACAGAAAGGCTGGGGGAGATGCTGGTCTATTATCAGCCTTTATTACGTTGCAGTTTTAATTTTGGTCAACTACAGTACAATCAACCACAGATCATCAACCACTGCAGACACACTGACCCACTTTATTGGTGTTTTTTATTTAGGTGTTTATTCTTTTTTTAAATTGAAATTACGTTTGTCTGTGTACGCCGTTTTCATCATCTTTATTTTGTTCTGTTCTTTATAAACCAGCAGAGACTCGAGAGGGGAAGTGTCCAGTTGCCGCTGATGAGCTCGGGGGCTGCGGCCACTCCCGAACATCTAGCTACGCCAGCCAACAGTCTAAACTCTCAGGTAGGTGCATCCCTAATTTAAAAACTAATTATTAAAGGTTAACTTCTTTACGCGTTCATAGTTACTTTGTCGACAGGTGTGATGGACAGTCATACAAATATCTCTTTTTTTCATATACAGTATGTAATTTTCCATACTGGCTTTGCAAGTGACCCACCCGAAGCTAATACTTTCCTTAATTTTAATTGGACAAAACGTATGCGCAAGGTCAGCCAGAGGAAAGCTTTTGACTGAGGAGGGAAGTGATAGTTATTTTCCAATGACACTCGACCAGAGCAGTTCAGCACTGAGGCTCGAGTTTCCATTACAGGCAGATCAGATGACGGTTATAAATGATCAGAGGAAGTGGAGAGATGCACTGAGAACAGTGCTAATGGCCCTCTAATTCTGAATGTGAAAATGTATTTCCAGTCACACACACACGACCTTCGATAGATGTATGTGAACCTCATGGGTGCTTGGGAAGTTTGCGCTTTCAGCTAAATCATTAAGCACATTTGCAAGGAGCAAATAAAGTCTACACAGATGTATAGTATTTCAGTGCGAGCGTCTCAGCTGCAGCTGTTCTCGATCCACAATACATCTGGACAGAACAGAATAAATAAAACTGGACACATTAGCACGGAAGGAGTATAAAAAAAGAACGCTGGTTAAAGAATGAACTTTTACTGACTTGTAGGGAGAAGAGATATTGTAAATCTAATTTGAAAAGGTCAAGGCACGTCTTTGGTTTTAAAATATAATTTCCCATCTCTCCCAGGCTACAGCACAGGACACTCGCGCTCCTCTAGCATGTCCGAGTTCAGCCACCGGAGAAACCATTCAGTAGGCAGCACTTCAACGGGCATAGGCAGCATCCCGGAACCCAGCGATGACAGAGAGTCCAGGCCCTGCCCTGCTCTGCCCGAGCACCCAGTCCAAAGCAGCGCCACTAGCAACCCGCCGGGCACACCAGTACGAAGTGCCTCATCCTGTGAACGACTAAATAGGTGAGTCTTCAGCTTTATTGTACGTGAAAGCTAAAAGCTAAAATGATTCAATACACACAAATGTCACAGTCCGGTTAAACAAAACCACAATTTAAGCATGACATGCTTAAATACATGCTCAAGTATTTTTGCGTTGCACAGGAGTGTGATAGAGTACAAGTTATTTAAGGGTTAAAAAGTGGAACTAATCACACCTGAGATGTGTGTCACATTTCAGGAAGCAGCTGTCACATAGTAAAATGCTGTGGGAGTTTATCTATGACGAGAATATGGGCTTTGTTTATTCATTCCCACTATGAATTAAGACAAGTAGCTTTTCAAACTCAAGACCAGATGGTTTTATATTCTTCTGTCTTTCAAGATGCACTTTATTTTTGGACAACCTCTTAGGTGTTTAGTCTAGGCATTTTTAATCGCAGATCCTACAGCATGTTTTACTTGAGCAGATGGAATGAAGATAGCTCTTTAAATATAAATACAACAACACTCAGACAGCCATAAATATGCCATAATTCCCCATTTTACACTTCTGTTTTTTGAATGGATGTAAAAAAACAAGATAAAATGTCCTTGAAATTTAGATTTGCTGGCAGGCTGTTTTTATTGGCTTTTGCAACTCAAGGCTAGTGGGTCCTCTTGTTTCTGCTAACCATATTTCCCTAAACACAACGGCTATGAATATACAAGATTTCTCCCAGTAAATACACAGACAAAATAAATACAGATTGTCACAAATGTTAACAAGTGCATTAAACTTTATATTTATAGGACATTTTTACATAGTTTAGTTTGTGAATTTAAACGTAGGATATGCAACATTTGTGAATCAAGCTAGCTGCAACATGAGACAAAAATCACTCCACCCAGGAGTACTGATGTGTAAAATCTCTCAGGCTCTTGTACAAATGTGCATGGTTTAGCATTAGGATGCAACACTGCAAAATTCATTATAACTTAATGTGAGAATTTTTTCAGAATGATTTCACATGCCCAACAAAAACAAAGTAGTAAAGAATGATGATATAGTAACTGAGCTGCTGGATAACAGAGTGATAAATAGTGACCTAAAACTAAAGTAACAATGAATGACAGCTCAGAAATGTAGTCTTCCACTCAGCAAGGAATTCCCAGATGCAGCGAGGTGGTGGGTCACTGTCCTTTGTTTTAGCAAATTCGGGAGGAACGTAAATCCTGGAGGGGGAATGAGTGAAGGAGCATCAGGTTGGTACTGAGCATGTGGAACAGAGCATGTTTGATCCACCACAGGCATGACATCAATGATCTACTCAGCAACAGTAAGTTGTATTATCAAAAACAAATTATTTCCAGCTGCCAAAGTGGAATCCATGGCTCCCTGGTCAACCACAATACCGCACTAAGTGAAATGTACAGTATGAGGAGCAGGCAAGAAAACCTTTTTGGGTTGAGGTAAAGAGCCATTAGTGGCCAAACAGACACAAACTGACTCTCCGACATCCTCCCCTCAGGCACCCAGTGAAACAGGACTCCATGGAGTCTCAGCTAAAGAGAATGGACGACACGAGAGTGGACGCAGACGATGTGGTGGAAAAGATTCTCCAAAGTCAGGACTTCACGCCGAGTCTAATGGACTCTAGTGCTGAAGGTAACGCACAGGCACCAAAGTGAGGACATTCTTTGGCATGACGCACTCCATCCCTTCCCCGAACCACTGAACACCAACTTATACCTTGTCCCTCAAAAAGCCTGTGCCAATGTACACACACACACAAAAAAGGACTTTTTACATTCTTCCCATGGTCAGAGTAAAATTCTGTCCAGCCAGATTTACAAATTGCTATCAAATTCAAATTTGGCCTTTGCCCTTTTGTTTTTATAATTTTCAGGCAAAACTAGGCTCACCATATTTAAATACAGACACAGTAAGTATCAGTTCCAAAGGGGCTGTTCAGTGACAAATGAATTCCTTTGTAATTCTTAAAGATGTTTCACCTATAATTCTAATTTATAAAGCCTTTCAGGTGAAACATCTTCAAGAACCACAAGTGAGTCCAGTTGCAACTAATCAGTTCCTTTGGGATAGCCCTGAACTAAATGAATGACCTTTAGTTATCAATCTACTCATGCAACACAAAGTCAGAAAGCAAATATGCATAATTCCATAATTAAATCATAATAGCAAACAATAGTATCATGATTACTTAATGCTTTTCTGAATCATGACAGAAAGTCAAAACATAACCTGCAACTGAAAAACAGAAAAGCAGCTCAAATCGCCGACTGTGGTAGAAAGCCGATTAACAGACTACATTTAATACAAGATGGCTCCTTTGCCCCCCACAAAAAAAAATGGATATAGGTAATGTAAACTTTACGGGCCACATCAGGAATGCCAATTACAAAAATTATAATTGACAAAATTAGGGAGCAATATTGGTAAATATTTACCCTTTTTCTTAGTAAGCAACTTAAAGATTTATTGATTATTAAAACAGTTCTGCTATTCAATAAATAACAGCTGGGACAGGCCCCAGCACCCCCATGACCCTTTACTCGATAAGCAGTAGGAACAATAGCTAAACGATGGATGTTTTGGTTCTATATAAAAAGCTAAAAGCTGTGTGTCAAAGTGTCCTTGGGCCAGACACTGAACCCCAAGGTGCCCGGCTAACATGGGCAAGTGAACGAGAAGCTGCTTTGGATAAAAACGCTCTGTAAGCAGCTATTTACCATTAAAATCAAAACCTGAGCCTAGTACTACTGTGTGTGCCCTGTGTACTACTGTACTGTTCAATTATTTCTTTGACGGTGTTGTTACTCCATGAGTCAGCGTGTGTGTCTTGAGGAGTGGGGCATTGTTTTCTTTCTAAGGTCTCATCCTGCTCGAAGCTAGGAAAGGAAAGCTGCTGTCAATACGTGATTATTTTTAGGTTGCCTAGCAACTGCCTGCTCCTCGTGACAAGAATCATACAGAAAGAGGCGGCTGGTGTCTGTGCTGACTGTTCCAACAACTGTGTCTGTTTCAGAGGAGGGACTGCGGCTGTTTGTTGGGCCCGGGGGAAGTACAGCCCTTGGAAGCCATCACCTTCCCACCAGGTGAGCTTGATCTCACCCAGGAGATATTCACTGACCTGATTCGTATTAATGAGCCATGCAAATTCAATTGATATAGTCTTCAAAAGTCTTTTGCAGCAGGCTCAGATCAGCTCTGAAAATGCCAACTTTCTTTAAATAAGCATATGGAAAAAAATAGTCCAGCGAATCCAGTCTGGTCAGTTTCTACATACTTGACAAATAAGGTTAAAAGTAAAAGCTAGGCCAACGGAGTCAGTCTGTGTTTTGTATTTAATACAGTCATTCAACACAGACCCTGTATACTCTAGACTTTAATGCCCATATACATGAGACACTGCAATAAGCCAACTCAGGTTTCACATACAAGCACAACAGTTAGGGGTATGTAATATATAAACTGCTATAATAGATTTCTTGTTTAATAATGTGGCAGCTGACATTATGCAGTATGCCAGTCACTTTGTCACAATAAACAGCTAAACGCACACCTTTAGATGTAGCCTAGCAAGGTGAAATGTTGTGTATGCAGTGGACCAGTAAAGACACACATTCTACACAATACAGCCACCACCAGCCTCACAATCGACCTTCTAAGATTTAATCATCTAACAATTAATTTCTGCCAACATGGACTTAAGACAAAATGCGATTCAAATTTAGACTCTCATTTCTTAATGTAAAACCAGCTTGTTGACTAGCAATACACACGTGCAGGTGTCTCTAAAGACAGTGGAGACAGCTGCCAGAATTCCAGAGCCAAGGTACCAACACGAAAACACTCTGCAAACCTCAGTGGAATAAATCTGCAGAACAGTGTGTTACAATTAGAAAAATTAACAGGTGGCCACCAATAAAAACAAAACACGCCATCACCGCTTAGATCACAAACGACGCTGCCCCCATTCAAGCACTTGTGACATGAGACAACCAATACTAAAAGAATCCAAAAGAAGAAATTAGTGAGCTCAAATCTGTTCCTTTCCATGTGTGCCATTACATATGTTAGTAATTTTATCCTTTGCTGTCCTCCTAGGGTTGGTGCTGGAGCGTACGAGCAGGTGGTTATAAAACGTTAAACACTTCTTACATCCCCAAAACTGAAAACAAAGGCTGTTTTACAGCTCAGCCATTACCTGATCAACCCCGTCTCCAATCTGATCACTGGATAGTTTTAACAGGAGGAGGTGGACAGTGATTTCAGTGTAAACACAGACGGTTCTGATTGGATGAAAAGGAAAGACTGTTCAAAACATTTCACACGTAACAGAAACTGTCCACTCCTTATTTTCTGGGTGTAACTAAGCTTCATCATCCAGCATCCAAATTTAACCTTTTAAAAATGGAAAGAAAACTCCAGGATTCAGATTTGTATCTAACGAAGGGCCAGAGGACAGCCTCTGTACATCATCAAGACCAGATGAAATCTACACTGAAGAGGAGTATGCCATGAATTTTCAGAACATTCCTTTTGTCTGTTTTGGACTTCTTCTCAAAAGGGACATTTCTATTTAATATTCACCTTTAAGCTGCTAAAAAAAAAAAAAGCTGTAATTGCTGGCACTCACGACTTAACAGTTGGTTGTTTTGAAGGTGAGATATTTTACTACAAAGACGAGATGTCAGAGCATTAGATGTGTGAATGTGAAGTTCTGTGTGTTTAAGTGTGTGAGTGTCTGTGGCTATTTTGTTATGTGGTAAGGCCATTTTTATTAGTAGTAACCGGTGTGGATGTACGATCTACGCGATCTCTTGTAAGAAATGCTAAGTTGGTACCTGCAAAGAGAAACAGGAGAACAAGAACATTTGCTTCCTTTTATTTAGAGCATCGTTTTAAAAAGAAAGCTGCCCTACAACGTCAAAGTGCATTAACAAAAGTGAGTTGAAAGTAAAGTATACAGTTTTTAAATTTAGCCTAACTAGCAACTTAAAATAAATCCATGTTGTACTGTCACACAGATCATAAAGTAGAAGCTAAAGCAAGTGTATCACATTAGAAACTAGCTGGGGCTAACATGGTTCAGTTTCAGTTTGCTAATGGTTTAAGCCAATCAAGAAGGGGAAAGTAGTTTTTTTTTACCTGTAACTAGTTTAGCTAATTTAGTCAAGTGACAAAGTTTTGAGGTAACTAATTTGTTATTTGGTGATCTCTCTAAATAATAATTGAAAGTTTTAAATAGTAAGTTGAATTCTTTTAATTTAGAATTAGATATAAAACTATTAACAATGAAAAATTATCTTGAACAGTCTTTAAAGGACAAGCTGCACAAACGTTCTCTGTATGCTTGCAAAAATCCATTTAGACTTGTACCGTTTTTACCTCACAACAAAAATCCAAATGCAGAGTCTGCGTTTTTAGA
The DNA here is from genome assembly GCA_033026295.1 of Channa striata. Taxonomy (NCBI): domain Eukaryota; kingdom Metazoa; phylum Chordata; class Actinopteri; order Anabantiformes; family Channidae; genus Channa; species Channa striata. The sequence continues at coordinate 5,053,294 of CM065179.1, read as the reverse complement.
TATATGAAGGTTTCGTTGCCAGCTCTAAAATAAAAAGTATTTCAGCCTTCTTACATGTTCCATAACTCCACTGTGACAATTTACACATATTTTTCTTGCCGTGCCTGTTTCTGTGGTCACTGTTCTTTGCCTTTGTAGGGCAGTAAGTAATGAATAGTGCAGAGGCTTCTATAATTAACATGCTAAAAGGGCATATGTTGAATTTCCTGTCTTTCATATCTGCAGCTTAGTATGCTTTGCAACTCAACTGTGTCTCCCTGAGCTCTCCTGTTGACCGGGAAGCTTACATCAATGAACAATTGATAATCCTGTGACATATCAATAATCTGACTCCTAGACAACTGCGGTTTGTTAACGTTAGAGCTGTAGAGTAGAAGACTGGAGTTAATCCACTGCCATGATTAAAAAAATAGGGCTGAGCTATATAGGATAATAAATTGAAATAGTTTTTTTTTTTTTAAAGTTCTCCTGTATTATTTAGTGCAAAGAAGTAGTAAGAATATCCAACGTAGCACATGATTTAATATTCTGTGACACAAACAGTAAACTGTCAAACTACATTGAGTTAACTCAGTGATTAATCTAAACAAATCTTTGTTTAAAGTGAAGCTCTTATAATCCTAATCCACAAATGCATGTCATCTGACGCCGGACTAAATTGACCTAAGTCGTGTTTGGAGGGAGCATTAACAGATTTCCTTTTAATTTATCAAACACAGCCCAGTGGGTCTTTTTTTTTTTGAAATGCTGGGGAATATTTGTGGTGTTACATTGCGTGCTTACTTCAGCACAACACTCTCATTCAAAACCAAAATATATCTACACGGATATGACTTAAGTGTTTCACTTTGACTCTTGTGCGGTCTCTTGCTCATCTTAAACTTTCTTCACACACACACTCTCACATATTCCTCTGCGGGCGGGGGAAGGCAGATATCTGCATGTGAAGTCTGTGGAAACAACTTATTATAGCCTTTAAATAAAAAAAATTATCATAGCTATTGCTATTTGAACACTGGGTTGTTAAATTGCAATATCCATTTTTAAAAATGAAATGTTCAGCCCTAATAAAAACAGAGCACGAACATTTTAAAAGAGTTAAACGTGTTTGTTTTGAATATGTCCTAGCTTTGGAAGGCTTCAATAGCTCAAGGAGTCAGATACATTAGTGCCACAGACACAATTTAAACTACAAAACTGTGTAAATCTGCTGGGTTTTTAAATCCTGATACTGTCACGCATGTTGATTACTTGCACTTCTAGACAAATAGGGGATTGTGTGCACAATTTATCCGACTCAGAGCAAATTAGCCCCAAGAACACAACACAGTCACTTCCTGGGATCCTATCAAGCCTATGCATTATCTGTAATGAGAACATTAAACACATTAATAATAATAATAATCAGATCCCCTGTCATTAGCTTTAGCCGACGGACAATAAACACTTCTGCACAAATCACATATATTCTACCAATATCTGCATAAGTGTCATCAGTGTATAATGTGTTCTAACTATCTAATCAGTGTTCTGTTATGTTCTGCATGATTAAAATGTCCTTCTCTTAGCAGTCAGAACTTGACACATAATCATGTTTATCCTAATTTGCTATTGTGCCACCTTTTGGTATTTCCACGCTGAAGGAACAATTTTGCTTTAGTGTGTAAGGAACCATACTGTTCTCATTACTCAATGTTAAGAGCAGGCATCTGTTCAACTCTAAATCAATGTTCCATGTTGAAAATAACATCTATAGGCTATTGTTTTTAATCTTCCATTGCAGATGTACCATGTTTTTACCAAATATTTTGTTTTAGGGAAAATGTTCTCAGTACAGTTATAGCAGTGTTTATGATTTATGGCTTCCAAATATGAACTTCTTTTGTCTTTTTGGATAAAAAAAAAAAATCACTTTCACCTGTGTGACACAGGTATAGTCATCTTGGTACCTAACATGTTGTTCCAAACATGGTTGCTTCTTCTCTTCTGTGAAGCTGTTGTCAATTTAAACTGTATTAAAATGTTTCTCCTGTAAAGTGATATTGTGCTGTTCTGACACTGTCCAGTGTTTTCTCTTACATACTTGTTCTTATGACCAACATCGACTTCCTTAACAAGTGTACTGGATGCTTCAAATGTGTACCTAGCACTGTTGAATAAAACTGTAAAAGCCTCACGATGTGCAGTTTGTCTTTTATCTTGGGATATTTCACAGCATTCAAAATGAGAATATTTTGTCATATTTACAGTAACATTCATATTTGGACAGTCTAGTTAATTTAAATATGTAAACACATGTTAAAGGCAAGAGGTTATTTTAAGTGACTTGTCATTAGATACATAATTGGAAAAAATAAACATTTTGGTCCCAAATAAATGGCAGCTTCGGATTTATTATGACTTGCACTGTCCACCAGGAAAAGCCTTTCCTAAATTATATTTTCTTTCATTAAATCCTGCAAGTCACCTACTTTTGCTGAACACACAGCCACATCCTCCAGATCAAACATCTCCCTCCCAGTCTTCCTCTGTCTCTGCACTGTGGGGACACTGCCTGGCCTCTGAACATCCACTGTCCTCAAAACCACGAAGATCCTCTTCATCAAGATCTAACACGAATAAAAATTAATGCCACATAATTAATAAATTATCAGTCAGATGATGACATGTTTTTAGAAGTGTAAGGGCTGAGTTGCAGATATCAATGTGAAAAATTATGCTCTGTCAATCCCTGAACTACTGTGTAGCCAATCTGCAATGACAACATGGCGACATCTGCTGGGAAACACCTATTACTGCATTTCACAAGGAACATAAATCCGATGAAACAGTGACATTTGCTAATATAAATGATGGAATAATTGATTTGTTCTGTAAAGGTAAAAATTATTACGAGAGTCTAAAGCTTTGTTTGTCTAACTAATTACTTCTTCCCAATTTGACCTGACACTTGTGGAAGAAGAGACAGTACCATGATCCTGGTCATTTAGAAGCAGAGCCGAGCCATCCTGGCTCAGTTTAACTGCGGGTTCATCAATCAACAGATGACTGAGATGAGTCAGACTTCCACTCAGAGCTCGGACTTTGGGACAGCAGGACCACAGCACAGCCAGGGGTACAGGAACAGGAACACACCTGCCAACAGAAACAAACGGTGATGAAAATAACAGTGATTACTACCTAAGGGGTTAGGAATTAAAAGTAAATTAAAATCAAGCATAACAGATTAGCTGTGGTGCGACACGTTCCGATTTTTCAGATGAATTAAAAAAATTTATTCATCATTAAGCGAAAATTGATTGGCAGCCACCGCCATCGGTGTGTAAGAGTGTGTGTGAGTGAATGGGTGAATGACAAGCAACATTGTAAAGTGCTCTGCATAAAAGTGCCAATTAAAACAGGCCATTTCCCAAAACTACATATTTGTTTTCAACATATGAAAACAAGATCTTGGTCATCATCTGCCTGCAACAAACCGCTGGACGACTCACTGTGTCAATACAGTTCTTTCCCACCTTGCTTGAGGAAACACACCTATTCAATGCACAAGACTCCTGTTGTCCTTTGCCATTCGTCCTGGGTGCCTCTTCACTCTCGCTTTCCGACGCACCTCTCCCACACTGCTCCACTGGATTTCTCATCTCTGCTCCACATATTGCTGGAAGGGTTTGAAAGTTTAAAAGAGGTTTTAATATCCAAAAACATATTGCACAGTGTACTGTGCAAATGCATTAATTGTTATCAGTGATATCCCAAACTCAATCTGCAGCATGATCAAGACATGAAATCCCCAGAATTACTGGTGAGTACTTTGACATTTGTTTTGTTTCTCTTTATGACACTTTGGTAAATAGAAAAAACGATTCACTATTGCTAACAACTAGCACAAGACCACACTGTGGTTTGCATAAAACATACCGAAGGAAGTGAGAAAAATAACGTCCGTGACTGTCATGAGACACATTGCTGCAAACTTTTTGCTGCACTTAAGCTTTCAATACTGGTTTCCACATTAACAAATGAAAGATATGGGCAACCATTTAGGAACCGAGATCAAGTGCTGGAACGCTCACCTGTCTGCGGTATCTCCATGAGTTGCTTCAGTAGTCCCTCCTCCCTCTCTTGCTCAGTCTGGCACGGTGAAGACTTATCATCGCTCTCATTTGCTTCCTCCTCTCTCAATCTACTCTTCAGCTTCTCTGCACAGCACAACACCTCGCTCACCACGGCCTTCTGCAAGATGTTATTGTCCCGCAGGCTGGGGTACTTTATAATATGCAGCTGATACAGAAAACATAAGACAAATCTAAGTTTGTTTGCATTTGTAGTGACGATCCACAAAGATCCTAGGTTACAACACAAAACCAACCAACTTTGTTTGGATCACTTGTTATAGCAAGAAAATCTAAATTTCATAAATGATAATTTAATATGATGCATAAAAATCTGAGTTTCGTTTCCATATCAGCAATACAGGTTGATATAATGACTTTTAAAAATCTATGAATACAATTTTTGGACAAACCAAGTATTAATACAACAGAAACATGGAAGAAAGAAAAAAAAAAAAACTCACTAGCGTGTATGAAAAAACATCTTCTGTATCATCACAAAACATGTTACAGTCATTTTCTCTCCTGACTCTGTGAAACACCCCAATCTGAGAGCAGAAGCCGACTCGCTCCTGCTGGTCTGATGGGGCTTGTCCAACACCAGCAAATTCCACTTCATAGCCAAACTCTAAACACACCTTTAGAGCCCTGAGAAGGGATGTATTTCTAGGTTCAGTTCAAGTAATATTAAAGGGATTTTATAAAAAAAAAAAAAAAAAAAAGTAAAAAAAAATGTGTACAATACCAGGATCTGAATTCTGCTCTTGTCCACTCAAACTTGTGGTCGCTGTGCCGGAAACCTTCCACACCAGGAAAAAGGGGGTTGAACTCTGAGTTTGGGGTGCTGATGATAACCGCCAAAGGGGTCATGTAACCAAAGACCACCTCAGAGAAACACTCCAAGTCAGCAAGAGTAAGATGCTCTATGCTGGGGACAGACAGGAAGGACACATGGCGTAAACTATGATACAGATACATTTAGAAAGATAAAATAAAGCGCATGGGTACATCATCAACATCACTTACAGCTCGATACTCGTCACCAGATCAAATCCTCTCAGGCGGGAGTCTTTTTGTGTGACTGAGCCCTGGTACAACTCAATGTGCAGCTGATTAAAACTTGGCTGCAGATAATCAGCTGATAATGGAGCTAGTCCATTCCTGAATAAAGCACAATCTTCACGTTAAACAAAGTTTTCATGTACCCAAAAATGAGTAGGGTTTTAACATTTTTCAAAGAAATTGTATGCAATTTTCCAAGCTAGAAATGTAGGTGCCATTTCTGCATATAGAAAAGACCAAAATTCCCCTGCTTTTCAGTGTCCATGATTTTTTTTCTACCCATAATCCAACTACCGTACACCGTAAGAAATTGGGGCCACTCTGCACTTCAGAGTTCACCTGGGACTAATATGAAGCTGTCATCCACACAACATGGATTGTGCTCATTGTTTTGAAAGAAAAGAGTGATGGGTGAAAGAGTCCCTGATATTGATTAAAATGGACATAAACACACTGTTTACATACGGTTACATGCATGTGGAGACCATTTCTCAGAGGATGACGCTGCAAGTAAATGTGTGAAGGCTGTAAGTTCACCAACAAACAACAGTGGCTGAGGGGTAAGTGGAGAGAAACGTGTTTTATATTTCCCTGAGTTTTGTAGAAAAAAAATTAGTGCATGTCAGCTAGGTGCAGAATATAGTCCTGCTGCTATAGGTTCAGACTGCTGTGGGACCAACCCCTGACGTTCCGAGACACTTCCCTCCTCTTAACCCACATTTATATGTCACCACTGTATGACATTAACTCTGTGTCTTCTTTGTCCCGTAGTCGTCTTTCTCCCTCTCTGTCTCTGTCTTCAGGTGTCCCCGGCTTTCGCGGTGTGTCTCTTCCATGGCACAGCTAATGGTCCTGCCAACCCGCCAAATGTTTTCCACTGAGCCCAACCGGTCAAGGCAGACGTCCGCCCACCCTGAGCCTGGTTCTGATGGAGGTTTCTTCCGTTAAAGGAAGTTTTTTTTCTCCACTGTTGTCTATAGCTGCTCAAGGGGGATTTGTTGGGTTTGCATTTAAGTTAAATCTGTTTAAGGGTTTGCACAAGAGATATATCTTTCATAAGCAATATTTCATATTTTACTCTTAAGTATTACAAATAAATCATGTTGCAGCTTTTTCCCCAAAACTCTTAACAACTTCAGATGAAGTCCAGATCAAAAAAAGCTAATATGGAGCATCACCATCAAACTTAAAACTGCATAAAACCTGATGATAAACCAAGATGGTTTAATTTATGGCAACATTACTTTAAATACCGGAGTGCAAAAAGGACAGTATATTACAGCATTATTGAAAAACTTTTATCACCATTGTGTTTTTAAATGTAAAAACAGCGTGATCTACAAAACGCAGGCATAACGTTAATATTAAAAACATATCATGCTATAGATTAACCATCACTAGATGCTGATCAGAGGAAGAAAACCCTTCACTTTCACACATACTTTTTCTTTTGGAGCTTGGAACCATTGACGTCCACTCCGACCAGAAGTTCAATTTCACGGTGAAACCGGAGCTTCTTTAGGAGGGTGCACTCACCACAGCCCAAGTCCGCAACCTGGGGAGAGAAATTAAAGAATCCGGCATTTTATTTGCCACGTCAGTCAACTTTTTTTTTTTTTTTAAAGTTAACGTCGAAGTTACATCCGGCGTCTGTCAACACTGAAGCTAACGCGCTTCTTCATTGTAGCTAGCTCCACGTGACGTTAGCTAGCCGCTAACATGTTAGCTAACATTTCAGTGACGACTTTTCATTCCCACAAAAAAAAAAACCGGCGTAGCTTCAAAAACCAAAGCGTCGTTTTTTGGAGTCGGACTTGCGATAAAACTTTCGCTACCTTCTTGGGCTTGTTCCTCTGCACAAAATCGATGACAAATTGATGTCGCTGCCTGTGAAGCGGCGGACTGAACGTCAGCTCCATGCTCACGCCACCGGTAGCGGCCACAGCGGTGCCGGACCCCGGGGGCGCTGCTGTTATTGCGCGGCGGCGCGAAGGACGAAGCTTGAAAAAGTAAGTTTTTCTTATATTTACATGAACATTTAGTCCTCCAGCCATTTATGTATCCACATTAAACTAATGACGTCTACAAGACTTACATTAATGTCTGCATGAACTATTTCACACCCAGATTCCATAATCAAAAAAACACATTAGTACATGACAAATATGTGCCGAAAGGTGAAAGTACTGTGGAAAAGTTTTGTTTTCAAAGAAGTTATGTGTTTAGAATTTCATATTAGCAGCATACATGTACAAAAGGACAGATATAAAAATTGTACTTAGATACTGGGGTTCGTGTATTTCCACGTCAGTCTTCTTTACTGCGCTAGAATATTGTACTCTAACTTCACTACATTAATACTTATTTTTAGTTACTTAGTTTTGTTTTTTCAAACAGTCGTTAGAACTAAAAAAATGATGTATTAGTATGGACAATAAAATGGTTACAATCTGCTTAAACTTTACACGCTGTGCAGTTTTCCTTTCACATCACTTCACACAGTGATTTTGACCCTTATTATTTTATTTTGTCATGGGTTTTATAACATAATTTTCACCTTTGAGAGTCTGTTGAATAAATCTGGATGATACTCTGACATTTATGTTACCAACAGCATCACATTCAACAGTGTTTAAAACTGTGTTTCCTTTAAAAGATGACTGATAGTGAACTCGGTTTTTGGTTGTAGTTCTAGTTTTTGGTTCTAGTTTTGGTTCTAGTTTCTGAAAATACCTGCACTTTTGCCTGATTATTGAGTTTGTATATTTCTGCCACCTCTGCAGCAGACAAAATGTTATACTGTAGTTTGTATTACTGAACCATATCTACAGTGACTAGTACATAAAATGATCAAATAAGTGAAGCTTAAGCGAGGGCATCGGAGAATCGAGCAGTAATTCCTTCATAGGCAGTTTTCACAGAAGACATTTAGGATGAGCAACAGGTGTAAATAGTAAAATGAATAGCGGGTGGATTCCATCCAGATGCTTCCATTTCAAGGTCTTGGCATTGTTCATGCTGGTTTACTTTCACTGAACTTTCTCTGAACATAACAGAGGCATTATTATTGCAATATTAGAAACACTGAGCAAAGACTGAATTAGAAATACAGACATCATTTGAAGGTTCTGTTAATGTAAACTATGGACACTGTGGGAATTTTCAACTGCTTTAAATTCAACATGTGTAGGTTTAATATTTATTATTTTCTCATAATTGCCAAACATTATATATATATATATATATATTTTATAAATTAAGTGAGGTAGGATGTATAGACTGTGCACTAGTTAGAGTGAAACAATTCTTTATTAACACAGTCAGAATGACTCAGATCAAAGTTTGCACAATGAGTCTGATTTGTCCCCAACTTAAACCTTACCAGAGCCTTATTTACACATTAAGCAAACACATATCCACTTTAGCATTTATTTGCAATCATATTTGTCCACATGATAAATTACCCACATTTTATTGCTTTTTCCCACCAACTCCCGAGTGCAATGTTTGTCTCTTAAGCCACGAAATATATTCACCAGTTTGATTCTAACTTTGTCTGCAGTTTAGTGTCAATATTGTAGAACATGATTAGTTTGTCATCTCATCTCTTGACATTTTTGTCTCCACACCATAATATTGGGTTGTGAAAGAAATCTTGTTGGATGCACATTGTACTGTCAAATGACTTTTAAAAATACAGAATTTCTGTAGATAACCTACAGAGCACATAAAGTTTTCTTTGGACTTTCCATGAAAGAAAGTTATTCCAAGAAAAAGAAAAAGTGAGGTTTATTATCTCACAATGATCACAGCAATGGCATTGAAATGTGCATAGACACACACACACGTTGAGTTTGAAATGAGTTTTCATCGACGTTTGTACAGAGGGGTGTTTTAATGTTTTACAGAATTTTCATTCCTTCAATTCTGAGACTGTTCATAAAGATCTGTTAAAACAGAAATCTTCTGTCATAAAGAAAATATACTGCATGGTTTTAAAAATATCACTTGATATCTTCTTTGTTTACTCTGTTTTTAAATTTAACAATTATCCAAACAATCTAATCTATCTCAAAAACAGTCATTTTTGATAAATATAATTTGCACATTTGCTGCTATGACACCAGCCACAATTATCAGAATGTACTATATATACGCTACAGTATTTCCTAGCATAGATTCATTAGCATTCAAATCTAAAAGTTCCCCTCAAGTTTGATCATTTATTTTTGACATGTACCCCATATTGAAGAATATTCTGCAAGCTTTGTAGATGTAATTACTTTTTACACTTTTACCCTTCATGGTTTTAGAGATTGAACCAGAAACATTATGTTATGAAAGCTAAAGAGCAGATAAGAAAAAAAACTTGAATTAATGTGACGGTATAGTGCTGAGTCCATTTTGTGTTTGAAACGACGGTGATGTTTCATTAGGAGGCACCAGTGGTGCGGCACACTGGTCTTGAGTAGTTGCTTTGATTCACGGCGTAACTGGCTGCGATCCTGATGCAGTAGGTGGTCCGGGGTTTGAGATCCTTCACTTGGTAAGAATTACCTTCCACAGTTTTAACTATTTCTTCCTGATTAGGCTTCTCCTCCTCTCCCACGATGAGTGTGTACTCGCTCGCGCCCTTTACCACTGTCCAATTCACGTACAAAGAAACACCACTTACTGTTACTGTCTGCAACTCTGGAGTTTTAGGATCTGAAAGAGACAAAGAGAAAGATGGTTAAATTAACTTGTGTTTTATAGGACACGACTATTTATGACTAATCACAACCAGGTGTAATAATGCCACAAGTACCTTCGTTCATATGGGCATTGACTTCAGTGGCCCATAAATCTCTTTTTGCACGAATTCCAACTGGGCCTGATGAAGATAAGAAATACTTGATAATGTCTGAAACTGGAATATTACAATGTATTTAAATAGAAAAGTGATTAAATAAAGCAGATTAGAATTGACATAAAAAAGCAAATGTTTTTATCACCTTTCATAAACCTTACTTAAATATTATCTTATTTAAAATTATTTTATCAAAACGTAAAGCTTAATGAGGGGCACCAGAGGTGTTAAATTGGGCTAACTCTTAAATTTGCAAGTGGGTAGGTCTCCAGGGACAGTGTAATAAGCGGAAAAATAAATGAAAGAGGTATGTAAGAATCTAAACCAAACAGCCATGTTCTAGTCCTGCATCAGGCGCTGGAGCATTGCATAAAGTGGAAGGAAGAATAAATGCAGAAGGTCTTAAAACAAATTCTCTAACCATTACTCAAAAAACAAGCCAATAATCCAGACTGCTCAGTAATGATTTAAAAAGAATAAGTTGAATATTCTCCTATGGGCTCCCTAATCTCTAGACCTAAAAATAATTGAAAAACTGAGGATAGAGTTGGAGAAAGCTGTAGATGGCAGACAGTTACGATAACCTAGAACTATATTGGTTGAGCACACATTAACATTTTTTAAATTTATAAAAAACATGTTGAAGCATTAAAAAGTCAGCCAGACGCAGTATAAGTAACACACTCATCAAGCGCTCATTAGTTTAGTAATTTTGCACCTTTAATCACTGTAATGTGAGTTTTGTGCTGTGAAGAAATGAAAGCCATAGAAACACTAATAAAGGTCGCCGGGACTTCATCTGATGTACCGGTCTGTACTGGCAGCTGTGAAATCGGAAGTAAGTCTTGTAGTTTTTGAAACATTGGATGAAATCATGCAGACATATAAGTGTCGTGTGTCTGACCTGTAATGTTTTGGTTAGGGTTGCTCTCCCCCACGGCGTTGCTGGCTGTCACTTCGGTGGCACTGGAATTGAAGTTGGTCAGTGTACAGGACAGGCTGGTGGTGTTGCAAAGCTGGATGCGGCTTTCGCCGGATACACCGTAGACAGTGTAGCGGTTGGCAAACACAGAGGCATCCCAGAACAGCACAGCAGAGTCTTTGCTTCCGTTATATTTCACGTTCTCTGGAGCACAAGGGGCTGGGAAAGAAATTTAAAAATGCTGTTAACACATCTGTGGCATGTTGGATGTAAAATGTATGCAAGTATTTTGCATAAAGCATTGCTAATATTTTATTTAGTAATTCTTTTGAAATAAGAGCGCATGCTTTTAATTTAAACAGAGCATATTTATGTTTTTATGTATTCAAAAGCTCATTGGGTGAAGTGAGTGAAATGGTTTGTTTTGGCTCCTGTCTCTATGAAGCCCCCACACCCAAACCTTGCTTTGTTCTGATTGGCCAGCTTTCAGATGTCTTCCTGCTAGTATACTTAGTAGGCATGGGAACCCAAAATGCATATAGGACTTCCATTATTAATATTTCAGACTTCCATAACAGTGTTATCTTATACTGTTGAGGAAATGGAAAAAACTGATCAGACCCAAGCCAGTTAGCCAAGACTGAAACCTGGGCTTTTTACACACAGTGAGCATGTAAACACATGTTCACTTCAAGCTTTGCACCTTGTGCTAAGTGTAATGACCACACACAACTTATTATATAAAGTACATTGTAGAAGATCACAGAAAATAATATGGCCTCTTTAAAGTAAACTGTAGTGAAGTTTATTTTCCTAACATGAACCTAAACCCAAAGAGAAAGAAACATTAGTTTTTACATGAATATGTAATATCTCTAAATCTCTCTTCTGTGTGAAAACATGGATGACCACAATATAATATTACCTGTTAATCCAGTTAAGACACTAGAAGGCTTGCCGACCCCAGCCAAGTTTCTAGAGCGTACAGTGACGTTAAAAACTGTACTGCAAGGCAGCGGGAACTCAAAGTATCTCCTAGGTAGCCAGTAAGACGAAACCTCGATTAGGGTGTGAGGGTTGTTTTTGATTCGACCTGTTATCTCCACCAGGAATTCAACATCGGAGCAGTTGACGCTGTCCCACGTTATCCTGGCCCAGTAAGACTTGGCCATATATTGCATTCGAAGTCGCAAAACAGCCGGTGGACACGGAACTGAGATGGAAACAAGCAGACTTATAACTATAGAACATTTTTAATCCCTATTCTCTATACTGAACACACAGAAATATAGCTGATGTATCTCACTGAGGCTTAAATCCCTACTAAACTGGTAAAATTATTATAATTCAGCAATTTGGTTATATTCATTATAAAATGTACCTGCTCCCGCTGTAAGAGGTGGACTCAACGAGGTGTTGCAGATCCCGTTAGAAGCTTTAACGGAGAAATTGAAAATGTCGCCACATTTGAGGCCTTCAAAGACGCAGGAAGATGCATTGCTGTGACAGTACATCATGCTTCCGTTTATAGAATGGGCCTGGCCATAGTATTGCACAGCACCCTCTGTGGCATTCCAAGACAGGGTGGCAGAGTTAGTGTGGCAATCAGGATCAACTGAGAGACCGGACAGGTTACAGGGCACTGAGGAGAAAGAGGGGAAAAGAGCGCACATGGTGAGATCTAAAAGGAGTTTAAACATAGTAAAAAACATTAGCAAAATAAGATTAAGAGAGACAATTATCAGTGTAAGTACACACTGTTATTCCAGTGTGTCAGTTTAACTTTATTCTAATGTAAATTTCAAAATTACTAATATAAATAATAATATTATTGATTAGTACAGTAACAACAACTATTTGCTGAATTTCTAAATTATGATTAATAATGTATTATTGTTTAAGGGCATACTGTTCTTATTAAGTAGCTTCCTTTCATATTCTGACTGTATGACTATTTTTTGTTGTGTGAGTTGCAGGTGGACCACCATCCTAGTTTGTTTTCTTAGATTTTTCTCGCTTATTTTGCACTTTGTCTGCAGACAAAGACAAGCAGAAAATTGTTCTATCTCACAAACTGCAATAATAAAATTATATTTTCCATTTTAAAAAAATCATCAAAAAATAAAGCCCCAAAGAAATTCCTGACAATCAAACAATCATCTAACTGACCAGCCACTGCAGCTTAAATTTGTGCAAATATAGTTGCTGCTGGAAGTTGTAAGTCTCAGTTAGCTTCTTGAAATTTTTTTTTTTAAAATATAAACCTTAAGAGCCACTAGAAAATGTATTATCCTGCATTTACCTGTGCTAAAGGAGGAAGTGCTGGACTGGCTAGTGCAGTTGTCTCCACTAGCAGTGATGCTCAAGGAGTATGGTTGGCCACAATGCAGATCAGTCAAGGTGCAGTTGTTAACTGAAGGATTGCAACTGGCAACGTGTCCATCTTTTCCTGTGGCGGTCAGCTGATAGGACACTGCCACAAGGGATTTTTTCCATGTCACTGCAGCACCGTTCCCCTCACATAATTGTACCACTGTCACATTGTCTGGTACACAGGGGGCTAAAAGGGACAAGAAAGCCTTTGTTATTTACAGAGGTGTAAATAAAATTTGAAACGCAGAAAAAAGATTTAGCAGAAAGAAAAGAATACCTGTTTTAACAGTTGCTGGTGGACTCCTGAGGCTGCTGCACTTATCAGAGGAAACGGATACTATGATGCTGTACTGTGTGCCACAGCGGACACCCTCGAGCGCACAGGAATTGGAGGAGCTGTTACATGAAATTAGGGATTGGTCGTTGCCCTCTGCTGTCACCACGTAGAGCGGCATGTCCATCGTCTGCTGCCACTGAACCAGGATGGTGTCGCTGTTGCACTGTGTTACGGTACTGACAGAGCTCAGAGCACAAGGACCTAAAGAAAGGGCCACACGAGATAAAGACTTTGTTTCAGGAAGTTCTTTTTTAATGCTTTTCAAACTTATTTCTTTCTCGTTTTTAACTTTGGTTCTTAAATCTTATTGGATTATAAGATTCAAGTTTAAGAGATTCAAAGTCAAATTCATAGACACGTGGGTGGTGTCAGGGAGGGGCTTGGCCAACTACTCCTAGGACTTACACCTAGTCCTGTTTGCAGATATACATTTTTTTGTAACTTTATGACTGAAGTTTATGTTCAGAGTTGTGTTTATGCAGGCTGATTTTTTTTTTTAGCCATGAAATGAGCACAGCTCTTATTACCTGTCTCGAGATCAAAGGTGCCGCTGTCATTACTGTTGCAGTATTTGTTAACTCCGATGACACGGAAGGAGTAAAGTGTCCCACATTTCAGATCTGGCACCCTACAGGTAGAGGAAGTGGTAGTGCAGCTGGAGTTGTGACCATTTGGCCCTTTGGCATACACAAAGTAGCTGAGGGCACCATCCGAATTATCCCAAGTCACCCAGACAGAGTTGGATATACAATCCAGGCGGCCCTTAATGTTCTTAGCCACACACGGAGCTGTGGAGCAAGAAATGTAGATTGAGTTGTATGAGAATGGTTTTTACACTTGCATCACAAATGCATCGAAGACATTTTGATGATCCTATAAATGTGTTACTGTGGTCCTGTTCTGGTAGTTTAAACTTTTGATAGTGAACACTGATTTACAATGAAATAGTTACAAGTAAATATTATTTTCTAAATCTTTTTTATAGGCATACAACATGTTAATCAGTTAACAGCAGGTGAAATCCCTTACAGAACCATCTTCATACACGAGCATCATATTGACCTTCTTATCCAACTCTTAAAATAATGAAATTAGGATCTTCCCCAAAACTCTTTTTTTTCAAATGTGAAACATTTAACTTACAAAACAATCACTTGCCCAAACAGGACAAATATTGGGAAAAAAAACATATAAATACGCTTAAAACTTACCTGAGGAAGTCTGTACCATAGTGCTTAGCTTGCTTTCACAGCCATCTCTTACAGACAGTACAGTGATGTTGTATTTTTGTCCACATGGTAAGTTTTTCATAGTGCAAGTAGTGGTAGTTGAATTACAGTAGAGTCTTGCCCCCGTGTTACTCATTGCGGCCACATGAAAGTACTGGGCATCGGGGCTGGGAGACCAAGACACAGTCATCGCACTGTCTGCACACTGTGAGGTAACAGTCACATTCTGAGGTGGACAGGGTGCTGGAGGGGTGAGAAACGGGCACCGAAAAGGCAATTTTAACACTTTGTCAAAAAACTTTTCCATGTTGAGGAACACAAGTTAATAAAACTTTTACCTGTGTGTACATAAGCCTTGTCACTCTGCGCACTGGAACAGGACTCATCCTGGCTAAACACACTCACGTTGTAGATCTGACCACACAGCAGGTTGCTCAGATCGCACTGAGTCAGCGTGTCATTACACGTAATCTGTTGACTTCTGTCTGCTGTGACACCCACTGCAAGATAGGAAACAGCTCCGCTGGCTGGTTCCCATGTCACTGCAGCAGTGTTTGACTGACACTGCAGGGCGGCCTGGACATAGGTGGGCCTGCATGGCGCTGGGAGAGAAAAAGACAAAGAAGTGAAGACGAAATGTCCTAAATATAACTATATTAAAATGTAAAAGGAGCAATGTGCATTACAGGAATAGCATATGAAAATAAAAACTAAAGAATATAAAGTTCATTCTGTGGAGCTTCCTAAAAGAGAACTGATAGCAATAGGAATGGATGGCGTTTACTTGGCAGCATTTTGCAAACATTTACAATAGACGTGGGAGTGCTGAACAGTCTGGGATAAGTTCTGTTTAAAGATTAGTAGAGTTTTTACCTCATTCCAACATGTAGTGGCTTACCTGTCTGCAGGCTCAGATAGGCATTGCTGTTGTCGCAGCGTCCATCCTGGGCTGTCACTGTCAGGTTGTAGAGCTGACCACAATGCAAATCAGGTAGCTGACAGCTGGTTGCAGTGCTATCACACTTAGTCTTGTGGCCATCGGGTCCGTAAGCTTGCACTACATAGGAAGACACACCCTCGACTTTGTCCCATGACACTACGGCAGAGGCATTGCTGCACACAGTCTGTGCCCTCGGTTTCTGTGGTACACACGGCACTGCAGACAGACAGAAGTGAGTAAAGATCAGTTGAGGTGAATGCCACTGTTAAGGACAGATGTCTGAAGAGGATGATGAATTCAATTCTATGACTTTACATGTGCTGATCTTCACAACAGAGCTTTCAGCGCTACTGCATGTATTATCTGAACCATGGACAGTGATGTAGTAGTTGAGGCTGCACAGTAGGTTGTTGAACAGGCACGTGGTCTCGTTACTCTTGCATGTTGATGCATAACGACCGTTGCCGTGGGCAATTGTTGTGTATGATAATGACCCTGGGCTCGGCTCCCAAGAGACCGACACACCACCGGAGACACAGTCCGCCCAGGCTTCCACCTGTTGTGGTACACAGGGAACTAAACAGACAGAGATAGGTTGTATAAAGATTCAGGATCAATTTGGTCCAATAAACCTCCATACAACTAAATCGCCGCTGAACGTCTTGTATCCCAGCAAAACAAATCTTTTGATTTATTGCCAGGCTTCAATGCTGTAGTGATCCTTACCTGCTTGCAGCACTTTAATGTCACTCTCCGACACATTGCACACGCTGTTAACGGCAATGACGCTGATGTTGTAGCTAAAGCCGCAGATGAGGTCTGTGAGATTGCAGGACTGTGAGGCTGTCTTACACTCAGTTTCATGTCCTTGCTCAGCATAGGCTTGGACAATGTAGGACTCAGCCCCCCTGCTGGCCTGCCATGCCACCCGGGCTGTGTTGGTAGAGCAACTGAGTACAGGAACAACATTCTGAGGAGGACAAGGCACTGGTGGAGGGAACAGAAAGTGAGAGGAAAAATGTAACAACGAAAAATCACGCTATCAGTAATTTTTTGTCTAGATGGACTGTTGAGAGCTGCTCATTATGATACAAAAGCACAAAAAGGATTAGACCCATTTATTATTAAACCATTAATCATTAAAGTTGGACATATTTAATTTAAATTTTAAGATACTTGAGTTTGGCAAATACACCATTTTTATTTGGTGATGAGTTTGTTTTAAAAATGGCAAAATAGGCAGAACAATATCGCTCGCCTCACAACTCCTGTCTTGTTGTCTCTTTTTCCAACCATTTACCTGAGTCCACTCGGACCCTGGTGCTTGGAGGGCTGCTGCATATCTCATTTGAGGCCACAACAATCACATTATATGTCTGACCACACATCAGGTTTTCTAACTCGCAGTTGGTGAAGTTGGCGTTGCAAGTGGAAACATGGCCACTGGAGGACCGAGCTGTTGAGGTGTATAACAGAGCACCCTCGGTGTAGGACCATTCTACGAGAGCCGAGTTGGTGAAGCAGTCGAGAACCGCTGAGTCAATGCTGGGTTTGCAGGGAACTGAGAGATTGAGCAAAAAACATGGAGCTTGTGAGTCGCATTCGAACAAATCTAAAGCAGTAAATCTAAAATGTCTTAGTGACGTCATTCTACCTGATTTGAAATTGATAGCTGGGCTGGGCAAACTTGAGCAGATATTATCTTGCGCCACCACGTGGACAGAGTAGGACTCCCCGCAGGTCAGGTTCATCAAAGTACACTTATGATCCGTGGTCTCACAGGAGGCAACGGTCCCCTGCGTGCTCTGAGCGGTCACTTTGTAAGACAGAGCACCATCGCTGGCGTTCCAGGACACAAGAGCTTGATTTCTGGAGCAGTCTATGTTCACATCCACAGCAGTGGGAACACAAGGCACTGGAGAAAGGCACGGGGAGAGGAAACTGGTTATCGTCTAAGCAAGCTGCATTAGATTTAAGCCTCAGATTCAAACTATTCAGTGAACTGTACAACACCGTTCAGATAACAAAACACAACACACAGGAGCTTTTTGCATGTATTTCCTGTCGTCCTTGGACAAAGGATTTGTCCTATTTGTCATTCATGCAAAGGAGCTAATCCACAGAACCTATAATTCCAATAAATGCCTTCAGCCTGGAGAGTAACGAGGAAAGATTAAAAAATAAAATAAGTTTAAATGTATAATAGTGTGCATTAAATGAGTGCAGGTACATCTTGTTTATTACCTTTGTCTTAATATTTTGAAGATTTACTGTATCATAGAAATACGTAGATTGTGAGATTAAAGCCTCAAAACCTTTTTTGTCAAAGATTTTAAACAATTATTCTAAGCACTTCCTTTAGTTAGGAGCTCACAATATTTCTATATGTTTGCCCAGCATTTGAGATTATGAAGATCAGATTCTTTTTTTTTGTTGTCTACAGGATTTAAAAAAAAGCCTAACATGAATACAAGAGAAAAGAATCAAGAAATCAAGACAAGGCAAAAAAAATAAAAATAATTGTCCGTAACAACTAATGTAACTAACCTGACTGCAGGGTGTTGGCTTTACTCGGGTCAGAGTGACACTGTGTGTTGGAGCCGATAACAGTGACCGTATAGTTCTGTCCGCAGTTGATGTTGGGCATGCCACACTGCTCATTGTCAGACCAGCAGCTTTTTGACTGTCCATCTGACTGTGTCACTGTGGCGGTGTAGAACAACGCCCCTGCTGAACGCGTCCAAGACACTACAGCGATGTTAGAGACGCAGTTCACGAAGCTGGACACGGCAGTGGGCGAGCAGGGCTCTAAGGGACAGACGGAGAATGTACTGGATGAAAATGGAAGAGACTTATGGAGGATGTGACCTAATGATCTGTAGCTGCATATGAATAAGCAGAAGGCCCATATGTGGGGATTTAAGGTGTATACTTTTTTCCTGTAGTTTCTCCCTTTGCAGTGTTGTAATTTGTACAGATTTTCTTATCTTTGGATTCAAGGATTTAATGTAAGTAATTATCAAGATCAATGTTTTGCTTAAAATAATCTCACACAAAAAGAGTTAATTGATAAAACCTGTGGAATCCCTTGTGCGGACAGCAGCACTGCACAGTGTAACGTGTCCCCTCTACTAGCTTTAACTTGATCAGTGTTTAGAAATAAATCTGTCACTTGCAAAAAGTTTGGAAAAGGTTTGTGGGTGTGTAATAGGAATTTACGTGATGGGAGTTGCAAAGGTTGACTGGGGCGACTCGTGCACATAGAGTCTACGGCCTGAACAGACAGGAAGTAGTCCTGGCCACACTGAAACTCAGATATGAAAGTCCAGGTGTCAGTGGTGCTGAGCTGGAGCTTGTGGCTGCTGTTTGTGGTCTCTGCAGTCACGGTGTAGAACTCTGCTGTTTCACTGGCATTCCAGCTCAAGGATGCAACCTTGGAAATAGATAACATTTATGTTATTTTAAATAATAATAATTATTATTATGAACGTTCTTTTTTAAAACTCTCTTTTGAAACGAAGTTACAAATTACTCAACACAGATAAATAAACTGTTTAATATTTCCTTAAGGGAAACTGGAAGGAACCTTCACCTTTGTAGTGCAGTTCAGAGATGATTTCAAATTCTGGGGTATGCATGGTGCTAAAAAGAGAAGAAATCTTTGTGATTTGGCAAAATAAACAACATAGATGGACATAATACAGACATAGTATGTTGAAGATGCTAGAAAACACAATTTGTCTTAGTGGACCTCTGTCCAACATTGAAATTTCTGAGATCATGCAAATGTCTGGTGGCTTTCTGTATTGTACTCATTGATTTTAATTTGTTGCGTACATCATATCCTCTCAAATTTCGATTTCTCTGCATTACACGAACAGTAAAACGGCTTGTTTACCCATCCGTATGAAAGTTCTGTTGCTTGGCATGCTGTTGCAGAGGTGGTCGTTGGAGATTACTTGAACAGTGTACGTCTCTCCGCAGTGCAGGTCGTTCCAGGTGCAGCTGGTGGTGTTTGTCGTGCAAACGTGGGTGTGGTCATCGTGGCCCTTTGCAATGACCAAGTAGGACTCTGCACCGTCACTCATGTCCCACCTGACTGAGCCCAGGTTGTTCTCACAATATGTAAAGTTCTGCACATTCTGAGGGATGCAAGGGCCTAAAGGGAATGTGAACTGTTAAATGATCTTATTGAAAATCATTTGACATATTTAAAAGAAAAAAATATGAATGAGGCTCATACCTGTCTTGAATCTTTGGGGTGCACTTATGGCACTGTCACATTTATCGTCTTGTGCTTTTACAGTGAAGGTAAACAACTGTCCACAGAGCAGCTCGACTGCAGTTGCTGTCTTATCAGTTTGGAGATCTGTGACGTACCCCAAGTTTCCTGTAGCTGTCACCACGTAGACTGATGCTCCACTTGCCGCAGACCAGTGTAACACCACAGTGTCATTGTTACAGGACCCATCAACTGTCAGGCCAGTGGGCTGACAGGGTTCTGTTGAAGGAGGAGTTAGACACAAACATCAAATTCCTACATCTAGCAGATTTAATGTTGTGGCTGATGATGATGTTCCATACCTGTCTGGATCTCCACTGAGTTACTAATTTCACTATGACACTTGTTACTGTATGCAGTTACAGAGAATTTATAGGTTTCCCCACAGCGCAAGTTTGGGAACTGGCAGGTGGAGTTGGTGGAGTTGCAAAGCAAACTT
This sequence comes from Channa striata, assembly GCA_033026295.1. Classification (NCBI taxonomy): domain Eukaryota; kingdom Metazoa; phylum Chordata; class Actinopteri; order Anabantiformes; family Channidae; genus Channa; species Channa striata. The sequence continues at coordinate 5,032,749 of CM065179.1, read as the reverse complement.
TCTCCCAGGCCATTTGAGGCAGTAGCCAGGTAGAACGCCACTCCCATCCTTTCCTCCCAGTATAAGTTTGCTGTACTTGTCCCACATTGCAGGTCCACGTCAACATCCAAAGGTGCACAGGGCGCTGGACAAGACATTTAGTTTAGTATCCCAAACCAGAAATACAAACGTTTGCTACAGTCTAGTTTTCTATCAGCTAATCTTGTATGAGACGCAGGTCAACTCACGTGTGCTGAACCTGACATTTGTCTGTGTTTCAGTTTGGCATTGGTCACTGATGGTTATGAGGCTGACCGTGTACGTCTGCCCACACACGAGGTCCGTCAGGGTACAATGGAGCCCGTCAGTCGCACACGAAGCCTGCTGGCCATCGACCGCTGCTGCCGTCACCAGGTAGGAGCTGGCTCCACTGGCGGAGCTCCAGGAGATCCCAGCTGTGCCATTGTTGCAGTCCAAGCTAGCCACCACATTTACAGCTCCACAGGGAGCTGCAGATAGAAGGGTAGATAGCACAGATAGGGCAGGAGGATACAGGACATGGAATTATTTATATTAACGACAAGTTAAAGCTTCACTGATCTTTTTACTGTTCATACGGGTACATTCTTTTTGGGTACATAGAATTTATGTCATAGGGACAGCATTGCCATCCTTTAATAAAAGCTCCCGTCTAATGGTTCGAGCATGGTATCATTGCGGAATAATTAATGTGTGTCGTGACATTTTGAACAAGGCCAGAGGGTTAAAGCACTGCACCTGAGGGCAGCAGAACAGTGGTGGAGTCGCTACTGTTAAGTATCTCTCCGATGGCAATGACGTGCGTGTAATAGACGACTCCGCAGTGGAGACCCTCCACCGTACAGAAAGTCTCGTGAGTGTTGCAGGACAGAGAGTGGCCATCACGCCCATCCAGACTGGCCTTGTATCCCACTGTGCCTAAACTGGCTTCCCACGACACAGTTGCGCTGTTGTTCTGACACTGAACACCGGCTTCCACATTGTTGGGTGCGCACGGTTCTGTGGGCAGAAAATGAGGCAAAAGAGATTCAGTGATGCAGAGGTATATGAGATATATGCTGCATAATAAAAAAAGACGCAACATTTTCTATTAATTTACTTATTTTATTTTGATATATTATCTATGCGGGACAGCATGGTGGTGGAGTGGCTAGCTCTGCGGCCTCACAGCTGGAAGGCCTTTCTGTGTGGAGTTTGGATGTTCTCCCTGGGTTTGCGTGGTGTTTTCTCCGGGTACTGCTGCCCTAACCCTCTCAGGTTAATTGACTTAAGTCACTTGAAACTGCCCGTAGGCGTTAATGTGGGTGCAAATGGTTGTCTGTCTCTCTTTGGCAGCCTGTTCAGGGTGTACGACCCAAATAGGATAAACAGTTACACGGAATGGATGGATATTATCTATTATATATATTTTAAAAGTACAGAAAACATGCCAAAGGTGACACATTAAGCCTAAATTTCTTCCTAAATATCCTAATATCTTGTTTTGTCTAACAAACACCCCAAAAACTATAAAAATCTAGTTTAATTCCAGATAGGTCAAAGGAAATAAAACAACTTTTTCATAAGTAAATACTAAAAGTTGTCACAATAATTGGAGATTATTTATCTTTTGATCAACTAATTATAGTTGAAAGTTCTCAAACTCCCAAATTTCGACCCTCGTCTCCTCAGCCGAGACACTGTTACTGCAACAACATCAAAGAAGGTCCTTGTACATAGTAAAAAGAATTTTTAAAACCGAAGCAAATGTTTTCTCACCTGTTTTAATTACAACCGTTTTATTTGAGGTAGCCACGCCTCGGCACACCTGGTTGTTTGACGTGACGCTAATGCTGTAAGACTGACCACACTCTAAGTTATACAAGGCGCAGTTGGTGTCGTTAGTGACGCAGGAGACTGTGCGGCCTTCCTCTGTTACCCCCTCCACTGTGTAATAACCGGCACCAGTAGATATGTCCCATTGCACCTGGCCGATTGACAGTCTGTATTCTGCGGTGACGTGTTGAGGGACGCACGATCCTAAAAGAAAGAATTAAAGAAAGTTTGAAGATAACTGCTGGATGTGGTTCCCTTCTGTACAGTAGTATTATAAATGAAAATGTGCTCTAGAAAGGACAGACTTATGTTTTGGAGTGTGCTCGTCTTTACTTGACCAACACAGAAAAAAAGAATTTATGATATATCTAAGAAAGAACAGCCAAATTTCTGCAGTGGGCAGTAAGAGCCCAAATTTCACCGGAAAAACTGTGATTATCCTACCAAGTAATATTTGTCTGTTAAACCCTGAAAGCTGTTGATGAGTACACACATTTCTGCAGTTGTATTTTCATAAGCTGAAGAAGATTGCAGTAACTGAAAGCTACATTCATATATTTATTTTTTTTTAATTTGAAGAATCAGGTGTCTGGACTTGACAGTTCAGCCTTAGTTATTTAAACAAGTTCATATGAACTAGAAAAATATTTTAAAAACTTTTATTACAAACAAATAAAAAACTGTATGTCTTTCTAATTTGAGTGAATGTCACCTAGTTTGGGGTTGGTGGGGTGGGGGCAAAATGCAACAATTCCACAAAGTGGCATCATGTTGTAAAGCTGTACAGTAAGCATGCGAGTAGCATCGTTTAGCCTGTGCACTGCCGCTCACCGGTGACCAGCTGTGTTCGGAAGTAAGCAACCGTGCTGCATCCCCATCCCACGGCTTTGACAGACACACTGTAACCGTGACCACAGAGCAGTCCTTCCAGGTTACAGAAGGTGGAGTTGGTCTCACAGGTGATATTGGGGCCTGATGTGGTGCTGAGCGTCACCACGTACGACACAGCTCCATCACTCGCGTACCACGTCACCATAGCCGTCTGCATTTCACAGTCAAACATGGCCTGGATGTTTCTCGGTTCACAGGGCACTGGTAATGATGATAAGAGTAAGATTATATTTAGCTTCTAGGTGTCCCTAATAATGTGTCAACATGGTGTATCAAGGCTCTCTTTTCTACCTGAGGGTGTGTCAATCACAGAAGTGGACGGGCTATCGCAGTATCCATCGGACGACACTACGAAGACGTGGTAGATCTGGCCACAGGCGACTCCACTCACGTGGCAGGAGCCCTCTGTTGTGCCCTGACAGGTTGTGGTCTGACCATTGCTGTCCTGCACTGTGGCCAGGTAGGAGTCAGCCCCTGAGCTCTTAGACCAGGACACAACCAAAGCGTTGGCCTTACAGTTCACCACAGACGAGACGGTTGCTGGAGTGCATGGCACTGGTGGGAAGAGATGGAGGAAAACGTTAGATGAGGGCTGAAGGCCACTTTCTCCACCTTAATTATTATTTTTTAGAGAGTACCGAAAATAATATGAAACTGAAATCGTCCTTAGGAGACTCAACCGTAGATGTTGTATAGTTAAACAAATTGTTTTGCTTTTTAAGCTTGAAATTAAAAAAAATATCACGTTTGTGTTTATCATTATGAAGGGCTTTATGGACCAAACTATTTTCTACTAACACGTTTCTTCATTACCAGCTTCTTGTCCTTTTATCCCCGAGATAATTTGTTCTTTGTCTTTACGGTCACCTTGTGTTTCATATGTGACCTACCCGTCCTGATTGTGACACTCTCACTGGGTTTGCCCTTGCAGTTGATGTCTTCCGCTGTCACAGTAGCTGTGTAGCGCTGCCCACAGTGCAGGCCTGTCAGGTCACACTGGCTGTCATAGGAGACACACTGGTCCTTGTGGCCGTCACTGCTCACTGCTCGCACTCTGTAAAGCTGTCCTCCTTTGCTCTGGTTCCATGACACGGAGGCGACATTGTCAGTGCAGCTCATATTTGCTTTGAGATTGGTAGGAACGCACGGTGCTGAGGGTGAGAGTTCAATACGTCTAATGTTATTCGTTTTAATTGTGTTTAATATTAAACATTGCAGTTGCAATAGTTTTTTTGTTCACAGTTCTGTCTGTTCTTTGTAAAGGGGTTGGTGTGTGTGTGTGTGTGTGTGTGATTCTGTATCTGCTGTATATCACACCTGTCCTGACAATTTCCCCTTCACTCTGAGAGCTGTTGCAAGTTCTTCCCTCAGCTGTGACAAGCAGGACGTACATTTCGCCACATGGCAGATTGGTGATGTCGCAGCCAGTGCCTGACGACTTGCAGCAGTTGGTCCTTCCAGTTATCTGCTCCAGCGTTGCTGTATATTTTACTGCACCAGGAACAGTTGGCCACATGATGCTGATTGTGTTGTTGTCACATTGTAGTGAATTTGTGACATCTCGTGGCGGACAGGGAGCTGGAAAAACAAAGTTATTATTACTCCACATCAAAATTAGTCAAAAGGAACAAAAGTCTAAAAGACTACAAAGAGCACATAGAATTGTTCTTCCTTTTTCCTGCTTACACAATTGAAGTAGATGTTGTTTGTTTTATTTGAACGTCGCATCTTTTGGGTTATATTGAAATATAATGTTTTAAAATATAAAAAATACTCTGATTGTTTGAATTAACGTACTTTTTTAATTATTTATAATTGAAAAAAATTAATAGTAATAATAAAAAAGTAATAATTACCTGTCTCGGTAGTGACAGCATTACTGGGTGCACTGGGGCACTGCTCGTTGCGTGCCTTTAGGGTAAAGGTGAAGTTCTGGCTGCACTCCAGCTCCGGCAGAGTGCATATCCCGTTTGATGTGGAGTTACAGTCAAACATCTGGACATTTCCCCATCCGTCCGTCACGATGGCAAAGTAATTTTCGGCTCCGGCAGACGCGTTGTACATTACCCAGGCTGAGTTGGTCAGGCAGTCGATCTCCACCTCAGACACACTAGGTACGCAGGGAACTGTAGGTAGCCAGGGATGGACAGAAAAGTTGTTTTTCAAACTTCAGTAATTCACCCAGTTACCAAAAACTAGAAAATATGAGCTATAATGATGCCGAGTTGTGAAAAACCTTCACAGCACACAGACACTGAAAAAGTCAGCATCTTGTCGAGCAAAATAAGTGAAAACTAAAATAGTGGCAGTAAAATCTAGTTGATCCTTGCCTGTCTTGATCACTTGTGTGGAGCTGGTTCTGCCCACACATCCATTCCTGGAGGGTGTGATGCTGATGTTATACTCTTTTCCACATTTAAGTGCACTGATATCACAGCCTCCACTTGTGCTGTTGCAGTGGTGTTGGTGATCTGTTGTGGAAACTGCCGACACCGTGTACACAGCCTGCGCCACATGGCTGCTCCAAGTTACAGAAACGACTCCAGAGCTGCAGTTCAGGTTGGGGAGGAAGGATGAGGGAGGACAAGGAGCTGAGAAGAAGAACAACAAAAGACATTTAGGTGCGAATTAAAAATTAATGAATATAAATTATTACATTTACTAGTTTTCTCAAGGCAGATTATTTGTCTTTCAAACAATGTTCAGCTCTGACTGAATAAACTCAAACTGCACGTTGGTCAAGCAACATACTTTCATGTGCTTTGTGAGATACAAGATTTTCACACAGTACAGAACATTAAAAAAAAAAAGAAACAGTTATATCCTCTTTTTGTAATAAGTTGCACTGTAATTATGACCTACTGCTTCACCAACCTGTAAGGACCTGCTTTGTGAGAGACTGGGAGCTGTTGCAGATGTTATCATCAGCCACCACTGTGACGTTGTAGGTCGTATCACACGTCAAACTCGGAACCATGCAGAAATGCTTATTTGTTGTGCAGCTGCTGACGTGACCATTGCTGCTCACTACAGAGGCGTGGAACTGTACAAAGTAACCCGTCGACTGCCAGGTAATGTTCAGGGCACCGGACAGACAGTCGAGGGTGTTGTATATTTCCTGTGGCACACAAGGAGCTAGAGAGAGACAAAAGAGAGAAGTTACACATCCTGTAACTGCAAGCTCACAGGTTTAATCCTGCCAAAGGGTCAAAGAGGCCAAATAAGATTGTTGCACAGATGATGGGGAACTGCTAAATTAATAATTACCCAGAAAGACGGAAGCATTAGAAAGTACTCTGTGCAGCCTCAAAACGCTACAGGAGAGCCAAATATGACGTGTTTCAATACCAACCTATTCGAATAACCTCTGTGTTACTCTTGGCTCCGATACAGTTTCCATCAAAACCAAATACATAGACGTGGTACTGCTGTCCACAAAGCAGCTCCGGCATCTGGCAGCTGGTGCTGCTGGTGTTGCAGGACCACTGGTGGCCCTCTGCATTCTCAGCCACAGCTGTGTAGGAGACTGAACCCTGCGAGGCCTGCCACGATACTGTTATGATGTTGGATTTACAGGAAGAGTCTATCCTCAGGTTGGTGGGAGGACAGGGAGCTGGAGGAGCAAAGAACACTCCGTTACCTATTGTTTGCATGCATCGGTTTTTATAGGACCACTGGAAGTGCTCTGCACTTGCCACATAGACCGTTGGCAGCTTTACATTTACATTAAACACTATAATTCACGTGTATCCAGACATTCACCAAAGCAACTTGGGGTTTATTGTCTTGCACAAGGACACACAGACTGGAGGAGCTGGACAATGAACCACCAACTGCAGGATTGGTGCAGTTCAACAACTCCTTAACCCTCCTACCCACAGCATCCCCCAACAGCACGCTGCTGTTTGCCAAATATATCAAATATATTGATTATATGTAACCTAATTAGGTAAAAGAAGTTACCTGTGTTGATTATGTTCCATTCTTGGGCAGGACTTGGGCAGTCTTGTCCCTGTCCACTGACGCTCACCCTGTAGCCCGTTCCACAGCTCAGAGAGCTAATGTTACAGGACGAGCCATTGGTGGAGCATGTGCGCTGCTGTCCGATGGACAAGGCATCAGCTGCGGCGTTGTAATACCGAATCCCTCGGCCAGGTGCCCAGGACACCAGTGCAGTGTTGGTGTTGCAGTTCAGTGCAGTCTTAAGTTGACTTTGAGGACAAGGACCTAGACAAGTACACGCACAGAGGGTCATGCAATATCTGCATGCATAAAATAAAATCTGTCTTCTGTTTTTTCGTTGCCAGATGATGGATATTCTACTTTAGGTCGAGCCGCTCCTCTAGATGTCGTCTTCTGAACTAGAGGCAGAGGGAGACCATATGTCCATCGCTCTAAAGCTTTTAATTTAAAGTGTAAAAACCCCAGAAAAGTCAAAAACCAATGAATTTCCTATGTTACAGATGCTACATTGTACTTCTGTCTTACTTACAGTATTCCTTGTCCAATATGTTTTTCAGAACTCAGAAGCTCCCTGTAGAATACTGGTTCACTTACATTTTGGATAAATATATCTTACAGTGATTAGCTCAAAAAGGAAAGTAAAACTACAGAGCTGGGTCTGTCTTTTTGTAAAAGCCACGAGTCAAGACAGTAACAATGAGCAACACTGAGTGAGTGTGCAGTGATGTGTGTGCAGTGATCATTAGAATGCTGCTTATTGCACCTATAAAAACCCATGTGGTTTAGCTGGTCTGTCTCACGTTTCATTACCTGTAGTAGCAGTGATGGACTCGCTGACCAAACTGTTGCAGGATTCGTGACGAGCCACCACTGTGATGTTGTAGTCCTGTCCACATGCCAGGTTGGGGAAATCGCAGTAAGTCTCCGTGGTGTTACAGTCCGCGTGTAGCCCAGATTTCCCCGAGCGTAGACCGTATAAGACATGGCACCGTGTGCTACGTCCCATGTGACCGTGGTGATGCCCGTCTGGCAGTCCACTCGGGCCGTGAGGTGGCTGGGGACACATGGAGCTGGGGTTTGGGGAGGAAGATACGTGTCAGAGTCATTTTTAGTTCTGTGTCTTTTAAGTGTTAATGCTAATACCATTATTCCCTGGTTTCCTATTGTTGCAACGTGATTTCGCAAAACAGAGGAAAGTGTAGGAATGTGGATAATAACACATCTGACTTTACAAGACATCTGGACGCTCCACTGACTCATCCATTTGTAATACTAATAATTACTCACGACAGAATCCTAACTCCTGACATGTTGGTGTGTTTTGTTCCTGTAAAGGTTATTTTCAGTAACGCTGCTTCAGTGACTACTTTACAGTTTAGAACTGAATACAGTATTATCTGTCTCTACCTGTTTTAAGCCTTTGGGCCATAGCTGGTTCACTGCTGCATGAATTTGTGTAGCCCACCACGCTAATCAGATAGCTCTCCCCACAGGTGAGGTTGTTGAAGGTGCAGTTGGAGCTGCTGGAGTTACACATGGTGATGCCTCCCCTGCTGTCCACCGCTGACACTAACTCAGTCTGGTCTCGGCCAGAGTTTCCCCAGTTAACCACCGCAACGTTAGTGCTGCACTTCAAATTCACCAAAACGTTACTTGGTTTACAGGGAGCTGGTGAAGAGGAGGATAAACAGAGGGACACAGTGTAAAGCATATTAATGAATATAAAAATCAAATATGAGGTAAATAAAACTGATTTATCAGGCTTTAATCATTTTATTATTTTACTCAGTTATTTTTGTCAATTAATTATGTTTGTATAACCTATATACAACAAGTAAAAAAACATACAGGGAGATAATTCAAAGTATTTCTAATCTACTTCAAATGGTTTTTAGTAAAGAAGCCACAACAACACATTTTGTGCGGATCAGAAAAACTATAAATAAAATTAACTGGTGAGCTTCATATTTGCCGGTAGATGGCCCAGCTTACTGTTTTAGACGAAAAACTCCTCCAGATAACATCACCCTGGGGTGAGGGGTACAAACTTCATAGTGTGAGCAGCGAGATGACAAAAGCTGAACTAAAGGTTCCTTCCAGTGATGTCATCTGGAGGCTTTTATCAGATAGAAGTTTAGATAAGTTTTTGATATAGGGAAGTGGAATGGCCTTTATGTACTTGTACTACACAAAAGAAGCAAGGTTGTAATCAGAGAAGGCGCCCTTTAAACGAGTGGCGGCTTGTAACTATTTAATTTAAAGATATTCCAAAAACCTTGACAAGCTGGAAGATTTCTTACCTGACTGCATTTTATAGTCGGAGCCCACAATGGTGTCACAGTTGATTGATGATGTGGTGACAGCGAGGCTGTAGGTGACGCCGCACTTGAGGTTGTTAATGGTGCAGTTGGTGCTGGTAGAGTTACATGTTGGATTTGTGTCATTAGTGCTGCTGATGGCCATCGCAGTGTAAGACACGGGGTCACCGATGCTTGCCCTCCACTGCACCGCGAAGGAGTTGACTTTGCAGTCCAGCTCTGCTATCACCCTGTCCGGCAGACAAGGAGCTGGGAAAAATGAAAGAGAGGAGGACTAGCTCAAATGATCGAGTCCCTGCTTTTAAGGTTTAACCTAAAAAAGAAGTGCAAGACCCAAAGCAGGTTTCACTTACCTGAGTGAAATGTTAAAGCGGCTCCTGAGCTGCTGTTGCACATGGCACTGGAGGCCAACACGACTGCTGAGTACTGATGTCCGCAGTCCAACTTCGCTGAGCAGTTTGTCGTTTTGGAGGAGCAAGAAACTATTGGTCCATGGGCACCAGTCAGTGTAGCTGTGTAGGATATAGCTTGGGCGCTCGGCACCCAGCTCAGTGTTCCCATGTTAGTGCCGCAATCTGCACTGGCAGTCAGGTTAGTCGGAGGACACGGAGCTGGCAGGAAAGACATTTCACACATAATCAAAAAAATGAAAGATCATTCTCACCTTAGAGCCACGTTTTGTCCATTTGTTCAAAATAGGACAATTAAGTCTTGTTATATGAATGCTATATAAGTCATTAGATGGAAATCTTTTGTGCAGACCTGCTATAAAACTATAACTGAGATGGATATTCACTGAGACACAATAAAAGCAAATTGAGTGTGTTGAGAAAAGTAGTCTAGACCTTTTATTATTATTATTAATAAGAATTCTCACATTTGTCAGTAAATATAACGTATGTGTCAGTAAACCAAGAAAAATTGTAATAAATTCAAGGTTGTGGCCACTGAAGCAACACCTTTTGTGATAATTTGGTCATTTTAAGGAACTAGAGAATGGCTTACATGTTTCAATTAGTTTTTTTTTATTATCTGACACGAATTTACATTGTCTGATTAATGTTTTTAAATGAAGGAATTGAATGATTTCTGTCTCCTTTCTGACCAGTGTGCAGTGATTAGTCAGCCGCGTCTTAGACGAATGCTGGGGTTGCACAGGTGAATTTGGACCGTGGATGTCAACATAAACCTCAAAAAAAATATTTTTCATTATTGTTTTTAAAACTTTATGACATTTGTATCTTCTCAGACTTGACAGTTGAGATCTGCAGTTTTCACTCTCATATTTTGAGGCTAAATAATTTATTCTTGAAATGATAAAGGAGTCCTGAGTTACTGCAGTATAGGAGGAGATATATCCAGCTACTAACCTGTTTTAGTTTGTATTGGCTGGCTGATGACGCTGGTGCACTCACTGTCCCGGGCGGCGACGGTGAACGTGTACAACTTGCTACACTCCAGGCCGCTGATCACGTAGGATGTCTGGTTTGTGGAGTAGCTGGCACTGGCTCCAGCATTTTCTTGTGAGTACAGAAAGTAGTTAACATGACTTCTGGGGCTGGATTCCCAGCTTACTGTGATGTCGCTGTTCTGGCAGTTTGTCACTCCAGTCACATTGGTGGGTGGGCAGATGACTAAGAACAAGAGAGAGATGAAGTGTGAGACCATTTGCAAACATTACACATGAAAATATACAAGTGGAAGTTGATGTGGTAATAATTCATAGGACTGCAAACATCTAATAATCATGAATACACAAGATAGAAATAATAACACCATAAAATATGTCATAAAATATGTCCTAGAGTAAGCTGTAATTAGTTGTAATAATATGGTAATAACACTGTCCTGTTTCCTCGCAGTTAACGGATTTCGTTAACTTTACCTTCAAAAGTAGTCGAGAAGCAACATAGCTCTGTCATGTGAGCTAGTGTGCTTGGCTTTTTTAGTTTGGAAACCATTAATCATTAGTCGATCTAAAATTAACTGTTCTATTATTGAAGCTACTGTAACAAATTAATTAATTGCATTAAAGAAAAAGATTAACTACATAAAATGTAACAAAAATGTACAGTTAGTATGAGTTGAGCTTTAACAGTGTCGTGGAAAGCAGCAGCTGGTCGGCCACCCTGCTGTAGCCCAAAGTTTTTATTTCAGTGTCGATAACTTTACTGTCTGACCTGAGTGGAAAGTGAAAGGCAGACTGGGTTTGCTCATGCATCCCCTTTCAACAGTGACCACGGTGACGACGGACGTCTCGCCACAGGTTAGGTCTGTAAAGGAGCAGCTTGTTCCATTGGATGTGCACGTGTGTTGGTGTTCATCAACTGCTGTGGCCACGTAGAAATCTGCTTGCAAAGCAGGAGTCCAGGTTACATGGCCCACGTTACCAGCACACTGCACAGACGCATTTACGCTGGTTGGAGGGCACGGGCCTGGGAGAAGAAAGGCAAGGCGAGAAACAGTAAAGGGAGTTTAAGTTCAGACTACACCTGGGAAACCTGATGTCAATCATCAGCGTTAGATTTTTATGTACTGCTTAGGAACGACAGTCCCTCATCCTGCCAAACACTTTTGTACTTGAGGTAACACTGTAACTAACTGCAAAGTGCTAACATGAACGAGAATAAGTGCGGTCTTCGTTCTCACCGGAGAGGTAGGTGTACGGGTAGCTGTCGGTGCCCCTGCAGTTGTTTGAGTACGGGCTGACGGTGATCACGTAGGTCTGGGCGCAGAACAAGTTGGGCATGTAACAACTGGTGTTCGTGGTGTTGCACTGTTTGACGTCACCATTTCTGCCAAGCGCTACCACTTCGTAGAAAACTGCACCGGCACTGGGCTGCCAGCTCACCGCTGCCGTGTTGTTGTCACATACCAGGGAAGCACTGACATTCACAGGAGCACAGGGTCCTGATGGGAAAAATGAGGGGAACCCTGAGAAAACAACCTGGGCCTTGATAGAACAGTAAAAATACGGTCTACTGGACATTTTCCTGATCATCACGTGGACTTTCTCAGATTCAGTGTAGACTGAAGACTTTCACTTGTTTGTTAAGCTGCTGTATAAGACATGAACTATCTCTTAGATATGTAGATCTGTATGGTGGTAATGTAGCGCCAGGTCTGCTGGGTTTGATGATATATTTTGTCATTTAGGTTGATATAAGTTACACACACCTGACATGATGGATTTTACTTGTTTTAGCCAATAACTGCACTTTAGCTGAAGCTGAATTTATAACATTTTTTATGACAAACGTTGTCTGTAATTTCTTACCATCTATAGTAAAGAGAACTTCAAAGATCTTATTTATTTTTCTATAACTGATCAGCATAACTGCAGACGAATCAGATTCATCATCACTTTTAAAGCAGTGGTTTTAGCTGAACACTCATTGGTTTCTTTTATTTCTGAATAGAAACGAAAGTCTTTAAGGACACGTTCTAAACATGCTTGAATTGTGGTTTCAGTTGTGTCATTGTGTTTTCATTCGGAACACTGAGGCTGAAATTATGCAGATCATGAGCCCTTTTCAAGTCATGCTAATTAACTGCAACACTATGCAATGATGATTCAGTGTAATATTGACAGAAAACGTGGAAAAGTCATTTACAGCTCTATTACAAACAGTGCAATTAAGATTACCTGTCTGTATCTGTATTAGCCCCGGCACGCTGCTGTTGCATTGGTCAGCCACAGCGATCACTTTCACAATGTATGTGCGACCGCAGAGCAGCGACGGCAGGGAGCAGTCAGTCTGGCGGTGCTGCAGGAGGCCGTGGCGTTTCCAGACTGGGCGAGAGCGTAGAAACTCCTTTCTGCCCAGAGTCTCGTCCCAGTTCAGGAAGGCAATTCCACTCCCACAGGAGTATGTGTACTCCAAATGAGCAGGAGTGCAAGGAGCTGGGTGAGAGACGGTTACAGTCATTTTTAAACACCTAACCTTAACCCGACCCTATGTTAATGCCATATTAATTAAATGTATTGTCTAAAAGACAGTGATCTTCATTGGAAATAAAAATCAGACCAACAAACTTATGAATCTTATAATCTTGTAAAATAAACACAAACTTACATAAACCCTAATAAAGTGCAATTATTACATGTCCAATACACCAGGTTTAATTAAAAAAAGGAAGAAAAAATAGGAAAAATAATGTTTGAGAGTAATATTTTGGCATAGCCCTCTAAATTATGACTTACCTGTTACTATCTGAAAGGTAGAGCTGGGTTTGCTCAAACACTGGACTCCTCTAGCGACAGCCTGAACAGTGTAGGTGCTCCCACACTGCAGATCAGCCAGGACACAGCTGCTGTTGGTGGAGGAGCTGCAGGACGTCAGGTGTCCCAGGGTGGAGGTTGCACTGGCGGTGACACTAAGGGCATCCCTGTCTTCATCCCAGATGACCACAGCGCGGTTGGAGGTGCAGTCCAGGTTGTAGTTGTGGATGACTGGAGCACAGGGAGCTAGGCAAAGGATTGCCACACGTCATTACTTTCAGAGGAATCATAGTCCCAAAACTATTTTTAAACACAGGTTCTGACTGAAAATGCAGAAAGTTTTCATTTTTTGTTTTCTTTTACATGCAGGAGAATTGTGTTTTTATCAAAAACCATTAGAATTTAGATGAAACATATCTATCGTGTCTTTACCTGTGGTCACGTTGGTTTTGGCGAGTATGGAGCTGTTGCATTTCCCATCCCTGGCCAGCACAGTCACAGTGTAGTCCTCACCACACTGCAGCTGGCTCAGCTGACAGGAGTTGCCGCTGGAATTACAGGAGTCGACGAGTCTGTTAGTCTCAGCGAGGACGGTGTAATAATTTGCTCCAGGGCTGCTCCCCCAGGTCACAGTCACCACGCCAGTGAGGCAGTTCAGGGCAGCACTCACATTTGTAGGGTCACAGGGTGCTGGAGACAGATGAGGAAGATGCACAGTATGAATCTATGCACAGAATATTATGCACAAGCTACATTTGCTAACAGTGTATTACAGCTCATGAAGCAATTAGCAGAATCCGTAGAAGTAAAATGGTACAGTAGCTATTTTGAGAACATAATACCATCAAAATAAGGAACACACCACCCGGAGTAATGGTATGTGTTATTAATCTGTTTGTAATAGTGTTTTTTTTGGGGGCAACTAGTGTCCATTGATTTATTTTGGCTGATAGTCTGGACTAGAAGTCTCATCTTCAAAGTTAGATTTTAAATGTCCCAAAGGTTCAGACTGACTTAAAATTTACCGGTTGTTGCTGAGATTATGGAGCTGTCAGAGCTGTTGCACCTGTCGTTGACAGCGATCACACTGAGTGTATACGTGTGAGCGCACTGGAGTCCAGAGAAGAGGCATGTTTGGCCAGATGTGGGACAGGAAGTGGAGAAATCTCCCGACCCCTTCACTGTGGACACGTAGGAGACTGCACCAGGAGCTGCATCCCAGGACGCCTGCAGCGTGTTAGTGGTACAAACCACAGCTCCTCGGACGTTTGCGGGAACGCAGGGAGCTGAGAGAGGAATCGGTGGGATGTAAGGAGACGTATGCAGAAGGGAGAACAAGAGAAATAAATCGTGTCTGACATTTTCTTTATTTAACGTGTGACACCTCTCTCAAACTTACCAGAATTCACAATTTCTGGAGAGCTGCTCTGTCCTTCACATGTGCTGCTGATGGCTGTGACCGTCACGGTGTACTGTCGTCCGCACATTAAACTAGTCAGCATGCAACTAGATCCCTGTGTGGTGCAGTGGAGTACGGTTCCGTTTCTGTCCACGGCCGAGACGCTGTAGCTTACTGGCAGGAGTCTTGGCGTCCAGCTGATGGTTAGTATGTTGGAGGTACAGTTCAAGCTGTTGACCACATTCTGAACGGCACATGGAGCTGACACAGGAGGCAAAGAGTTAATGTGGAATGAAAGAAGCGTAAAGTGACTTTTATCTCTTGACCAGGAAGCAGGAGGTAAATGACTTTTGTATAAATGTGCAGAAACATTGGTTGACAGCATAATCAGTTCTGATGAATCGTGTTAGCAAATGTCGCTTTTGCAGGGATAATCTGCCTGGTTTGTTGTGATAAAATAGATAAAACAACTTTAAATGTAGATAAAGATAAAATGTTATTTTTTATAATGCATTTGATTTATGTCAGCTTGCAATGTGGACATTTCTTATCATGCTGAACGTTTTACAGCAGTTACTTAGTGCCTTGTTACTCTGGCATAACACCTGGGTGTTTAGGTAATAACACATCAATGACGAAAAAGACAGAAAGAATAAAGTATAAGTAAAATGTAAATGAAGGCGAACAATGGCAGCGAAGGCTTTAGGAGGGGGGGAGGCAGAGAAGCTACTTTCTCTCACCGGTTGTGTGGATGACTGGGCTGCTGTCCGGACTCTGGCAGACCCCATCAGAGGCGGACACTGAGAAGCTGTACGCTGTGCCACAGTGTAGACCCTGCAACTGGCAACCAAGTGATGCACCTGCAGCACAGGTCACGACGTGTCCGTCTGCAGCCGCTGCCTTGCCAGTGTAGGACACCGCGTTAGTGCTGCCGCTCCAGGTCAACACCGCAGAGTTGGTGGTGCAGTTCAGCGAGGCCGTGAGCTGAGAGGGAGGGCAGGGCGCTGCAGAGGACAGATCCCGGACAGTTAGGTGGGACGTGGGAGGTTGCGCGTGTTTTAGAGCGGCCAAACAAGATCTTTACCTGTTGGTTCTTTCACCACGTGGCTCCCCGCACTGGTACAGGCGTCATCCACAGCAACCACACTGACATTGTAGACCTGGCTGCATGTTAGGCCTTCCAGCCTGCATGACGATGTGTTGGACTTGCACACCAAGTGATTACCGTCTGCAGCCACAGCAGTCGCGGTGTAGTTTTTGGCACCACTGCTCGCTTGCCATGTCAGTTCCACAAAACTCTGGCTGCAGTTTCTTTTCACCACCACATTAGTAGGTACACAAGGTGCTGGAAAATGGAAAATATCAGTTATACAAAGACTTAATTGCTCATGAAAAAGTGAAATCTCTTTACAATCTTACCTTCCTTGACAGGTATGGTTGTGGGAAAACTGACACACGAGCCACTGAAGGACGTCACCTTCACTGAGTATTGCAGTCCACACTCCAGCGTGTTAATGCTCAAGCTCGGCTGTGTGGTGTTGTAAGAGTTCTGACTTTTGCTGTTTGAGATCATAGTAACATAGCCTTCTGCATTTCTGGTCGTGTTCCAGCCGATTCTCAGTCCACCTGAACCCACAGTCCACATTGGCCCGCACGTTGGCTGGCCCACAAGGAACTAGATTACGAGAAAGGAAAATGTTTTTGCGTTATTCTTGAAATTTAATGAAACTTTTACTATACTGTGCAATTACAGTTGCTTTCTCAAAATTAATTTTTAATGTTAATGGCAACTATTTTCCATCAATATCTTAACCACTTATCCTGTTAAGGGTCACAAGTGCTGGAGCTGACCTCAGTTGTGATATTGTGCAAATAGCTGGGCACATTCTAATAGGCATTCCATATTCAGAACTGTTCACGTAAATTATGACGCTTTATATTTTTTCACAGGAAAGTAAGAGGGAAGATTCACAAATGACATTATAAGCACAATATGTTCCTACCAGAATAAAAGTAAATGGCCTTAGAAGGGAGGCAGGGGCAGATGCCATCATGGTAACAGACAGTGACGGTGTAGAGCTTCCCACATGTCAGATTTGGAACCCTGCAGCTGGTTGTGGTGGAGCTGCAGCTCAGAAGCCCTTGGTTTTCATCCACAATAGTGGCAGTGTAGGAGTTCAGGTTGGGCTGGCCATGCCAGGAAATCAGAACCTCGTTGGCTGCACAATCCAGAGAGGTAACGACATTGTCCGGTGGACAAGCAGCTGGTATAAGAGAAAGGGACAACAGGAATGAAACAAAACAGAGACAGAAATTAATCACAAAACTGCGGTTTCAAAATCTGGAGTTTTTTTTTAATGCAACTGGCAAAACAATTAAACAGACGATTTCAGGATTCAGTTTCCAAAAATGCAATTTAAATAATTTAATGTAATTACAATTGTATTCAGTTCTCACCTATGAAGCTTAAGTGTAAAATAACTCGGACAGTACCTGTGTCTATGGAGACAATCCTGCTCTCAGTACTATTGCACACATAGTTAGAGCCAATGACGGACACTTTGTAGTTGGTGCTGCACTTCAGGCCCGCAATCTTGCAGGTCAGATCGAAGGAATTACAGTTGTGAATGATGCCATCGCTGTCCTTTGCCAATGCGAAATAGTAAATTGCACCACTGGACAAATCCCAGGTCAATGTGACGGAGTCCGCTCCGCAATCCTTCACTGCTCCTACATTCTGGGGAGTGCACGGGGCTGAAAATGAGAGGATGAATCAAAATGAGGGCAACCTCTCCTCGAAACCAGTTAAAGTTGTCAGATGTGACTAAACTGTTGCGTTGTGTATTCCAAAGAAGCTTGAGAAGCTTGGAACTGTTTGGAGACCTAATAAGCAGGTTTTTCCTGACCTGTCTCAGCCACGGGACCTAGTGCCATCGGACTGGCGCATTCATCATCGAAAGCCGTGATGTAGATGGTCAGAGACTCTCCACACTGGATGCCCTCTATGGCGCAGCTGTTGGAAACCGAGCTGCAGTTGTAGTGACTTCTTCCCCGGTTGCCGAAGGCCTCCACGGTGTAGCGTAGAGCCCCCTCTGCAAGGTCCCACTTGCTGAGGACAACATCGGATCTGCAGTCAGCGGATGTCTGCAGGTTCTGAGGAATACACGGTGCTGGAGAAAGGAAAAGATTTTACACGCAATTACAAAAATGCAGGCAAAAAAACAGCTATTGTTATTGCAGTAGCTGAAGAAGATATACAGTGTTTTCCATCTATCATATTGAGTAAGATACATACTAAATACCACAAAGGCTCTCACATTTTTGGAGTATTGCATAAAAAATATTCAATGATGTGGATTTCCGTTTTTAAGCTTAGAAATACTTTTGTATTTTTGCCTTTATTTGATAAATATGATCCAGATCTAAAAAAGTCTGATTATGTTTTACATAAAAACATCCAGCAGATGGCGCTCGCGTCAGATCAGGTAACTGCCACCAAAGACACAGTCAAAAATAAAATCTATGAATGCAGTTATGAATGGATGTGCCGTACCTGTTTGAATGTCAACAGCAGAGCTGCTCTGGCTGCTGCACTCCCTGTGACGGCGTAGACGGTGAAGTAATAATGTCGTCCGCACACTGTGTGTGTGAAGTAACACACACTGTCTATGGTCACACACTCCTGGACCTCTCCCTGGGAAATTAAATATTAATATAGAATAAAGACGCACTCGTGTCAGAAACTCATTCAGTCAGGCTCACGTCTGTTAGCATAGCACGCGGAAGCAACCGGCTTCTCTAACGCTCACTAGTTACCTGTCGACATTTTCTGTGTGTGTGTTTATATTCAAAGCTAACGTTAACGCTAACCCCCCATCTTGTGACATTTTAGTGTTTGTACATATTAGAAACCTATGAATATTATGTGGACTAGGCTGCTTCAAATTGTTGGCGGGTAATTTTTAATTATTTCTTCATGCTAACCTAGCTTTCTCGAGTTTCAAACATTATGCTAAGCTAAGCTAAGCTGTCTTCTGGCTGTGCATCAAAAAAAAAAAAAGGTAAAAGCAAATACTATTTCCCCAGTCTTTAAGTTTTAAATAAATAAAGTTCTATTTATGTATTTCTTCAACATATAGAGTGTGATGTATAAAATTAATTTTTTTAAAAATCCTAAAAACTTTCCTTGATTAACCTTCTTTCTTTCCACCTCCATCTTACCCTTTTTTTAGAAGGTGCCTCTTTGAACTTTTTACAAAAAATATTTATAAAGTTTACATTGAAAATGTTTGCTTCCAGCATTTTGATCCCATATTGCCGTACCTTGGAGTCCACTGCTGTGGCCTCATAGAAGTCTGTATTGTTTGTGGGCTCCCATGAGAAGATGATGACTTCGCTGGAACAGTTCCGGAACAGCTCCAGCTTCTTGGGAGGACAAGGAACTTGAAGGAAATGCAGATTTATACGTTAATTCAAACACCGTAAATAATCCCACCCACATCAAATAGATAGAAGTAAATGGCATTGAAGTTTTTATAATCTGCATCAAAGGTGGACTTCTCAAATCCCCTTTCAGGTTGTAACACCCTGATATTGGAGACTAAACTCTGGTTTCACTTTTCACTCTTCTTTGTATGAGGTTTCAGCTTTAACGCCACCCAATATGATAAAGACAAAACAGCTCAATAGGAGACCCAGTTCTAAAAGAGACACCTAGTGATGGATTCAATAAACATATGAACTTAGACGCGAAACAAAACCATGAAAAGAAGTTGTAAACAGCTTTTCCCAAATGACACTTAGATGATATAATCTTTAAGCTATTGTAAAAACCGAACCTTGGCAATCCCAAACCTGACTTACAAAACAATCTTGAGTTTAATAATGTTTCTTTCTAGCGTCATAATTCAGGGCTTAATATCAAAATATTATTGAGAGGATAATCATATATTTATTTATGCTCAAAAATCAGGAAGTCAGACCAATAGGACCTGAAAATGATGCTGACTCCCTTTCTTTGCCTTTAAGCTTTTGCAAAGAGGTTTCCTATATCGAGGACTTCCGTAATTTAAGGTTTTTCTTAAAGTATTTCAGGGCTGTTTACTGAACATGAAAATTTGCCAGATTCGCTTCACCCAAGTCTCGTCTGTGCACAATGTGGCACCAGAGGTGGGGCCGGGACAGGAAGTCTCAGCGAAGCTCGGATCGAGTGACACGTGAGATTAAACGATTAATAAGCTGCGCAGAGAAGAGGTGGCAGGGTAAAGTTTGTGTCATACAAACACGTTGGCTGGCATTAAAGGTCGGGTTTGTTCAGGGCGGGTCTGTTTTGCAAAATCACAACTGAATTTAAGGGGTTTTGGGGTTTGAGAGGTTTCTTTATTTCTTAATCTGCCTTATTTCCAGTGTAAAATTACGATACTTTATGGTCCGCTTACGTTTTTGTACCTTTTCAAATGTTCTTGGTTCTTTTAAATGACTCACGTATTGATACAAACGACAGTTTAATAACACGTTATTGATCCTTTGAAAGTAATAAAATTGTAAAGTACTTCAAAATATAATTATTACATTTAAAAGATGTAGTAGATTGAACAGCGTATAGATTGTTAAAACCATTAAGCTTTAAAGGATGAACACATCAGTGTTTGCATCAGTAATTATAATCCAGTAATATATTCATAAATGTGAAACGAAACATTCTGCATCAAAAGTATGTTTGATTTAGATACTTACGAGTATTTTTTAAGCTCATAGTTTTACCTGGATGTTATTCTGAATTAAGTCACAGAGTATTTTAGAATGTGAGTACTCCGTCCACAGCTGATAGTGTGCCAACCATTAAATTTGAATGTCACGCAACAGATTTTAATCATTCATAAGTAGTATTACATGTAATACTGTTTTATAATGTAGAAACCACAGTGTGTAACAGACTCTGTTCAAAGCGTGTGAGGAGATGACACCCTGACCCATGCTGCTTTGATTTTGACAAATTTCCTTTTTAAATGTATCTGTAACAAGCATCTCAATTTAGTGTCTTTCTAGTTTTCTTTTCGAGATTTGCAGAACTGATTAAGACTAAACAGAAATTTGATGACAGTGATGCCTCTTACATACACACTTTGGATATTTATTGCACTCAAAGTTTGGTAGAATAATCACTACGAAAATCTTTCTTTGTACTTCAAGACTCTGACATTTACGTCAGGAAAAAGCACAGATTCATCAAAATAGATACAAATGTGGTCGAAATAGACTTTGGACAAGCTGCAGGTGTTTGGGGGCATTCATGTCCGACACATGTCGGGATGTTGTCTCACCAGTCTGAAACGTCGCCGACGTGGTGGTCACTACGTTCTGGCAGTTCCCTGACATGGGCGTGACGTTCACCACATAGTACTGGCCACAGCTCAGTCCGCTGATCTCACAGCTGGTGCTCTGGCTGCTGCAGGTCAGCTGCGTGCCGTTGTTGCTTGTTGCCGTGGCCTTGTAGGAGTCCGCCCCAAACACGGCCGACCAGTACACCGTGGCCGCGTTATTGGTGCAGGTGTAATCCAGCGATACTGTGGAAACTGGGGTCAACTCTGCAAACAACACAATGGGTTACAGTTTTCATAACCAAAACAATTAAACATGTCAAGAACAGGATGTAGGGGACATAAAGATTATATGCTTGGTCTAGATGTTCACCTTTAGACGTAGATGGAATAATTTATACCTTTAATATTTTCTATTTTCTATCTGTCTCTGTTTTGGCAACATTTCCAAACATTTCTCTGACAATATTAGTGTAAGTATTGAGTGGCTGAGATGTATTTTTAGAGCCTCACACTAGTATCACATTATCTCTGTCAGGGAAATGGACCCTATAAATCCAGTGATACCTGTGAAGAGGTCTTTGTTATCTGCTGTAACTCATAATTAATACTTTGTAAATGACCAAAACTGTTAATGTGTGTTTTCTCTCAGGGTTTTGTTTTCGGGATAGGTACCTTAACCTTTTTCCCCCAGGATCATATTCTGCATGTCTGGAAGGAACGCCTCAGAGAGAATAGCTGACCTAGATCCTAATCTCCAAGTTTTTCATATGGGTTTGGCTCCGCTGACTTACTGTTGGTGGTGTATGTGTAAACCGTGGGCTCGCTTGGCACCAGGAACTTGCTGAGTGAGGACACTGATATCAGATAGGTGGAACACGGGAAGATGCCTTGAGCATCCATCTTGGTGTCTGTGACGTTCTGCACTGACGGCTTGCTGGTCGGGTCATCGAGGCTCTGGATGGTGACTCTGTAAATCAAGACTTCCTTCACCGGCTGCCACGTCACCCTTGCTGTGTTCCGGTTGGTCTGAGTTGCTGTGATGTTCACCGGCGGCGGCACCACTAAAAGCATACAGACCTTTTTAAATACTAGACAGCATATCATTGTGTAATTATTAGACAACTAGCATTATTATTAATCACATCAACACTTCAACTCTGTGTCCACTCATTCCTGAACGTTTTCAAAGCTCCAAATGGACGGAAACGGGTCACTCACAGGTCGTGACGGTCCTCACTTTGCTTCCGATTCCCAGGCCGCCCTGGTTAGCCGTGTAAACATAGCAGTCGTAGTTGGTGGAGGGCTGCAGGTGTTCCACCGTGGCGGAGGTGTTGGTGTAGGTGAGGTTGAACGATTGCCCGGCAGCCTGAGAACGCACCAGCAGGTAGTAACGCTGCGTTAATGGTATCTGGGTCCATCTGACAAAGATGGAAGAGCTCGACAGCGCCTGGCCAACTTCTATCTGCGATGTGTCCGGGACTGGGAGGAAATAGCAGTGAGGGTGTGTGTTAGTTGTGTTGTACCTGTGCGTACTTATGTCTTTTGTGCGTAAACATTAAATCTGGATGACATGCACTTTCATATAGCTGTAATGTTACTTTATTACTTAATTAATCAAATAACACCACAGAATTTCTTTTATATATAAATATTTTTTCACAATTCTATCTCGTGTGTCTGCACCTCACAATTTCAAATGGCACGGGGACATTGACCTGACAAAAATATATATACAATTTTAGGAAGTATTTTACATAAACGTTGGATTAACTTTCTTCTCTTTACCTGTCCATGCTGTAGTTGTAACAAGACACGCCGAGGAAAATAAAAACTGGAAAACTTTGAGCGTGACAACATATTCGGTTCCTGGTCGCAGGCCTTGCACATCCTTCTCCGTCACACTCGGTGGCACGTTCACCACCACCGGCACAAAGCTTGTGTTGTTTACCACCCGAAGGTCCAAAAAATAACTTGCTGCCCCGGGATATACTTCCCATTTCACCAGGATCGACGAGGGGCCAGACGCCCTGGCTGACGAGATTTTGCACCCTGCCAAAGATGGTAATACATGGTTGGTTTGAGAAATAATTTTACTAATCACTAATTATGAAAAGAAAGAAACACCATTAAGATTTATAAATATTCAAGAAATAGCAATTACAAATTAGCCAGGATAAGCAGACATGCCCCAGAGAATAAAAATAAAATGTACTCACCTTGCCCTACAACACTAGGTATCTGTTAATAGAAAAAAAAACATTATAATCTCTAACACAGTATAAATGTCCTGCTACTGCATTATATTCATTTTATTAATCTAAAACAAAATGCCGTTTACCTGCGTTAGAGACACCAATATTACAGAAAAACCTATGGCTCCCAACAATCCCATCTTTGACATTGACTGCAGGATTACAATTAGTTTAGTATACAAGGGAGTCAAATACAAAAGGTGTCCTGGGTTCTTTTGAGATTCAGCCCAGTGTGTGTGGGAACCAATCAGTATTTCCCAAATGGGGACAGACTGTCCCACCAACAGCCCGGGGCAGTCACAGCTGCCCTGAGAACACAGCAGGAGGGAGGGATGGACAAATGAGAGATGGTGAGTTTACCTGAAGTGAGGATAACAAGCCACTTGTTCACACACTGGCTGTCACGCATCTATCAGTTTACATAATTATCATTTATTTCTCTCCATCACTCTAAATGATACAGTGCGAGAGTGGAGAGTTTCCATCAGCACTAACATGCTAATCTGTTTCTCTTAATATGGAAATTTGTAGGCTTTCATTCGCACGGTGGTTTGAGACATATTGTGTGACCTCTCTAGAGACAATTTAAGAGACATTCTTTGTAATCTACTTCCTAAGTCTTTTGACCTTCGTGTTTTAGGGCCCCGGTGATCCCAGGTGCACAATCCTGAAACACTTCAGTTATTAAACATAATTATAGATGATCAGGGTGATAATTAATTAATTTTCCCAGTTTGAGGAGAATGGCTGTTGTTAGGATTGTGACCTAATTCCATGTTTGTGCCACGGAGAGTGAAGTAGTACGTTCTGCAACAGACAAGCACCTCTGAGGTTCTAAGGGACTAAAATGAGATTAAGTGGAACCGATTTTCATCTGCTTCAACTATATGTGTGATGATTTTTAAAGTA
The DNA here is from genome assembly GCA_033026295.1 of Channa striata. Classification (NCBI taxonomy): domain Eukaryota; kingdom Metazoa; phylum Chordata; class Actinopteri; order Anabantiformes; family Channidae; genus Channa; species Channa striata. The sequence continues at coordinate 5,008,639 of CM065179.1, read as the reverse complement.
GTTTTATTTACCACTACACCTCTTATATCCATAAAACACACTACTGCGTGGCAGTAGTTGATTTATGATACGGGAAGTCATTTCACAAGTGGTTCTACTTCCCATTGTACACGGTCCTTTAGAGCTCAACACTGACTAAACACGAGCAAATAAAAAAGATGTGCATCATGTAAGGAGAAAATAGAAAGAAAAAACGGAATTCTCGGATGCAAGAACAGTAACAGCATGAGGAACAAACCATGGAAACGTGATGATCTGACACTGAGCTACGGAAATAGGCAGGTTTAAATACTGACTGGGTAATTGGGAAACTAGGACCAGGTGTGTGAGTGGGTGGAGAAAGTCGGGTCGCTGGAACAGGAAGAAACATTAAGGAGATGGTGGATGGTTGAGAGAAATGTAAATCTGATGAAATCAGGAGCCTGAAGCACAGCAAGAATTCGGACATTGCTGTGTCACTTTGGTTTTCACGTTTAACAGCTACTGGTTTTCCAAGCTCAGACTGCAATGTGAGACAGACCTTAAACAGGATTAATGATGTAATGTACATGTTGCTAGTAGCAGGCTTCTGAACCGCCTCCGTTGTATGAGGCAAAGACTCAACAAGGCGCCGCAAACATTCCTTCGAGATTTTGATTTTACCTCATGACATTGTGCATTATCCGGCTGGAAGTCTGCCCATAGTTCCTAGACTTAGAATGGGAGGAAGAGCCTTTAGTTATCAAGCTCCTGTCTTTGGGAACCACCCCCAGTTCAGATTCTGGAGGCAGACACCCACTCTACTTTCACAGCTTTCCTTTTGGATAAGTCAGGTCACCCTATAAACCACCTGGTTATGCTGCTGTAGACTGTGGGGGCTGCCTGACGCACTTTTGGCCAATTAATATTAATTGAGAAACGAGCAACAAGAAGCAACAAACAAAACATCAGGCAGGTTTGTAGGACCAGGAGCTGTCACAGCACCAGCTCCTTCACCTCCCCACCTCCCTCTCCTTCCTGTTTCTCATATGATCTTGTGTATACGTGTGTGTGTGTGTGTGTGTGTGTCAGCTCACCTGGAGCTGCAGCGGCGGCCACACCTGCAATCAATTATTCACTATGATGACAGCTGCTTATATACTGGGCTTCCCCACTTTACAAGTCGCCAGATCGTCTCTGTACCTCCACGGTACCTGAGAGTCTGAGCTTTAGAAACACTTATTCTCCTCTTTATTCACCCTCCTTGTCTCTCTGCTCTAGAACCTCCGGCCTCCCTGTCTATCTTAAAATCAATAATCTGTCTTAATCTCCACAGCAACTCCACTCTGTCTCTCGTTCCTGGGTCCACTAACCACCACTACACTCAGGAAGTGTGACAGTAACTGCACACTGGAAACACACAGATCCAAAGCCGGGGATGACTAGATAACAAAGTGTTATTTAAGTTGAGCAAACTAACGTGACATTTCCTACGACTTGTCTGAGTTGTAGTCACTTGAGCAAGCAGTTGGATTTAAGTGTTACAATACACCCGTGCAAACCCGTTGCCTTAGAAAACTCAAATAATAGTCGCTCATCTAACTTTACTAAGTAACTTTTAATTGAACATTATTTAAGGTGCATTACCGTTGTAACAATACTTCACTACACCACGATATAATGCTATGTCATACTGTACTGCTAAGGTAGATAGACCTCCACCTTCCCAATCGTTCAATCTAAAAATCCTCTCTGAACTGCGATAACTGGGCTTTATGAATTGCACCAGGAATCTTTGACCCTATTAATATAAATCTTTATGACCCTGTTAATACCGTCTAAAATCCTTCCCAACAGACTAATAACCTTTTTGTAAATTACTGCCTCCCACTGGTTAAGTCGTGTCATTGTCTCATTTTTGGTTGATTATATGCTTGATTGTTTCAGTTAACGTCACTCAAAAACAACGAGTAAAGAGTTTGTCACCTCGCGATTACCTCTGACTAGATGGAAGTGCATTTGTTGATAACTGAGTAAAGTTAAGGGAAAAAAAGTCTCAGGTCTAGATTTTAAAGTCTAGATTTTAAAATCTAGATCTGGATTTTACAGTGCACAAATGATTTCATCGTTATCCCCTTTCTTTTTTCCAGCCCTTTGTTTCTTTTTTCCCCCTTCCCCTTCCGCGTTACTGTAAATACCAAAAACCTGAAGCCAGGCCGTGGCTTTACACATGTCCATGTTTCTGGGTTAACTGTAACAATACATGAGAACACAGTAAATGACCTAAACCAAAGAGATAAAGGCTTGGGAGGGGCCACCGAGCAAAGAAGACAAGTGCCACTGAAACTGAAGTTAACCAAGCAAATGTAAAAACTGGGACTAAATGGGAAATCCCGGGAAAACACATCGATCACTGCGCTGTTAATAAGCCGGCTTTTTTCTCAGACTGTTGGCAATCAATGTTGTGACTGTGTTTGTTAGGGGGATTTTCTAATTGTAAAAGCGAGTAAAAATTCTCCTAGATAAACTAAATCCCTAGCTGGCTTTATCTAGGCTACATACTGGGCTGAAAAGGATCCTTTATTGCAGGAGAATAAAGAGCTATCACCTTCAAGTTCCTCATCAGGTATTAGAAAAAAGCAATTCAACATGAAAGTGGATCCAGGCTGTAAGGTTGCCAGGAAACTTTAGCTGCCCCCGCATAAACAATGGAGCAAATCTGAAACATGGTGAATAAGGACAAGTGATGTGAACACCTCGTTATTTCATTGTATTTTTATGCGGCTGCGATATTGTCACGCAGTAGACACTGTTACAGGTCAGCGGCATTGAGCATCTTTGTGATGCAACTTCCCATAAATTTCTCAAGCGAGGATATCTTTCGATAAGAGATACTGGGACACGCCTGACGCGATACAGCTGATTGAAGGCTACATATGAGAAACTGAGAGGGTCATAAATTGATCTGGATGATGGAAATGAAAAAGTCAAAGATCCAGAAGTGACCGTGGCTGAAAAGTGAACTCGAAGCAAGAAAGTGGGCAACAGAGTTTCACACATACAAGAGGCGCCTAAATACACTGTAATGAAATATGCTGTTGAAGAATCTGTTCTGAATCTTTCAACAAGTGTTTACATGTTTAATGTAACTAATATTTATATCATTTTATCTAGCTAATGGTTGTAGATTCACTTAGCAAGTCAATCATCTTTTTGAAGTTTTATGTATGAGCCATAAGCCATCTTGTTTGGTCTCACGTTAAACTGAGGGACGACTTGTGGGATCAATTTGAGCTTATATATCAGAGTAGTTACCATCAGAATCGACTCCTGATGTATGGAATTTAATAAATTAACTGCAGTCAGATGTAACAGCTGACATTAATATCCTGCCTTAATTCATTCCCTCTGACTTCCCTATAGTAAACCATTTCTTTGCTTCTAGCTGAAAACCTCCTCCAGATGACATCACCAGGATGAGTTTTTCATCCATCGGAGTTCGGGAGCTCTGGAAAAGCAGGTTGATTTTTATAAATACGCTACCCAAATTAGAACCAAAGGAGGCAAGTTCAGTATCAGTGGAAGTGTCCTTTAATTGAGAATAAACTCTTCTAAACAAAACTCAACAAATACATTTTCTCTTCACATCCTAAAAAACAGAAACTTGAATGTGAGAGGCATCTGATCGGATTACTTATTATTCTGTGACAAAACCAGTTCCACAGCTCACCGTGATGGCATGAGATCGGGTCAGATGCTATCAATAAGGCCTCAGGAGACAGACACTGATCAAAAACCGCCAAGTGAGTGGACTAAGACGTGAAATGAAATGTATCCGATTGTTGCCCGTATCCATTTACTCGCAGAGAAAACAAATATCCATAAAAAAATAAAGGTTTGTGCATGCGTGTGCTAAACATACTGCCCACTAATGCGTCTGCAGTTATGGCAAAAAATGCAGCATCTGGATTTTTCTCACATGGTTATTCTCTACGGTGGGATGTTACGTACGACGCTAATACGGCCTGTGGATATGGCTGGGAGAGATTTGCACGTCTCGGCCGCGGCTTTGGCTGAGTCTTCTTCCATGTGTTAGCTGTAAGTGGAAACTACTGGCCCCTGAAGCCTCCACAGTATTAATATTGATAACATATACAGCTACCGGTGCTCTGGGGATAATGCCAGAATCGTCTCTTTTGTGCTTCGAGGGACTTGAGTCCACTGAATCTTTCGAGGATTAGTGTCCTTTAAAGCTGGTGGCTGGGTGTGTTTTTTTTAAGGCAAAATTCACGAGAACATCCAGCCCTAAATGACTGATGTCGCACACGAGCTGCTGTTTCCTGGTGTTGTCGACTAACTGCAAATCCTCTTCCTTCCGGTGCGTGTCAATTTCTGTCAAAAGACCAGCAACCATGCGTCCACACAGTTATGTAATAATTCAAAGTGTAGAACTTAGCCTTAACAACACATACAATATGTAAAATTATTTTTGCACTACTAATGCTCCTCTGGTTAGATGCTGACTGTAAAATGAAATATAAAGAATAAGAATTAAGAACCTTGCATCTGCATATGTACATATGTATAATCTTAGGGAAAACAGTTTCGTTCTTAAGCAGAGGATATGCATATCTTGAGCCGAACCAGTTTTTTTTTTTTTTTCAACACACATTTTGTAGCAATGGCACTTGTGGAATCCAGCAATATATATTATACTATACACATAGAGAGAAGGATGAACCTGCAAATAATATTTATCTGACCTTACTTTCCTGGTGTTAATACATTTGATATTTTGTTGTTGTGAATGCGAGACCTCCACCACAAACCTTATTACATTATTTACCACGTTCAGCTCAGCAGTCCTTATAAGAATAAGTCATTACAACATATTTAAAAATCTACAGTATTTGTTACAGTAGATACAAACTCTGTTCAACGTTCCTGAACTTTATGTATTTTTCTGCAAACATCTTTGCTTTAGTGCTGTGGGGTTTGCAGTCTGAAGTTCAACCAACTTGCCCCGTGTTTTAATTTTTCCTTCTTCTTGCTTTTTATTTACCTCGTCCTTCTTCGGGGGGGTTGTTGGGTTTTCTCTATAATTCTCTGAGGTCTTGACCTTTCTAAAGTAAGTCTTTTGAGATCGTTTTTGTTGTCAATTGGTGAATTGTTGTTATGTTGCTGTTATTATTTAGTTTTAAGGAAGCATCATTTAACCCGAAGACAGAATCGTTTAGCCTTGGATACAGTCTTAAGCTTTTTTGTTTAATGATTTTGTGCATTTAGGATTATGTATATACAGTAAATAACTTACAGCTCAAGTTGGGAATTTTTAACATTTGTCATTGGGAAGTCAAAAGTGTGAATATATTGCTAAATTGTTTGTTTGTAGTTTTTAACAGCAAATTGACTGATAACTTACATTTTGGTTCATTCTCTTATTTTTGTAAAAATGCAAAAGCAGACACGAAACAAAAATGATGCTGGAAACTCTTTATTAGGTGAAATGAGCCACACAACAACACCTGAATACATCCTGAAAACAAGCAACACCAAACTTCAGACCCTGTCAACTGCAGAGTGATCAGCATCTGCCACTTATCATCAGGAGGCTTTCTACTTGGGCCTGGAGCTAGAAAATACAACTTAATTTCAGCCAGTTTTCCAATTAAGAATTCATAAAATTAATGTTTTTGTATTTACTCCTACTGTGCAGATTTTTGAGCACCCCCAAAAAATACACTCTTGTGGGTCAGTTGTGAAAGTAATGATTAATGCACAATGACACATTATTGCTGTTTATGTTTATAACTAGAAACAAAAAACATTTATTACATCATCATTTTGTATCATTTCAATTGTTCTTTTATTTAGCTTTCAGACTGGCTTCATCTAATGAATTGGGGAGATAAAGGACGATGAACATGACGTGTTTGTAGTATCTGTGGAGATGCTTCTGTAAAGACAAAACATCAAAGATTCAGGGACTGCAGTAATTCGTTTCAAATAAAAATTGTGTTTTGTTTTATTAAAAAAATGAACAGTATACTGTATTTAAAGGAGTCATATTAAATTGAAACGGAAATTTCCCCATTTTGGGACGAATAAAGGTTTATCTCATCTTATTACACTTTTTAAATATTTTTAGTCAATATTTAACTGTTGTGATGATGGGTGTCTATATAAATCAATGCCACACGAGCTGAACATATGTCAAAGAAATTGCACAAAAACAAAATCTTTTGACTGTTGCAACACTTATTTGCAACACTCCCAGTTTATTTGGGACCCTTCCAAAATGTGTCAGACAGTCTAAAGTGTGAGTATAAAAAATATAAACCAGATAACAATAAACACAGATCCAGACACATACAAAGGCCTTAAAAAAACTTTCCATTACTGATCAGATGTATTTACTTACCACATACTAGTTGACACTTCTCTTCCCTCTGTAAATTACTGGAGAAGAACAGTTTGACCAAATAATACAAAATTGTTACTAATTACTGGAATTTTATGTAGATTAAAACTGGAGAATGATCATTTTGCTTACCTGTGCCAACATCGCTCCCTGAGCAACTTGCTGCAAATAAATAAATAAATAGCTCTTTGTTGCAGGCTAACAAGAATTTTTTCAAAACATGTTCAAAAATATGAAACATTTTCAACTATATCACTCTGTATGTAATGAAACCTGGCAATTGTGAAATTATCTTAATAATATCAAATGCAATAAATGCATAAAACTTGAAACTATCTAATTACATATGCATCAAAGCTTGGAACTTAAACCTGAAATGATTTAGGATCCCACTGTCATACCTGAGTACAGTCTCTGGGGGCAGAGCAGAACTTTGGTGCCCTCTGCTGCGACCGGGGCCACTACTACACGATACGAATCCTCACACTGGATGTCTGTAACATCACAGCTGCTCTGCCCGGGAGATGCAGTGCAGCTGTAGTTCTGGCTGGTGCCCAGTATCGCTGCGATGTAGCTGTGGCTGCTGCCGGTGCTGCGCCAGTACACCCGCAGAGAGTTCACAGCCAACCTGTAGAGCCTGACACCTGACGGGCAGCAAGCACCTACGAGACACAGACAATGATGTGGACAAAGGTCTCTACAGCCACAGAGGTTTGACCAAATTTAACCAAAATAAAAGGAACCTGAGGTTGCGACATATGAAAAAATTACATATTGTACTGCATCCAAAAATACAGACAAAAACACTGGTAGGGTTTATACTACGTATGGATGGTAATAAATGAAAGTTGACTAATCACTGGTAGGAAATGTCACTCACTGGATGAGAAGCCCTGATAAGTGCAGTTGGATTGGCCCCCGCTGTGGCTGAACGCCTCCATGGTGACAGTGTAATTGGTCCCACAGGTGATGCAGCCCATGAGGCAGTGGGAGTCCTGGGTGTGGCAGCGGGCGTGACCCCGTTGTGAGCTCAGAGAAGTGATGAACGAATGCGCGCCTTTAGCGTGAGACCACGACACGTTGGTCATTGCCTGAGTCACCTGATCCACTGTTAGATTCACTGGACAGCAGGGCACTGTTGAAGAAGGCGAAATGTGTGGTCAGATAAAAACAAAACATCTTTATGTATTTGTCACAAAGACACAGTCTCACTACTCAGATAAAAGCATTGGCCTAAATTATTCCCCACCTTAAGTAGAACAACTAAAATCATTTGCTCAAGTTCTAAAATTTACTTAAATTACAAAAGAAGACGTTCTGTATGAAAACAATCTATTTTCAATAATACAGGTTTATTCAAGAGTATGTTGACAAATTATTGGGCAAAGAAATGTATAAAACAGTGTTTTTATAGAAGTCAAGGCCAAAGTTTAAAAAGGAACTGTAGCCGTGAAATAAAAGCAGTGGAATAAAAGCACGTCACTTCCTTTTAAGCTGCAATGAAGCACAAGGTTAAGTAGTCCGAAATAGAAATACTTATATTACTATATTTACTATAGTAAAAAGCATGCACTCTTTATTATTTATTATTATTTATCATTTCTATATCTGTATTTGTAGTTGTCACAAATGGTCCAATCTGCTCTATTCTCATGTAATTGCTATTTATGCTGCTCACACAGTACAGTGCCATATCTATAAATTTAGCTCCATAATGCGATAATAATTAAACATTATACTTATTAATTATGTTTTTCTAACATCGAAAAATTAAAACCTAAAAGCATAAATGGAGTGTAAAACAACAAACAAACTGCTGTGGAAACGTTATTTAAAACTGAAGGCTGTGTCAAAATTAATTTATTTTATCATGTCTATTAATGAAAGTGAAATTCTTGACAAAGTGTAAACAGCTCTGGTGAAGTGAAACAGTAAAAGTTCTCGCCTGTATTTTTAGTTTATTGCCTGTTTGTTCACATTCTGGCTCATCTGTCACACAGAAGTCGGGTTGCTGGTCAGCTAATATTTCTTTAACATTATTGCATAGATCAAACTGAGCCATAATCATTAAAACATTCTTACACTATATTGGGTTTTCCATGAATGTGCCATTTATCTTTACCTTTAAATTGGATGGATCAGTTTAAACCTCTTACCTGTTTCCAAAAACTCGGTGTAACTGGTTAAACTGTGGCCGGCGGCGTTGCTGGCTATGACGCTGACCTCATAGGTGGAGCCACACTGAAGGTCACTGAGGACACAGCTGGAGACAGCTGGGGGTGTCTCACCAGGGGTGGTGCAGGTGTGTTTGCCATCATCTCCCAAAGCGCTCACAGTGTAGGTGACGTTCCTGTTGTTTCCTGTCCAGCTGACGTCAACACAGGAGGAGTTTTTCGGATGAAGCATAAGATTGGTGGGCATGCAGGGACCTGATGAGATGAAAGACAGAGGGAATTAAAAGCGGAGTTTACACAGATACTACAACACAGTCGGGTTTAACCCCCACACACACACACACATACATAAACAGAAGTTCTTTACCTGTGGCCTTCATGTTGGCTAAGCATGCGCGGTTGCATCCACTGACTTCATTGCAGGGTACCACCACCACACTGTAGTCACGGTCACAGCTAAGGTCCGAGAGGGCGCACACTGGTGCAGTGTCGTTACACAGAATGACCTCCGAACTGTCCGGCAGCCCGAGTCTCGTACAGGTCTGCTCCCCGAGACACCATCCACGTGATCTCCAGGGTGTCTGAGCTCACCACAGGGAAGTACACACTCTCTGGACAACAGGGCACTGAATGACACATTAGAACACACACATTAAGAAATACATTAAGAAATAATCGGAACCGGGAGATACAAATCTTCAAACATCTACTGCCACTCACAGGTGGTATGGTTGAGGATCCTTCCTTGAGGACTGCTGCCGGCCTGGTTGAGTGCGAACACAGACATTAGATATGTGTAGCCACACTCGCAGTGGTAGGTGCAGTTGTTGCTGGTGGTGTTGCAGCTGGTCTCCTCACTATTGTCGCCTCGTTTGATAAAGGCCATGTAGCTGTCGGCGTGAGGCACCGTGTTCCATGTCAGTGTGCAGTTTCCACTTGGCATCTCCACAAGAGCTAAAGACTCTGGTGGACAAGGAACTGAAAGGACAGGAGAACAGGGACTTGCTGTCAATAACTAGCAATTTGAAGCAGCAAAAACCGGATATGAATCAAAACAAATCACTACCACCCACAGGTGGTGAAGAGCGTGGGGCTGGACGGGTAGCCGGGCCCGGCTTCATTGGAGGCGGTGACCTGGATAATGTGGACCTCGCCACAATTGACTGGAGACAGGGTGCAGGAGGTGGAGGTGGAGTTGCAGGTGAGGTTTTGGTCGCTCGTCACCTGGACGGATCCATGGACCGGCTGGTTGAAGCTCCAAGTCACAGAGAGTCCGGCCACACCATTGTTCATCACCACAGAGACGTTGACAAGAGACGGTGTTGAAGGTCCTGTTAGAAGACGAGACGCAAGGACAAAAATAAACAAATGCAATGAGCAAAGAATTTTTTTAAAAGGAATTGTTCAAAATTCACAGTATTTCTCAAGTGACTGTTATTATTGTAGATTTATAGGTTATTGGCAATATGTTCAAGTTTCTGTGTATAGCATTAGAATGGTGTTCCACATTTTAAGCCAGGCTTGTGTATTCTCCACATATTATCATAAATGTGTGAGGATTGCTAATACCTGCACAGGCACTACTGTGTATCTGGTGACAACTTACGTGTTGTCTGGTTGATTTCCAAACTGCACTCTCCCTTTCGACCCTCGATGTCCCAGGCGAAACCCTTGATGACATAAAGTGAGCCAGCATCCAGGCCGGAGATGGTCAGATTTGGGTTGGAGGTGTTGTACTCCGTGTTGGTATTTGAGAGAAAATTGTGAACGGACAGGGTGTATTGGACAGCATGAGCAACAGGGACCCAAGACACAGTAATTGTGTCATTGCTGGGAGAGGATGAGGAGAGCTGGAGAGGAGGCAAGACTGTGGAAGACAAGATTCACGGATGTTCTGTGTTAGAAGGACAAAGCGTGCACTGGCTCTTAATATACACGACATAGCTGTTGCATAAACATATTTGAGTATTAGATAGATATATCAAAAAATGTTAAAGGTATTTATTGTTAAAATTCCTATTAAGTTCTACACGACTGTGTGGACTTTAGCCCAGTGATACTTTGTTGATCTTCTTTGGGAAATTGTTGGACATCTAAGTGCCATTGGGGCTTCCACCTTAACATTTGGCCAGGAGAAACGGGGAACTACGCTACGAAAAGTGGGGCACACGGATGGTTGCTCTGCCAACGTATGTAGTTGTCTTAAAAATGCAAGTCACATATATTTAATAATTAAATATTTAAGTCTGTGTTACTCAAACCACGTTGACAAATACAGATTTAGCAAAATTTCAATAAATGATATTTGAGGATAGTTTTAGATGGTTTTAGTTTGTGGTCATTAGGAGCTTTAGTGTTTAAAGTCTTTTTTGTTTCTTACTTTAGAGGTACATCGTTTCTCTCATGCATTGACTGAAATCCTTTTTATGTGTTTTGTTCCCAACATTGTGACTGAAAAGCATGTTGCTATATTTTATACTAACATTTAAGATTTATATTTTACTGGTCTGAAAAATACCTTACATAAGTATCAGTTACCAGATATCAGATGATCAGTCCTAAGGCTCTTTCCTGTATTGCTGTAACATATGTATAAAGTTTGTTTTGACCAAGAGAGGGAGTCCATATCAAATTTCAGGGGATTTGTGAAGAAAGAGGAGACTTTTGCTGATCTAACTGAGGCAGAAAACTTGTTCCACCACTGAGGGAAAACCATAGTCCTGAAATAAAATCAAACCAATTATAATGATTCGTAATGTTAAATACTAATAATTCAAACATGAACATTTTTATGTTCAATACCCAGCTCGACATCAGCCTTGTGTTTCAATTGGAAGAGTCAGGTATCCTTACCACCGGTACTGGTGAGGCCCTTAGGGGTGCTGATGGATTTCTTAGGTAAGAAAACCTGCATTACACTGGAAACCAGGTGATAATGACTGAAACGAACTGAAGATACATGTTCGCTCACAGCCCTGCATGTCTTGGGACAATGCAGAAGATCAAGTGTCTTCTGTAGGGGACGGGGAGTGGTAAGAAGAGCTCGGTGTTGCTTAGTCAATACGTGACTCACATAAACCAGTGGAAAAATGTGAAATTCTGCTCACAAATGGGTATTGTGACAAATAACAGTACCTGTCTTCGCAGTCACAGGAAGAGACGGTTGGCTGCGGCCTCCGCTGTTCCCAGCCATAATGCTGAGCATGTACTGGGTGTATGGCGTGAGGGACTTGATCTCAGCAGGGGAAGAGGACACTGTGTCTTCTCTGAAGAAGCCAGCGGCATTCTGGACTCGTATAATGTAAAAAGTCGCACCAGGCTCCGTAACGAACTCTGCCGTCAATGTCGTGCTATCCTTTGTCTTCACTGTCTGGATGGGATCCATTAGGTCTGGGGCTAAAGTATTTACAATCATTTCACATTAGTGATGGCGTTTAGGAGCATTCTAGAATGTAACATCAAATTAGACATTTTTGTGAGAACACGAGATAGGCTCCACATTGTCATCAGTAAAACAATACTGGGTAAAACAAAAAAAAATGTGACATTTTAAGATATGTTATCACGATTAAGGGGTTATTGTGCAAATTTGGTGACTATTTGGTAATTCTTTGCTCAGGTAGACAGAAATGCACCTCACCTGTTGTTGACTCAATGCTTGCTGTCCTCAGTATATCAGAATCATTTCGAGCTTCAATTTTGAAGACATACAGGGTGTTTGGGGACAGAGAGTTGACAGAGCCCATCACTACATTTGAGCCAAACTGGACAAAAGCAACAGGGCTGGATGATGAGCTTTTGGGTGTGACAGTAATCTGGTATGAGCTGGCTCCGGAGTAACTGGTCCATCTGAGAATCACAGCCTTGGATGTTGCTGAGAACACTGACACTTGGAAATCTAATGAGAGATGAACAAAGGGAAAAACATTAAAACATCTATTTATCACAATTTTACACGAAACTCATATTATACTGTTAGAAAACATTCACAGCAGAATATTTAATAATGAAAACATGTACCTGATTGAGCTGCAGTCTGCAAATATAGAAAAACACAACAATAGTTTTGTGAAATTATATAAAATCCAAGTTACTAACAAGTTACTACCTTGAGTGTTACATTGCATTATCAGAATCTTTTGTGTCTGACTTTAAAAAACATGTATATAAATGTAAGTGTACATTTGTAATTTACCTGTGAGCATATGCCCAGCAAGACAACAATCAACCACTTCACAGTTCCCATTCTTCCAATCTGTCTCTGAAAACACTCCTCTTGCTGTGTCTCACACCTTGTAGCTTGTGTTTGACCTTACTCCTCACTATTTTACCTTTTTACTAAATGTATGTCATGTCTGTGATAGATGAAGTACCTGCATCTGCCCCCTCCCACTGGGGGCAAATGTCCAATCATAATTAAGAGCGATGCACCTTAGAGCAAGTACATGAGATAGCATGAAATGGAAACCCCTTTCTAGTTACAGGCATGATATTCTATATGTAAGGATGTAGTCAAACCACACAAAATGACTGTATGTATATGGAACTGGAAAAGAAATGGGACCTGCCCTAGCTGGAGGCCTCAGATCACTACTGGACAGTTTGTGCTACACCCCACTTTGCACGACCAAGTCCAGGGGCTCCAGAGAAATCCCCAGAACAAAGCCGGCTCTCCGGAGCAGACTGTTGGTGTCACTGGCTCCAGCAAATACTTCACTTGAAGAGTCATCTGGCTGCAAAAAATTAAAAAAACAATCAAAAACAATCAAAGCATGTAGTGCAGATGAAGTGCCATCTTGCCATCTGTCATTTTAGTCAGTGGATTTGGGACATAAATGAAAACTGGAAATACACTTGTTAAGTACAAGTGCTGTGTCTTAAACGTGTATAGTTAATGTGGGCCTGATGAGCTAGCTGCAATCCACCACAGGTGTTAGCTCATATTTATGACTTCATGATTTTGACTCAGACTTACCATATTTAAAAACGTCTCGTCGATTCTCAAACCTTTAAAGTGGGTTAGCATCATGTTATCATGAGAGTTATCATTATTGTACTCAGCTTGTGTCGTGTGGGTAAAAACTACAACAAAAACCCGTCGCGCACTCGCTGACGCCCGTGACGTCATAGACCGGGGACGCGGGCAGGAAGAGGCACAAAGGCAAAAAAAAAAAAAAAAAAACAAGATGGCAACTGTTTCGGATCACGGACTGAGAGGGATTGTTTGGAAAAGTAAGTTAACGCCAACGTCGGAGTTTTTATCCCACGGTAACATGCAAAACGGGTTTATGTGGAGAAAGCTGCGGGCTATCAACCCGTTTACTGCCGCCTCTGTTAGCTGCCGTTTCAATGTCGGGTTTGCATCTTGGAACGAGCCGTTAGACTCTGACTTTCTCGGTGACGGGTTGACATTTTTTTTGGGAGGGGGGGGGCAGCGTAAACACTGGAGGACACGGTTCGATCCTCACAGTCACGACACTTTAGTCCGCTCGACATTCGTGGCCCCCCACGGCCGGACGGAGTGACGCCCTCCCTCGGAGCCCGACCTCACTTCCAGGCTGAAAGTTAACGCGGCTCGGTCGGAAAGAAGCCAACGTTCAGTGATCGATCAGCGGGCGTGGAACCAGGAGTTCTCCGCTCGGAATCGAACGCGTGTGGCTCTGTTCTGTCTGAATGAAGATCAGCTGGTACCGAAGCCGAGGGTTCCTGCCTGAATCATTCATCTGTTCCAGCAACATAGTGTGTCCAAATCTGTTCAAATCACCGGAATATCATAGCTTTTTATTGAGATAATTGGTCCTAATGTTTTGGCTTATCAAACAGTTTCTTGTTCATTTTACACATGCGGAGATTGAAAACCACAAAATAGGAGAACTGCAACTGTGCCGGTTATTTCCACGATGAGATTCTTTTCGTTTTCAATTATTCAACTCTTGGCAAATCACTTTTCTCTCTGTGAACTGATTAATCAGCTACATATTTGAGCTCTGGGTGGTTTCTGGGAAACTGGGAAAATAAAATCATCTGTATATAGTGTGGAATGTGAATGTGAAGTCACATCACATCTGGGATTCTTAGAAATGTTTAAATGTTAAATCGTGAATTGCACTGTTACACCTGTTGGAGAAGACAGGTGCCGTCTTGTGTGATCCTACATACCTTGTGTTTGGTGGAAATCATTTGAATTTGATGGGAATGTGACACTCCACCACTGACCTGTAGCAACAGCACTGACCTACAGTGGTGACGGTTTTCAGAATCATGACAGAAGCAGTAAAATCAACTGAGGCCAAAAACCAAGTCCTTGTCCCAGGATCTGCTCCTTTAGGAGGTTAATCTGGAGGTCCTAGCTAAGATGCCGTAGAGTTTGGATTAAGGTTGAAATAGTTACAGGAACACATAACATTATTCTAAGCGATCAAGTAATTTTGTAATGTAATACATAAAAACTGCTCATTTTAAATTCTGCAGGAGTTTATTTTTTTACTCTAACAAACAGCATCGAAACATGTATTTAACTTTTTCTGCAGGTAACAGATTCGCTGTGGCGACCCCTGATGGGAAAAGCCGAAAGAGTAGTAGTAGTTGCTGTAGTGTGAAGTTCTAAACAACTGTAGTAGAGCCGTGCAACAGTGTGGCCATTAGTCACTTTTCATGAGTCATGTTCTGTGTCTCTTACAGGAATAAAGGAAACAATTATTGCAGACTGCAGAAAATCTGAAGTATGGAAGGTAGGTCAAAACATACATATCAGTATTTACAACACAACTTCCACTTTACTGGTAGAACTTTTATGAAATTCTGTGTATTCATTTCAAAATGAAGCTTTTTCGTTCTTCCTTCCTTCCCTCCTTGTTTCTGTTTTTCTTTTCACATGGGGCTCCTTAAAACAGATATTTATCACAATAAATTCAATAAACTGACTTTTACAATTTTCTTTTTTTCAAAGATATTGATTTTGGACCCGTTTACCACCAAGCTCCTCTCATCATGCTGCAAAATGTCCGATCTGATGTCAGAGAAGATTACAAGTAGGCTTTATTTCCATAAACACTTGACAGCATACCGGTAAAAGACAAACATAACTCTGTATATGGATGTCTGTATGGAGTTCTCTACTAATATAAATATCTTGTCTCTTTAGTTGTGGAGGACCTGTACAAAAGCCGAGAGCCTGTTCTGGAAATGAAGGCTATCTATTTCATGTCACCAACTTCCAAGGTTTGCGTTTAAAACCCTGTAATGATCAAATTGCATAGGAGTCTTATTTTTTGCTTGTCATGTTTTTCCCCAGGTTCATTCTGTAGTTTTTCTGCCAAATTTGTGATATCTTAGCTTTTGTTTCATTTCATAGTGCGTGGATGCCTTCATTGCAGACTTCAAGCCTAAACCCAAATATAAATCAGCACATGTTTATTTCACTGACTGTAAGTAAATTACCAATCATTACCACCATGTTTGACGATACAAATTAAATTAAATTCAACTTTTTAAGTAGCATTATGAACATGCTTTTTGTGTGTTTGTAACTTTATATGCAAACCAACAACTTTCTGGTCCCACAGACTGTCCAGATGACCTGTTCAACAATATGAAGCTGTACTGTGCAAAGTACATACGAGTCTGTAAGGAAATCAACATATCCTTCATGCCACAGGAGGCACAAGTAAGTGGTCGCCCAGTGTACACGTGTAGCTGCTTTTGTAATTCTCCAATTCCTCTTTTTGTGGTAACTTGCCCACTGAGGGAAATGTGTGTCATGTTGCAACTGAGATGGAGAGATTTTCAGTGTCCTAAGGAATGTTCAAATGAGCTGGATGCTTTGCTCTCTGATATAAAGATTTTAGAAACTTGTTGGGATTAGAAAACAAGAAAGCCCCAAGGATTATTAATTCTTATATTTCTGTTAACATTTAGGTACTTGGTCATGAAATCAGAAAAGAACCACAAAATGTTTTGTTACATAGTGATATCCAAATTGTTCACTTAAACTGTGTTTTTTTTTTTTTTTTTGTACCCGTGTGTTAAATGCCTTACAGGTGTTCACATGTGATAATCCAGAGGCCTTTCGTAGCATCTACAGTAACAAGAGTCAGGACAAAAGGAAGACACTGGAGACACTTGCAGATCAGCTTGTCACTCTCTGTGCCACATTGGACGAGTACCCAGGGGTCAGATACAAGAAGTAAGACAGAACATATTACAATACACCTCAGCCTCCAAGCAGAATGACACATTTTATAAGAGAAGCTTAAACTAAGCACGTAGAATGTTTTACCATGGTTGAGACTGTCAGAAAAGTGGTTGTTTGGCTGGTTCTTTCACCACGTTACAATAACTATTCATGGCCCAACCCGAAGTCAGGTTAAGGCTCGATAACTGATTTTCATGGAGAGGGTGTGATCTGTCCTCTACATGTGCGGTACCAACACCCGTCTTTTCTTGAAAGTCATTCATATTGTAACTGGTTTCTTAAATGAAAAGCAAAAGAAAGAGCTGTGTAATTACAAAACGCGCTTTAAGGAAGTTCAGATCTAGCTAACTTTCTCATGTTGTGAAAGCTGGATGTTTATGTTTGATTGGTTTACTGTAGTTACAGAAATGGTCAGACACAATCTATCCCAATCAGAGAACATCCATTTGGCTAAATGATTTGGCCAAACCTTCTGCCTCACACCCTCCCGTCAAAAAGGCTACTCTGCTTTCACCTTTGAAATGCCATGGGCTTTGACACAGTGCCAGTATTTGACAGGCTGCATGGATTGATTTGGGGTCTTGATTTGCTTGATTCCCAAACTGTGCATATTGAATCTTTAATGTAAGTAAGCTTTGCATTTTTAAAATGCTGTGAATTGGCACAAAGGAAAGAAACTTAATTTTTTTCCCCAGTACTACAAAACACTTTTGCTGAATATTTTATCAATATGCTCTTTAACATGTTTTAACTTCATAAAACATCAGTTTCTTTCAAATGGCTTCTGTGAAACATAAATGTTTCACCTGCATCCACTGATGTTGGCGTCAGGAGAATCACTGCGTATTAACATCACTGTGATGGTAACTCATGGAAAACGGTTTATATTGTAACTAGAGAAAGCAACATGGAGAATGCCAAGACCCTTGCGGAGCTGGTGGACACCAAACTATCCAGACACTATGAGCTCGATGACAGCGACAAGAAAAAGGTGAGACACGCTGAACAAAGTGTGTTTACAAAATAGAAAAGGTCTTATCACAGAAATGCAGTGTTATTTTTCCACCGAGGCCTTATCACACAGTATCGTGTAAAGGAAAAACATATCCCCTGCTTTGCCTTTAGCAGATTAATTTGTTGTTCTTCACCAGAAATTTGAACAAGGAAGAATTTACAGTGGTTCCTTAGTAGCAGCTGAACAGCATCATAGAAATGTCATTGTTCAATAACCACAGGTTTTACACAAAATGCTAAGTTATATTTTTTAAAGTTTGTGTATTTTTCCCTTGTGCCCAGGGAAAGACCCAGGCTCAGCTGCTGATAGTGGAGAGAGGTTTTGACCCCGTCAGCCCCATCCTGCATGAGCTGACCTACCAGGCCATGGCCTACGACCTGGTTGATATTCAGAGTGACACCTACAAGTAATAGAGGATTTTATTTTACCGCAATATAAATTTACTGCCCCATATTTCCATCCTCATGTTGCAAACAGGCTATTTAAAAATGTATACCGTATATTTTATCTGATACACTGTCTCGTTATTTTTATGGCCAGGTACAAGTCTAAAGACGGCTCAGAGAAGCAGGCGCTGCTGAGCGAGGACGACATGCTGTGGGTGAAGCTCAGGCACAAGCACATTGCTGAGGTCTCGGAGTAAGTGTGAACAATCTGAGGGATAGTCGTGTCCCATTTCTGAATTCCTCACTCTTACCCAGAAGGCTTTTGTTTTTACCGTAGACAAATCCCCAAGATGGTAAAGGAAATATCTGCTAGTAAGAAACAGCCAGATGGGAAGGTACATCTTTCGTTTGACGTGCTTCCATTATTCATTGCAGTTTCATGTGTATTATAAATTCCTTGAGTAAACATGACTTTCCTTTTTTAACTTAAATTTTTTTTTTTAGATTTCAATCACTAACTTGGCCCAGATGATGAAAAAGATGCCCGCCTTCCGTAAACAGCTGAATGAGGTAGGAAGCACTAACATTACTGCATTGCTGTTGGAGTGAGATCTCTGTAGTCTGGGAACTGCTTACCTTAAATTATCTGTTTGCCTTGATTTCAGAATTTTCAGCAGAATTTCTTCCAGCCTTAAATAAGCTTTTTTTTTTAGGGACAACTTAGACGAAGTATCACAAATATTTACTTCTTTCCTGTGTAATTACTGATCTAAGTGGTCATTATGTTGCGGTTAAGTGTAGGCTTCCAAAGCCTTTATCATGAGTACTTTACTTATGCGTGCTTCGGCAGCAAAAACAGCCATAGTCACATGGCGTCTGTGAGACAAATATCTGTCTTTCATTTGAGGTAGTAAGTTAAAAACCTTTATAAACATTCTTTAAACATTCATATTCTCTTTAATATTGTTTTTAACTTTTCTCTCTGTTTGAATTCCAGAAAACTATTCATCTGCAGTTGGCTGAGGACTGCATGCAACAGTTCTCTAACAATGTGGAGAAACTGTGCAAAGCTGAACAGGTCAGTCTGTGGTCAGACATTTTTACTGCCCTTGCTTGAACAAGTTAGCGAGGGCTTGTTTAGTCAGCACGGACAAGAGTGAACAGGTAGTTTAGTGTCTGGGATCGAAGCACTGACTTCTGGTGATCTCCATCATGCATTTCTCTAGCTAAGTAAGGTGAGGCCTAGTCGATGTGTGTTAGCTTCTGAACCTGAAGGATGTGGATATTTTTGAAGAAATGTTAAACTTCAAACCCTAGCAATATTCTCAGCCGAAAGGAAACATTAAAAAATGATTTGTTTCCTTGTAGGACCTTGCAGTGGGGTCAGATGTCGATGGCTTAAAGGTGAAAGATCCCATGAGGACCCTGCTGCCTGTGCTGCTCCACCCGTACAGTACTCATGACAAGATCCGAGCAGTGCTGCTCTACATTTTCAGCATCAACGGTTTGCCGCTCTTCTCCTGCTACAGACTGGTCTTTCACTCTCGGTCTACTATCAGACTATCATCCTGCTGTAGACTATAACAGACAATGAGAAACATTAAAACAACAGTCAGTGAGATTCAGCCAGATTTAATATAAGCTGTTAGGCTAAATACTCTGATGTCAGTGTGGTTGTTATAGGTTTACAGTTAAAGTGTCATAAGAACTTCCTCCTGAACACAATAAAAGAAATGTCCACTTACTATTTGTTAAACTAAGAGGGAAGATGGAGCCCAGATAAACTGTCATAAAATTTCACACCTCTTTGTTTCCTTGTTATGTGTAAACAGGAACAACAGATGAAAACTTGAGCAAACTCATCCAGCATGTGAAGATCGAAGATGAGCGAGAATTTATCCTGAACTGGAAAGAACTGGGTGTCCCTATCATCACATCAGTATGTGGAATTAAAACAATAACTGATTTGGTGCGTTAGTCATTTTGCCTGATTGTTCCTCATACTTTTTTCTTCTTCCTAGCCTAGCTTCTTCCCTCGCAAACAAACAAGACGGGATCGTTCCCAGGAGGAGAGGTACAACCTTTCCAGGTGGACCCCTGTCATAAAAGATGTGATGGAGGTGAGTGAGCGGACAATGACTGCTGAAAAAAAATATTTCTCTATGTTTTTGCTGCTCTATCTGTCTGTAACAGGAAGCATTTTGGCCACTAAAATGCACAATACACAGGACAAGTCTGTTTCAGCAGCATCCTTCTGTACTGATACTCATATTGTACAATATCGGATGTCACAGTCGCCTGCTGCTTGTTAATGTTTGTCTCACTCACCTTTTAACTGTGGCTTGTGACTTAGCTTCCTCATGGCTGTTTATTTTAGATGTGGGATATAAGTCATAAAGAATTCATGAAATAATATCATCTCAGAGGCTTTCAGACTTTTTTTTTTTTGAGTCCAGAATTGGCGGATAACTAACTCTAGTTAGTAAATGTCCTTTTGTCATTAAATCACATTTTTTCTACACTCAGTTCTGGTTCTAATCTCAAGTTTAATACAAATGAAACTCTACATGTACGTTTCAGATGAAGCTTTATGAAAAGGCTAGAAGAACCTTTTAACTGCAAAGAAAGTTGAGATAGATTTTTTTTTTCTTTTACAAGAAATCCATTAGCTTTTACGAGTTGGATGGACTGAGTGCTCCAGGTGTTTTTATGGAATAGAATAACAGGCTAAATTACAATAAAATAATAATATAATAAACAGAATCCAAAAGGACTGAGGCTGATCTGTAACACAATACGTTCTTATTGTTGTCCCATAATATTCCTTTTACCTGAAAAGCATTTCCTCTTTGCTATTTTTACCACTCATAACCTCTTTTCCTCTTACAGCAAAAAAACATTCTTATATTTTATGTTTATTTCCTGAAACATAAATGGTTCAACACCTGAATTTGAGGATTATTTTCATTGCTTACTTTCTCATAACATTAACAAACAACAAGCAAAAGCTGGTGCTCAGTTTTAAAATAAGCTTCTAACAGATAATTGGTCCATATTGGACATGTGCAAATATAGTTGTTCATTTTAAAAAATCTGTTACTGTCAGGATGCTGTGGAGAACAAACTGGACACCAAAGAATGGCCACACCAATCTGAGTGTCCTGCTGCCTGGAATGGCTCTGGAGCTGTCAGGTGGGTTTTTGTGAAGAACACACAAGAGATAGATTAACTAATTCTGTAAATGAATCTCCTAGTGACCACATTTTGAAGTGTAATGCATGACTTCTTAAATATTAGACCACTTGTCTTTGTTGCCAGGATGTAGATATTTCCCTTCCCTCCTTGTTTGTCTCTGTACAAATTTCTTTATCCACTTTTGCTCCACAGCGCTCGACAGAAGCACAAAGCCAGCTCTCAGGATGAACGCCGCTCCGGCTCTCGCCTTATCATCTTTGTCATAGGAGGCATCAGCTACTCTGAGATGCGCTGTGCCTACGAGGTCACCCAGGCAGTCAAATCCTGCGAGGTCATCATAGGTGAGCAGCAAGAGGAGATCACACAGATGATGGAGTTATTGCTTATTTTAGCACTTTGATTTTATTTTGGGCTTCTTTTAAAGTTTCTACAGACTTACTATGTACGAAACATTTCTGTATCAAATCTAGTAGGTTACCAATGGTTGGTTATACTTTGATTCCAGGGTCTTCCCACATTTTGACCCCAACCAGGCTTCTGGATGACATCAAGGCCTTGAGCAAAGGTCCCGTGGAGAGTTTTACAATAGAGGAAAGAAGCAACGCCTAGGAAGTTTGTCCCTCTTAACACCAGCCCCAAACTCCCTCTACTGCCCTACATCTCATATCACTCAGCACAGTGCACTCAACTCAGTTTCCTCAATGGAAGACAGGGGAATTTGCATCTTTATATTTTAATATTCCTCGTGCAGATTTATTGTAGGTGTGAGGACAGGATTTGTCATAAGTATATGGCCCATATGTGACATTTACACCATAATATTTACAGTTGATGATCCTCATCCTACTTAAAAAAATTTAAATGCAAATCATCTATTCTGCCTGTTTATGCTTGCCTTTGCCTTAAAAAATACTGGCAGTGTTACATGTTGAAAGACAGAATTATGAGAAAAAGTATAGCATAGTTATTGTATATAATGTATGTAAGCACGGAGTCCCTGCTTTGCCCTTGTTTTTGGTCACTGCAGTTTACAAACTTCTAATGTACTTTTGAACAGTGTTTTTTTAACATAGATTTATGGAAATATATTTTCTTTTTTTTTTAAATTGAACAACGGACTAATAAATGGATGAAGTGGTTCAAATCTTGTCTGATTAACATTTACGGACAAAGTTACTCTTAATTATCAATGTCGCTTTGACCTTACTCAACTAACCCTGACTGCAAGAACTCCTGTTGCATGTGGTGGGTGAAACCAATGCAAGCAATGTGTATGAGTTCGCATAGGGTAAATAGTTGCTTCATAAAGTTATGGTCAGTAGACAATAGGCAGGAACAAAAGCTGAGTCAGGGATACGATGAACTCTCTGTAATATTAGAGCTGTGCCCTACTTTTCTTACAGTTATGTTTTGGTTACATAGCTAACACCATACGTAAGACTGCACACAATGCAGAAATGTACATATGTCCAGAAATGTACATATTTACTTTATGTTTTCAAAAAAGCAACCGCTGGAGGTGTTTTTCGTTTTTTCAAACACAATTGAATCATAAATAATCATCTGTTTTATAATGTTAAAACTGATGTAAAGCTTAAATATGTTTTTTAAAAAGTCATGCAGGTTGTCGTACAAGTGTGTTTCCAGTAAACTAACTGGGATTTTGTGGCAGGTAAGTCAGCAAAACAAAAAAATGACAGTGGTAAAGGTAATTATCTGTCGTCCTCTAATTTAAACTTTTTAGATGAGATCAAATTGGAGAACGAGGCTTTAAATTAAATACATTTTTGATCACCTGTAAGGATAATGATATGTTATTTGACTACACTTGCTGATATTGAATTATGAAATTGCAGTTTAAAATGGTTAATTACTGATGTTGTGTCCAAAGAATATGTTAATTTATTCATTTAGTTCTTAAGCAAATGTTGTAGTTTACTCTGAAATAACCATAGTCACAGCGGTGACAGTAGTTCTGTTTTCACTACACACTGCTGACTATCTACACCTGAGCATTTCATTGGTGGAAAGCTTCCCTAGAGGTTCCTTTATATCCTAATTTCCACAACACAGGCTGAAACCAAGCGCAGTAGTGTCAGTTACAGGAATAAGCTTCAGGTGACGTGGGCGACTCACAAGCTCACGGTTTGTCCTGCTCCATTGGTTCTAAATAGAGGAACACTTAACTTTAACAAGGACACCCTGCTCTCTGACGATTACCTACTTTTATTTTTAGGCACATTTATATTTCATTACCCATTACCATTATCTGCAAAAATTACTCACGGGTCATGTTGAACCCACAAAACCTGAAGGGCCCTGAAAAGGGCCCTGAAAGTTTCACACATTTGTTATTTATGTCTATATAATTAGATTTACTTCATATTCGTCTGAATTTTGCAGTCACAGTTACTGTGCAAAGCTATACACATGCATTTATTATATCTGCCAAAACAAAGTTTAAAAATTTTCTAATGACCAGTGCACCCAGAAAGGATTTTTGTATTTGTTATAACTGTGATGCAGGTTTTTTTAGATTTTAGGATTCAAAACATCTTTAAGTGAGAACTGTGCCGAATGACAGCTTGAAGTGACCACTTCATGGCTGTTTTTCAAATAAACCCAGTTCTGCGACATACACTGCCCGTCTAACTTGACCAAGGTCAGATAGTACTGACAAGAAAGTCAACTTTTAACCTATTGCCATCCCTCTGAGACGTTAGTGTTTTGGGGAACATTTCTAGGACTTATCACCGTGACCAATGGCTTTTCCCGACCCCTAACCACTGGACCTTATTGCCTAATATCAACCACATTTGTCTAAAGCAGCCCTGAGATAGATTGGCAACCTGACCAGGGAGGACCTTGCCTCTTGCCCTGTGACAGCTGGGATGGACTACAGGCCGCCCGACGCCAAACAGGATAAGTGGCTTCAGATGATGGAGGGATGGATGTCTACAGCAGTGGTTTGCTGGTTTGTGCTCTGCTTGTTTTTCAACCACACACTGCTGATTACTGGCATCAGGAGGTTTCCGTCAGTAGGAAGCTGGAAGATATAATTTCAGATAAGGGTGGAGGTCGGGGAAGACAAAGTGATTTGGAACAAGCTTCTGATTCACTGAACACACCTGATCCTGGGAATCAGCAGTGGGAGGTGCAGCCTTAGCACAGCACAGCAGGGGTCCATGAGACCCACTGGTCTGTCCAGATGTTTGAATGGGAGAATAGTGTTGCAGCTTGATGTTTGTCTTGACATAGTAATGCCAAAGATAATTCATAAATATAAGTTTGTTTGTTTTTTAAAGAGAGACAGACAGAGATTAGCTCAAGTCCAAAACCAACAGCTGGTTTAGAGCTGCTAATATCTACTTTTCCTCTAACTCCGCCATGTTCTACATGCTAAGAGCCAACTGTATAAAAAATACACTTAAAAATTACAATCGTGGACTTTAAATTCAGCGAACCGGATCATATCCTGGCTACAGAGGCAAAACAATAGCCTATAAATAATTATGAAGGGCAAATTAAAAGCAGATTTCTGAAGAGTCAGTAACCTTTGTGTCAGCTGCTGATTGTTTTACGCTCAAGCGAACGACCGTTCTGCGCATGCGTGAGCACACAAGTCCACGGGCTTCAACTGTTGTCATGACAATCGGCGCTTATAGAAAAGTCACAACTCCAATCTGACTTTTCTCCTTCCGGTAGAATTAACTCGGCCGTCCTCGAACTCCAACTTTAAACTGGTTGCTGCTCTTCCCAGATGGGTTCCCCGTGAGCTCTTTTCACGAAGGACACGTCCCGGGTAAAATGCTGTCGACGACCTGCAAAGGTGTTGGAGCAGATCCGGGACGAGCAGGTGAAGACGGACAGAGCCGCCGTCACGGAGACGCCAGAAACGGCGAGGGGAGACGCCAGGGGCTCGGTGTCCAGGAGTGGTCCGACGGGTCCAGGTTCGAGGGGGAGTTCGTGAACGGATACAAACACGGCGGGGGAAGGTACACCTGGAAAAACGGCGAGGTAACGGCAGTGACACGGAGTCCACACGGGGAGCCATGTTGTGCATCCGCGATTGCTATAGTAATGAATCAAAGTTAAAATGGCGAAAGTTCCCGTTATGCACAAAGTCATTTGTCCGAATAATGTTGGGTCGGAACAAATACTCAAAGTATTTCTTGAAGTGAAAGCAACAACACAGCAAGTAGAACCTCTGTGGTCTAAAAGTCATGCATTTAAATTTCTGCTTTGTGTTAAATAAAACATCAAGATATAGTTTATAAGTATGAAAGGTTCTTATGGTGGAGTAAAATTAGAAATACCAACAAGACATATAAACATCCAGTGTATCTTATACTGTAGCAATGTTTTCTTATCATGTGCTGTATTAATAATTTAATCCACATAGTAATTAGTAGATAAGCAAATTTAAGCTGCCACATAATGTAGTTATGTAGTTATAGTTATACCCATACTAATTTAGTAATGATTCAGGCAAAACAAAAACAAACATATTGTAAGATTGTGCTGTTATGACATGAATGAAAGAAGATCATACATGAAACGCTACACGACTTTTTTCACTGTTTCCTGAAATGACTGGAATTGAGATGAGTAACGGGTTCCTTACCCTGTCTACCCTGCAGTACTACGAGGGCTCCTTCTACAAGGACTACAGGCATGGGAATGGACTCTACTGCTGGCCCACGGGCCACAAGTTCATTGGTAGGTTCTACCTTAATAGAAAGGAAGGATACGGACAACAGCTGTTCCCTGACGGAGCAACCTTCCAGGTGAGCTTCATAGATGACGGGCATTTGGTCCCATTTCTTAGGTTAATGAAAAGCACTAAATGGCAATAATTTACTCCTCTGCTTTCAGGGTTTGTACCGTGCTGATCAGAGGTTCGGTCCAGGTGTGGTTAGTTATCCGGATGGGCACCAAGATGTGGGTCTGTGGCTCGGGGAATGTCTCTTTGAGCTTTGTACATCCGTAAAGAGGCCTTTAGCCTAAAGGACTTTCCTGAATATGCGGCTTACATGGACCCTGAGGCCACCACCGATTTCCTAACTCAGGTGGATGCTGACTGCGAATAGGCTACAAACAAACACATCGGTTGACACGTATCTTATGTTTACACGATTCATTTTGTTAATAAATTGTGCATACACTTGCCAGAAATTCTAAAGTGATTTTTGTTATCAGCATCCTATTGACACTAATGGTCTACAAACAGGATCTATTGCAGACAAAAAATACTGCTCTGATAAACAAAATATGCTCTGTGATTTTACTCAAGGCAGTTCAGCTTAATTTCCCCTCCTCCTCAGATGCATACAGACGGAGGCCTGGTGTCACAAGAGAATTTTATCCTTCCCCCCGGCATGGAGAGTTATTCAACAGATGGTGACCACTTGCCGCTCCCGCCTGGCCGAAGAAGAGAGTTTGATCAACACTTTTACGGCGAGCTGTGGCAGCCAGACTCTTATCAATACCAAGGCTATGAGCGAGATCCATTCTCCACCCTGCCCTTGCAAGCCCGTATGCAGACTCACATAGATAAACACAGGTCAGACGAGCGTCCAAAAAGTCGAGTTTGAGCACTGATACAAAAACACATTTTATCAGGAAAAAGAAAACCGGTTGAACTGCAAGCATTATAGCAGGTGACTAAGATCTATGTCATTCTTTGTGTCTGTCAGTCTTCAGGCTAAAAACGTGAACTGGGAAGTGGCTTCTGTTCTCTCTCTGAGCAGAAAAGGTTTTCGTCCCAAAGGCCCTTTGGAAATTACTTCAGAGCTGTTAATCCAGCATGCTTACCGAGGGGAGCTGCAAGCTGTTTCTCAGATTCTTCGAACTGGCTTGGTCCATCCCGATGTAGCAGATTCACAGGGACACACCGCACTGATCGCTGCCACAGTAAGACTTTTTACACCCATTCCATTCCAACTTCCAAGTGTTATTGGAATTTTATCCATTAACAAGCACTTATTTTGAAATCTGGAGTGTAGGAAATTTAAATGTACTGCTTTGTTCTTCGGTTTTAGTGACATGACTTTAGGTTTTGTGTTCTTTCTTGTACCTGTCAGGTAAACTGCCATAATGATGTCATCCAGCTGTTGTTGGATATGGGTGCTGACATTGACAAGTTGAATCACGAAGGCATGTCCGCCCTGGCCATTTGTCATGTCCTCTACTACCCTTTTCAGTCTCTGCACACCACTATGGCTGAACTTGCCAAAAATCAAGTAAGACTCTATCAGGTCTATCGGTCAGCTGGTTAGTTCACCACTTTGGTCCAGACTGAAACATCTCAACTGTCAGACAGATGAAAGAAAATGTTGTGTGATGGGAAGTTCAAAAGTAAGATTCATTGATATTGCATTTAAATATGCCATTTTTACAAAATAGAGTAGAGTTTGGAAAAAGAAATCAAAAAAGCTTAAACAACAATATTTAGTTGTTATAAATGAAATCTTGTGTTGGATCGTTTGTTTGGAAATTTTATGCAGTTTTAGTGCTCAGAGGATTAATCCTCTATATGCTGGAGAGCCTTGATATTTTCTCAACATCTACAGAGAATAGGACATAGTTTTGCACAGTCATTTGTAGTTCTCAGACAATTGATCAAAATTATATATCCTATAGTTCCATGCTGGGGTCAAAATGTGATTTGCCTAATACCTCACCTGCTAAACTAATGTCATTTCTCTTATGCTTCACTGTACTTTGTTTATAGTCGTCTTGGCAGTGTCTTAGCATTATAACATCACCAATGTGGTACCTCCGCTGCAATGTGTCATTAGGTTTTCGAGTTTTCCTCTGCAAGTGTGGACAGTACTCAGATCAGCCAAGTGGACTCCACTACAGAAACACACAGCCTTGACGACAGACCTCAGACCAGTAACACAACCGTTAGCAAACAGAACACCCACAGCCATCTGTCTGACCAGTAAGAATACAACAAATATCCCATCTCTCACATTATTCATCCAAAAATAAATATTTCCTGTTATGTCCATATCCAATTTTTAATAATTCAGACACAGTCACGTGAAAATGAATTTATAGATCTGTCACTACCTGCAACAATGTTGCCACCATTTTAGTTAGAAAGCATTTTCCAAAACTAGCTAATGTATTCATTTATGTTTTTATATTTTTGTTTTTTTTTCTTTTTCAGGACAGATGAAGAACTGACGAGGTGTATCTCGCATCACAGCAGTAATGTCCCCAGTGACAGTGAGTTCATTGCTGAGAGCTCGCCTGACTTAAATGAAGACAAAACCACTACAGATGTTGAAAACCTAGTCGAAGAGGGAGAAGGGGACGGAGAGTCAGAAAGTGACGGCGAGGTGCGAGAGGTTGAAGAAAGCAGCCCAAAGGAGAACGCGAAAGAGAGGAATAAAGAGAAAGGAAATGTCATGGAAGAAGATGATCAGATACTGAAAAATGGAGAAAGAGTTGCCGTGTCAGGAACTGGGGATGTGGAGTTGAGAGAAGATGTTGAGCAAAGTGAAGAGAAGAAAGAAAGAAATAATTATGAAGAGGATGTAGAGGAGACCGAAGAGAGAAGAAACAAGGGCGTTCTTGGGGTGGAGTGCTCCATTCTGGTGTTGGATGGTAGCATTGCACTGGGCAGCGTGCAGTGGAAGGAGCGTCGAGAAAACGAAAGCAAAGTTCAGGTATGAAGCGCATGATTCCCGTCTTAGATTTGGTTTGTAAAACTGGTATTTGTTTAAACTCACATATCTATCCATATGTCTGCAACAGGGCAAAAACGGGGAACTGTCCCCGAGTCAGAACTTTGACTCCGCCTGCGCGGTCAGTAGTTATGAAATCCACATCACAGAGGAGGTGATGCAGCTCTCCGCAGAAGCCTTGAGTCGCACTGGGGTCCCGCAGCTCTTAGACACGCAGGAGACTGTACGCAAAATGGCCGCCATGAAAATTGAGTCAGTCGCTTTTTTTTCTCTTCTTTGGTGTTTGTACTGATCTGATCATTACGTGTTTTGTCTTTTTTAAATCTGAATTTTATGTGTCTTACGCTTTTGTGACTAGACACCGTGTTCGTTTGAACACCCTGAAGCTCTTATTGGAACGGGGTGCTGACCCCAATCAATCTAAGATCCCCATGCCAGTCCTTTTTTTGGCAGTCATGGCAGCTGACGTCGAGTCTGTCAGACGATTGCTGCTGTGTGGGGCTCGGACGGACGTCCCCCTTCCACCCGAGGTAGAAATTACACACAAAAGATGTGTAATGAGCGCTGTTAATCTTTTATCCTTCTTTCCTTCTGCACATCCTTTCCCAAAGGATGCATGTTCTCTCAACCTCTCGTCCTTTTTGTAGAGAAAAGGTCTTTATCCCCTGCATATAGCTGCATCATTACCAGGCGAAGCCGGTCCCATAATTACAGAGCTGCTGCTACATGCTATCACCGACCCAGACGCCCGAGCATGCGACCAGGATGAGATCTACGAACTGGATAATGTGCGTCTGTTCTTGCCCATCATGCTCTTTTAGAGTGCTTAGTAGAAATTAGTTTTCATCATAATTGACCTGAAAAGGAAAGTCATGGTAATTGTTTAATTTACAATTTTCTCATAAAGAACCAGGAATCACAGGGCACCAACGAGAGCCCCAGTCCTAAAGACGGAGGCAGAACGGCCCTTCACATCGCCTGCCAGAGAGACAATGATTACCAGGTCAGTACCCAGTGTGCGTCCACACACACACATATAACCCTAAACTATATGACCAGCAGTGAGGGGATTAATAGGACATTTAACGTTTTTTTGTCTTTACTACCAACAAAAAACTATGAATGGTTGTTGCTTCTCCTAAAGGAAAAACTGCAGAATACTTAATAAAACAGAAAATACTGAATATGGGATTTTCTCAGGATCATGTTTGATTGGAGGAATATAGTATAAGCTTCTTTTTTGGTGTTGTTTTTTGCAGAATGCCAGTAAGGTGGTAGCCCTGCTGCTTTCCCACGGAGCCAGGACAGACCTGATTTGGAGTGGACACTCACCCCTGTCCCTAGCTATAGCAAGTGGAAATGACCTGGTAGGCCACACACAAACGAACAGACACACGTGGACAAATCGACACTATATGCTCACAACACTTGTTTCCTGAATTCCTGATCTTTTTTTTGTTGTTGTTGTTGTTGTTTCTCATTCGCAGGCAGTGGAGGAGCTGTTGAAAGGAGGTGCGGATCCCAACATCCCTCTGGGCTGCAGGGTGGGCAGCGCCCTCTGTGCCCTCGCCAACATCAACTACCACTTAGGTGGCAACAGAATTAAGCTGGTACAGATACAAACACATACTTAACAGCTGACTCTTGGTACAGTGACATGTGAGACATTCCTCCTGTTATGTTTCTCAGGAACAGCATTGGGGACGTGTTTAATTATCCAAAAGAAACCCAAAAATGCCAATAAACATTGTTCATATCCCATTATTAACTCCATTACTGACCATTTCAATCAATATTTAGTGCAATGGTGTTTTTTACTTCTCACAGCTCATGGTTCAATGAGGACAATTGACTAGTTTTTCATAAAAAAATGCATGTTCAAACTTTTTTAAATGTACATTAGAAAGACCTGCATATAAGATAATAATTTCTGTGGTCAATAATCAAGTCAATAATCTCTTCTGTTCAGGGTCAAACTGGCCCCTGACTTAAAATCAAGACAAATGAGTCGTGAAGATTTTGTATTGAAAGTAACTTTTATTTAGATACTGTTTCTGAACCAGAAATGAACAAAATAACAAAACAACCAAATAATATTGGCAGTGTGAACACGTGTGTCTGTGAGTCTCCACAGCACATAGGTGACATGTCAACCCAATTTTTATAGTAAGACTATGCTATGTTTGGGAACAGAAACGAACTAGAAAAAATTATTTCTAGTCATAAACTACTGAATTGATTATAAAATGTGCCTTCAAACAAGATTAATACGCTGTCAAAGTTGATCAAACAATATAACCACGAACGCTCCAAACGTTTCTCCGTGGTGCTAGTGAAAGGGGAAGATGTGGAGAACTGGACCTGGAACAGAGCTGGTCCCTTCTGATTCACACATTAATAGGAATGTTCTCTTTCTTTCTGAAGGAAGCGGCCACAAGCGCTAGTGCGCAGTGACGTTACGCCCAACCGTTGGCCGTGTTTACGTGGATTCAATCAGAGGCAAAAAGAAGGACATACATTTACTGTCAAACGTTCTCCTGTTTTATTCTTAGACTCTTACTGTCACTGTGTGATGGTACAAAACATGTAGCTAAGAAATAAATCAGAAATAAGCCTCAGATCATAAAACAACCTCAATGCCTCAGTTATGTCTATTACCATTAATAAGTTAACCCCCCAACAAAGTCAAGTAGTCCTTCTTTTTTTAATTAAGCATAAATGTGTTTGAGTACTTATACATTAACTTAAGTAATGTTCCTTCACCACTGCCCAAGACACACACAACATGCCCTTCCACAGAAGCACACACACACACACAGACACACACGCTTCCTGACCTCACATGCTAGTGCACTAGGTACAGTCCTGTCCTGGATCTCCCTCAATGCAGCTGCTGTGGCTGGGGTCCTTGGTATGTGCTGCCTCCACTGTATATGCGGAACCCCATGTGCCTTCCCCAGCCCCTCAAAGAAGATGCACCTCTTGTACAGCCTTTGGCACCTCAATCATCTTCCAAAAGATGATGCAGAACATACAGCCCTTCGCTTGGTGCTGCAGGAACCCGTGACTTTGTCCAAGGTGTCCACCCCTCCTCTGGTGGCATGTATCTAGAATCATGTGGGTTTTTTTCCTCTCATGCTGCTTTTTCAGCATGTTTGTGCAAAGTGCTCATAGGCACGGCATTTTTTCCCCCTTTTGGGACAGTAAGACACTAGAGCTGTGTTGTCTGTGAAGGCGAACATGGAAGACTGAGGCGCCCTGTTGTTGGATTTAGGTCGAGTTTGGAACACAAAAGGTTCCGTCAGAAGTCATATTGACACCTGTGTTCTTGCACTTTACAGATGAGGTTGAATATGTGGAATGAACCAGTTTCTTTTCATGTGCTGATTACACTTACTTAGCCAAGCACAAGAAATTTCATACTGCGAAAATACTTTTAATGGGTCAATTTGACCCGCAACATAACAAGATGATTAGTTTTTAATCATGTAGCCGAGTAAATTGACCACGTTGACTGTTCAGCCACTTACGGTTTGTTTTAGATTTTTATTTGATTCTATTATTTTTGCTACACACTACCAAGGTTGAATAATGTGTGTTTGTCTTAATGTAGCTGGACATGTTAGCTAAGGCTGGTGCTGACATCCTAATGCCAGTGGCAGTGGGGGAAGTTGTGGGGACTGCAGTTGACTATGCGCACCACTCCTTCAGTCAGGTAAGATACGAATGGTAGAAACACTGCAGCTATGACAATTGCACTCAGCCAAATACAAAATCTGCTCAATATTATGGTCGTTTTTTGTTGAGATTTTTTTATTTCAAATAATTGGCTCCTTTCCTGCGGCCTTTCATTTGAATACATACCTGCATGTTACATGTTGCTATCCAGGACCTGCGTATTGCTAACACTCCCTTCCACGCTCTGAACCTGCGGGAGAGGGAAATATTCAAAGCACGGCGCCAACTGCTGAGCAAGATGGGAGACCTGCTGAGGCATTCTGCCAGTCAGAGGGAGACAGAATTCTTAGAGGGAGAACCTCAGCAACCCAAATTGAGTGCTGTCTCCTCAGGTAACTCCTTGCCTGTACAACTCCACCACACATACAGGTACAGTTACACACAGATTCATATCACACGCCTGCACATTATAGCTTTAAGAAAATGTTACCGACTCTGTCTTTAAATTTTGTTTTCAGGAAAGTGTCTAAGTTCTGCTATCACTGTGGTCGCTCTGTGTTCGTGAAGCTGACAGCTTGTAGCCGCTGCCACAAGGTCTTTTACTGTTCTAGAGTCTGTACTCTGAAAGCATGGGATGAAGGACATAAGGAAGAGTGCATCCGAGCGACAGGTGGGAATCAGTTTTAAATTGTACTGACGAAGCGCAAAAAAATATGGTTGTTTAACTCGGTCATAGAATTTTGAATTCAGGTTATCTGATGGATATTGGTTTGGATAAAATTATTGACAATATCTGGGAAGTTTTAGGTGTTGGATGGATAGAGTATGTAAATACAGTGTCTGTGTCTTTCTCAATCCAGCACCTGCAGAGGGCATCCAGAAGAAGGCTGTGTTCAAATCCCAAAAAAGCCACAGGCCCATGACTGTCAGGCCCTTGATTGTCAAGTTGAAGTCCCGACAAGTCTCCAAGCCCTCGAAAATTGCAGAACAAATTTCATATAGCCAATTTACTCGGATGGAAAACTACAGCATGAACTAATCAAATTAGAATGTGACTTTATCTGCCTAACGTGGCAACACACATCACTTCTTTCTCGGAGTTAGAGCTTTTATTAATATATTTTGTTGAATGGTGGGTTCGTACAGGTCCTGAAAATCCTTGAAAATGCTTGAGTTTAGCATTAACGTTACACGTACATTTACATTTACATTTAGATTTTGTCATTTGGCAGGCGCTTTTAATTTGCAGGCTAAATGATAACATAAGTTTTTTACATACTTACTTACAAAAGTAAGTAACTTTCTGCAACTGAAAAGTTCCGCAAACGTTATAACCAGCCAATTTTGCTAAAGCAAAGTAAAAAGCAAAAAAAGTTTTCACATTGTTTGTAATCGGCACTTAAAAAGTCTAAATCCCTTATTTGATTTCTCACTAATTTTAAATAGCACAGCCAAAACATTAGAACCATGTCCTAATATAATGCTCTCCAGTACTACTGGTAGAATTATCATATTTATGATATTTTCGACATGTAAAGTAAGAAATTCTAACTTAGTAAATGCAGAATTCATGGCAGAGCTGCAGCAAATTAAATAGCACGGCTGGTCATAATTCGAATGCCTAATCAGTGTATAATGCAACTTTTTGCTTTACTTGGCACTAGTTTCTATTGTTAATACTGTTTTGTTTGTCAAATCAAGTTTTGCTTTGATTTGCACAAAAAGACATGTTCTTAATTTTTACATTTTTCAGTAATAAATTAATTGAAATTTATTTTCAAGTGAGTTTGTATATTCATTTCTTTTGCTATTAAGAAATTAATTTTGGTCGTTTATAACAAAATGTCATCTTTTTCAAATATGATTTTAAAAGTGATAATCATTTTATAATTTATCTATATGAACAAATATATAATTTACCACTGGTGTACAGTGCTTGAAAAGCTTTAAAACTGACCTTGAAAATCAATGCTTAAAAGTTATTAAATTTGACCTTTTAATTAGCTTAATAATGTCCATCAATATATGTGCTATTTGCTTTCATTCAACAATTGGTATTTGAATTACATTAAGAATAACACAAAAATATGTACTCAAGTTGCACTCTTCCAGAGCTTTTTATGCATATTGTGGCTTTTTAAAAGCAGATTCACCTTAGGGACAGTAACTAACTAAAAACCATAAAAACTAAAACTAACTCAACTCAGACTTGCCAGTTGGTTCTATTGCTTTGGACCAAAGAACAAGTTCTTCATCAATGCTGTCAGATGCTTTAGGGTTGATTCAGTCGTCATCATAGGCTCCATATTTAAATCACACGATGAAAAATGAACTAACTACAAAGGAAGCAAACTCCAGTCACTGAACTTTTCATTGTAACGTCAATAATGGACTTTAGCATTTAATCACACAGTTTACACAGTTGTTTTCCTACACTAATTATTTGTACGATGGCATCTTTCTTTCTGGTTTTGACATTTTTTCAAGTTCCTGATAGTAGTCAGTCACTTATGTGACACCCGCTATTGGGGCAAAATCTTTTAGGTTTTTAATTTTCATGTGATGGAAAGCACAAATATCCATCATGCTACAGAATGAGCAAGCACAATCATTCTTTGAGCTTTTCTCGAGTGCCAAACACTGTCACCTCCATCCTGTTATAGGCACATAGTTACCTATAATTAATAACAATACCTGAGCACTTCATATAGTTCCAGAGTGAAATAATAAAACTCAGATGTTTGTTTTGTAATTCCTTACAGCACCACTTATATTATTCATTTTTTTTATTATGTCATTTTCTCTTAGATGTATGTAATGTATTAAAACAGGCAGGATTTAATTTTTTATCTACACTTTCTCCATGATGTAGTGTATAATGCGGCCGCTGTACGAGGTGCCGCACACGTGCTGCCTGAGTGAAGAGCTTTATTTCAGTGGTGGCAGAAATACCTAGATTTGTAACTTGAGCAAATGTAAGTCCATCAATATTAAAAATGTTGGTTTTAAAATAAAAGACCTAAATAAGTAGAATAACTTGTTTGCAGAGAAACGTCCCTTCTGACTGAAATGAAATTATATTATTCATAAGGTGATGTTAAAGTTGCATTTTCATGTTGTAACTGTTGGAGTAGAACTGCTTTATTTCGCTTGTTTCTACTTTGGTAATTCCAATATTTTTTATAATGCTAAACTCAGTGTCTTTGATTTTTTTTTTTTTAATGCAGCCTATCGCCTAGATCTCCATATGATTACTGGGAATGAATGAATCTCAGAATATATGACCGGACAAATCCAGTCTGACCTGATTTGCGTTGTCAGTACAGCGGGACTGGGCGAGGCTGCGGCTTCTGCGGCGCTTTGCATGACGCGAACCACCTTCAACCGGACGTCGGTGCTGGAAAGTGAAGCCGAAAAGAAAACAAAGGCTTTTTTTTTAAAAAAAGAAGAAGAAGAAGCCAGACAAACACTTTTTGTAGATTGTCCCTGTTTGTGACTAGAAGTATGAACGCGGACGCGGAGGAGCAGGAAGACGAACTGGTCGCTCTCCAGAGTATTTTTGATTCGGAGAGTTCGTCCGGAATGAGTCGAAGGCTGCCGGAGAAATACGAGCGTCGGCAGAGCTGCCTGCAGGCTTCACTGTGGTTCTGAAGGAGGGTAAATGAGCCCAACACACACAGAAATAAACTTGTTGTCAATATTTGAAAGGATTGTAAAACTATGTTGGACATCATACTGTATAATACTCAGGGTCCCATTTTCTCATTCACTGTTCATTCTCTTAAATGTTTTGAATTGAGTGAATCTATATATAATAATAGATTTGGGGATTGAAAACTAAATGTAAAACTAAATACTACAGTAACAACAGAAATAAAGTGGGCGTAGTGGTTTCTGTGAGTAAGTTGGTGTTTGTCGTGTTCGGATTTCTGATTCTGAAGGTGAAACAGTGAGGCAGTATGAGATCTCATTCCTCCCACCTCTGGTTCTGACCTTTGAACTCCCTGAGAACTACCCATCCTCCTCTCCTCCCTCCTTCACCCTCACCTGCAGCTGGCTGACACACACACAGGTAATCAGTAGCAGCTCTCATTGGTCACAGTACTGGGTGATTGACAGAGGTTCTACAAGTGTGTTTGCGTCTCCTCCCTCAGCTCTCTGCACTGGCCGCTCAGCTCTCGGATCTCTACCGGGCCACCGGAGGCGCTGTGGTCCTCTTCTCCTGGGTGCAGTTTCTGAGAGAAGATGCCCTGAAGTTCCTGGACATCCACAATCTGCTGGAGCTCCGCTCTGATCAGCACAGCGCTCAGGACACACAAAGTGCTGAACCAACGATTCCTGCTGGTCAAGACGATGCCTTAAATGAAGATGATGTTTCAGCCTCCAGTTCCTCAGACCCGCTGGATCCAACTGGACAAGGAGCATCTTTGATGGCAGCCTGCCCCACAGAACCCCCACAGAATAAATACCACATGCGCTCTGACTTAACTCCATCCCAAATTCTCCTGTCTCAGATCTTGATCTTTGACGCAGACCAGAAACAGAGAGTGTTTGCCAGCACAGTGTTTGACTGTAGTGTGTGTTTTATGAGTTTGCTCGGCTCGGAGTGTGTGCAGTTGCTCGATTGTGGCCACATCTTCTGTCAGGCTTGTCTGGCTGAATTCTGTAAGATCCAGATTAAAGAGGGGACTGTCCGGGGTGTCACCTGTCTTCAGGAAGACTGCACTGCCACCCCTACACCTGCACAGGTACAGTGTCTCTGTAGCTTTTAACTTTTACACATTCAATATAAACACAATAAGATTCATTTTAATTTATTTTACACTTAGTAAAATTGTTTCAGTATTGTTGATGCAATATTTTCCAATTGATAAAACTGATTCATTTTTATGAAAACTGTTTCCCTCGTACGTTTCAGTAACTAGTGAACTACAGGTGTTAAAATAAATATAGATTGGTTTGAGCACAAAGTAATATACAAAGGCTATAATCAAGGAAATAACTCGTACCATCAATGTGGGCTCCAATAATTAAGCAGGATTGGGTGACTTTCCATCACTGGAAACGTGGTCCTGATGTGTACTACATTTTAAAGAATTATCAAGAAGTTTTTTATATGCTTGGTTTTCTGGCATGTTCATTTTTTATTTTCCATGATTGACAGGTGAGGAGTCTGGTAGGGGAAGAATTGTTCGACCGCTACGATCGTCTCCTGCTACAGTCTACTCTGGACTCCATGTCTGGTGTGCTGCCCTTGACAATATACTTTATGCAAAAGACAATAAACCAGACTTAACATCATTTGTGCCTTATTAATAATAAAACACATTTAATTTGACTGTTCATGTCTCCTCTTCTTTTTCCTCTTTCCTTACATGTAGATGTGGTGTACTGTCCCCGGCTTTCCTGCGGCTCGGCTGTCATTCTGGAGAAATCCAGCACTGCAGCTATGTGCTCTGTGTGCAGCTTTGCCTTTTGTGTCAAATGCAGAAAGACCTACCACGGAGCAGATGAGTGTGCAGCAATGAAGCAGAGAAACATAGAAAAAGACATAATGGAAAACCACGCAAACCTGCCACAGTCATATGGTGATGCACACAATAAATTGTGTATTTGTGCCTGTGTGTATTTCTCTTTGTTAAGACATAACATCTTTTCAACTTTTTTAAAACCAACTAATTCTTGGCAAAGTCTAAACTCAAAAGTCATTACAGCTCGGCTTTGTAACTAACATCATGTACAATGACGGGCCTTCAAGCCTGGTTGAACTACAAACATTCAGGGGTCATAAATAATGGGATTTTGAAGTTGTACCATGAAACGTCTACTAACCTACAGAAATACATATGCACATATACACAATGTTCTTTGTTGATGTGAAACCACTTTATAATTTCCTAGCGATAAGAGGTTAACAGCACAACAACACTGTGTGTTTCTCAGAAGGGATGAAGGCTCTGATGGACGACTATAACAGCGCCAGTGAGCAGAGGCGGCTCCTGCTGGAGAACAGATATGGACGCAGGTTACACTGGTCACTATGGAGGAGTGTCTGAGCAACCAGTGGTTGACCAACAACAGCAAGAGCTGTCCTCACTGTTTCACTAAAATCGAGGTGTGTGTTTACTGTGTCTTCACAAAGTAGTCAGACCCTTTTCATTTACAATATTTATTTTTCATTGTGTGGCGCTCCCCTAATTTAGTACTTTATAGCAATAAGTATTTTTGGTCAGATCTCTTTAAGTTTTCCTGTCAGATTCTCAGATGCTCCATCAGATTGGTTGGAGCACATCATACATTGACTTGCACCTACACACGGGCGCATTTTTATCTCTTTAAAGTGATGCAGTTATCTTGTTTTGTGTTGCAGAAAAACGGAGGATGTGACATAATGATGTGCTCCCGCTGTATACAAAGGTTCTGCTGGGCCTGCCTGGCCAGACTGTCATCAGTTCAGGCACGCGAACCCGTTGAAAACAGATCATGTTCTTCCTGCTATTTGTATCAGACCTAGTCTGTCATCTACTTTCCGTCGGCCTTAAAGGAAGCAGAGTCAACAAGCTGCGTGCTATGGTGCAATAAAATCTCAAAGATGCGTGCATGTTATAAAAATTAGAATTGTTTTTTTCAAATTATTTAAATAGCTGGAATGAGCACAGCACACACATATAGTAAAGTTAGTTTGTCACAGTTTGTTTAAAAAACTATATCACATTAGTTTCAATGTCAGAAAATTTCAATTTTAGAAAAAATTAAAACAAAACACAAAAAATGTTGTCAACCTGAAATCTACAGAAATCTACATTTCAAGGTTACATGTCAGGACCACGAGAATCAATTTTAGAAATGCCTCCAGGTAAACTAATTTTGGGAAATGATAAGAAAAAATGAAAACATTTGTGGATACAATTTTTTAATTACTATATTGAAACTGTAGTTTTGCAAATGGGACAAAACAATACAAGGAAAAATATTTGGTGAAAATATTACCAATGGCCTATAAGAAGCAGTAACACAGAACCAGGGGAAAGCTGAGCCTCCAACTCTGGACCAGTGGAGAGAGATAATTGAAGAAATGTATCTGAGGGTAAAACTGACACACTGTGAGATCGTTCTCATTTTTCAGAAACTATGTTCATGCATGGTAATCGCAGTGTTTGATATTTCCGACGTTTAAAATGAATTTGAGCTTCTAAATTAGAAGACACATTGTGATTTTTATTAACACCATCACCTGCTATATTTCTGTTGTGTCCTCAAAAAAACACAGTGTGTCATATACTGTGTTATGACAAAACAGCTCTAATCTGCTCAGTCTACGAGAGAAAACTGCATGATGCGCTTTTATAACGAATCACAGCCTTTACCATGTTCCCTCCACTGTTCTGAACAGGGTCAAGCCTTATTTTTATTAATAAGGTGACCAGACTGGGAAACATTCTCAACGAAGGGTGGCACAATTGCAGAGAGATAAATTAATTAAAAGGTGTTACTCAAATTAAAAAAAATTCTCCTATGTATTAAACTGTATATAATTAGTTTTTATAACAATACAATGTATGTGTTTTGTGCAAGAGAAAACCCAAATGTGAAACTTTATGGAGTGTGAAATACATCTTCCAGCAAAAAAATCACTACCCAGATTGAAGCAAATAGGTCAGAGAAACAGAAAATATTCATAGATCCGACTCATTAACATAGCACAAACTCATTAAGGGCTTTGCATTAAAACCATAATTGTACTATGGAAATAGTGTTGGGCAAAGTCAGCAGGAAGAGTTCCGGTATAAAGCGCACAAATCTCATCCTGCCCTCGGTTTGTTATGATGGTATTTGACACGTGGTTTTGGTTTGGTCCCATATGTCTCCCATTTTTTAGTGATGTGTGTAACTCAGAGAGACAGACACTGTGCAGCCTTCATGCATCCAGCTGCAGGGAGCAAAGCTGCTGCTGCTGCAGCTGTTTGGCAGCAGACAATCACACATCTGGACCGGATGTGTGATCTTTATCTGAAAACACTTGTTGAACCAATTTAGTGCAATAACAAAAAAACACCTTATCTCCAACCAATGTGTGAAATAAAAGTCATTAACAATACATCCTAGAAATAGTTAATACACAAAGTTCCACCGTAACGATCAATAATATTTGCGTTTTTTCAGCACACTATACTAGGTGGTCGGTCACGTGATGTCTAGTCGCGACTTCCGCGCGTCCACGTTTTATCACCTGACGTCCGGCGCTGATCCCGGACCGGGACCGGGATGGATCAGTCAGTCAGTGTCTGGCGGTTCGCTGCTGGCCGACGTTGCCGCAGCGTGTCGGGGCCTTGCGTCATGCAGCCGTGAGTCACCGGAGGGACGGGCAACCATGGGGCTCACTGAACGCCGAGCCGTTTAAAAAGAGACCCGGCCGCTTCCGGGAAGCAAAGCTCCAGACTTCAGCAGGAAAGAAACTCTGTGAAAAGAGGCTTTTTTTAAACAAGCAGCCAAACCAACACTTTTTGTAGATTGTCCCTGTTTGTGACTAGAAGTATGAACGCGGACGCGGAGGAGCAGGAAGACGAACTGGTCGCTCTCCAGAGTATTTTTGATTCGGAGGAGTTCGTCCGGAATGAGTCGAAGGCTGCCGGAGAAATACGAGCGTCGGCAGAGCTGCCTGCAGGCTTCACTGTGGTTCTGAAGGAGGGTAAATGAGCCCAACACACACACACACACAGAAATAAACTTATTGGCAATATAAGTAAAAGTATGTTGGACATCATACTATATAATACTCAGGGTCCCATTTTCTCATTCACTGTTCATGCTCTTATATGTTTTGAATTGAGTGAATCTATTGATAATAAGAGATTTGGGGATTGAAAACTAAATGTAAAACTAAATACTACACTAACAACAGAAATAAAGTGGGCGTAGTGGTTTCTGTGAGTAAGTTGGTGTTTGTCGTGTTCTGATTTCTGACTCTGAAGGTGAAACAGTGAGGCAGTATGAGATCTCATTCCTCCCACCTCTGGTTCTGACCTTTGAACTCCCTGAGAACTACCCATCCTCCTCTCCTCCCTCCTTCACCCTCACCTGCAGCTGGCTGACACACACACAGGTAATCAGTAGCAGCTCTCATTGGTCCCAGTACTGGGTGATTGAGTGCACAGGCTCCACAGAGGTTCTACAAGTGTGTTTGCGTCTCCTCCCACAGCTCTCTGCACTGGCCGCTCAGCTCTCGGATCTCTACCGGGCCACCGGAGGCGCTGTGGTCCTCTTCTCCTGGGTGCAGTTTCTGAGAGAAGATGCCCTGAAGTTCCTGGACATCCACAATCTGCTGGAGCTCCGCTCTGATCAGCACAGCGCTCAGGACACACAAAGTGCTGAACCAACGATTCCTGCTGGTCAAGACGATGCCTTAAATGAAAATGATGTTTCAGCCTCCTGTTCCTCAGACCCGCTGGATCCAACTGGACAAGGAGCATCTTTGATGGCAGCCTGCCCCACAGAACCCCCACAGAATAAAGACCACATGCGCTCTGACTTAACTCCATCCCAAATTCTCCTGTCTCAGATCTTGATCTTTGACGCAGACCAGAAACAGAGAGTGTTTGCCAGCACAGTGTTTGAATGTAGTGTGTGTTTTATGAGTTTGCTCGGCTCGGAGTGTGTGCAGTTGCTCGATTGTGGCCACATCTTCTGTCAGGCTTGTCTGGCTGAATTCTGTAAGATCCAGATTAAAGAGGGGACCGTCCGGGGTGTCACCTGTCCTCAGGAAGACTGCACTGCCACCCCTACACCTGCACAGGTACAGTGTCTCTGTAGCTTAAAGTAACAAATGCCCATTTAACAGCTTTTGCAGCTATTTAACTGTTATGTAATATTGGGTATTTTAAAATGTAATAATGGCTATTTTTTTATAAAATGAAATGTTCTGTATAAGTTTCAGTAGTTACTGAACTACCTAATAACTGTAGTATTTCGAGTATATAATAATATACGATGGAATTACCAAACTAAAGTAGAAGTACCAGGAAAGCGATTGGATTGGGTGACTTTCCACCCCTGGAAATAGGGTCCTGATTTAGTGGGAGCATTTTACAGAATAAGAAAACAGTTTAAGACATTTTGTTATGTGTATGTTTTTCTGCCATGTTCACATTTTTTATTTTCCATGATTGACAGGTGAGGAGTCTGGTAGGGGAAGAATTGTTCAGCCGCTACGATCGTCTCCTGCTACAGTCTACTCTGGACTCCATGTCTGGTGTGTTTCCCTTGAGAATACACTTTATTTAAAAGACTCAACATCTGTCGTTCCTTCTTAATAATAAAACACATGTAATTAGACTTTGTATTTCCTCTTACCTTACACGTAGATGTGGTGTACTGTCCCCAGCATTCCTGCGGCTCGGCCGTCATTCTGGACAAGTCCAGCACTGCAGCTGTGTGCTCCGTGTGCAGCTTTGCCTTTTGTGTCAAATGCAGAAAGACCTACCACGGAGCAGATGAGTGTGCAGCAATGAAGCCGAGAAAAATGGCGAATGGCGTAAAGGAAGACCACGCAAACCTGCCACAGTCATATGGTAATACATACAATAAATAGTGTATTTGTGCCTGTGTGTATTTCTCTTTGTTAAGACATAACATCTTTTCAACTTTTTTAAAACTACTAAAATCAAGGCATTATTACAGTGTAAAGTCTATATCGGAACGTCATTACAGCATGGTTTCATAAATCACATAACAACTGTGATAATAGGCTGTTAAGAAGCTAATAGCCGAACTACACTGTGTCCCTGTGTGTCTCAGAGGGATTAAAGGCTCTGATGGACGACTACAACAGCGCCAGTAAGGAGAGGCAGCACCTGCTGGAGAACAGATATGGCCACAGAGTGACACTACTCACTGCGGAGGAATGTCTGAGCGACCAGTGGTTGACCAACAACAGCAAGAGCTGTCCTCACTGTTTCACTAAAATCGAGGTTTGTGTTTAGACCCCTTCACTTTTTGGATGCTACGTTGTGGTTTTCCATCAACTCCTTTAACATGCACCTAAATTATGTACATGGACTAAAAGGCCTGCGGTATTAGCTACGGAATTAAGAACACTTTGGAGTAACAGGCAGATGTCTGTAAAAATATTAGACAATGGGAGTAAAAATAAGCTTTCTGCATTATTTTCTTCCTTGACTTGGAGCTTTCAAACTGTATGTAGTCTGTCATGTAGTGCTCACATGGGGCAGTTTAAATCTTAATATTCAAATTCGTGTCACAGTCATCTGCAAAAGTTACTGTAGTGTACTTTTAATCTTATGATTTTTTTGTTTAAAAGCATTATAAAAATCATCTGAAAAATAAAAGAAACAAGGTTTTGGAATGGCCTTGTTAAAGTCCAGACCTTAACCCAGTTAAAATGCTGTGGCAGGACCCTCAGAGAGCTGTGCATAAGCGAATACCGAGACCTCAATACGCCGAAGCAGAGTTGTAAAGGAGACCGGGCCGAAATTCCTCCACAGCGACGTGAGAGATTTATGAAGTAATACAGGAAACAGTTACTTCAAGTTATTGTCTCTGAAGGTGGATATACAAACTACTGGACGTGGAGGGGCGTACTTTTTATTGCCCACATTTGTTGAGGTTTAAACTTTGTTAAATAAATA
Source organism: Channa striata (assembly GCA_033026295.1). Taxonomy (NCBI): domain Eukaryota; kingdom Metazoa; phylum Chordata; class Actinopteri; order Anabantiformes; family Channidae; genus Channa; species Channa striata. Next base: position 4,964,276 of record CM065179.1, on the reverse strand, counting down.
ATGGCGGAGGGAAAGTTATGTGAAGCTGTTTGTCTGAGGTTGTATTTGCTGCGGTCAAAATATATTTTTTCTGTTTTAAACAAAAAAACAATTAAAAGAGGGTTTAGTAAATTTAGCACATGACTGTAATTGTTGGTGTGTTTGCTCATCCATGCCTTGTTGTGTTCTGTGTTTGTAGAAAACCGGGGGTTGTAACAGAATGAAGTGCTCTCGATGTAGACAGAACTTCTGCTGGGACTGCCTCAACGGACTGTCGTCGGGGCATCGGTGCCGGGCGAAGCCTTGAAAGCACGTTCGGCTCTCCCTGCTCTTTTTACCAGGCCTGGTCCATCCTCTACTGTCCACCAGCCATGAAGGCAACAGAGCCATGGTTGCACGCTTGGCCAATTGTCTATTTTAATACAGTAAATCTAATTTAGTTTACTGGTTTTTACGTCAGAAATTTCAATTTTAGAATTACAAAAAAAACATCTACAGGGATTTTCCATTTATTTTAAGCTTCCATGTCAGGAAATTACATGGAAACAAATGGAAAAAATTAGTGGATACGGTGCCTCACTTGACATTCTGGAAAGTTTTGAACTGTACAACAGGAGGACAAGGAGGGAATCGTAGAGAAAGAGGATAAAACTGCGGCTCCAGCTCTGGATCAGCGGTGAGATGTAGTTGAAGAAATCTGCGGATCTGATGGAAAAACTGACCAATGATGAAAAAAAAAAGTCTAAATAGAGAAATAATGGACATACTGTACATGCAGGTGCAGCACAAAATAATGGCACAGACAGACAAAACACAGTCATGATCTTTCATAATCTTTACTCTAACTCTGGTGCAGTGCATCAAATTGCAACATTTAATTTAAAAAAATATAAAAACTATGTGACATAGTTGGGTGCAAACATTTGCATCTCCTTATTTTGAAGAAGCAAAAAGAGACTCCCTCATCCAGTCCCTCCCACCTACTGCGCTTTGCCGGTGAGCAGCATCTGGTGATCCCCTCATCACAGAAAGGATCCCAAACAAAATTCTTCAGCTCACTGGTCCCCTGATGCTGGAAAGATCTACCAAAGATCTGTGCGCTCAGCAGCCTCCCTCCCACTATTTACAAAATAGCTGAATATGCAAGTTTTCAGTACCTTCCTATGCACTTTACTACTAGTAATAATTAAGATTTATCATATCTGTCCTATCTTGCACTTGCATCTCATGAAATGGAAACACTTATAGCACTTAGCTTTAATGTTTTTTTCTCCTTGACTTAGATTTTTGCTTCCCTTGTACCTCACTTGTAAGTCGCCTTGGATAAAAGCATCTGGTTTTGACGAGGTATCCTGCACAGCTGGAAATAAAATTTGTTTACATTTTTAATCCGTCACTTGTGGTTTGATCCGTAAAACTAGCATATATTAAATAGTGGTGTAATCCTAATATTTAAGATTTAGCATTGAAGATTTCACAAACCAAATTGGAGTTTTACAGAAAAAGGACAAATAATAAATTAAGAATCAAAATTGATGCAGTTTTCTGTTGAAAAAGACGGTCACAGTTTTAACATTTTCACTTTCTTGGAATGTAATTATATTTTGTTTATATTAGGATTTTTTTCCCCCTAGAACTTTATCAAGCGATATTTTATGTTTTGGATGTGCAGTAACTTTTCTCTTGCAATGTAATAAAGCTATGAGACAAAGAGAGACAGAAAAGGTGACAGAAAGTGAAGGAGAGGATCAAGCAGCCAACAAAGGATGAAGAAAAGAGCAAAGGAGGGAGAAGAGACGCACAAAGACATGATCATATATGGGAAAAGTAAAAATTAACGGCCAGGAAATAATAGTTGTGTCAAGAACAGAGCAGGTGGAGCTGAGTTAAAGTAATGCTGAACATGAGGCCCAGCTTACATTTCTTTTTCAATTCAAAGCAGACAGACTAGTTCCATTCCTGAATAAATCCAGTCAGTCATCACTGTTTGTACTTTGTACTTTATTCAAATGTTTCCTCCAATGCTAAACTCAGTGTCATAAAATCCAGATCTGTACAACAAGGCAAACAAAGGTGTGTTCAGCCTGATTACTGTGAACACAGTTGCAGCTTCATGCTGGGATTTGCATCATCCGGCCGTGAGTCACCAGAGGGACGGACACACGCGTTTACCAGCTGATTGAAGGCTGAACTGTGGGATCCGAGACACCAGCCACCGGCTGGAACTAAAGCTCAGGACTTTGGATCAGAAGGTTTACGGAACAAACTCGGTGGAGAGAGACTTTTTTTTTTTTACAGCAAGGAGCCAAACACACACTAGAAGTATGAACGCGGACGCGGAGGAGCAGGAAGACGAACTGGTCGCTCTCCAGAGTATTTTTGATTCGGAGGAGTTCGTCCGGAATGAGTCGAAGGCTGCCGGAGAAATACGAGCGTCGGCAGAGCTGCCTGCAGGCTTCACTGTGGTTCTGAAGGAGGGTAAATGAGCCCAACACACACAGAAATAAACTTGTTGTCAATATTTGAAAGGATTGTAAAAGTATGTTGGACATCATACTGTATAATACTCAGGGTCCCATTTTCTCATTCCCTGTTCATGCTCTTATATGTTTTGAATTGAGTGAATCTATATATAATAATAGATTTGGGGATTGAAAACTAAATGTAAAACTAAATACTACAGTAACAACAGAAATAAAAGTGGGCGTAGTGGTTTCTGTGAGTAAGTTGGTGTTTGTCATGTTCTGATTTCTGATTCTGAAGGTGAAACGGTGAGGCAGTATGAGATCTCATTCCTCCCACCTCTGGTTCTGACCTTTGAACTCCCTGAGAACTACCCATCCTCCTCTCCTCCCTCCTTCACCCTCACCTGCAGCTGGCTGACACACACACAGGTAATCAGTAGCAGCTCTCATTGGTCCCAGTACTGGGTGATTGAGTGCACAGGCTCCACAGAGGTTCTACAAGTGTGTTTGCGTCTCCTCCCTCAGCTCTCTGCACTGGCCGCTCAGCTCTCGGATCTCTACCGGGCCACCAGAGGCGCTGTGGTCCTCTTCTCCTGGGTGCAGTTTCTGAGAGAAGATGCCCTGAAGTTCCTGGACATCCACAATCTGCTGGAGCTCCGCTCTGATCAGCACAGCGCTCAGGACACACAAAGTGCTGAACCAACGATTCCTGCCGGTCAAGACGATGCCTTAAATGAAGATGATGTTTCAGCCTCCAGTTCCTCAGACCCGCTGGATCCAACTGGACAAGGAGCATCTTTGATGGCAGCCTGCCCCACAGAACCCCCACAGAATAAAGACCACATGCGCTCTGACTTAACTCCATCCCAAATTCTCCTGTCTCAGATCTTGATCTTTGACGCAGACCAGAAACAGAGAGTGTTTGCCAGCACAGTGTTTGACTGTAGTGTGTGTTTTATGAGTTTGCTCGGCTCGGAGTGTGTGCAGTTGCTCGATTGTGGCCACATCTTCTGTCAGGCTTGTCTGGCTGAATTCTGTAAGATCCAGATTAAAGAGGGGACTGTCCGGGGTGTCACCTGTCTTCAGGAAGACTGCACTGCCACCCCTACACCTGCACAGGTACAGTTTTAATGCTACAGCCTTTTTGAAATACTTTATTGTGCCTTCATTGACTGTTGTTTAGAGCTATGCTAAGAAAACGTACTTAAATATATTACTTAGCAATTCATATCCACTTACATAAAAATACTGACGTTTATTCATACCCATTCATTTGAAGATTGGACCTGACACTTCCCGACCCTCGTTGCTAAAGTGAATCACCCCGTCTACCCCACTTGAGCACGTAAACGTACAGGTCAAAAGAGAGAATTAGGATTTGGCCTTAAGCAAACACAATAATGTAAAAGTTAAAATATGTTCAAAATATTACAATACATACAGTATTATTAAACCACTATCATTTGTCACTTTATTTTGGGTATTTCCATCACATTGTGCTGAATGAAATTTAGTATATAAATTGGAATAACTTAATAATGGTGTTCAAGCTAAATTCTATATGGCTGCAGGACTCAGTGGGATTTCCGGGTTAAATAAAGGTTTAAAAAAAAGTAGATGTGCTCATGTAAAGTACAATTACCACAAAATTGTACTTGAGCCGAATTTACATATATTTCCTTTAGTGCCAATGTCATGTCAATTTATTTATAAGCAGATTCAAGAGCAACTGAAGTTGACTAAAGTGCTGGACAAGACTAAGGTAAATGATGTAGAAGCTTATAGTGGCAGGAAGGCAGGAAGAACCAATCGATCGATCAAGTGGGGGATTTTTTTAGTGTATAAATGAATTGGTCAAGGAGGATTTTGAGTGTTTGTCTGGTCTCTTTTGTGTTTTCCGTGTTTGACAGGTGAGGACTCTGGTTGGGGAGGAGCTGTTCAGTCGCTACGACCATCTCCTACTACAGTCCACTCTGGCCTCCATGTCGGGTGTGTATCCATTATAGGATGGTCAGTGTTCAAAGTCTTTACGCAGAAGAATGATGAGTGATGGGAATATTCTGTAGTATTAAGTTTCTGCTGCAGTACAACAAGACAGAAAGTTTGATCCAGCATCTTTGGATCAAACTGAAATTCCCAAAGTTGTTCTGGGTTTCACTCCTCTTGTTTTTGCCCTCTCCTTACACCTTAGATGTGGTGTACTGTCCCCGGCGTTCCTGCGGATCGGCCGTCATTCTGGACAAGTCCAGCACTGTAGCTGTGTGCTCTGTGTGCGGCTTTGCCTTTTGTGTCAAGTGCAGAAAGACCTACCACGGCAAAGAGGACTGTCCGACTCCGTCCCGCTATGTGAACCTGCCCCAGTCATATGGTACCGTACACATATACATTTTAAAATGAGTATATTAATCTATCGTTCAGCAGTATTACAGTGTAAAGTTACAGCATGGCTGTGTAAACTAACATAATGAGGCAGAATATCTGTTTGATGACAAGCAGCTCTATAAACCGTCAGTGATCATACATGAAAAGGATCCAGACGTAGGAATGCGTTACAGCTCTGTATTTGAGTATACACGGAATAACAGATGGTCGGGGGAAACTCGGTTTTATTAACTGAAAATAACAGCAGGGACATTTGGAAGACTGGGATTGCAAAAGCAATTAGAGAAATAAATAAACCAAGGGCTCCCTGGGAAACAGGTGCTGTGTGAATAGAGAAACCAGAAACCTAAAGCAGACAGGAGAGCAGAAAAAAATCTTCATGGGAACAGGGGACCGGGTAGATATGATTATTAACGGAAGGCGTGAACCTACAATACAATCAGTCTTACAGGGAAACTGATGGCGACTGGCTTGTAGAATGGCTTAACTGTTAGTGCCATAAAGTTCTCATATTTGGAACAGTAACCGGGGACAACAGATTGTCCAGAAACACCAGCGGGGAAATAAACAGTAAAAGGTGAGTGTGGGTCAGGGAGGAGCTGGGGGTCCGGGGACGGGGAACGGTATTCGTGGAGCGGTGATGGAACAAAGCCGGTCCAGAGAGACCAGTGACTAACCTACATGAGAAACCACCAGTTTTTTTTTTTCTTTTTTTGCTTGTTGTTGTTTCTTCTTTTTCTTTAGCTTCTTCTTTCTACTACTTCTAAAAATGATTACAGGTGAGGGCAGGCGAGGCCGGGCTAGTTGACCACGGGGAGAGCTGAGGCAAGAGAAGGATAACGAGAGGGAGCAGGTCTGGGGATGAGAGAGGGGGGTAAGGTGGATGCTGAGGGGGGGCTGTGTGCATGTGGGAAAGAAGGCGGAGGAGCGACGAAACCGGAGCCCAGCATAGGGACTGTGATTTTGTATTTCAACAATTTCAAACGGACAAATTGTCCGTTAACATACAGTATGAGTTTATACCGCGGCTTTGCAGGAGCGTTTTAATTACATCACTTTGTCACATGCACGTGCTAGAATTTCTTAGGGCAGCAGCAGAAGTGTCATCGTAATAGTTGGCAATAATGGCAACTTTGGTTTTTTCAAGATAGTTTTATGTAGTTATCTGATGATTACTGCCTTCTGCCTGAAACTGGAAGTCCCTTCCAATAGAATTGGGACAGCAAGACTAATTCATTGCTGAGTAATAAGACCAAGTCTGATTAACTACAAGCCTCCAGGTGTAACAACTAAACTAGTTATTTTAAATGCCAAATTTCTAAAACTTCTATCAACGTAATAATTCAAACCAGAGTTTTTTTTATCCGTGAGAAACTATTTTATTCCAGGTGTGTGAAATGTTACATTTCATTGATCGTACTCTTCACATGACGTTAACTGAGGAGCTCCCCTGTGTCCCCGTGTGTCTCTCAGAGGGGAGAAAGGCTCTGGTGGAGGATTATAAGGGAGCAAGTAGGCGGAGGCGCTTTCTGCTGGAGAAAAGATACGGTTCCAGCCTGAAGGCGTTCACCGTGGAGGAGATCTGAGCGAGAAATGGTTTACCGACAACAGCAAGAGTTGTCCTCACTGTTTCTCTAGAATAGAGGTGAGTATGAACGTGTCTTCAGCAAATATTCAGAACTCTTCACCTTTTGGAGGATTTGTTGGGTTTTTGCAATTTAAATTCACTTCATTGTTAAAGGTCATCTACACTCAATGGCCATTAATGACAAATACACTTTTTATTTAAAAAATCCAGATTTAAAACTCTCATTTATAGTTATAGTTTATAGTATTTATAGTCAATTCGTTTTCAGACCCTAAATTTAGTACTTTGCTGATGCACTATGACAGCGTCTATAAGTTTTGCCGTCTGAATTTGTGCAGTTTGCCCGATTGTTCCTGCAGATCCATCTCAAGCTCCATCAGATTGGATGGGAAATATTAGGAAAAAGTTTACTTGGATGTACACACATGAACTTATGACAAAAGACAAGTGTGTGTTTTATGCACATTTTTACTATGTAAGATGTTTCTGAATTAGCATTTTTGCGTATTTACTAATCTATACCTTTTTGTGTTTGCGTTGCAGAAAAATGGAGGATGTAACGTAATGACCTGCTATCAGTGCAGACAGCAGTTCTGCTGGGCCTGCAGTAACACGTTCGAGAGTCATAACGGCAAACCCTGCCCTTATCTATAGTGGCGGTCCCTCAGCTGCTTTAGCACCATCAGTCACTGCAATACAGGAAAAGATGGAGACCAAGCACGACAAAACATACATGTGGACAGTTGAATATTAGAGACTTGTTGTTAGGACACATTAAAAGTAATGTGCCCCGGTCTCATCAAAATAACGCAGTGTGTTATTCTGTGATATGATCAGCTGAGGGCGCCCGATTACAACATTAGTCAAGCAGCTCTGAGCTGTCTGGTCCTCGTTTGGTTTATGTGAAGGACGACACAGTTCTGTTATGTTCTTTTTCATCCTTTGAACTTTGGGATGTGAAGATAAATAATTCAGCTCAATTGTATTTATTCATATAGCACCAAATCACAACAAAAATTATGACATGGCACTTTAACAGAAGTTTTACAACCTGAAAGAATTATAGCGTAGAGACAGACAAGGCAGTGGGCAACAGTGGGGAGGAAAAACTAATTTTAACAGAAGAAACTGAGGGTGGATGCACAGCTGCCATAACTGCCAGTAGCCGATTACTACTAATACTACTGCCCCCCAACCCGAACGTGGAGCTGGCTCCACAGGAGAGGAGCCTGATCGTTCTTTTGGGATAACATGGGGTCTTTATGATATGATGGAACTTGGTCCATAAGGACTTTGCATGTAAGAAGAATATTTTTCAAATCTAACTTAAGTGCTAATAAAAAAATATGATATATCTTGCTGTTTCTTATTAGTTAATGAAAGAAAATGCTCCGGTAGGTTACGTCTGTATTTAACCAACTCAGAGTGTTTATACCATTGCCATATGTCATTCTCAGTTATGATTGGGACCCTCATAGGGCTGTGACCAACAATAGCTTTGTTTTTCAGTTATTTATTTGATTATATGTGGTCTATAAAACCAGCATTAGCACTAAATTTCTAGAGCCTATTGTCATTGAAGACAACACAATCTAATGTAAATTAAAATATAAAAAGCTGCTCTAACTTTTAGACAAAGTAATGATGAACAGAGTATCACAATTGCTACAGTTTATATTTCTGCTTGAACAGTGACAATATGTATGACAAGTGCATGTTGTTAAGCTTTAAAATACCATTTTATCTGTATTTTAGAATAAATTGTCACAAGAAAATATTTTATTTTGCAATAAAGACTGACCACGATTTTCAAGACCAAGCAGGGATTGTGGGAAATGGCTCAAACCTACTAGAGGGGAAACTACTGTAAAAACAATATTATCCATTAAATACATTCTACACCTGAAGCTACTGTATCACTCTTGTATTTTTCACAGCCACATGTGGCACAAAGCTGTTGCTGTGCTGATATATGTTGTTTTTGTGGCCACATAAAAGAAAAAAAAAAAAAAAACGCAATCATCGATTGGGATGAAGCCACAGGTGCAACTTTCCCGAATGCAAACTGAATACAGCAGGAGTGATTCTGTTTTAAAATATCTTTTAATTGATTTTATGAATAGGCAAGATCTGAGAAAGAAAACCAAGCTTGTGTTAGAGCAGCAGATATAATGTCATAAAATGTATGTAAAGAGGCAAGTCTGGATCAATTAGAGTCTAATAGATTTTTAGATAGATTCAATTTCTGGCATGATTTCCGAGTGAGTATGTGTGGTGACATGACTTGCTTTTTTTTCATGTTTTCTTTGTGAAATTGTTTTATTTGTTTTCTGAGGTGATTCTTAAAAATTCAGTGTTTCTTCCACACAACCTATTTTCTGGGTTCCATGTTGTGTCTGAGGTAATTCCATATAAAATATATAATCATACAACATAATATCTAATAGACTCTCAGCTAGTATGATTGTTCTTTCATTAGAAATTTTAAAAATTAAAATTTTAATTAATTTATTCAAAGGAATAGAAACTACATGATGTGGTATAAGTTTTTCAGAATCAAAGAGCAATGAAAGACCAGTGGTTTGTTTGTTCATTCAGCCGTAGAGGAAGTGTTCATGTCGATGTCATGTGTGAACCGTCATTCATCTGCTAAAGGCAACATCTACAATGATAAACGCATAATTCTGAAGTGTTTTCTAACTTTGTTTGTCTTGACGACTAAAGTTTGAAAATATATTGTAAACCAGAAGGGAATCTACGTCGTCTGTTAATATTAACCATCAACATGCAAAATAGATAATTAATATGCATGGAATTCTTTTTAAAATCTAACCCGTGTCTTCTGCCATTGATTAGGAAATACAATTTTTTATACCCAACTCTTCACAAACATATCCTTATCTCCTGTCATTAAAAAGTGGCAGTGCTAAGTAATAGGGAAGTTGCGCTGACTTGTGTACAGTATTCTATATCACAATGTCAATAGAAACTAATTGCAAAAATCTCGGGCCAGAGCGGCAGATTTCAGGCAATCTGCTCATAATGTTTTGTGAGATCTCCCGCTGTCAAGAACAGCTTTCGTGGCAGAAGTAATAACAAGAAATAATGAGTAAATCCTGGTTGTCAGTGCATTGGAATGACTTTGGAGAGCGCCTTCTCCCTCTGAGCACGAGACACATGTAACAAATCATCAACTCGACTTGGTTATTAATATCATCTGCACGTTTATTTATCTGTCAGAAAACACACGCACGTCAGTCATCCAGTCACTCAGTGGTACGTGTACATTGGCAAACATTGTTCAGAGGCACTGGAACTGTGCTGAGGTTTTCACAGAGCGTACAGGAGCGTGGACTGTTCGGCAGGGGGCACTGCCAGGATGTCTGGGGTTCCTGACAGTTTGTAGGCTGGGGGGGAGGGCGGGGGGGCCCTGACTTCTGTCAGTGTACAAGACTGACTCAGTCTGCAGACCAGAATAAATGGGTTTTAATGCGAGGCGAACAGAACCCGCGCAATATGCTGTGCACACTAAATGTTTCAGGATGACAGATTGGCATTTTGGCCGAGAGTTAGATGGGAGGATGGATGAGTTTTCTGAGACCAGGAGCTGATTAACCTCGCTTTGCATAAAGAAGGAGGAGGCCTGGGTCTGTTTAAAGTTCGAATACCTGCCTTTCAGCTCGTTTAAAGCTCGATAATCAACACCTGACTCTTGTTTAATTCATTTAAGATTCAAAAGTGTTTCCGGCTCCATGTTTAGTCCACAGACATGAGAGTGGCGTCAGTCTCATCCAAGCACTCATTGAGAAGATGATGTCTGATGATGCCAAATAGTTCCTGTAGTAAATAATAATTAAATAAAATGACATTTTGTGTCTGGATTACAGCGTATGTGAAGGTTCTCACTTGTATCACAGGTGATGCAAAAATCCAAATCATGAGGATGGAGCTTTAACTAATCACACTTCACAGTCTGTCCTGCCCTTTAACAGCGGATGGCGCCACCCTGCTGTGGACCGAACATCGTTCCCCTGCAACACACTGAGTAAGGAAGCTGTTCACGTAACCAAAAATAATTAAAACATAATTTGGCTTCAACGTCCTCTAACCAAAATTAGAGCTTGTTTTTAAAAAACATTTTTAAAGTCCTTCATCTAGTGTCTCTGACGGCTCGTTGCTATTTAAAACAAGCCACCTTCTCTTTATTGTGTCAAAATCAAACCCGCATCTCATGTCTGTGCAGCAGTGGATAAATATATTTTGATTTAGTAATTTGTGCCAACGCTATTTTTACAGCTTCTAGTGTTATTTTTCGAAATTGACGCTTTGGCCCATCTATCCTGGTCTGATCAGTCCATCAGTGCAGCACATGGATGAACACAGAATTACAAATATGGACCTGAACACATCCATAACAACTTAGACGTCTCACCTTGTAAACATCAGATTAAAAATGGACAAGAGGCAAATAATAAAACATTTTAGCAAAGTCTTCACTTGACCACGATTCCACTTGAACATGAAACTTTCTTATAAACACCTTTTTATATTCAGTGCAAAAGTTACGATTCTCTCCGACGCAGGACACAGACGTGTCCAGGCAAACAGTCATTTAAACCTTCTAAACGTTCTTTAGTGCTTCCTCACTGTCTGACTTCTCGCAATACTGTAGACATTAGGTAGAAGTTCGCTCATGCACAAAATAAAGCAGGTACATGTTATACGATGCAAAATGTGAAACTTCTGTCATTTACATCAAAGCACTGAAGACTGAAAACTTGTATTTCATAGTTACCGAACGTTAAAAGTCTACACCGCAGAGCACAACAAACAGAAACAGTAATCCGGTGTCAAACATTGAGCGGACAGGCATGGATGTGGTTCAGTGGAGGGCAAGTAAAAGGACCAGTCCCCCAAATGTGAACCCGTTCCGGGCTGTACAGTGTGTTCACGCAGATGCCTTCGTTTACTGCCGTGGTTTTTCAACTGCGTCAAAGATCTATAGACGGAGAAATGTGCCATGTTTTAGCCGGTGACCTGCAACTTGTGTTTATTCTGCTATTTCCGGCCATGTAATTTATGATGGTTCCTATTTATTACAATCAAGTCAAAATCTTGTTTTTGAGTTGCTGCCTTTCGAACAAAGACACTTTGGGTGAAATGTTGATTATACTTATAAAATATTTCTTGTTTAAGTCGTATTTGCGGCCTCCTCCAGTGTCCTTATCAGTGTATATGCTTATAGTGAGGTGGAGGAGCAGTGATGGTTTCCTGAAGCTAAAATCAATAAAGAACCACTTCTGTGTCGTCTACAGTCAAAAATGAGGAAGAAGAAGAAAGTGCCTTTATGGTTTGGAGCAGGTTAGAACCAAGTCTTAAAATAAATCTGAGGACTCACGCGATGATTTAACGGAGAGAAAAGACGAAACTGTCTCTGCTAAAAAAAAAAAAAAATCTCATTACTGTTTCATGACTTTTCTCTGATGTTTTCCTTTGAATACTAAAAGAATATTTCATACTGTATACACGGCTGGATGAATCTGTTAGGAATCCCATGGCCCTTATTCAATGCCCACCGTCTCCCCTCCGTGAATTACAGTATCCTGTCACCTTCAAGTTCCAAAAACCAAACCACAAACCCTTGTCCACTAGGCCTCAGGGACCCTGCCCACTTTCTCTGGCGATGCAGCCATTAGGCTTTATTGTTCTGTGGCACAAAGAAACATGTATTTCTTTTTAATGTCCTACTTTGGTCATGTGACAAAGAACAAGAAAGATCCAGTGAATCAAATAAATCTGACAGGGAATTATGGATCTTTGGTTGAACTACTTACAGCTAATGGCCACACTGAGGCCATCACCTGTCATGAGGGGTCTGACGTTTCCTTTAAAGGTCTTACCCCGGTGAACTTGGGAGGGTCCAATTATATGGCTGCACAGAAATATAAATATAAATGGTTTCTTGACTCTTGTGTACTGTAAAGACTCATTAGGCCTAGAGGAGCTTGTTAGCTTCGAGAAGTCTCCTCATTTCCTCCCTTCTGTTCCAGCTTATTATTTCATGCACTTGCTGAAAGTGTTCAGTAGCTGCATCGGAGTATTGCTCTTATTATAAACCCAGGAGCCTGTCAACATAATAAAAGGTTATGCTACCAGTGCTTTCATGTAAGACAAAGCGTGTTATTTCTAAGAGGAGGAGGAGGAGTGCTATTAACAGACTGCAACTCCGTCTAATGCGAAGAACTGCGTCTCACCCACAGCTTCGGCTTCAGCTCCTACTTTCATCAGCTCCTCTTTGTTCTGCTTTGACTGAACTGCACAGCGTAGCCGGGCTCATAAAGCAGCCCAGCGTTTTATTTTCTACAGTATGCGTTGTTCCTCTCGCCCTCGCTGGCCCTTCGTCTCCGCCGTGTTTAAGTCCCTAAACACACGGTACTTTGTCCTCACAGTGTTATTCTCCTGAGTGTCCTCGTGTGTGTGCGATCAGGTGTGTATTTGTGCTCTAGAGACAAATGGAAGATAGGAACAGCTGCCGCCCCCCCCCCTGCTCCCCAAACACACACACACACACACACACACACACGCAGCTGGAAACCGACTGGAGAGAAAGGCAGGATGCTGCTTTCATTTCACTCTACAACACATTTAATTATGTCACCAAATCAGGCCTTGGACTGATTCAATTATGTGGGAGTGTGTGTGTGTTTGTGCGCTGCTGCTCCGCAGAAAAAGTTGGAACACAGCAGGTCTAAATACTGTTCAGGTGAAACATGTTGGCATCGGAAAATGTAGATGGAAATTTCCTTCTAACTGCTACATCAAACAATAAAAATGCAGATGTTTTTGACCCTGTCAGTGTTGTCTTTGAATGCGATGCAGATCATAGCCAGTGTTAAAGGCACAGTACGTGCTTTCAGTCATTTAAAGGATGACTGAAAAACTCAAAATGCCCTCTGACTGCACTGTGTCCAGCTCTGAACCTTTTCTAAAACTAGGAAAATCATTTGGAACTGGGTCACATGAGGTAACAGATATCTACTCTAGATATATCTACAAAATGGCGTCTACAAATCCAGACAAACTCCATGTCACTCCTCTGCCACAATTTCACACTGCAGTAAAACTCCCCCACTGGGAATCAGGAACGACTGGGGGAATTAGATGACGTGTCTCACAAACACCCACAGTCTCTGCACACGTTCATTCGCAATTTGCAAACTAATTAGAAGTTTGGAGTTAAAGACTTGAGCTGCGTGTTTGCGCATCTTTGCTCACAAAGAGTCGACTTATAAAGTAAATGTCAGCTTCAGACACAGCTTTGAACTAAGTACCAGAATTAGTAAGTGGGATGAAGGGGCCTAGAGTAAAATCCACACACACACACACACACACACACACACACACACACACACACACACAGTGCTGATAGGTAGACATTCAGTCAGTGCACACTTTGTACAAGATTCCTGATAATTATTAAATAGATTTACAATATAGACTAACACCAACCAAAGAATCACTCATCTATTAATAAATCATCAATGAATCTGTATTCATGTATATTCTATTATATGTGATTTGAGCATATTTACATAACATTTGTGTGGATTCCTTATAAGAAGAGAGATGACACAGACTATAGAAAAACCCAATCGACGCTGAAGATTCGTTGCTACTATATTGCCGAACGGCCAGCCAAAGCTTACGTTATGGTATTATCCTCCCTAAAGGCACAAACTAGGGCTCAGCCTTTAGCTTCATACACACCACAAAACAGTTGAGATGTCGGCTAAGGCTAATAATAATTCATATGACGCTGTTTCCACTGGGTGGTGTTAGTTGTGCTTTGTTTATTTGAATCGGTGAGCGGTGCTGTAGGTTCATTTCAACCTGGAGCAGGTTATAAACTCGTTGAATTTGCTCTTTTGTGCCCCGTTTGCCTCTGTAGTGGCCCTGATGTTCCAGCTGTTAGGCCTATAAAAAATACCTGCAGGGCTGAAAAACTACAATTTTCTCCTCTGTGATGATTATCTTCCCATGTCTGGACGTTAAGTGTTTGTCTATATGCTTGTGTCCCTCTTTGTATTTGCGCGGATCAGTGTTCTTGTGCCTCCGCACCTGTATAGTGTCTCTCTGTGCACCATCAGTCGTTTCCCTGCAGCCTGAACAAGCTCGAGGTTTCTTTGCAGCTCGTTTGAATTTACCTGCGTCACAGTGAGAATGCAACACAGCTTTTTCTTAAGTGTTCCTGAATTCCAAAATAAGAGTATTAACCCAGATTTAACACATCCAATAATTCACTGACAGCAGCACTATGTCAAATATGAGGAGTTTTATCCGTTTATCAAATGAACTGCAACAAAATCTGGAGGCTGTCTGGGCCAATCTCTTCACTATAGTATTATTTAGTATTTGCTTTCCTGCACTTTGGTCTTGTACTGTCTCTCCACGGACTCTGCCCCACTCCAGTCTCTAGTCTTGTCCTTTCTCCTGTTCCCCTCTCGTGTGTCTTAGCTGTAGCCGAGGTTCTCCATCTCGTGGCGATATCTTAACTCGGACATTTTGGCTTTGTGCTGCTTGCTCTCCAGATGCTGCCTGAAGTCCGTCTCCTGCTCAGCGCCGCAGTTGCACATGGAGCAGTAGAACTGTCCGCTGGGAGTCACACACATGGCCAGGTCTCTGGGGATGCGCTGCCGGGGTCTGGGGTTGTAGTACGGCCCTGGAGGGAGGACAAGAGAAGAGGTGGTGGACAGGACAGAAGATGTTACTAGTAGTTAAGCACTAGAAGGCTGATTCACTGCTGATTCCTTCCAGATTGATCTATCACGACAGCTGGAAAGAGCAGCACTTTTTTTTTTAAGGGGGTGGGGGGCATTTTTCAGTGTTAACAGAGTGACTCCTTGGACAGCAATGTCAGCCCATCTTTCAAATGTTTCTGCCATCAGACTCTGTACAGATAAAGTCCCAAAGTTACAGCATGTTACATGTGATTTCCTGTCATGCACCTCTACATTCCTGCAAAACACATTCACGTCTTGTCGACTTGCATGTTCAGCGCTAATTAGCAAAATTTAGCAAGATGGTGATGCTTCTGTTTGCGTGCACGTAAGTAATCAGATTACAGTAAATCTGCATACACAGTAGACAAGTCGTCCGGTTAGACCGCCTGAATTCAAATAAATATGCAGTGGAAGTCCAGTTATTTAGACTTCTGCAGGACACTTTGTGTCACTGTCAGCTTCGGTCAGGATTCGGTCTGACTGGTTCAAAGACAACATGACATCGCTCTGTGTTAAAAGATCTCCATCATCTCCTGTCACCCAAAACTTTGCGATGCTTTAACATTGCTAACACAATAAACGTGGCCGCACATGATCTCCAGAAATTTCACTTGTTATTAAAGTAGATCATTTCAGCACAAATGAAATGTTTCCGCTGGGGGTTAACCCTACAAGCGGATCTGATTCTAGACCAGCATCACACACTAGCAAATATAATATATGCACATAAAAACTTTTGTGAATTTTGTGTAGGATTACAACCAGGTGATTCACTGGATAGACAGTGTTGTTTGCTTTGTGTGCGAGTGTGTGAGTTAACATGGCGGAAAAATGAGGAGGAGATAGGGAGAGAGATAAAAAGACAGCGGGAAGGCAGCTGCAGGAGAGAGTGCAGCTATTCTGGGTTTTGTCCATCAAAAAAAATGATTAAATCAGCACAATGTGGTTTAGTGTGTGTGTGTGTGTGTGTGTGTGTGTGTGTGTATGAGAGAGTGAGACAGGGTGAGAGAGGAAGGGATTTGGCTGTACTGTATGATTTGTCCTGTTCTCTACTGAGTTGAGGAGCTTGTGTTTTTGTCAGTGGAAAAATAGAGATGGAGTGAAATGGCAAGAAAGAGATGTTTGACGTCAGCAGAAGGTCTGATGTTACCTCTGTGTATCAGTTTTCACACACACACACACACACACACAGATAACATGGGACAGTCACAAAATCACAAGATGTTTTCAGCATCTGAAAAATCCAGTAGCTAGAGGCAAAATTTCACTTCAAACACTAAATTATATGCAGCCATGATATTAAGTGGGGAGGTTTGCGGTCAGCTATTACAACACAACAGAGAATGAGCGAGTGCTCCAAAATCACTATCACTATTGGTACCTGAGCTTCCAGAACAGTCTCAAGGCTGCAGCTCATTCCTGACATGGATTTGCAAACACGAACCACACTGCTGCAGTCCTGTAACGTCTTGACTGGGTCCCAGTACAACTTCTAAATGTTTTTTGCTGGTCTGTAATAAATGTTTGGCTCCTTGGTATATCTGTAATCTAATCTAATCTCAGTCCACCTGGTCATCTTCTATTTGTACTCAGAATAGGATGCAGCTCTTTATTATTTAATTTAATTTGGACTATCGTGTTTTTCCATATGTGATGTTCAAGTCAAGAGCAGTTTCAGTTTCTCTCGTTTTGTTTTTCTCCTCTGCTGATGTCATTCCCTCTGCTGGGAATGACGTCACGTTGCCGGTACCTAACTGTGCACAAACCTTCTGCGGGTGAAATAAATGTTTAACCACTAGGAGTCTTATATGCTCACCGCCATGGATTCTATCTTTATTAATCCGATGTTTCTCTAACCTAAAGCCTTCTGTAAGATTGGATATAACTTTAATCTGGCCATGATTGCTAAAGGCTACCACTAGTTAGCTGTTTGGCTGCTCCACACATAGAGCAGGTGGTTCGTGGCAGTGAACGCATCTGCGCTTCAGATGTTTAAATAGAAGACAGAGCTCAGTTTGGTCTCTGACTCCTGCCAAAGTTTCCACTGCTGGGATACCAAACAACACAATACAGACTGAATAAATGTTACTCAACAATTATGTATCATTTATAAAGTATACTGGTATCAACTTTTAGTTTTCATGTGAAACGTTGTACCTGGCATGGAAGCGGGCAGCTGTGGGCTGCGGCGGTTTTTCACCAGCCTGTACTCACTGCCATCTTTCCTGTTCCTTCTTGGAGTTGCATCATTGCTGCTGTCCCTGCAACATGTAGGAAAAAAACACTAATTGGCTTCGTCCAAAAGGTCAATAAAACTTATACGGTACTATTATATATTTATGGCATCAGCAGCGCTAATTGGCTAATTAATAAAACTGTTAAGCTGTTCGTTCCTGCAATGAGAAAGTCTGTTTCCCTTATTTAATGCTCATTGTTCAAAGGAAAACCTCCGCTCTCGTATGTTAAGCGCGGTACGGCATTCCCAGCAGACACCTACATGTTACTGGAGTTCTGCTGGGCCTCAGCAAGCCGCAGCTTCTTAGCGTGGTTCTTGCCCTGGTAATGGGCCTGTGCCACTGCCAGAGAACTGAAGGAGGCATCGCACAGCTTACAATAGTCATTCTCAGTGGCCAAGATGACCCGGGTCGCCCCCTTGTACAGCGCCTGCAGATACAAGACAAAGCAAAGCAGTGTTTGCCGGGAGAGGAGTTTGGGAGGAAACTGAGAAAGACATGAATTATTTAGGTCTGATGGAAGAAAGAAAATTATATCTCAAGATGTTTGTAAAATATACACTAAAATCATGCATTTATACAGTGATGTTCAAATTAGTGATATTATCCAACTTTTACACAAAATCATAAAATCAAAAGAGCTTTGATCCCATGTCCAGTATTAAAAGATTATTTGTTCAACTTTTAATTATCACAGATCGACCGAAATGTGTCACACAAATGTTGTCAGTGTTTTAGTGAAAGTGAACCTTCACAAACGTAATAAATCCTTAGACTTTTCCACGTTATGTTGAGGAAAATGTCGTTTTACCAGCTTTCAACTGGATCTTAGATTTGAGTCTTGACAGCACCATGAAAAGAAAATCGGTGTCATTTTCTCTTTAGCGTGTGGCCAGAATGTGTGGAGACGGTATATTGTTCAGCGGTGAGAGGATTATGTGCGATTTTCCACTGTTCGAATCAAGCAGAGTGACTCTGCAGTTCCCTACCACCTCCTCGAAGGGAAATGACCTCTATCAGCAAATTGGCCACTTCTGCAGCGCTACACCCACCTCCTCGACTAAAAGTGTAACGTGTAGTTAGGTTGGTGCTGAGCCGCTAAGGTTTTCGTCTGACCTGTCTGCCTGCGTCACTGTCGCTGGATCCCGAGCTGAGAGCTGTCTGGCCCGCCGCCTCTGGGACTTCAGGGATCCTGATGGCTGGGGGCTGCTGACTGCCAGCATAGAAGTTTTTCAGCTTTTTACTGTGGTTCTTCCCCTACACCGGCAGATGAGGCAGATACAATTTTAAACATTTGTTTGTTTGTTTTTTTTAATCATTTTTTTATGTGTGTTTCAACTAACCTGGTAGTGAGCCTGTGCCTGCTGAGCAGAGTTGAGGGTAACGTTGCAGAGTTTACAGTACAGCGGTTTACACAGTTCCTCCAGTCCCAGAGAGTCTTCCTGCTCCTCCATCCCTAACGGAGAGCAGTCATCCTGGGGGTGCTCGCTAGCTGGGGCCGCCTGAAGGGGACCAGGAATTAGGCCGGGGCTGGGGCCCGGGATGACGGCCTGTAGAGGGGGTCTTGGGGGAAGCTGTGAAGGGTCTGGGCACGCAGCAGGAGGAGAGGACAGGGGGCTGGGAGGGAGGGGGAATCGATGAGCTCCTGGTGCCACGACTGGTGGGGGCACCATCGTTTGTGCAGGGTTCAGATGCGGAGGCCCCAACGGCTGTGTGAGGTCCATGGTCGGAGACACTATTGCGTGTGTGTGATTTACAGGCGGGGGACCCAAGGTGTGTGCCATCGGTGGAGGCCCCATTGACTGAGCGGAGATCATTGGAGGAGGACCCAAGGTATGTGTCGAAGTAATCGGGGGAGGCCTTAACGTGTGAGTAGCAGTTACGGGAGGAGGTCCCAGAGTCTGGGTGGGAGCCATAGCCGGGGGTCCAATTGCCTGAGCAGGGCCCATGGGTGGTGGGCCGAGAGGCTGGGTGGGCGCCATTGGTGGAGGTCCCAGTTGGTGAAGAGAGTCCATGTGTTGGAAAGTCTGCTGGGGATGACTGAAGAGACTCAGAGGAGGCTTCAACATGGTCTCTGGGCCTGTGGACATCACAGGCAAATGCACAGATTTATTCATTTTAGACACCGGCAGACTTTAATAACTTTCATGGGAAAGTCAGTGCTGATTCAGACGTACGGTACAGACACAACTGCACATACACACAAATTCCCTTTTTTGTGCCATTTCAACAATTGAAACTTTGACAAAAATGGCATGCAACTTTATGTTGCATGCCATTTTTTGCCTAATGTCCTATTATCTGTTATTACATAGTAATTACCATTACATTGCTTTTTAAAATATTTATCAGGGTAATAATCCTGTTTACCGCATTAGTACAGAAACGTTACGCTCTATTACTTTGTTATTATGAATATGTTAAAACTACAACCGAGATATTGCCACTTATAATTTCTGTCCTATTACTTTAAAAATACCCCAAGTTACCTTTTTATTATCGAGTTGTACAAGTTATTAAGTATTGCAGTTGCATAAAATATATTGATGTGGGGATGACACCAAAAACTGGGCCAACATTGGTTAAAAATATTCTCCTGACAAACAAAAATAGACAAAATAATCCAAATACGTCAAAGATAAACGTGTGATTAAAACTAATAGAAGGCATTGGATGGGCGAATGGAAACAATCACACTCCAGCGGGCAGATTAAATACACATGTATGCGTGCGCACACAAAAATACACAGTGACAATAATAACCCTCAAGATTCTCTGATCAGAAGAGATCAATCTGATATAGTGTTTGTGTGTGTGTGTGTGTATTCATGAAAGGCATGGGCGTAATGAGCCTAATATTAGGAACGGCACTGAGCTGATTTGTGTTGTTGTGTTGTGTTTGTTTGTGCTGTGTGCTAACATGCCATTTAAGGTGTGTTATAACCACATACACCGTCAGGTCACTGATAGGCCAACAGCTGTGTCAAAACCCACTGCGTTTGAAGCTTTCATCTGGAATCCAATTGGACGCCCAATGGCAGTGATTCATGGACCCAAAATAACACTCTGGAGTGTTTGTGTTTCCGACGCTGCTCGCTGTCAGTCTGCCTGTCCAGTCTGTCTAGCTGCCTGTCTGTCACCTGGTTAGGGTGACCTCAGGAGAAAGGTATGCTGGACAAGGCCCTGACCTAACTATCCTCCTGTCAGCTGCAAGATGAAACTGTTGGAGCGTCTGCACAACAGCAAATGTTGCATATACACTTTTAATAAAGTTAAAATCTACAATATTGTTATTTAAGTAAATATTATACTTCTTAGAGAATAGAAACTAAGGAAAGCTTTTGTTTGCTGTTCTTGGGAGCTCCTTTTTAGGAATTATTATGTGGCATCCTTTGGGAGCAGCGGCAGTTACAGTATTTATCTCTAATAAACAGAGGTAATGTTTGAGCATTACTTTTCCCACAGAAAATCCAAACAACAAGGCACCGCACTAAGCTACACAAACGCACTGCTCAAACACAACACTTAGAGGGAGACGAGCAATCGTGAGTAAGATCCACAAATGGATATACTTTAGCCAATAAAAGAGGGTAAAAAGTTATGAAAAAAAAGAGGGAGTGCCCCGTCTTTTTGCGGCTGTTGTGGACCAATATAAATAGGATCATGAGTCAACAATCAATCTAAAACAGACCCACAAATGATCTGCACATTGCTTCCCATGATGTTTTTCATCTGGGAAGATCCACACAGCACAGGAAACCTCCCTGCAGAATCGCTAACCCTTTCTGCTTGATGTGATCTATTAAGCAGTTACAGTAAGAGAACACACTAATATTACACAATAGATATGACTAACAACGTGCCGACCCAGTTCAAATCAACGTGACGGCTGTGGCCTTTCTATGTGGAGTTTGCATGTTGTCCCCGTCCTTGCATGGGTTTCTTCCCACAGTCCAAAGACAGGCATGTTACTGTAGGTTAATTGGTGACTCTAAATTACCCGTAGGTTTGAATGTGAGTGTGAACGGTTGTCTGTCTGTGTGTGTATGGCTGTGTTGACCCTGGCAGGACCAGTCTAGGGTGTAACCTGCCTCTCGCCCAGTGACAGCAGGGATACACTCCAGGACCCTGTTAATGTGAACAGAATCAGTGATTACGGATAATGGATGGATGGATGACTTTGCATCATTTCATCATTTAGCCAGGGCTGTGGCTGACGACAGCAACCAAACAGGAAGCAAACAGGAACTACGCAAACTAATGGTGTGATGGTGAAAAATACAAGCTCGTTCAGCGGCAGCTTTAAGGTGAATTGCCATCCGTTTGCTGTTGTTAAACTGAGGTGAATGTTGAGTCATTAAATACATTTAGCCTGAACCTCAGCCTTTCAGACCCTCTCGTTTGTGGCCTTTAATTTAGACGTTCCGTCGTTACAATAAACCCGTTAAAATGACATTTTTTCTAGAATTAAAGATGTAACAAACCTTTTTTTTGCTTGCCAGCAATTAATAATAACATAATAATAATATTACTAGTTATAAGTTTTGTGTTTATTGTATTGTTGGTATTATTATAATCGACATATGAATGGGGGGCTCAGGGTAAAGAGGTCGGGGGGAGTCAGAGGGCCAGACCCTATGAAGTTGGAGTTTGTGTTTCTTGTTTTAAAGAGCTCATTTGAAAGACACAAAACGACTAGAAGCCAGGTGCACAGGAGCCACAAAGACATGCAAAATGAATGAACAACAATCCAAAATAGACACAGACGTACAAAAACTTCTGTAAGCAGAAGTAAGCAGTACAACTTGCAAATCACTGCACATAAAAAAGAGAAAGAATCGGACAATATTTTAAACCTTAACTTTTTGTCCTCTCTTGACTTTTAAGGACAGAGGTGTCAGAAAAACAAAATGGTCTACGTGTGCTTTGCTTTCCATAGTCTTAGACTGAGCTAGATGGGCCAAGGTCAGTTTTCTTCTCCTCCCAAAGACCTACGTAGCTCCAGGCCCCAAAAAATGTAGTTTTCAGCAATGCAGCAAATGCAATTTACATCAACAGCAGATAACACTGGACTTTGCTGTAAAGCAGTTTTGCATTTGAGGTCTTGGAGAGCACACAGTCAACTTTGCAAGTCAAAAAATACATAAGTAATGTTGCTCTGAAAAACAAAGGCGAGCAATCTGACAACATAGAAATGGTCTACGTAATTTTGAACGCTTATTCTACGTAAAGTCACAAAAGCTTTAGCCAGAATTGGAAAAGGTGAAAGGCTTACCTGAAACTGCCACAGAAAGTCATTCGGTTATTCGCTTCACATTCAGTTTTTCCCAGATTTTTAAGGATGAGTCATTTTTTTCAAACCCTCCTATCCTGAAGCCTGATAATCTCATGGCCTCCACTGAGAATCTCTAAATAGGCCAAGTGTTGTGCATTTTCTCTAGAGTTTCTCTTGCCGTACTGCGTTGTGTCACATCAATTATGGAGTGATGAGAAGCACATGCCTCCTGCACTTATTCCATCTGCCTCACTGGGCAGTCGGCGAACGCAGAAAGCAACAAGGACCAAATACATCAATGTACTTACTTTACCATTACAGTAAAACCTCGCTTCCACTTTTACGTCTCAGTCGCACAAAAGGTTAAAAATCTCCTTCACCCGACTCCTCTCCTGGAGTGCAAAGCTCATGTTAATGGAGCTGTCCTTGACTGACCATGTAAATAACATTGAGAATTCTCCTTTAAAGCCTTTGAGGACAAGCCACCCGGCCCATGCATTAGGCAGCTAGTGATATATTGATTAGTAATTATCTGTTTCTCCCTATAGGAAAAAAATAGCAAACATCTGCTTGTAAATTGTTAGCTGTCTTGCTGGGAAATGGTGTGCACTGCTTTTTTTTTATTCGTGGATTTAAGATTTATTCTATTAAATGTTTAGAAATACTTACAAAATGTGTCCAAATGTGTCCCCTAAAAGTGTAAGTATAAGTGTTACATGGCTTTTAATCCTTAAATCACGAACATTTTTCTTATTAAAATGAAATGTTCTATAATTTCTAAACATACTTCTGACCAGTGTGTATTTAACTTTCAATTAATCACAATAACTTTTACGCATATGAAATTTCACAGTTGCAAATACTTGAAATCGGAGATGATTTGATCCGTCGCTTTTTAAATCTGCATCATCTGTACACGCTTGCTTCAAGTCCCTGACTGGAAAGCCAGTTTTGGCAGCAACCGTGCAGGTGCAACGCAGAAACCCTTAGTGCATAATTGCCACATGTCACCATTAGCTGTGAAGATCAAGCAGTGCAAAAGCGTAACGCAAAAAGCAGCCACTGAGTTTGTATTTCTTCACTTGGTCTGACAGCAGAACCCTTGATTGACTGCCACACTCCGGGGATGAAAGTGAACATTGCGTTGAGGGCTCACACTGTTTCGAATTACAGTCAGACATCAGCTCAAACCTGGAGTCCCTCTGGTGTAACAGAGCTAGAGCTTTACAGTGCAAGAACCCATTTGAGTATGTTGACTGCCTCAGATTTTACACTGCAGCATCCATGCCCTATAAGCTGCACAGAATGGTGGCTGGTGCACCTCTCAACATGACATTATGATGATGACAGCAGTTCCAAGGCAACCGGTTTCCACATCCACCTTCCTGCTCACCCTGTGCAAATACATTTTCTCCATCCTTGCACATTTGCGCATAAGACGGCTCACATTTTAAAGAGGAGCTCCTATATGTCGAGCCTCTCCTTACCTGGCAATCGGGCGAGATAATGGCTGCTGTCACCGTAGCTGACAGGCGGCGACGTGTAATTTCTGCAGTATTCTGCACTCTGGTAGTATGTGGCATCTCCGTTTTTCATCTGCAGCGCCATCATCGCAGGCTCATCCCTTTGCCAACTTCTCTCCAAAAAACCGGGCGGCCAGGCAGGATGACAGCCGCTACCACACGCTCAGACACTGGGGGTTTCGCCGGAGGGGTGACTTCAGGAGGACAGCGTTGCACAGAGAGTGACAGTGGGCAACTAAACGCCTGCTAAACACAGTAGATTTGTTCCCCACCGCTGAATGTTGACAAAAGCGTTTTCGGCGTGCGTGACACGCATTCTTTCAGCAGATTACCCCCGCTGATGTTCGTCCTCCTCCCCCTTCCCACTTGGTACAGTCCATTTCCGATGCCACCGCCGCTGATTTGCATGGGTGGCAATCATGACACATTGTATAAATATGTTACACCTCGGTGATGGGCTCCGATCATCGCCCTTGTTGGCTTTTAATGAGGCTTTAATCTGCTGAGAGAACAGATTTGATTATTTATAGGACATGGGGGGAAAATAAATACAAATGCTGCCATGGTGAAAAAGGAATTCAGTTGAGGTAGCACACAGAAGTGGAAAACAAGTAGGCTATTATTAGACCATTAATGTGTGTAGTAGTAGTAATAGTAGTAGCAGTAGTAGTGGTTATGTTTTGACTATGTTGTACAATATTATATTAAAGCCTACTGCAATAAACAGAATTTCATAGTAGCTCTTTTTATTTCCTGTTGAAGCTTAAAGTCTTTTATTAGGCCTATTTATTACATATTATCATTACTGTATTATTTGGGGAATTCATTTTTGGCACAAACTTTAATTGACATATTACATACAGACATACAATTTTTAACTAGTCGTCCTAAGTCACCCTATGTAGCATTTTTAAACTCTATACAAACATGCAATACATTCTTTAATAAGGTAAAACTGTACTGTAAATGATCTTATATTATTACAGCTGTCTTATTTTTCTCTTACATTCCAGCTTCCGCTTACTCACAGGAGAAGTTAACAGCTATAGTTTTACAACATAAAGCAATAGCTCTACCAAAAATCCCATTTATTATTCATATTCATAGGCTTGTGGCTGGCTGTTTGTAGGGCTGCGATGACACTTACATGTTATTGCAATAATGATCTGAATGCACAGTATATTCCACATATAGTTGTCTGTAAATGTTCGGGCACCAGTGGACATGTTGCTTTTTGAATTAAAAGTCTTTTGTTGAAATTTTGCTTGTTTCCTATCTGCCTTTGGTCGATCTTTGTGATGTTGTAAAGTGTGAAAATAAACGTTTCTTATCTTATCAAATTATGGGCAACTTTGCGCTAACAAACACTGAGACATGGCTCCTACAATAAAACATGGATTTGAGCTTTGAAATCCACCTGCGTGTTGTGCCATTTATGCATCGCAGTGATAAATCACGCATAGTTTCACTCTTTGTGTGTTTGTGTGTGAGTGAGAGAGAGTGTGTGAGAGTGTGTGTGAGAGTGTGTGTGAGACAGAGAGGAAGGGAGGAAGGGAGGAAGGGAGGAGGGCCTCACAGTGAAAGCGTGGCTGCAATGTCGCAGCGAGACAACTTGTCCAGTCGGACAGCGAGTCAGCCGCCGACAACGTCCTCGGTTGAGTCTTTCTCAATGGACGTGCGGCTCTGTCTCTACCCGCTGTAACCGTGTGACTCAAAGCGAACACGCAGCGGGATTTCTGGTCGCCGAGGACCAAAGGCTGCAGCCACAAAGACCTGGCACAGGCGGTGACAGACGACGGATAAACATCCTGCTTCGCCCGGCGCCGGGAGCCATCAAGCGGCCGTTGGGAGCTGGAGGGGCTGGCTAGCTGGAAGGAAGGCTAGCTAACTGGCGCTAGCCGAGGGGAGCCTTTCACACCGGCAGCCCCGAACATTTCGCCACCCCAAACGGGTAAGCTGCCACTCCAAATAATTTCTATATTTTTCTAACCTTTCCGTAGACATATGGGCTGTGTTGAATGTCGGGAAATATAATTTCCAGCAAGAGAATATCAGGCTCAGTATTAGCTGTTAGCTAGTGAACGGGAGAGCTAGCTCAGTCATTCCTCAGCTCGTGGACGTAAATCTTAATAACTGTATTCGGTAAAATGAAGCCAACCCGGGCAGAGGGGTGAACTAATAATGCCGGTAATTTCTCTCTTCTGTGTCATAACAGTGAGAGCTCGTGTTGTTGTGCAGCTGTCATCCTTAAGCCGTGACTCCTAAACACCCAACGTTGGCTAACGCGTTTATAGCCACCCCGAATCTCTCGAATAGCTTTGGATGCAGCCTGTGTGTGATGATTGTGTTTTAATTTCCTCTCCTCCCAACACATATTTCAGTGACAGCTGGAAGATGGATTGAAACATGAGGGGTGGAACTGTCCCATCTTAAAAATAGGAGGGCTTCTTTCATAGGTATGACACACAGATTCCTCTCTGCTCTCCACTGTCTAGGAAATACAGTTATTATCTTGTCTTATTCTTGTAGACTGCTTATCTAAATTGCTGATCTCATTCAATGCACACAATGGAACTGCATATCACTTATGGGTCCACAAGTGTTTCTCTTGAAACCACGCTGTGAAGTGTGGTGCAATTGGCCAAAACCTTCTGTCTACCACAAAATTAATGAATGTGTTGCATAGATAAGCATATGTTTGATCCTGCTGGTTCACTACTAGTGTAGTTGTGTTTCAGTATTCAAAGCAAGCTTGTGCGTAGGCCAGTGTTTCCCCACTCCCCACATCCTGTGTTTTGAGGAAGCTTCCTCTTTAGTCCTAAAGTGTTTAGCTGCATCCTGATCAAGGTCACAGATCGCAGAACTGCTCAAAGGATGGTTTGTTCTAACCCAGGGTTTTCTGTTTTAGCTTGTTTTGGTATGCATTCGGTGCCACCCTTCTTTGTAAATGAATGTGTTATTTTTCTTTCTCATTAAGTATTAATTTACTACTTTTTTCGCTTGTTCAAAACTTCAACGGGATGGAAAGGTTTCAGTTGAAGGTTCTTAATGGCAGAAATATTGGAAGTGTTTGCTATTTGTTCTTCAATCCTTGCGCATTACTTAGTTTCCCATCTATTCACCCACCGGATGCTTATCCTGGTCAGGATTGTTTTGGCAGCAGGGCAAACAGAACAGCCCAGAAACGGTCCCTTCCCTCTGCAGCTTCCTCTAACTCACTGGGGCTTCCTTTGGGACATCCCCAACGGCTCCTAGTTTCGTAGCCTGATTGAATTGCCATTTCATTTACGTTTCCGTGCTGTTTTCTAAAGAAACATGAACATTTAAGAGCTGTTATGTCCAAATTGACATTCATTAGCATGTAAATCAGTAATTTATGTGGCCATTTGTCTGTAGGAATTACACCAAGTCGGGCACAGGGAGAAGACCTTAGCATTCTTAATACTACCTGGGAAGCTTTTAGCAGTTACATTGTGGCCGTAATGCCATAATAAATTCTCTCAAGATTCTGAGATGTCTCAGACAAAGCAGAGATCTGGAAGCTGCCTTACCGTGTCATGCCAGTTGTATATAAAGTTGTAAATACTTTCAAAGTCTGGTGCGAGACTTAATCTTTCAAATGGCCTTAACCACTGTAATTTACAGTAGGGCACAGAGAGCAATGTTGTCTAGAATCATAGCTGGGTGTTATGGCAGCAATATTATTGTAAAAGTAGGTGCAATATCACATGGGATTTTGATTATTGCTCTCGGAAATTCGTAGGGTTGTTGTTTACTGATCTGATAGGCGTCAATGTTGACTTAAGTTTCACTTTCACTGAACAAAATGAACGCATTTGTCAATTTGTGGTTTGACATCTCGATTAATTGCACCAGCTATTTTTGGTTATAATATCTACTTAAGTGGATATATTCTAGGAAGATAGATTAGTTTGATAGAGTAGCTCCCACTAAGTAAGCACTACACTAATGAAGAAGAACGGCAAACATAACACTTTTATTGAAAAATAGCTATTGGCTTGAGGAATCACAACAATTTTTGCTTTTCATCTCGTATTCACTGCTTTTCTAAATATTGTTTGTGGTCATAAGCTATCTAAAGAATAAATTGAGGACTGATATTGTCATTTCTTAAACCGCCACTTCCCCATCACTGTGTGACAGTCTGCACTTGAGTTACTGTGTTGTTTTTCTGTTTGTGAGCACTCTGTCGAGAATAGTGGTGTCACTGAAATCTCAAAGATGAGTAATGCCTTAGTATTTCATGACTAATCTTGAATTGTTAAAACACAGCGATAATTTTTCTAGAGAAATGTGAACCACAGATAACATAGTGTACTTGTTTACAGCTCACATAATCTTGAAAGTGTCACATCAGTCTGGTGCTGACTATTTTCAGTTGATATTGTGATTAAAATTAAACATTTTGTTTTGATTTTGGTATTACACGTTAAAATGAATCCACCCAGGGCGTAAAATACAAAGGCTTTGTGAGATCGGTGACATCTCATAGATTGCAGCAAAGAAGCTTTTCAGGTCATGTGACACACAGGGTTTGACTTTCTCTGATTGGTTAGAAACGTAAGCCATGATCAAAAACCTATAGAGGCGAAGATCTCTGTGCCGCTGCCAGTGCATTTATGAGAGTCTGTGTCACAGGAGACATCAACATCATCTCTTCATATTAAGCTCATTTATAGAGCATCTCTACTAAAAATATTTGAAAATATTGACATACTGTACTGTAGCTTCAATTATTATCAAATTGCAGAAAAACATTTCTGTACCTAAGTTACAGCACTGCTTAAATTTCAGTTTCAGTATGCTATACAGTAACCTCACTGCACCTTAATTGTTTCATGGTGTTTTCACTTTGGGGACAAGTATTTCAACTTGGTTTAGTTTTTAACATGCATAGACACGTGTACACATTTATGTGTTGTTGAGCATAAATGTGTCTTTAATTTTGGAATAACCACTTAGAGTATGCCTAAAGAATTGATTTCTGATTGAACATGACATAAATCTATAGGTGCACAGTGTAGTAGCATACACTTGAGTTACAAAAAGAAACAAAATATGTGGGTTTATACTTGCCATGAATAGTCTGCAGTCAGTCAGTGTTTTAGTCTACTACTGTGTGGTTGACTGAACTAGCTTGTTCTTTTTAAGTCAGTGAGCACAGCTGAGCTCAGTCATAGGAAATACTCATGATCGTAGATTGGGCAAGCAATACTCGCAATTATCTTCAGCCAAAACTAGTTCATTATTGGGCAAAAGTCACAACATTTGTTGTTGCCTAATTGGGTCACTATATTTCTGTATTTTATTTTTTTTTTTTTAAAGTCAAGGGGCAAATAAACAGTTGCTCAGTTGGCAATTCTGAGAGGTCGTTTCATTTGCACTTCTCAGTCAGAAAGTGGGGCAAATGTGTATTTTGAAAAATATGTTTCAGGTGGTCAGCTGTGGTTCCGACTAACTTACCATACAACTAACATTCTTAGTCTAAAGAGAAGCATCATGACTATTAAATAAACACACAGCACATCATTGTTTTTAATAGGACTTAAGCTGAGTAGGGCTTTTGGACTTTACACACTGTGGAGGTCAGAACTTACTTTAAAATTATATTGCTTTTCAGGTTTTGCTTTGCAGCTTAACTGTGTGACTGAGCTGAAAGACAGAAAGAAAGATGCCCCCCAGACCGTCCTCAGGAGAGCTATGGGGCATCCACTTGATGCCCCCCAGGTATAAACACTGGGTTCTATTGTGGATTCAGCTAAAATTTGTGTTCTATTTTATACACCTACTTAAGTATTTATGTATTATTTTCACGAAAATACTATGTTATTTAAATGTCAATTATTCTGTACAGACCTTTAAAAAGTAATTATTGAAATGTACCATTATGTTGTATGACACTGGACGTTTGTTTGCAGGATCCTAGTAGACTGCCTGTTGCCCAATGGGATGATTCTGACCCTGGAATGTCTCCGTGAGGCCACTCTCATCACCATCAAACACGAGCTGTTCAAGGAGGCTCGGAAACACCCTCTCCATCACCTCTTACAGGAGGAGACGTCATATATTTTCGTCAGTGTTACACAGGTAAGAATGCTGAATCTCAGTTTGAACATCTGGTAGGCAGGAGGATCTGTCTAGCTGGGCGGTCACTCATATGAAAGGCTGATGTTGTATTTCTGGGGGTGTCTTGTGTTGAGCAGGCTTGTACTCAAACTGGGCACTTGTCTTTTCTGCCACCAATGGACACCAACAATGGTGGCAGTTTGTAAATGACTGTTCCGCTAACTTACATGTCAAGTCGTATTAAACTTGGTAATGGTAATAGCAGCGATTAGTTTTCCTCTTCTAAATAATAATTCCTGTGTGTCGGGTAGTAAACATGCTCGCTTTCTCTCAGAAGGCTGTGACTGAACTCTGTCACAGTGTATGTGCATAAAGTTGAGCCTTGCTTAACTTTCCCCTGTCACGCAGCTGGGCTCCTGTTACATCTGTAATGCACAGCAGGTGGTAGTCAGCAGCATACACAATGAATGACCCAGGTGTTTGTAGCTATATATGTAACTACTTGGAAATTATTATTCTAATGTAATATTGTAATAACCTCAGACATTAGTGTGCATAAGGGGAACAGAAACTGCAGTGGCATCCTTGCATGCAAATAAAAACAAAAGCTTTCTAAACCTGACCAGAAACTGTGCTCACTGTACAGAAAATGTTGTTCCTCTTCTGGGTATAATGAAACATTTCCCCCACTTTGTTGGAAACAGAACCATTTTTTTTGTTTTAAGAAGTACTTCTCTGTGGTTAAAAACACTTCTTGCCACATTTGTATCATTACATTCATTTTACACCCTCTGGCAAACTATTAGCTCTTAACACATGTCACAGTTGACTTTCATGAAAATCAAAGGAGAGTATTGAACGCTGCTTCTGTTTATTTAATTATCTTACATTTCTGCCTGCAGGAAGCAGAGCGGGAGGAGTTCTATGATGAGACTCGGAGGCTGTGTGACCTCCGCCTCTTTCAGCCCTTTCTCAAGGTCATTGAACCTGTTGGCAACAGAGAGGAAAAGATCCTTAACAGAGAAATTGGTGAGAGGGTTTTCTCAACTGATAGAATTGGTTCTGTTGTAGTGTTGGTTCACTTATTTTTCATTCCTTTAGTTAGTTAGTCAATTGTTAGTTATTTACAGTTAATCTATTTTGAGGCTAAGGCTTCAATATTTCTGTAAATAACTTGGTCTTTTTTTAAAGATCAAAATAAGTACAGTAGTTGAAGCCTACAGCTATCATGTTAGGGCAGTCACGAGTTCAACATAAGTGAAATTGATGTACTAGACGTAGACAAAATATTCTAGTATATTGGGTACCCTTCCACGAAAACAAAACTATTTGAAAGTGACAAACATAATTAAAAAAGTTAAATTAAAAATTTTTTGTTTTTGTTTCTGAGTCAACAGAATATTTAAACAAAGGCCAAAACGACGGCAGTGTGACAAATTTAAAAAATGATTAGGCTAATACAAGATTAGATGGTATCACAGAAAACCCCTTGAAATATGACTATAATTCAATTATTAGTGATCTTTTGTACAAAATTTGTGTTTTAAAGATTTTGTGTTCAGCAAAAATAAAAACCATTTGCCACATTTTTTTAGCACACCCACCTGGCAAAACCCAAAAAATATGGGTCCATGCAAAAACACTTGTATTATTACTTTGGCTCTCTTCAAATTATGTATTTTTGTGGAAGGATACCAACAATTGTATCCAACTGTACTTGTTGTATTATATTATAGTAGATATAATAGAAAATCAAATCATTATTGCATCTCTTCCTGCACTAATTTTCGAAACTGTGGCAAAAACAACAAAAAAAAACATCAGCTCTGCTTTCTCTTCTGTCAGGTTTCGCAATTGGTATGCCTGTGTGTGAGTTTGACCTTGTCAAGGACCCCGAGGTTCAGGACTTCCGGAGAAACATCCTGAATGTTTGTAAAGATTCTGTGGAGCTGAGAGACGCCAGTGGGCCCCACAGTAGAGCACTGTATGTCTACCCACCCAATGTAGAATCCACACAGGAACTTCCCAAACACATCTACAACAAACTAGATAAAGGTAGGCAACAGCTGTACTCATGGCCTTTGTGTGTGGAATGTAACCGGTATCACTGGGGGATTTCTGAAGACACAAAATCAAGTCATTTTGAAAAATTAAATATATCTTATTGTTGTTTTGTGTGATAATTATTTTAGGAAAGTATTTTAAGAACCAGCAATAACATTTTAGCCAGTTGTCAATACTACACTACTATCATTTTTTTAAAATACAAAAGGCCTATGTTAATAAATTAGACAATCAATGAATTGATTAACGCAGCGCTATGTGTGGAAAAACAATACCATACAATATTATAAATGATGAAGAGTCCTTATTAGGAAAGGGTCAGTCCACAGAATAATCAGACGTGGATTATTTTTACTTGGCTGCTGCTAGGGTAAAGTTGACTTATTGATTCTTCTTCTCAGCCTCCATGTTCACTTTTAATGTCTGTTTTTGTAGGTCAAATTATTGTTGTGATTTGGGTGATTGTTTCTCCGAACAACGACAAGCAAAAGTATACACTGAAGATTAACCATGACTGTGTGCCTGAACAGGTGGGTGAATATGTACTAAAATAAAAAGACAAGTAATCCTTCATGAGCCACACCTTGATTTGCAAATTCAGTGAAAATAAACTGAAGAGTGTCCCTGTGGGTCTTGCAGCCTCTAATTAGGCCGTCTGCATATATCTCCTAAAGGTTATTGCAGAGGCCATTCGTAAGAAGACACGCAGCATGCTGCTCTCCCCAGAGCAGCTAAAGATGTGTGTTCAGGAATACCAGGGTAAATACATCCTCAAGGTTTGCGGCTGTGATGAGTACCTGCTGGAAAAGTACCCCATCAGCCAGTACAAGGTAAGAGAATTGGCATTCCCAGTTAGTAAAAACAAAGCACATTTTTTTGAATTTGTTAAACTTTTGTTCTTGTTTTATATTCTAAAAAAATGAAAGTGATGCATCTCCAAGTCCATGTTTTTCACCTACATGAATAAAATGTGGAAAAGCTCATATGTCACAATGTATATTTAGGACCACAGAAAACTATCGAGTTATGTTTGGTCATAAATGCCATTAGCTCTTATTGATTACACTATACAATTTAAAAGCGTCTCATTAGCCAAGAGAGAGTCCCTCTGATCAAGTACAAAGATACACACGTCGTCATTGTTTCCTCTACAGTCACCTACTGGAAAATGACCAGTTGACATCAGTGGCTACATTTATGTGTGGTGTAACTTTATCCGCTGTCGTTCTAACTGTCCTCCTCAGTGTCATTCCCTTTCTGTGTTTGTCTCCCTCTAGTATATCCGTAGTTGTATGATGCTGGGCAGGTTGCCTAACCTGATGCTAATGGCTAAAGACAGCCTGTACACCCAGTTGCCTACAGATAACTTTGTCATGCCATCATACTCCCGACGAATCTCCACTGCAACATCTTATATGAATGGCGAGGCAGCTGCCAAGTCACTGTGGACCATCAATGGAACTCTGAGAATACGAATCCTCTGTGCCACCTACGTTAATGTCAATATACGGGACATAGACAAGGTAGGGATGCCCATTGATTACAATGTATAACCCCGTTCCTGTGAATGTCAGTCCCAATAAACAAGATCCTTTCATCAATTCTAAAACATGTCAGCAATCACCATGCTCATTATATATACCAGAAATTTGCAAAGTCAGGATGAGCTTTTACAAGTAAGAAACTGTGAGTTGTATTGCTTTAAGTTTGCAGATCCATGAATCTACCTAATTCACTGTGTTAAGTGTAAAGTCAGAGCTGTTCTTCTGCATTCAATTCAGTGTTTATTCAGTTCTGCACAATGTCCCATCATCCAACTCCCTCACTTCCTGTGGAAACAAAACAGTCCTTGTCCATGTGAACAGAGACCTGAGTAAGGGAAAGTAGTACTTGTTGCTAATACTCACATGACAAGTGTGTGTGAAAAACTAATAAAGCTGCCGGCTGTTTTGCCACCTTTGCCGCAAGGAATCAGCTGCTTAATTTGCTGTTGACAGTTGTCATGAGTTATCAGACTTGTACTGAGGAACAGGGCAGTCTGCCAAGAGATCACTCTTCAGCAGTGATAAAAGTTTGCAGGTTTCTCATTCTTGTTGGTATTGTCTGTTATTTAGATATTTATTTTTTGTGAATTTTGCATCGATTTCTTTCTTCTTATAGATATATGTGAGGACAGGCATTTACCATGGAGGTGAGCAGATGTGTGACAATGTCAACACACAAAGAGTGCCCTGCTCCAATCCCAGGTAATTAGTCCTTGTGGATTCATTTATTAACCACAACAGCCCCTATAAAAAAAAAGTATCCAATACAAGTGAAAGATTTTTTTATATATATGGAAATGAATTACACAACTTGTAGTGGAATTAACTACTAATTATATTCACTACCTTATTTTTAGTGAATTAACAATCTATAGTAAAGCGACAATGTAAGTTCAAGCAGTTAAAGACAGGAGAGTAATTTAACAGTGTCATGACTAGTAACACTAGACTGCTGTATTACATTACTGTTAGACCCAAGTCTTAGTCCTAACGTTTAAGCAATTCTGCCCTAACATACACCTACTAGAAAAGTTCTCTCATTGTCATATTTGAAATTACATTTTACCAGTATCTCACTGTTGAATACATTTATTTTGAACTCAATTTTGTGAAGTTGCATTGTAATGTTTGTTAGCATGCAGTTTCATGTCAGGAACCATTAGAACGTATTATCAGAGAATTTGGTGGCACACCTCTTACTTAACGGTTTTTCTGCAGGTGGAATGAGTGGCTCACCTATGATATGTACATCCCAGACATCCCCCGTGCTGCCAGACTCTGCCTCTCTATCTGCTCTGTTAAGGGCAGGAAAGGAGCCAAGGAGGTATGTTGGAAACTGTAAAGGAAAGGATAGATTGCGGCTAAGGCTCAATTTGCTGACAGAAACTGGACATAAAAATAGCAAATTAAAATGCCAGTTAGGTATAATTATGAATAAGTATAATGAAATAAAACGTTTCACTGAGAAATGATATTAAAATAGTTTTAATTCATTATTGAAATAATTAAATTTAAATGTTTTAGAATATCTGCGAAAAGGAAATATCACTTCATGACAAAACCTATAATGGGGCACAAAAAAAAAACATACGAGCTTGTGTTGTCCCAAAAGAACCACTTTAAACCGATCAAGCACAACATCATGACAACCTGTGCAATTTAATGCAATCCAATAAGTAATATGTTTATTGTTGAGGTCAAAGTGGGTGTGATGTTGTACTGGAGTGCATTATTAGAAGATGTGGTTTTAATCTATTGACCATCCTATTTAAAAAGAATCAGGTGGCCAAAACTTTAGAAACACTTGGATCGCATTAAATTGCACAGGTAGTTATTTTGTTATCTCTGATCAGCGTATTATGCCATAATAGATAGGTTATGGATTGTGTGTTTGACACACATATAATATGCATGTTCGTATGTCTAGTAATGGCTGGTAAAGTGTGAGTCTGACCGTGTATATAGTTCCATGGTGAAAAGTAGCCGTGGTGTCGTCTTGAGCTCTGTTTAATTACTAAACAGCCATGTGTACTGTGCTAGTACAAAACATCTTCACTAGGGACTTTTCCATTGATACTAAATATGTTTTGCTTGTGCAAGCAACAGCCATGGTAGATTTATTATTAAATCAGATTTTCAATAAAAACACTGTACATTCTATATTAAGAAAACGGGGAGTAAAACTGTCTTAGTGCATTTAGTCTTGACATCTGCATGGATTGATAATTCTTCCGTCTGGATGATGGAAACGCTAGAAGAGAGGAGGTGATTTTGTTTTCTTTGTGTGTGAGAGAGAGTTTAGAGTGTATCAATGAATGCCAGCCATGCATATTGTAACTCACACCTGGGGTGAGTCCGGTCTCCGTTCCATGCCAGGTTGAGGTCATGTTGGTGGATGCTGTTTCGCGCCCCACCTGAATTAAAGATAAAGACTTCTATACTGCAGCTTTTTGTTCCAGTACTCATGAATGAATAGGTGCATTTTGACTGGCTGTCTTCAGGTAACTTAGTCTGCCTCATCTCGTTGTACTCTATCACCTTATTCCATCACTGCCCCTTAGTGAAGGCTCACTCTGAAGATCCTGAAGTCTGATCTTTAACATTCCCTGTAACATTCCTCGTAGATATTAACAACCAAGACTGTGTTTTATTTCAAAAAGTAATATATAAAGATAGAAAGCTAAGCTTTTGTATAATTAAAAATTAACGCAAACATACAAGTTTTGGGATGGATTAAGATGACGGCAGGCTCTCTGCTGTGGTGTGCTGAACTGTATGTCTGCAATGTCTTTAGGTTATTTGAGGTTTGAAGTCTTGTCTGGAGAGGGCGTGGTGTGCAGACTGTTTCCACTGTGGTGTCATGCTTAGAATATGCAAGGATAAACTCACCCCTGCCCAGAGCTACACTGAGGGCCTCAGAACCAGTGCAGAGTTTGCATTGCGGCCGGATGAAAGCAGGTTATTGAAAGTGAGCTTTAAACACTAAGTACCTGATGAATTAATTTTTTTTCAGCTACTCAGCAAAGGCATTGTGTGCATTATGTGTTCTGAAGCTAAGCTAGTTGCCTCTAGCAAATTTGAAGAAAATGACCGTCAGGAATCTAACATTCTCATCATCCTGTGGAAGTCTAAACTGTGCAACAGCACGTTTTTCCACTTGACAATCAAGATCCGACTCCAGTTTACAACTATATTCCAACATTTCTGGCCACAGTGTAACATAACGTAGCGTATATTACTAATTCAGCTCTCATCCCACTGGTTGGGGATGAACACCTGTAGCCAATCACAACATGGGCTCAAAAATACGTTTTTATGTTAATAGCTTGTGAACTGATTGATAGTGGACAGAGGGTGATCTGGTCTATTTGTAAGATTTGATTGAGAAATGTTAAAGTTTTTTTTTTTATAAAATGATGTAGAAATAATGCACTCAGTATTTTTGAAATTAGTTAAAATAAATTAACAGCTTTCCCCTTTAGTAATTTTCTGACATCCAGATGAAAAATGTGTGATCATAACTTGAGAGCAGCCACATTCAGCCTCACATTTACCTTCTCAACTTTTCTGGTCCAATAATTATGGGAATGCCATGGTAGTTACAATGTAAGCATCTTTTGTTGAAGGCCTTCAAAGCATATTAAAATTAATGCAAATGCGAAAAGACATTGAAACCATAACAATCCAGTAAAACCTTTTTTTTAGTCTTGTGTTTATACAGTGTATGTATAGGAAATCTGAAATTTATTGTCTGGGCTCCTTGGAATATCAGATTTACTTTTAAAGATTGGATAATTTCTTCTCCTTTTCACTGAGTATTCAACTTAATTAAGTTTTGCTGACTTTTAATACTTTGAGCAACGCAACACTTGTTTGATTGAAAATGATTTCCCACAAATGACTGCTTTTGTTTCGTTCCTTTAGGAATTCCTGCTCTGAAGCTAATTTCTCTGACAATCAGAAGGTTTTTAACATATTTTTTTTTCTCCCCTCAGGAACACTGTCCATTGGCTTGGGGTAATATCAACTTGTTCGACTATACTCACACTCTTGTCGCCAACAAAATGGCTTTGAATCTGTGGCCTGTCCCTCATGGCCTTGAAGACCTCCTTAACCCAATAGGAGTCACTGGATCCAACCCAAACAAGGTACTGGAAGTCATCATTAGGGTTCTACCAAAAAAATAAAGACAACAAATAGGTTCCACTGAGAATGTCAGTATTTCATGAGATCTTGTTGATTATATTCTTTTAATGTATGTTGTCAGGAAACCCCATGTCTGGAGCTGGAGTTTGACCACTTCAGTAGTCCAGTCAAATACCCTGATATGAATGCAGTGGAGGATCACTCCAACTGGACCATCTCAAGAGAAATGGGCTTTAACTACAACCTGTCTGGACAGGTAATACACTGCTAAGCCCCAGTGGATTACTGGGCTAGAAAGATTCAGCAATAAGAAAGGGTTTCAGTTGAGATAAAAAAAAAAAAATTGCATATGAATGCTAAAAATATTCATTGTTTCATGTTTTTATGTTGTTAGTAATGAAATGTCTGTGAAAGTAATATTTTGCAGATTAGTAGAGCTAGTGCTGACAACAGACTTAAATGTGAAATCACTTTATAAAGGCAGACTGCATTAATTACTTTCTAAAATAAACTTTAGCTTTATAATTTCAGAGAAAAATACATTTGGTTGTAAGTAAAAGAGCTCAGATTCTCATTTTAATACAATACCAAGTGAGTAACAACTATGACAAGAAAAAGCAAGTGTTCAAATTATACCCTTGATTAGAAACATTTGTGGTGTGAGATATTTTGACACTGATTGACCTATAAGTCTGTAACATAAGGTGTGGTTTTATTCTTGTTGAAAGCATCATCTATAATCTATAACTGTTAACCAATGTCATACGATGAGATACAATATGTGTTTTGTATAAGGCAATTATAATTAGATGTTACTGTAATTTTCTTTAGTGTGTAATGTAGGTAACTTTTAAAATGCTCTCCTTGTTGTGTTAGAATGGTAGCATTACTGCTAACACTTACATTAATAAACATAATCTCCCAGTCCCACCATAAATTATAAAAAGATTTGATATACCTTTTTTAAATGACTTGGTCCTGGTTTATTTTGAATCACTCATAAGTGCCACTGCTAGTTTTTCTCAATTGTGCTGTTGTCTAATTGGATTTGTAGCTGATGAGCAAAATGAGAACCCTGACTTCTGTGATACAGTATGGTGACATGTGGTTGTAGTTACTCAGCTATGTGGGAGGATGTGTTAAGTTATTTGTGATGTGTGTGTGAAATGTGAGTGTGTCAAATTCAGTATGTGGTGTAATTATAATATCACTCAGCTTGATCATGACCATATTTTTGCAGTCAGAAACCTTGGGCTGGGGCCAAAATATATTCTACAGTTTTTTTCTGTTGGATTATCACAGCGTTGGGCAATAGGACTGTGAATGGTCTGAAGTTACACTGTTGTACAATACAAAGATTCAGGTATAGGAGGATATAATTATACAAACAAGCAAAAAAGAGTTTTAAAAACGTATAGCTAAACTCCTCTAACTGGAACCACAGGAGCCTTTGGTATATTTGACTTTTAAGGTAAAGTCACAAACAAATTCGTCGTACAGATTGTTGTTAATTATCAGGAAAAAAAACTTCTTTATAAAAGTACTACTTCATATCACATATTTTTTGAATTGAGTTGTTTAAGATGGTTCCCTCATTGAGTAATGTGTCATAATAAATTACATCTGTCAATGTTAGAAGCTACAGACAAAAGAAAAACTAATGACTCTCTTGGTTTTCTTCATAAATGGGTATGATATGTGATCTTATCTCTTGACACCAAAGTCACAAATGTCAACAAATGTAAAAGTTGCAGTTTTGTGTGTGTTTTACTCCAGTGTAGATATTCACAGTAAAAAGGTAAGCTAGTATTCAAAGTATTTTATTTCTGCTTCAGAGTAATCGTGTGGCCAGAGATCACGCCCTGACAGAAAGTGACACTGAGCAGCTGAGACAGCTGAGCAACAGAGACCCTCTGTCAGAAATCACTGAGCAGGAGAAAGACTTCCTTTGGAGATACAGGTAAATTCCAACACAGCAAACGTGACATTATACAGGTAACACTTTTAATCATTGCTTGATGTAGAACTAGACACTAAACACTATACGCTAGATAGAGACAAAGAGATACTTTATTCATCCCAGTGGGACTCACATGTAGCTGCATGTGAATTTGCTGGGGGGTGTATGTTTTTGAGTGCCTAACCAAAACCTAATTCTAACCCAGTCTTGACCCTCAAATAGCCCTTTATAGAAGTTGTGTGGACCAGCTAAACAGTCAGTAGTTATGCCCACTCTCTTTCTCTCTTTCTTTGCCAGACACTACTGCATGAACATCCCTGAGATCCTTCCCAAGATCCTTTTGGCAGTCAAATGGAACTCCAGAGATGAAGTAGCGCAGGTTAGCTACTTAACTGTGGGTTGAAAAATCTTACGTGGAACTGGGGCAGCACAGTCCACTCGGTCGTAATTCTGTAATTTACATACAGTATTTGAATTGTATTCATTTTTTTTTGTTCTTGGCCTGTGTTTTCCAGATGTACTGTTTGTTAAAGGAATGGCCATCTATCCGTCCCGAGCAGGCCATGGAGCTGTTGGACTGTAACTATCCAGACCCCATGGTCAGACACTTTGCTGTACGCTGCCTTGAAAAATACCTGACTGATGACAAACTTTCTCAGTACCTCATTCAGCTTGTGCAGGTAGGTCTGACTGACTGTGACGGCTATTGAGTGTAAAGAAATGACTGACGGAACAATGGGGTAAAAATGAAGACCTTGAAGAACTAAGAGTTGTGTGACTGATGTGAACTGTGTTTCCAGCCTCAGTATCCTTGGCAAACATTCTTGTATTTGTTGAAAGGTTTTGAAAACCTTCCATACTCTTGTGCCTGAAGTTGTATTTGCTTTCGTTGTTGTTATTTCCCCTTTCTCTCTCCTCTGCTGTTGTAGGTATTAAAATATGAGCAGTACCTTGACAATCCCCTGGCACGTTTCCTCCTCAAAAAGGCCCTGACCAATCAGAGGATAGGACATTTCTTCTTCTGGCATCTCAAGTGAGTGACCATTTATGTTTGTGTGCCCTAATTTTTCTGTGTCTGACTGGAAAGCTTAAGTCTTAGCCTAGTCTAGACTTCTGCTCTGTTGTCTTCTTGCTGTCATTCTCCCACTTCACATCTTCACAGGTCAGAAATGCACAATAAAACAGTGAGCCAGAGGTTTGGCCTGCTGTTAGAGGCCTACTGCAGGGCTTGTGGCATGTACCTCAAACACCTGAGTAGACAAGTGGAAGCCATGGAGAAGCTCATTAATCTCACAGACATCCTCAAACAGGAGAAGAAAGATGAGACGCAGAAGGTAAAGAGGGGCACAGCACGTACACACACAGTTATATATGTTTTTAAAGCCTCTTAATCTCAAAGTACAAATAATGTGTTGAACGAATTGAAGATTGTGTGATGTTGTGTATATCTTGAACGTGAGGATGTGTAATACGTACATTTCTGACACACTTGTAAAACCACACAAATGCAGTCATTTTTAGAAGATATCTTTATGGTTGTATCTGTATGTGGGTGCTCGTGTGTGTGTGTTTGTGTGCGCGCGTCTCTTGTGGAGGTCCAGATGCGGTTTCTTGTGGACCAGATGAAGAGACCGGACTACATGGATGCCTTGCAGAACTTCACCTCTCCGCTCAACCCTGCCCACCAGTTAGGGAAACCTGAGGTTAGGAGAGCATGTATGCGTATGTTTGTTCATAAGTACAGGATAGACTAGAGGATGAATTTGACTGGATTTGTTTTCAGGTTAGACGAATGCAGAATCATGTCATCAGCAAAGAGACCATTGTGGCTAAACTGGGAGAATCCTGACATCATGTCCGAGATGCTTTTTCAGAACAACGAGATCATCTTCAAAAATGGAGACGGTAAAGAACACGACTCTGCACACCAGACAACATTTCTGTCGGTCTTCCCTGCAATGACAAAAATGGACGAATAAATATATCCTTTGGCAAAGAAATTGTGATGTTTTCTTTAATGATGACTCTAAATACTTAGGATTATGGGAAACTGTTAGTGCTTATGTAATCATAAGTTTATAGTTTGGCCAATATGAGATATACTGAAACTTAAGCTGTATTTGACCATAACTATTCACTCTTCAAGAGTTTTGCTATAAAATAAAAAAACATATATTCAGTAGTAAACCTTATTCCAAATCTTTGCATTTATATGTATTTAATTACCTTTACAGACAGCTTTGTTGCCTAAGCTGATTTTTCAACTGTTGTGTAAACGGGAAACTGATTTCGTGATTAGAGTATTAGGTTAGGGAAACCGAGCACGCGTCCTGCTGGAGAAACACCATTTTCTCTGCCGTGTATTTGTGGAACCAGGTTTCAATTGAGAAAAAGCAGGCGAGTGAAAGGCTAAAAAGAGCGATGCCATCTTTCCAAAGTCCCACAGGTTGCACCTTTAAAGTCTTTCTGTCCTTTTCCTGCACTGTTGCTCTGCTTAAAACACGCAAGGAAAGAAAACATCAGAAAGCAGCATCTTCTGTCACGATGCAGTTAAAATCAGAGAGCTATGCTTCCAAAATAAGTCAGAGGTAGTGTCAGATTACTCATATGCTGCATGTATACGTGGGTTTACAGTTACTTCGGTGCGTGGAAAAGGAGTCTATATTAGCCCCAACTGCAAAGTGCTGTTTATATGTCTGATATAATTATAAAATTTTTATTGTTTTTATCTGTCAGTACAGTATCCTTTATGTCTGTCTGTCTGTGTCATAGATTTGCGTCAAGATATGCTGACATTGCAGATTATTAAAATCATGGAGAATATTTGGCAGAATCAGGGACTGGATCTACGGTACTTATGTCTTATTATCTTCATCTACATTTTCCTTTCTTTTTGTGTCTTCTGCCTTCACTTTTGTTACTCTCTCACTTAGTTTTACCTCAGTTCATTGGGCTAAGGGTTTTTGTCTTCGGTTTCTCCAGCATGCTTCCGTATGGCTGTCTGTCACTGGGAGACTGCGTGGGTCTCATTGAGGTGGTCCGCAGCTCCCACACCATCATGCAGATCCAGTGTAAAGGAGGCTTAAAAGGAGCGCTGCAGTTCAACTCAAATACTTTGCATCAGTGGCTCAAGGACAAGAATAAGGGCGAGATGTGAGTTCTTGTCTACTAATATGGTTTACACAGCAGCTCTGCATCGTTTGGCACTGTAGAACATTACAGTTCAGAAATACAGTACCTAAAAGCAGAATGGGATCTGGGATTCTTTTGAGTCACAAGCCATTTACGTCTGTCTGCCTTCACATTATTTGCATGTTCACTCCTATGTGTATAACATTAATCATACCTACTAAAGGTTTAGTGGATCAACTCTCACTGGTCTGTGTGTTCTGGTGCAGGTATGATTTGGCTGTTGATCTGTTTACAAGGTCCTGCGCTGGCTACTGTGTAGCTACATTTATCTTAGGGATAGGAGA
The DNA here is from genome assembly GCA_033026295.1 of Channa striata. Classification (NCBI taxonomy): domain Eukaryota; kingdom Metazoa; phylum Chordata; class Actinopteri; order Anabantiformes; family Channidae; genus Channa; species Channa striata. The sequence goes on along the minus strand of CM065179.1, from coordinate 4,920,773 downwards.
CAGGCACAACAGCAACATTATGGTCAAAGACGATGGACAGGTAACTTCTTTATCCTTTCAATGATAATTACAGTTACATTTCATGTGATTGTAATGTTTTTGTGCTCCACCCTGTATAAATGTTTCCAGTTTACCTATATAGAAAAGTTGATTGTTGTGTGTTAACTATTCATTCTTTTTCTAATTCTGACATTTTAATATTTTTTAGTATATTGGGCTCAGCATCAATTATTGATCCTGCTTCCCAAATACATAACTAGTTAATGGAAAAGTGTCAGTGGTGTGATGGTTCACAATGTCACTGTAGTTTGGAGTATCCATGAAAGGTAGCACATTAACTATATATTCACTTATTGCTAAAGTAACATTTAAAAAATACGTCCTGCGTCATAGGTGAGGTGGGTTAAGCCAGCTTGTTAAAATCACATCTTCAATACTGCTTTATGTATGTAATGTCCCTTCATTTAAATAAACTACATAGCTATAGTCACCCTGTAAAATAACTTGGTGTTGATGCGTTGCCTTTTCCTGTGGGTCTCCTGTGGGATCTGACTTTGAAGAAGGTTTACTTCTAAGAGAGACTTTTACTTACCGCCTTTTTTTTTCCACCTTCCTGAAGTTGTTTCATATAGATTTTGGCCATTTCCTGGATCACAAGAAGAAAAAATTTGGCTACAAAAGAGAGCGAGTGCCCTTTGTACTGACACAAGACTTTCTCATCGTCATCAGCAAAGGATCCCAGGAGTGCACAAAGACCAAAGAGTTTGAGAGGTAAGGCAACGTCTTACCCTTATTATTTGTCTCACAGCGTTGCTTCTCTCATTTTGTGGCCAAAATCAGTCACAGTGTTGGTTTGTTGGGTGGTTGACCCCCCAACCTGGGTCCTTCTTGTCCTGCTGTGAGGTCAAATAACATGCTGACTGCCATAAAAAAGATTTTCTATGCATGTGTTTTTCTTTCTGGGTTTTTAAGGAACGCTTTGTTGTCACCATTTTTTCAAACTGGAGAGAACATATAATAGTTTTTACTGTGCAAATGAATGGAAATAGAATAGAGGTTTAAATGTGTTATGTTTTTTCCTTCCTTACGCAGTTTGGCATATATTGTAATGTTGCAGATGTCTGTGAGACATTATTATATCCCTGCAGCACAAGATAATTTCCTCATGCTATATTTTCAACTCTTGTAACCCCGGCATGACCCTGAGAGCACTGCATGTGCAGTTTGCCAGCTGCAGTAATTTGTGTAACAGCCATTTGCAAAAACTATTACAGCCCTTTAAATCTGTTTTAGATGGTATCAGAATAGAAATGCCTGTCTGTCTTTGGGCGGGCGGCATTTCAGATTTGAAATGGTTGTTTATAATTCCATTTCCTTGTCATAGATGTCACTTCCCTGCTCAGTAGCCACTAAGCAAATCATTTAAAACTGTTAGCTTCTTTTCTCACAGTGTGTGTTTAATTTCGTTCCAGGTTCCAGGAAATGTGTTATAAAGCCTACCTGGCCATCCGGCAGCATGCTAATCTCTTCATCAACCTGTTCTCCATGATGCTGGGCTCAGGTATGCCTGAGCTGCAGTCATTTGATGATATTGCATACATCAGGAAGACACTGGCCCTGGAGAAAAGTGAGCAGGTAAACATTCTTTTCATCTTTTCATATCCGTTCAGTTGTTCTATAGTCTTGAAATGATGGTAATAAAATTTCACATTTGACAATCTGAAACATTTGCAAGATTACAATATTACAGTGGCTTACGAATCGTTTTTCCTGCTTTGTACAGGAGGCTTTGGACTACTTTATGAAACAGATGAATGATGCTCACCATGGCGGATGGACGACCAAGATGGACTGGATATTCCACACAATTAGACAACATGCACTAAACTGATCTCCCACACACAGAAAAAGAACAGGTTCCACAATGGAGCATTTGAGCCACGCGCAGCGTTAGTCTTTCAAGGAATTTCAGTTCTCCATTTTGGCGCACACCACAAACGGCACTGATGATTAAGTTCTCGGCTTGATCAGTATCACTTCTTACTATATGAACGAGGTTCCCCTTTTTTTTCTGTGCGTTTCATCTGCCTTTCTGTGTGGTCTTGATGATTCTTTCACACTTTCCTGTGGTTATTTCGGGGACATTGACGGAGCATTTTCCTCACGTCCTGGTGAAGATGTTCCCTGCCTGACTAATGCTTTCATCCCCGGCTATGCTTCCTTTTGTTTTTGTTCCTAATAGGAGCAATCGGGTAAACAAGGAAACCCCTCACCCCGCTGCTCTGCAGCATAAAATGTCTCTGCCAAGCTATAAATGTAGCCCCAAGTAAGTCAGACTTGCTGCCCTTCTGCTGTTGTTGTGCTGCATTGTGACTCCACCTCAGAGAAGACGTACGTGGGAAATCTTCTTCTAGTCATTGCTTAAAGGATGTCGGGGGCGAGGAACGATCTAAATTATTTTAGATGATACACGTGTGTTCACTGCAGGATTACTGGAGCATGGGAGCTTCGTTGACTACCGTTGCACAGTCTTCCACCAGTTTTGTGGTGAAGTTGCCCCTCTGAGCTGATTTGACGTCAGCTTTTCCGCATTTTAAACCTTTTGCGGGGAAAATTCAGAGCTCAAAAACTGTTGACGAGTGTCTGGGTTGTTTTGCACAACTCGCCATTCTCGTACAGCCGGAACAAAACAGCACTCCACCTTTGGGAACATTTTTTTGTGGTGCAGCTCTTAGACTCTTGCATAAACATCAGGGTGATGATGCCTCTCCATCAAGCAACAGCACTTAAGAGTAATATACAGATTTATTATGATTTTTTAAAAAATTATTTATGTATCTAGTTTCTTTTAGTTTCTACACATGCAAACTCCTATATCGACGGAAATGCACCATTATTTATGTAAATAGTTGGAGTTTTTTGTGTTTGTGTTTACCTGTTGTGTTTACAGGTGCGGTCAGAGGTTTACACACTGTACGCTCATTATGGACATGACTGTCATGGCAATAATGATTAGTTTGAGCTATCTATGATGAGTTTATGTAAACTTCTCATCGCAACTGTACAGTACCTGCAGCTTTTTCTGGCTACCACGAGTGCAACGCCTTTTTTCTATTTTCTTGATTATAGTGTTTTGCTCGAATTCCTGAATTGAGCCTGCTGATGCCTGTTTGCTTCGGCCGTTTTAAGTTAAACATCTAATTTGACCTTATCAGTAGGCTAGTGTATTTTATTGTGGCTAGTTTACAGCCCCACTTGGAATTACGAAGATGAATTTGGGGATGCAAAATGAAAGTGCCACTCTCATATTTGATGAATTATGGGACCTATTTTTAGCCTCTGTCTGTTTTGTTGGCGAGCAGCGGCCCAGGGGAATGTCACGTCTTCCTGTTGATAAAATGTATTGGCATCACAGCACAAACACTCCACAACGCCACACGCTGCTAAGCTCTTCAGACTCAAAACAATCAAAGCACTATCATCACGAAAAGCATGGCAGGTTTATGGGAATATAGATTTTTGCCTCCATTGTTAATTTCTGTATTTGTATTCTTGAACATGTTAGGTTGAGGTCAGCATGTCCCCGTCTTGAATGTCTGATGTAAAAACGTAGACTTATTGACAAAGTACATTTTAACTTATGTTTTTCACACACTGGTCAATACTTCCTGAAGTCCTCCTTCTGAGCCCATGATTCTGGCAGCATTTGAGCCATGGTTACTGCTGCCAGGCACTACTAAAGCCATGTCCTGCATTTTTTTTTTTTGGCTTGAAGTTAAATATTGTTTTCGTAATAATTATTTTGAATGTTAATTATTTGAACATTCATATTTTCAGGATTTTAAAGTTGCAGTGACAGCCTCAGTTATGAAACACATGAAGCAGCGTACATAGCTGCGCTTTATTTTTGAAGAGGACTTAAAGAAATCTTACAAATATGATTTGATTGTTAAGAAGGAAACAGCCCAACTGATACAGTGTGACAGAGAGGTGGAGCTCTGTTGGTTTCCACTCACCCTTCGTTGGGTCAGGAGGCAGATGGAGCAAGTGAAATGAGTAAATTGGACAAACACACCCTTTCTGCAATTATGGCTCCTTTGAGCCGCTGGCTAAGTGCAGTTTGATAATGAAAGGTGTGTTATGAATCATTGCCATCACGTTTGTTTGCATTAATTCTACATTCAACCATTCAGTTTAAGTTGAGTCATAAAAAATGATTAATTTCTGACAGAGAGAAGGAAACGAAGGAGAAATTCAGTATAGGTTTCTTAAGATTTGGCAGGGAAACAGCATTACAATCTGGAAAATGCAATTTATGATTCACAGTGTTGTCAAAGGAAACCCCCGCCGGCTGCTCTGTGGTGAAATAAAATGTAGTTTTTCTCAAGAAAATCAAAAACAAAGGTGCTTTTAACACTAAACACAGAACTGCGAGAGCAATTACATTGAGAAGCTCACATGCTGTGTGCTTTGCTGAGCACAGAATGTATTATTATACAAAAAAAGATGACTCAGAGCAGACCCTTCAGAATCACTCGTAATCCACCAATTGGTAATTCAGTGTCGCCAGGAAAGAGGCTAAACTTTGCCAATTCCACTGTTGATTGTATTGAAAAGGTGTGTGATGCCACGTAATCGGCACATTAATGGCTCGAATGTATTTACCTGCTAACATGGACCTTTTGTGCTCTCGTCGCTCCGTGTTCTTACAATATTCACGTTTTCTGTCGGAGGTCAGATGCCGTGCCACCGAACATGTGACAGCTCATCAGTAGAGAACTCTTCTTCTGGTCAATACTCCGTTTCCTTCATGTGCCAACTCAGGCATCGCAGAGGCCTGCTGGAGTTGCATCATGTATTATCAGTTACACACCTCAAAAAGGGGGAAAAGACAGAGGTTTCATGCATGCGCCTAAACAAATCTCGTTCTCGATGCCTTTTAGTCCTTCAGGACTCTGTAGGAGCAGTTAGTCTCGTATGCATGTTTCCAAGCAGCATAAATGGTATGTCTGTGCACAGTCTAAGCTCCTCCGGTAGGGTCACAAACCAAGTGTTACTTTTAAACCCCTGCCCGTGTGTGTCCTCCCAGCTGATACGTGCGAGTGTGTTTACATGTTTTCATCGAATGTCTTTCTGTACATCTGCAGATCTTCATTGGCTGGCCCCAATGAAAACCCTCACTGTTGTACAGTATGTGCGTACGTGTTCATTCGTCTGTGTGTGATGACACTGAGCTGCTGCGGTGATGGTGTCTCTAAATGATCTGTAAGCTACTTTTTTTTTTTTTTTTTGGTCCCTGCTGGCTCATCTGTGCCAGAGAAGGAAAAACAAAGCAAACAAAAAAAAAAAAATGCTGAAGCTTTTTCATTGTTTGTAAGGAAACATAAACGAAGGGAACTGGAAAAAAAATTTCATACGTTTTCATCAGTTGTAAATGTTTTACTTGAAATGTCATTTTACAGTATCAGAACTACACTTGTATTTTGAATCGGGGGTTGCAGCATCTAATTTTGTATTTACTTATTGTGTGTGTGTGTGTGTGTGTGTGAGCGAGAGAGAGAGAGTGTGTGTGTTTGTGTGTGTTTCTTTAATATACTTTGCATAAGCAAAATGGTGGCGGCGTTGTGTACAAGCTGTTTGTGTGATGCTCGTAGTGGTGATTTAGCCAGTTTAAATTGTCGACGCATCTGTGTGTCGAAGTAATGAAGGAGCAAAGTTGTGCTCACGTCCACATTTCTGAGGACAGGAGCCGTGAGAACTGTGACGAAACCTTTAATAAGTTTCCGTAATCCTCAGAGTTACAAGAATGACGCCCAGCACCACAGTGATAATTGCCACATCCTCTCAGAGTCGTTTAAAATTTCTGCTGGTCTCGAACTTTGGCAATGAACTGCACCTGCAGGAATTCTGCAATAAGTGTTGCCCTGATTTTGCTTCGATTTTCTTCTGGCTTTGATGGCATCCGTGCTGCGTCCTTTGTAACTGTCATACGGCTCATATAAATGAATCCTACATTTACATCATTTATGGCCTCACTGGTTTTATCATTGCTGAGAAATCCTGATAGAAGGAACAGGGTGAGAAAGAAAAATCTTTTCATTCGGCCTCTCCTGTCTTGTGACACAAACACGTTCTTCCATGTTTGATTCCTAGACAAACCGTGGACATAATAACATGAACACCCAGAAAATTCAACGCCATAGCCCTGAGTAAATATTACCTTATCCCGTGACCTCCCAGTGTAGTGGTCTGTGTTTGAAGCCTTTGAGTTGTTTCTGTTACTGTTCCTTCGCCTGATGAAGACGTGCTCATGTTTTTGTGTCCGCCACCTGCATGAACGCGTCCCCTGATACTTAGAAGACTTGAGCTGCAATTTCATGCAACCCCACCGGTTTAACGTAAATTGTGTTTTTAGGAAGCCTCTGAATGGGCGTTAAACGAAATGAATGTCCTGGGTTTTGAACTTTTATACTTGCAGAGAAAAAAAGTCAATCATTGATCAATGAGCAAATATGAACTATTTAGGTTATTGATCATTTGTGAGCATTTTTTTGGCTTCAGAGATTCTCACTTTTAAGAGAAGTAATGACAAAATTGTCTGGTTTCATGTTCTTTGCTGTGTGCACTACTCTACTCAACACTACATGACATACCACGCCGTCAGAAACTTAACTTATACTATGAATGAATGTACAACGGGCCAACGCAGCCTACCTGCATGACATTGGGTAAAGATGAATATTGCTATCTCTTTCGAATCACATGTGGTCTGCCAGGCAGCCATGCAGACGTCTATAAATCAATGCCTTAAGTTTGCTCCATGTAGGAACAGTTTCTAGGATAAACTCATCTTCACAATAACCTGCGTTTTAATTTATAAATGTATATCGTGTTTTGTTTTTGCTCCGTGGTCACAGAGTAAAGGTTCGTACCCTGACTGACTGGTCATCAGAGTGTTTTGTGAAGATGTAGAAATAAATTTGTTAAACATTCACCCAGCTGTGTTTGTTCTGTTGGCTCTAACCTGCAGACTTTATTCTTTATAAGATAATGTGTTTTGACTTAAACTGACAAAATTCTTGATTTTCTTTTCTCCAGGTTTCCTACTGAAAGTGTAAAATGTTACTTCACCAGAAAATTTCTGTTTTTTCTAAGTTGTCCAATTTTCCGTGATGACATGATTTCTGTTCAACTGTTAAGTGAATCTAATTGAAAATCAAAACTCCTGACGAATCAATGGAGTCAATGAATGTGCTAAGGCGAGTCATGGGACACAAAAACCCAGTGTGAACTCTGTATCTTTGGAGAAAACTGAGTTCAACAAATGATTTGTACACACAGAAGCGACTGATTGATTTTGACGTTTTATTTTATTGCAAATGTTGACAGATTGGATGGATTTCCAGCTTTTAAGGTGATAATAGTGTAGTGTTGTCATCATTTCTGTCATGTTAACTGAACTGTGCTTTTATACAAATTTGCTTAGCTTCCCCGAAATCTCTGCAATGTAATCCACCATATTGGACAACTAATTCTACAAAACAAACTCAAGACCTGGATGGAGAGTGAATATTTTGAATATAAATGGGGAAAACTTTATGCTACCAGGTCTGAATCTTTGAGGGCTCCATCTACTGAAGGCGGTGGAGTAGCCACCTCGGCAACAGGCTTCCTATGAGCTCCAGGCATGAAGGGATGGACTGGGTGGAAAGGTTTCCAGGGCTTGGAGGGGCAGTGGAAAGGTCTGTCGTTTGCGGCTTCTGCAGCCTTGGCGGCACCGGTCGGTTTGGGGGCTGTCGCGTCCTCCTCAGATGATTCCTTGACTGCAGTCTTGGGGTCAGCTGGTTTGACTGGTTTGGGTGGCTTGACTGGCCTGACTGGCTTGACTGAATGTGGCCCGTTGGAGGAAGGAACCTCGAACAGAAAGTGCCTGAGTGGAGTCCAGCCAGGAGGACGACGCCTGCTGTACGTCTGAAGAAAGGCAACGGTTGTACAATGTGAGGAGGAATAGATAGAAACGCAACTGTGTTCTGCACACAAAGAAAAACATTTTAAAAATGTGTTTTTGCAGTAAAAGTGAGTCATCGTCTCCCTCCAAGGATTGTTCATTGACAATATTTAAACATTGCACGTAACATGAGATGTTTATTCGCCCGCAATATGATATTCTGTATATAAACGCACGTCAGAAACTTTGTAATTTCAGATTGAAAAACTGAAGCACCAATTGTCTAGTTTTGGTAAAATCTTTTCATAACTGACCAGTCAACATAACCCCTTTTGAATGTGTTGTAAAAAAAGGGGATAAAATTTGCTTAGATGCTTATTGATATTCACATACACAAAGAAATATCAGAGGAAAGATTTTTTTTAATTACTTATCTGCCTTTGCAAAGGTTGTAGTTGTATTAATGCCACTGGACAAGGCACCGTTAGAACTGTAAGGTCAAAACATTTAACGACCAGATCAGCTGGTCGTTAAATGTTTACATTTAACTTACAGTTCTAACGGCTTTACCACAATAGCATATAACAATATACAATAAAAAATTGGCTTATACTTCTAATAATGGGCTGTTACACCGTAACTCTTCATCATCTTTGTAGAAATGGGTCATTTTAGCTTCCCCCCCCCACCCGAGTCCCCTCTGTCATGATTGGTCAGCTTGCAGAAACCTGCCGGTGGGCCAAGCAGGGCAGTGAGCCCTGAATGTATTATAAGAATGTGCAGGCAGGAAAAGTGTGTGTTGAGGTTGTGCTGACCCCACTGTGCCAGTTAAAGTACAGCAAATATAAAAAGCACAAGACCTCGTAAGATTTTTCCAAAAAGACCCAAACTGGCAAATCGGAGTGAATGTCATGGAGGCAGTTGGAGCGTTTGATAAATAAATACAACTAGCACCATCAAAATTTGTGCAGGAAATAAGAATGAGTTGTGTGTCTGAGTTTAGGGAAACTTAAATGCTGCCTTGTGTTTGTTTCCTGAAAGATTGTTCTCACATTCATCTGCAGTGCACCCGGTTCACACTGTAGATTGGCCTCGGGGTTCTCGAACCTCCACGGCGCTACGTCCACCGTGGCGTTGCAGTTGACAAACTCCTGCACGCAGAAAACCACACGGACACAGCAAGGTGAATGCAGCAGCAACAGATCTCACCGTGCCAGCGGGGAGATGAAATGATATTCATGTTTACCACATTTTGTTCATCGAAGGCGCACAGTTCGTTGAGGTCCGCGTGATTGGCTTTGGCGCAGGTGGTCCTTCTCATATCAAACCTCAGGTGGTACCTCAAACCTGCCACTATCTGGAGCGATACATACACGCCGTTGGTCAGAAAGAAATACAGGTTTTCCCGCCGCTTCCCCCTCGTTTCACTCTTTATTTACCTGTCTGGTGGCATAGCCGATGTTGTGAAGGGTGAACAGGAAAGGCCCACCCATTGCAGAGTTGTACTTGGAAACTGAGACACTAAGAGGCGTTTTAATGTCATCTGAGTTCTCATCAATTTCCTCAGGGCACCCAAACAGTGAGCCTTCTCTGGAGTGATGTGACCTTCTGGAGACGAAGCGTAAAACAAGTCAAATATATATTTTTTAAATTGGAAAATCATCGAGCTAGCATATTACATAAACTTCTGTAAAAGACAAAATTAATTATGAAATAAATGAAACGCTGGCTGTGATGTTTTATATTACTGCATTTGATACTGAACTTGAGGTTTAAATACATTTTTAGATACCGGGACAAACATTAAAACACATGCAATCATGTTAATAAAATAAGGAAATATATATTTAAGGAAATTTAAATTTGCCAAATGTAAAATAAGAAATGTGTGACAAAGAGACACCTGTCTGCAATGTGAAAAAATTGTATCTTTAGGGCTTTAACTTTGCTGTTCCATTGAAAATTAGTGAAAGGAAGATGTGAGTTCTTTAAATTCTCAGTCCATTCACAGTTCTTTGTACGAAATGTTGCTTCTTCTTTGGACACAAAGTAAAGGGATTCAGACATCATTACCTCGAGAATAATTAAAACCCCCTGAATAAATAATGTAAATGAAAATTATAATTAAAACGCTACATTTTGCAATAAAAAGTTAATAAAAACCCGGTGCTGAAGGGAAATCAAAAATCAATGTGGCCTGGTTGAAGATTAATGAGCACGAGCTGAAAATGAACAATTCTTTGAGCATATTTCTGCACTGTGGACAACAGTGGACTGATACGACTCTGAAGTAAGAGCAGAGTGACCTGTATCAATCTGTCACTCCACATTTAATGGAAGGAACCACACTGAGCCGTTTGTGGGAGAATATTTCCTGCTAAAAAGGTCAGGGACAGTAACGTCGATCACTTTGACAAGAGGCTAAACCCATGACACTGTATTCCTATAACGCGACAATAATTAAGAGATCAGCTTCAGTGCAGCAGAATCTGAGATATTATCTGTTATTTGACACATTCTGAAGCCTCAGGCACTAAGAAGGAGGAAGTCTGATACGGTCACTGTGTGTAAAATCAGTGTTTCCCTTTTATCTTTGCTGTTGCTCAGCCAGTTATAAATTTTCAGAAAGTTAAACGAGTGTGAGAAGAGAAACGACGGCTGAAATGTAGAACAGCATGTCATCAGCGTATATGAGAACCTGATATTACTGCAGCGCATGTATTGTTAGGCATATTAGCTCTACGTGCCATGTATTTTAACATCACACTGCAACTGGTAAACTCTACTTGAACGGGCCGAGAAATTTTGCACACGGAGCCTTTAACGGTTGCCAAACATTTTGGAAGCAGGTAAAAGAAAACACAGACTTTATTTACTGTAAGTCAACAGTGGGATGGTTAGGCAATCCGATTAAAGTCTAGACAATGTCACTGCCTTTTATCATGGGAAGAGTTTATATTGTGCGCTCGCTCTGCACATGGCGTTGACATGTTACACCATTGACCCCCACCGTGGTCGCACCAGTCGGTGGACATTTTGCCCCAGAATTTTTTATGTATATTAATTTGATATGATCAATTTTAATACATGTTTAAACTGTGCTTGGAGGAAGGAGAGGGCATTTCAGCTTTTGGTTTTCTCATTATACGGTATAAGAACAAGTGATTCCTCCAAAAAGAAAGAAAGCAACGTGTAACAAGAGAAGTAATAGGTTTTAATGAGCCACTGGTTTTTGCTCATTTGTTTTCGCTTCCCATTTCTCGCGGGAATGCCACTTCCCAGAGGGTTTCCTCCGACAGAAAACATGAGAGAAGAGCAGCTTCTGCTCATTGTTGCAACCTCTCGGTAATAATGATATTTTACTTTCTTACCAATTCATCCAATGTTGAAATTAGCTGAATTGGATGCACTTGCAGGAAGTCTGCTGATGGCAATTTGGGCATGAGGGATAGTAGCCAACTTGCTGAGCTCTGTGGGTTTTTACGAAGCGAGCCGGAACTGAACTTTACCCACTTGGTAAAGGTTCCTGCTCATGAGATAAAGAGCTAAAGTTCAACAAACTAAAGTTCCAAGAACCCTGCAGGGGGAGTGGGGGGGGGGCTGCTTGTGTGGCTTGTGATTGGTTCAGGATAGGAACTGTCTCCTCTCAGGTATGAGCAGAACAACCACGGCGTGAACATCCGCTAAACACAAGCGAAGCGGGAAACTCAGTGGAAAAGGAAACCCTCACTCATTCGCTTACCGATGTGACAGTCCACCTGGGTGGTGTCTGCCTCCGTCTCTGTCATCTGGACTGTGGCGTTGCATGAAATCGGCCGCTGGTGGAATAAGATGATATATGATGATGTGATTACGATTAGTGCTAAAAACTATTCCAACCAGCGTGTTTGGCCCTGTTCATTATTACCCTGTGTCCATAAGGCAGGTAGTCACAGTCTGTCCAGGTTTTGTTGCTCCCAGCTGCACAGTCGGTCCTCCTGGTGGTGAACTGCAGTGAATACACCGAGTGTGGTTGGCTCTCTGACTGTGAGGGCAAAGACTCTGTTAGGGTCAGAGGTCAAACCGAATAAACATGTTTTCCTAGAATTTCTTGGTCGTCATCCCACAACTTTAGTTCCTCTTGTTTCATAACCGTCAGATTGTGTATTTTGATTTATTGTGCACACTTTTTTACAGCTACAAATGTAGTTCAGCTGCTACTGTGAAATATACAAAATTCATAACACTGTAAACTTGTAGATATCTGATCAGGGGTCTTGGCAGCTGATTAATGTTTTTTTAATCCCGGTACCTTGCTGGCTGTTAGGATCTGGTAGAGGGCCAGTTTGTGTCCGGTGGTCAACTTCTCATTGAACTTGTGCACTGCACTGCTGACGGCCTTCTCCACAGTCGGGTCGTCACAGAAGACCAGAACGCCAGTGTGGACCATCTCTGCATTCTGGAGAAGTCAAAGAAAGAAAGACGACGTGGACGCTTTCCGGTCGTGGGATCACATATTGGATAAATACTTTACTGCACTACAAGGAAGGAGATTCTGTCAAGTGCTGCACTGCACGTTTCACGTTGCACTTTGCAAATTTAATTTGACTCTAATTTTACTCCCAAAGAAGTTACAATTAAGCAGGATGGAGAATTCTGCAGCCCAATCTTCATAATATTTAAGATTTGATACTTTTTGACCATAAAATGACGGATACATTCAAATGTAAATGATAAATGGCTACTGATGCAGTCATTCACATTGGCTGTAATCTACCTCCACCACTACCTCATGCAGCACTCACACAGAACATAGCTCAGTTTTTATTTTTCTGGTCACAATTTTAACATTCTCATAGATTTTTACTACCTACAGCTGATCAAGCCACAATTGCAATGTGGGGTAGTTTCACATTGTGGTGTTACTGCCTTTGGAGTAATTAAAGGATCTGAATACTTCTTCCACCATTGCCCAACAGTTCAGGTTCTTACAATTTAATTCTGATTTCATTACCACGAAACCAGCTCGAAGTGAAAATGCACGACCCTCCTCACCTGCCCACAGACGGAGCTGTGGAGGCACAGCAGTGCCAGCACACACAGCCCGACTCTGCTCCTCATCGTCTGGTTCTGAGGGATGTTTGGCTCTGCTGCGCGGCACAGAAAAGGCAAATGTCACACAAGTTGCAGAGCACTTTGAGCCACTGTTCCTAAGCATTAGTGCATGTTCAGTCTTGGGTTTGTGATGCAGTACTTGCAGTTTCTGAAGCTGGAGGTCTGCTGTCGATCCCGTCGGGCTTGAAGAGCAAAAAAACCCAACTCCTCTCCACTCAGAGGAGGACGACTGAGTGAAATTCTCCTGAAACTGCGAGTGGGACTCCAGAGAAAGTTGATGACACACAGATAGAAATGCTCAGTCGGTAAAAGGAGAGTAAATATTTGCTCTTTTGTGTTTGCCCTCCAACCAGATGAGTCAACATGACAGTATCAGAGCAAGAGCATGTTCAGGATGTATAACTTTTTTAATTGGGGACTTTGAAGGAGCAAAACTCTTACTTGAGGAAACACACACACACTTAGTGACGACACCTATCATATAAAGTAGAATTGAATGGACTGATGCTTTGCTGTCAGATGAAAAGTAATCCCCTCACTGTCCTGTGTGTGTGTGTGTGTGTGTGTGTGTGTGTAGTCAGTGTGTGTTTTTGCTGGTACTTTGTCCGGGTCGACCTTTAGCCTATACCACTCTGATTTCCTCACTGCTCATCTGTGAGCTGAAAACTCTGTGTGGACGTCTCATGCCCGTTGTGTTTGCTTTGTCTTTGAGCATTTACAGTACAGGGATGCGCCACGTCCGCCACCGAGGGCACCGAGGCCAACTAACCCGCTGATTGATATCAGTGTGCCAAACCCGACAGGTCACTGCCTCTCAGAATCCCTTAAATCAGGATTTATTGTTACTATCACCCCCCCTCCCCCTGTTCCCCACCTCTACCCTCCCTTCTTCTGTTTATCTAACCTCTCATCTTAGCCTGGTCCCACACTTTTGCTGAGGACACCTGAATCTCCCCATGATCAGGTTAACACCTGCAAACAGCTTTAAAACACTGATACACACACACACACCTTTTCATCAAGAATGGAATAATTTCACGTTACAAACTGCAGCGTTTGGTTCACTTTTTTTTGGGCCACTTGTCTTTGTCCTCATCTGTCGTGTACTTTGTCTTTACTCTGTGTTATGTCCAAATATTAAAGAATGCCTGTCTCATCATGTGTGATGCATTGCGATGACAATTCATGCTTTTTATACTCTTTAATAATTGCATAGCTCTGCCCCCTTCTGGTTAAACAAAAAAAATACACAATCACTTACAATACACAGACTATGAAACTGTCGCACATTTACGAAACCCCTGTGCCTCAGTTGGCTTATGGTGTGCATGATGTTCATTAAAGAGATTTTTTTAAAAAAGTATTAGTAAAACAATAATAATGATATTAATGCAAACATTTGCATCTCTTTAAAATCTCTCTTTAATTACTCTGTGATTAGGGAACATTTGTTCTCATTAAATTGTCCACTAAACATTATGTAAAGAAAGACAAAGTACAGTGGTTATTTTCAAACTCTGACTCTGTTCACTGAACGTGCTTCACATTAAAATATACAGCAAAATAAAAATGTAAAGCTCCATCACAAAATACAAATTGCACTGAACACTTCAGGGTGTGATAAATGTATGCGGCGCTGAAAGGAAACCCTCGTCGGCTTTAACGTGAAGAAGCCTCATGTGGTTTTGGTTGAGGGCGTTTTTAGTCTTGGCCTTTTTTGCTGTTGTGTTGTACCTGACGACTGCGACCAAAGTTTCCACGTCGCTGTGCGGTCACATTTACTGCAACTTCTTCTTATTTAATGACATTCAATGCTCAAAGAATAACTTTATGATTATATTCTGCAGTGTAATTTTTTTTCTTTTTTTGCTTTTCTGACAAACTGCATGGCTTCACAGTTTCTCTATTTGATAACACAACGTTAACCATCAGAGGTGTGATCTCAGTGCAGTGAGGGCACCGATCTCTGCCCCACCTCCTGTGAGTCTTCACTTCCTCCACAGGAGCCAGTTAGGCTTTTAGGTGTTAAACAGTGTCACAGCTGCAGCCACAGCTGCACCGCACACACTCTTCTCCCAGTCTACTAGTTTATTTCTTTTATTAGAACCATGTGGCTGAATGCTCACAGCCTTCATATCTTTCTTGCTGCTGTGATTCCAGGTAAGTTTTATAATATTTAAGTATCACTTCACCTTCATGTAACAAGCTTTAATCCATTATCAAGCCTCTCACTTCTGCGTTGTGCTTAAATAATTTTTAAAGTGAAAATGTATTTGGCTGTTTGACATGAAATGACGATCTTCACGGTGCAGCGTGAGCTACACGTCTGGTGTGACTGCTGCTCTTCTGGTTTCCTCTCCCACTTGCTCAGCGTTGCTGCAGTGGTCTTCAGTGGTCCCACGCTTTCCACTTAACTCACTCTGTGGTTAAACAAACAGATGACACGGCGACGAACAAAGTCATTTCATGTCTAGAACACAGCAGAGCTGTACAAACCACTAAGGTGGGAAATTGTCTGACACGCAATTACATGCAGTTTTAAAGGAATGAGGAGAAAGAGAATCGTCAGTGAGGAATCGACAGGCACAACGGGCATCAGTTAAACAACATGAGTGTGTTTCACAGCTCGATATTCAAAGCTCTGATCGCATGTGGCACAAATGACTCCTTACAACATGTACGACGTTTGTCAGGCAGAGGAGTCTCATGCCATCGTCCTGAAGCCAGTCATTGAAACTCAGCAAAAGAAGGATGTTGAGCAGCATTTATGACGCAAAGAGCTTCTCCTGTTATATAACATTTGTAATGATTGTTGTCGAGCTATGATTTTTCCTGCAGCTACTCTAGAATAACCACCACGTACAGTATTTCAAAGAGCTAAGGAATGGAGACCGGAAGTTTGTGGCTGTGGCTGTGAGAGGGGTACAGTTTAACCTGATGTTTGCTCCCGACTTGATGGGAACTTGGTAAAATGTGGGTTAGATGTTTCGCTCTCACGACAGTTTTCAATCTCCCAGCAGGCTCCCAAACAGGTTACACGGTTGTATTTGCACTTTAAGCACCGGAGCATCTTCCATTTTTTCAGATTAGCAGCAGTTTTTCCACCACGTGCACGTTGTTGTTTCATTCTAGTCTTTTCACAACCACCCGCCCCCCTGGACTGTACAGACACACAGACTGACTGGTCTCCTCCTTCCGCAGGCATCCGCCTCCAGTCTGCCTCTGGGATGCATTCAGATTCGTGGGTCTACCAGCCGGTCCTGCGGCCCTCTGAGACCACTCCTCCAATAGGTACAACACAGACAAGCAGTGGATTACAGAGGGACAATGACACGAGTGGTGGTGGAATCGGGGCAAACTGCAGTATGAGACAGGGAAAGCACAGATGGGATCGTCGCAGAAATCACCTGCCGGTGGATGCCAGCTTTCAGCTGTCACACTAATTGGCTCAGTGCTCGTAAAGATTTCACAAAAAAACTCTACAGTGTGTTTCATAACTTAAAGGCTGTGAAAGCTGTTATCTGACTTTGTAGAATATTTGATGAGTATCTGCTAGTGAGGCCTGTGAAATGAGTTTCTCCATCCATTCGTCAGGGTTACAGAGGCTGAACACAGCTGTCAGCGGCACGAGGCCGAACACATCCTGAACTGGTCACCAGCCTGTGTCACAGCCAATCAGTTTCAACTGAGCAGTATCAGTTCAGCTCCTAAAATATACGTTAAACAATGCATAAAGCTGAACAATATCCATTCATTGATAGTTACAATAGAGTAACATTGACAGGAAGTGCAACATTTTGACGTTGTTAGTTCAATATTTACATTCATACATGATTCTTTATTTAATATTGTATGAAGAACTATACAGTCTGAAGTATTGCAACAAACTTTGCAGCGTGAAAACTGTCCAGACAGATTAGTTTTTGTTGTGTTTTTATCTTTGTGTTTTATAGGTAACAATTTCAGCAGCATTTAGTCTTGTTTACAATTGTGTGTTATTATTTGAGTTATAGTTAGTCAGAGTGAGTTTCTGCACCACAATTAGTTTTATTTTACAAATTCTCTACAGCAATAATATTCCACTTAAACATTTACAGAGAACGTATTTGGGATGGTTGCCTACTATAGTTTATAATAAAACTCTTTCATTACATTTGCTGTGTGATTGACGGGTGGTATATTTCTGTGCAGGAACCTACAGGCTGGAAAGCAGTGAGGGGAGGCCCTGCATTAAAGCCTTAATGGGAGCCGAGTACATGGTCATCGAAAAGCAGGTTAGACCCTGACTGGCTCAGCACATCTGTCACGGCCGTCAGTTCGAGTGCATCAAGTGTGTGTCTGTGTCAGCACCTTTTTTCGATCTACAACAACCATCAGCTTTGGTTTAAAGAATAAAACATGGAGAAGTTGATTTAATGCACCTATTAACGTGTAAATTATTACTGGTGATGAGTCCCAATCTGCCTACTGATATGAATGGATGATTTTCTTCTGTTTGCACTCAGAAAACCTGGTATTTCAATGTGGACCCCTCCAGGGTCGTAGTCACTGGTGACTGTGGCAGAGACGCTGCTGTTCTGTCCCTCAAGCTGCCAGATAATGCTGCCAGTCTGAACTTCAGCTTCACAAAGGTGCCTCACGTTCCCCCAACAAAACGCACACAGTCCAAACTGTTTTCACGTTCTCATGTGGATTTTCTCTTAATGTTCTGGTTCCCAGCACGACCCAAACACAGACAGGCTGTAGGTCCAAACTGGACATTTGTTTAACTGAGTGTGTGGGCGGATGTCTTCTATCGACATCACTCTGGGGGATAACCTGCTCTTAGACAGCCCCCCGTGATCCTTCAAAGGATGAGAGATGAATAAACAATAGGTCCATAAATATTTTACATTTCACTGTAAAACAGAAACACAATGATGTTGAGATTTTCCATTAATCTTCGATTATTTGTTTAAGGATCCTGTGTCCACAAATGTGTTCAAACCCAGAATATGACACTGTGCAGTGATTAGCCAGTGTAAGACAAATACTGCAGGAACAGCTGAGAAAAACTATTCAGAAATACTTTTAATTTTAGCCATCACATCACAAAGAGACTTGAAAGCTGATTCCTTTGACTACAAACTGAAACTGTGCAATGAAAGTGTTGTTTGGTATTTCTTTTTCAGGAAAAGAATCGTTTCTACGTCACCAAGCTGACCGCTCAGCTGTCTCCTCTTCCTGTCTGCCAAACATGTCCCAGTAAGACAAAAACAATAATGTTTGAGATTTTGTGGATTAACTCGAGACTCTAATTGCGTCCGTTTTGTGTCTTTTCTCCCAGATAAGACTTACTCAGCTTCGCTGGACCGTCAGAAGCTGTTCGCAGCAGACGTTGGGAGGAGCTTCACCTGCAGATCTGGGAATCTGCTTCTGATGTCGTCTCAGCTGAAGATCAGGCTGGTTCCTCTGCAGATGCAGGCGTTCACTCTGACCAGCGCACAGTTTGGAAGAGGTGACAGATGAAAGCAGAGCAATTCTGTTTCTTTTAGGAGGAGAAGCACCAGATCTTATGGTTGATTGAGTTAAAATTGTCTTGATTTGAGGAATCATTGTGTGTCGTCTCACTGCAGCCATTCAACAAGTAAACGTGAACATACAAATCACACATCCACACTGGGTCATAGTTGTGAAAGTCTTATTTGGATTCAGCAGAACAAGACTCATGTTTAAATTGACAAAATCTGCAGTAAATTTCAATATCTAAACCCCGAAGCTATAAAAAGTGACACACTCTTTCTTTCCGACTGTTTCGGCGTCATTTCTCTGGATAATGTTTCTGTGAAATTCAATAAAAAGGGAAAAAATGCCCCTTAACATCTGGACAAGCTCTGTATTATTACTATAGTCTCTGTGCCCGAGACTCTCTCTGTCTGTGGATCAACACCTTCCTGACGGGAAGCCCCATAGGAGGCTGAGCAAACACACGTCCTCCCTACTCACAACATCCATCCCTGTCAGATTCTGAGTTTTACAGTACTGCAGTAATTTAATGAGACGATACACAGTTTCTCCAAACATCTTTTCCCTTCACCATGTTTTTTTGATAAACCTTTTCTTCCTTTCGTCATCTTCTTTCTCTCTCATATTACAGAGGTGGAGTGCTGGGCAGATTACAGCAAGGAAGTTATTCCGATCATTATTGGGGCCGCAGTGGTGGGTATCGTCCTGATTGCTGTGCTGACCTTGCTGTTCATCAAAGACCGTCGCAGACAAGGCTATGACAGGATCTGAGCTGCTTGTGAAACTTAACTTAGAAAAGTCTACATTTACTTTTCTTATTCGTTTCATTCTTTGAAGACTTTTGGGTACTTTTCTGAAACTTTGATTTGTTGTATATGCAATAAGTTATTTAGAAATAGTGGCATTTAGAAATAGTGAGTGAACCTTTTATTGTACTGGCAAAATAAATGAACTAAATACAATAATCCAGAGATGCATGGATGTGAAGCCGACTATTCAACAGAAGTGACAGAAAGAGTAAACATGACAGAAAGTCTTTAATGTCGCAAAAAAATATTTGTTCTCACATTCATGGCATATTCCACAAACATGCACCTGCAGATATCCAACTTTAGTGGACACATTTGTCCGGGGTTCCGACGGCAGCAGGCAAGTAAACTCTGTTTTACAGTCCTGTATCGGGCAGATATGTGCATATATTTATTTCTGTGCATATACAGAAATAAATGTTAATTAGCTCACGTTTTGCTCATAATAATTACGCTTTAAATTTTAACTTATTCAGCTGGCAAAAGCAATGAAGAAATAACAAAAAATAAAAGTCTCCAAATTTATATTATTTTAATAATAGAAATATCTAAAAATCCATTGGCCTTTTCAAAGTCAGTTTGGGTTTGGACCTGCCTACACATTTAATATTTGTTACAAAGCAAAACATAACTAAAATAAAATGGAAATGCACTAAAAATAATAATTAGCTCGTATAGATAAGTAAGTTTCGATTTATGAATTTCTATATTCGTGTTCACGCAGCGGTCTTTATTTTTCTGGGCCGGGTTGATGTGAAACAGTGGAACGACGCCCTCTGCCGGTTGCAGGTTGTCACTGCAGCCCGGTCCCCGCCTCCATGTTCCTCTCTCTGATTGGCTGTCGAAACTACGAGTCCTTTAAAAGGTCATAAATGATAACACAGAATTTTACAAGAGTGTTACTGATAATTAGTGAGTGTATAGTTTTCCATGATCATATCTCTAAATATCTGTCTTGTTCAGTTTAACTTGTTAGCCGCAGCCACAGTAGAACATAAGGATTTATGAGCTGTCCAGTAAATTACGGCTTCGCCTTTTCCCTTCTCAGCTGGTGAGCCCGCTAGCTAGCTAGCAGCTAGCCCCAGCAGCTGGTAGCTATGGCTGCCGTCATCCTGAGTTTCCCAACTCTGCAGGGTCTGAGGATATTTACGCAGTGAGTATCTCCGATGGTTGCACACCCGCGGTGGTTTCGCCGACAAACAGCCTGCCTCCATTTAACGGGCTCGACCGCCGAGACACGGAGACGCCGAGACGTTTAGCTTGTTGTGAACTTGTCGGTAGGTCGAACGGGGGACGGACAAACCTGGAGCGTGACACCGTCTGTGTCCGGACTCAGCATCTGCGTTAACGCCGCGTCTCCATGAAACACCGAGCTGCTAAAATGTGCTTCATCGAGTCGAGAACTAATTAATGGGATGAGCCGAATGTTTGATCAAGGTTAAATAAAGGGAGCAAACTGGCAGCTAACAAAGCTAATGCCAACGTTCCGTGGGCATTGCACTTACCTGCAGGATGATTGACGTGTTTGTGTGACGTGATATTTCATACGGTTCATAACTGTTTCATAAACGTCTGCTCTGCCTTTTGAAGACATGTCGGATTTAAATCTTTTACTGATGTTCTTTTCTTCCCATTTCTTCTCTATTCAGAAAATTGTCATGGACCAAAAGAGGCGTGAGGCTGGTGTCAGGAGGTGAGTGATGGAACTGCTGAAAGCCATGAGACCCACCGATTCACTGACTTTTCTGTCGTTTTGATCTGTGATCCTCTGACAATTGTGCTGAAGTAATTATTAAGCAGTGATGGCAGCATGGTTTTGAAGACTTTCTACAACTTTTAGGTTGCAGATCAGAAGCTATGTTTTTATTTATTTTATTATAATTTTTTTTATTAATCATTGAAATGGTTGTAGGCTTGACAAATACCTGCTGTGTTCCTTCCAGGGGTTGCGAGGATAGAGAAAGTGTTGATTGCAAATCGAGGAGAAATTGCGTGCCGTGTTATGCGCACAGCCAAGAAGATGGGCGTCCGCTCTGTGGCTGTCTACAGTGATGCAGACAGACGCTCCATGCATGTGGCTATGGTGAGAATCTGGACATAGACAGCAACTGGCTGAATAGGTTTTTCACACTGCGCACAAACACCCTTTAAACTCACTGTATTTTAACTGTGCTGCAAACTGAAACTTTTTACATTTATTTTTTCGAAGGCAGATGAGGCCTATCACATCGGTCCTCCGCCCTCCCAGCAGAGTTACCTCTGTATGGAGAAAGTTTTGGAAGTGGCCAAGAAGTCTGGCTCACAAGTGAGTAATTCTGCACTTTTTCTCACTGGTTTTGGGAAAGATGATGTAAATAAGAAAATATTGTTTTATCAAAAAAGAAGGTATTTCAAAAAATAATTGTACATTATGATGTTCATGTCTTTTTAACCCTTTTAACTATTCTTCATGTTGAACTATTTTTTGACAAAATTAAGTATGTTATAAATTTGGTGTGTGTGTGTAGGCAGTTCATCCTGGTTACGGCTTCTTGTCGGAGAACACAGAGTTTGCGGAGGCATGTAAACAGGAAGGCATCATCTTTATTGGCCCGCCTTCCTCTGCTATCCGAGACATGGGCATTAAGAGGTGACATGCTGCATAGAGTGAAATCCCATTTCCATTTTTTTTTCTAATTCAGAACTAAATTGTTGGCAGAAGTCACATTTAATAGTTATAAAAATAAACATAGACTGTAAAAAGCAGTATTGGAATTACATTGTAAATTAATATACAATTAAAAAATAATGTGTAATTTGATTTAAGTAATTGTTTTGGTTTCCTCTTTAGCACATCTAAACACATCATGTCAGCCGCTGGCGTGCCAATCATTGGCGGCTACCATGGAGAGGACCAGTCAAATGAACGACTGCAAGCGGAGGCTGCACGGATTGGCTATCCTGTGATGATCAAAGCAGTCCGTGGAGGAGGAGGGAAGGTAAAAATATGTTCTAAGAAAAACTGACGTAAGTGTAAAAAAAAGTAATTTCAGGGAGTGTAACATAACTGTGTTTCAGGGGATGCGCATTGCACGGTCAGACTCAGAGTTCTTGGAGCAGCTGGAGTCAGCAAGACGAGAAGCCCGAAAATCTTTCAACGATGACGTCATGCTGGTCGAGAAGTTTGTAGAAAATCCAAGGTATTATTCATTCACTTACTCAGCTACTGCTGACAGGTTGTTCACCACATTTTATTTATGTGACAAAACGTATGAACTTGTTCTTTTGTTTGCCTGTCTGTCTGTAGACACGTGGAGGTCCAGGTGTTCGGGGACATGCATGGTAACGCTGTTTATTTGTTTGAGAGAGACTGCAGCGTTCAGAGGAGACATCAGAAGATCATAGAGGAAGCACCAGGGGTAAGTTCATGATGGTGGTCACAGAGTTCACAGAATCCAAATCGCTTGCAAAGACACGGATTCGGATTCTCTAGGTTTTGCTAGTGGGAGCTCTACTCGAGTCACATCTCTGGAATAATTCTGTGGCTTTAATGATGGCTTGGAAAAACACTGCGTGTCTAATGTAAACACAGAAAATTATCAGGCTGTGGGTTATCAAAATAATCTTCAATATAACATTAGCAGGCCTCGTTATCACACTGTTTGTGCTGTGGGGTAACTGGAAATCTGTCCAGAAATACATTATTAATTGGTGACCGCTAAGTTAGAAAACATTTCACACAGTCAAGTATTATTACAAGCACTTACCACGACAGCAGGTGTTTCAAATAACACTGAATATTGGAACTGTAATGAAATGTGGAATATTTTTACTCATGTCATATTATTTTTTTTTTTTTTTTTAGCCTGGTATCAGTCCTGAGGTTCGTAAGAAACTTGGAGAAGCAGCAGTTCGAGCAGCCAAGGCTGTCAACTACGTAGGAGCAGGTGAGGCCCACAGACACTCGGCTACACGCTCCTCCTGAGCATGTAGCACACTGATGTCATATTGTTTGTCTTGCTGTGCAGGCACGGTGGAGTTTATAATGGACGCCCAGCATAACTTTTACTTCATGGAGATGAACACCAGGCTGCAGGTGGAGCATCCCGTCTCCGAGATGATCACTGGCACTGACCTGGTGGAGTGGCAGCTCAGGGTGAGACGGGAGAGGAAATGGAAAACAAGAAAGGATCAAAAATGTCACAGTGAAGGAGGGTTTTTGTCACCAACCAGGCTTATGCTCTGTGTGATTCTCCTCCAGGTGGCAGCAGGGGAGCGCCTGCCTCTCCTCCAGGATGACATCATCCTAACGGGGCACTCTTTTGAGGCTCGTATCTATGCTGAGGACCCAAATAATGACTTCCTTCCAGGGGCAGGACCACTGCTGCACCTCTCCACCCCTTCGCCAGACCAACACACACGCATAGAGACTGGAGTCAGGGAAGGTAGATGCTCCAAATCCAATTCTGTGGTTGTGTTGATATGGACACTCTTTGGGGAACAGCACTCAGTGGTGTGATGGGTTTCAACAAGTGTCACTGCTTCATGTATCACATTCAGCTGTACGCATTGGTCAGAAGCAGAACAGAAATTCTGTCAACAATTTTGCTGTTCTTATTGACCAAGCTTTAATTAGTAATTCTTACATAAGAGAATCTGTGTTTAAAAAAGTAGAAAATGTGTCTGTACACACGTACTGAGAGTTTCTAACGTAGAACGCGTGTGTGTGGTTTTTCAGGTGACGAGGTGTCTGCATATTATGATCCCATGATTGCTAAGCTTGTGGTTTGGGGAGAGGACAGATCCGCTGCCTTACAGAAGCTGCGGTACTGCTTACGACAGTACAATGTGAGACACACACTCAGATGATGCTTTGCTGCACGTCATGCAACTGAACTCGTCATAAAAATACAGTATTAATCAGGCATAATATCCTACAGTAATTCAGTTAGACAAATGCCCAGAATTTACGATTCCGCGTTAACGTTCTCTGCGTCCTTTCTACCGTCTTTTGTGCTTCTCTCCTCAGATCGTAGGGCTGAACACTAACATAGACTTTCTGCTGAGCCTTTCGGGACACCCAGAGTTTGAGGCTGGAAACGTGAGCACCAGCTTTATCCCTCAGCACCACGCTGACCTCTTCCCCGCTCCGAGAGCCCCTTCTGGGGCCGTAATCTGCCAAGCAGCACTGGGCTTGGTGCTGCAGGAGCAGAAACGCACCCGGGAGTTCACTCAGACCTCCAGCGGTAAGAGGACAACATTTTCTGTGAGAGTAAATGAATTACAGCACATTTAAGAAGTAATGCTGTGTAGACTAAGTGTTTGTGTGTGTGATTTTTAGACGCTTTTTCCCCATTTGGCGCAAGCAGTGGCTGGAGAAACAACATAAAGTTTAACCGAAACATGACCCTGCAGCTGGGAGAAAAGAGTGAGTACCCGACATAATGACTGCGTCCACTTACACCTCAGTAAACACGATCGTCCACAATCACCATACAAAAGCCAACCTTTGGTTTCTCCACTCATGTTCAGCGTCTGTCAGCCTGCATTCTCTTACTCAAGGTATATTAATATTTGGTGACAATATTCTTTATATAGAAAATTCTTCGTATATAGTGACAGAAGATGCTTCTTGCTGGTTGTATGTTTTTTACTCTGTATCTGTTAGAGCAGCCTGACTGCAGAGTGAGAGGAAGAAGCACAGGCATAAAAGATAAAAGTCTTAATAAGGAGCTTAATTAGATTTCTACAGGGCATTTTGAGGATATATTTTAGTTGGACGTTGATTCGAGTTGTATTTAAAAATTAGCCGTCGCTGTTTCATGCATCAGTATCAATCTTCCACTGTCTGCAGCCTTTCTCCTGCATAAGCGCTCAGCCTGATTTTGTGTATACATGGTAGAGACGCCATGTTTTCTCACTGTCCAGTAGAAACCCACTGGAAATATTGGGTGTGTCCAACACTCTCACCTAATTACAGAAATCAAGTTTCTTGTTTACACGTCATTGAAAGAAGCTACGGGAAAAATGAAACTGTAACCTGGTTACTTATGTCCTTGTAAACACACACTGACTGAAAGCGTCACTGCCCACGATTGTAGAGGAAAAGAGGACAAACAAGATTGAATCCTGATTCACGATCGTGGAGCTGTGGGGAGAATTCTTTTGGCATAAAAACTCGGTTTAAAGTTGGGATTTTCCTTAATAAATGCAAAACAAATTGGCTTTAATTAATGTCCTGACTAGTTTTAAATAGTTAGGCAGCAAATAATTTGGTTGAGAAATGTGATCAAATGTCTTTTTGATCTTAAATGTGTCACAAAAGCAAAGAAAATAATATTTGGACACATGTCACATACTTTGGAGCTTAATCACTAAAATAAACTCACACTATAAACCATTTATCAAATTCAATATTTTTTTCAGTCAACTGAGAAATGATCACTGTCTTTGTTTTATAGCAGAGAGTTTTGGCTGGTAACACTGATCATTTGAGAGGCCCGTCATTCAACAGTGGTCCACGCGAGCACTCTCATCACTTCGAGTTTTTTGATCACTGAACCTTTTGTCGAATAAGTGTCAGACAATTTCTGTTAAAGTAGCAGAAGAACTGAGACTCTGTTACTTTTTAATAAGGGAAAAAGTAAAGTTGGGGTTGGCTCATATCTGTTGATGTGATTCATTTAATGACAACTTTATTAATGAAGTTTGTAGCAGGTCCTAATGAACTCCTATTCATTATTCAGAGTTCCTGTTAAAATGGCTCTGCGAGGCTAAAAATAATCTCAGTGACTCATTCTGTGTCCATGTGATGATGAGACCTGGTGTTAAGTTTTTTCACCATCTTCCCTGCTTCTCATGTCTGGTCTAAATGAACCCTCGACCTCTTATATTTTGTGTGTGTGTCTAGAAGTGGACGTAGTCGTCACCTATAACAAAGACGGAAGCTACAGCATGCAGGTGAGCGTTCTAAAATTAGTATGAGAAATGTTTTATTATTTACAAGGTTAATTACATATCCTTCAAAGAGTATGTTCGTGACACTGCTACTGTAGCAGTATTAATATTGTTTGAGGAGAAGCTGTGTTGGCAGATCTTCCAATTTCATCCATTGTACCATGGCAGATTGGTGAGGAGCTGTTCCACGTGACCGGGCAGGTGGAGGAAGAAGGCGGCGCGTCTTTCCTGCACTGCTCTGTCAATGGAGAGAAGTCTCGTCCCAAACTTGTGATACTGGACAACACAGTGCACCTGTTCTCCACGGTACGTGACCGTAGGGACACCCACAGAATGACCTGAATGTCAATTACAGTCGATTTTGTTTCATTGCACATTTGTTTGCACGGGAATTACATATGAAGTACCATGAAATCCAAAATGTTTTATTTTATTTTATTTTATTTTTTATGTTAAACAGCAAATGCACAAATTTAAAAGTTGGACAGTATTTGACATTTAACTGTTATTACTGTGAACATTGCATCCTTTAAGTGCTAACGCTCGCATGAACATGTGTCATTTGTCCTGAACTCGTCATATCTCTGCAGTGACTCACTTGGACGTACTGTGTCCACATTTCATACATTTCAGTCCTGTTTACGATTGATTGCAGGTTCAGTTATCCAAATATTTGGATATGTGGCTTTATGGAGATTTACTCTTGACCACTGTAGAAACTGTTTCTGTTCCCACTCTGTAACCATCTGACATTTGCCATCAAGTCAAATTAAATCCTGTTCAAAGTCTCTTTCTTCAGCTGTCAATAAACTGTCAGTTTTACCCTGAACATCTTTTCATCTTTTTCTGCAGGAGGGAAGCTCCCAGGTGTCTGTCCCAGTGCCAAAGTATCTGGCTGGCGTGAGCGTCTCTGGGGCTCAGGGTGGAGCCGTGGCCCCCATGACTGGAACCATAGAGAAGGTGAGTTTGGTGGAGATGGAAATATTTTTTTTTGTCTTCTCTGGGTAAATTAGTCAGTGTATTAGTGGTTTGAAAGCTACACCAAAGCAGAAAAACATTGAGTAAGTCTACGGAAAGTAAAAGAGAATAGAAAATACACAGAACTCAATTCATAAAAGATGTTTTTTTTTTTTTTTGACTTAAATCTACAAATGTCTACTAGTTTACCAAATCAGCTGTGGGGACAGTCCATCTTAGTTTTTCTATTGAAATAATAACAAAATACACTTAGAATTTAGCTTAGCACAAAGACTGGGAAGTTCCAGGGAACAGTCAAACACTCCGTAAAACCCTTTTGAAAGCCAATTAACAGGTTGTTGTATGTTGGCTGCACACATGTTGATGGATGTATTATCAGAGGCAAGTTTACCTAAACTTAGCTAACTTCATATTTAATGTGCAGCCACGAGACGGGGTTAAAACCGGTCGTCTTATCCAGATCCACTCATTCTAAGGTTTTAATTTTGAGGTCAAGAAATGGCTTTTATGTTTAATATCCGTCTGTTTTAATCTGAGATCTAAGTCAGCAGAGTAATACAATGCCTGTAAAACCTGAGTTTTGCAACATATTTCTACTAAAATGATATTCAAAGAAAGTTACATACTACAGCTTTAAACTGAACTTTGCTCAACTACAAATGTTGAATTATTATTATTCTAATAAAGGTATTCTATGTTGGAGAAAGTAATACTCTCCTACTATTATAGACAATAAATGCTTAGTTTTTATGTTTGAGGACCGGCCTGAGTATATTATCGTTGAACTACGACATACTGGCAGTCGGTGTAATGAGGCTGAAACTGGAGGTGATATAAACAGACCTGCAGGCAAAGACAATTTAACGATGAATTTAAAAAAAGGAATCAGCCTTATGGAAAAGTAATAGACAAACGCTTTGGCCTGATGCTCCGAGCTCAGTCTTTTACTCCTGAGATTGACTAGTTGTGTGAACAAACCCAGATGAAGGAGCTCTTGTGTTGCGTGTAGGTGCTGGTAAAGGCCGGAGATGCAGTGACGGTTGGAGACCCGCTGATGGTCATGATTGCCATGAAGATGGAGGTACACACACACACACACACACACACACACACACACACACACACACTCTCACACACCACTGTCACCTTTAACCTGCCTAAAACACAGTTAATCACTTTGGCTTTGAGAATCAGTTGTTCACGTTTGTGTCCGCAGCACACGATCCGGGCGCCCAAGTCCGGTGTGATCAAGAAGGTTTTCTTCAGCGAGGGCTCTCAGGCCAATCGTCACGCTCCGCTGGTGGAGCTAGAGGAAGAGGGGGAAGACAACGGGGAGGGGGGCAGCCAGTAAATGTGTCCCAACACATAGAAACAACTACGGACACACAGGAACATCAGATGTTTTTGGTTTGAGCGTGAATTCGGGTCAGTCTGAAATGGATAAAACACAGATGGTCACCCTGGGGACCAAAAACACATTCATAAACTGTTTGTGTGACTTCTTCCTGGGTTCCACGTTTGGGGAATCACTGGAGAAGCTTAGGTGGAGTTTGAGAGAAAGTGTCAGTTTTCCACGGTGGAGTGTTGCCTTCTGGGGATCGTACTGTCTGATGTGGAATAGTCGGTCTCACTCTCCTACTGTGCTCAGAAATGGTTCTTGTCTTCCTAGGTTTTCCTTCTGTGTGTTGATTTGTCATTTTAAGAGTTAGGAAATCGTCCTCTCCTGTATAGAACAACATATAGCACTTCTTAATGCACACTGTGTGTACTCCTGTACACTTGACCCGTGTGTGTGTAAATTTGCCTCAAAAAGGTTCGATTGCTCGTTGATGCGGAACAACTTCTGATTGAAGGGAAAAAAGTCATCCTGACATATTGTATTATAACTGGTTGCTTATTGCCCTTTGTGGGGAAATAAAACAACCATAAATTTGTCACTGTACTGTGGAAAAACAAGTTCAGATTTACTTAAGTTGAAGGGTTACACGTGTTTGTGAACTGAGAAAAACTGCCTCCACTACTTGTCTGTATAAAAATCTAAAATCTTTAAATGTGGGGAAAAACTTTGTCAACAGCAAAGTCTTTTCCCACATTAAAAGTAAATTCAGCAATTTATTAACATTTATTTATTATAAAAAAATACAGCAATTCTAAATTGACTCGTTATGTCCTTCCAGACTGACCCAACCCGGGACATTTGTGTGGTTTTCTGACATAATTTGACTCGTTAAAGCAAACATTGTCAGTCGCAGGTTGATTCTGTGTATTTTCAGATGATTTATCGCTCAGTGGAAATGTTTCTGCTGTTTCACTCTCCTCTTACTAACTGTGAGGCCTTTTGGACTAAAGCTAGCAAACACCTCTAATTATTCCTGATCATTTTCGCTTTTTAAAAAGAAGTGATGTACTGATCAGATTCTGTAATTAAACTTTGTGAGTATAAACAGCTTCATGTCATAATTGATGCACGTGTTGTACATTTAATTTTTGTTGAGGCCGATCTGAGCACTTTCCAGGTGTTTGTGGGCGTGTACAGACTGAGTGATTGACATCTCCTCCAGCCTCTTGTCATGTGCTGGCAGAGCTTGTCCCGGCCTCAACGTGGAGGAGGTCTCGTCAATAAGAAGAACCGCAAACAGCCGTGTGGCCGAGTGGATCTTTTCAACTGCAGTACAAGAAATGTGAGTAAATGGCAGATAAATATGGAAATTGTAAATATATTCTGCTGATAAATTTGGAAACTCCAGCATTTCAGCTGGAGGTGTACGCTTTATCCCCCGTTAGTGTATCATGGGAAAACATTGCAGTGGTTCAGTGAGATGTTTGGAAAGAGGTTTGCTCCAAACAGGTTGAAATTGTGTTATCGTGGTCGTATCAAAGCCTTTGATTTAGTTTCCTATTAATTCTTGTCTTTACTGGTCGTTACATTTCAACAATACATGATCTTATCTTCAGATTGATCAGTAACATATAGTCTATACAATGGCAGAATTCTGATATCAGTCAGTGTGCAAACCCAATGTGACCAACAAACGTATAACCATAAATTTTGCAATAATCCAATAAGTGTTTTAAAATCAGTGTGCTGGGCTTTAATGTGAAGTAATTCAGCAGTTTTTCTAACCTCTGTATTTCATGCCCCTTTTTTTTCCCCAAACTGTCAGCCACAACGTTAGCGATGTGAATAATGATTAGTGTAAAATAGCACCTGTCAAAGGCTGGAATATGAATTAACAAAAACATTAATAATCAGCAGCAAATCTTTCATTTTATTTAAAAGTACAAAGTAAAACATCTCCACTAAGAAAAAACAATGTAGGCCACTAAATCACTTTATTTGCTGATGGTGTCTAGTGATACTTCAGCATTTATTAGTTAATAATATTTCTTAACATTAGATATTATATGAAACCCCCACGTGGTATTAAAAGTTTTGGCTGACTGATGTGCAGTAAATTAGGCAGCAAGTGAACAGTTAGATCCTTGTGCTTGTCCATTCACTTAGGAAACTGACGAGCCAAATTGCTTTAGCTTTATGCTCTGACCAACAGTCTGAAGGAACCAGTGACGAGGTCATGGTGCGGTTAGAACTGACAGTTGTCAGAACAGTGTTGAATTTTGTGGCTGATGGATCCACTTCATTACATTCACCAAAGGGGGAAAAAATGTGGAGACCTTACCTCTTAATTATGAGACATGGATCTGGTAATTAAGAGAGACAAAGTCATAATTAGGAAATGCATATCTTGTGATTATGAGAACGCTTCAGAAACTGCCTTAGAATAATCCAGTTTTTAAGACTTCTTATCAGGACTTGTCATACACTGAAGCAAAATGGAGCTGACGGCAGCCAATTCCGTGTACTTGGATCTACAAAACGTAAAGCAGCAGTCCACATGGTGAGTGTATCCATGGCAACATAATACTTCTGGTTTCGTGTACGTGTCAGTCTGTTTACACTAGTAAAAACTTTAAGGTTTAGTTTAACTTTTTCATTATCTGGCACTGGGGGAATAAGCAAACGTGTAAATTCATAGTTAAGATGTTATTCAGCAGGTCTATAAATACACCTTCAAAACATGGTTATTCTCAGAACTGCCCGTACGAGTAACGAGTCACACTCAGAAAACCAGTTTCTTAAAAATGTATTTATTTCGTAAATAGAACTGCATCTTCAAACATCAGCTATAAGACATATTTACTGACAGAAAAAGGGAGGACAGACAGAATTATGATGGTGTTTAATAATCATCTGGTGCAGCATGTTTTACTGCTGAGAGGAGGGAAGAAAAACGACTTTGTTGTTCGGCACTGGCGTGATCTGCAGCCTCGAGCCTTTAGTGGATGATGCTGAGTCATGAGGACAATCTGCCACTGAAAACTGATCGGTTGACATTTTAAATTAGATTCCTGTTTTAGATAATTTGATTTAGGAAACCCTAATTTGATTAGAGTCTGCAAACAGCGGTGACGTCGCTTGTCACCATTGTCTTTTTCAGGTCAAAACCATGAGTTCCTCTGAGGTTTCTGACATAGTTTTAAAGATTTTAGCAGGACAGACAGTGGGTTTGGTCATTTGATGAAAGCTGCTTTTTTTTTAAAGACAAAACAATAATTGTGTTCCCGCCATTTCCAGAAGCAGAATATTTGGGGCAAAAGCCCGGCCTGGTGTCTTTAATTAGGGATCCAATTCAACTCAGATTCTTCTGATGGATGACATGATGATATTCTGGGATGTGATGAAATACTATCATTTATTTTAATTATGTGGCTGAGTAATCTCCTGCTTCTAGAAATACTCCAGAGGCCTCATATCCAAACTCCACTGCTCCTCGCTTAATGAAGATCAGATCTTGTCAGTGCTGCAACACTTTAGAGAATAAAGTCCTAGTTTTTACAAATATGAAATCTGAAGTAACCAAAACACAAATGGGCCAAACCACCTGTTTTCTGTACAGGCAGCAGCACTTGATCCCGAGTAACATTTAAATAACGGATCTGTACCTGGACAGTGTTTCGTTTTTCAGCCACGTGGCTGCAGAGACGTAAAGTGTTCAAGCTTTCAATGTTTAAACGTGAAACTAGTAAAACATCAGCTCATTGTTCACAAATAGGTTTGTTGCTTTTGATTTATTTAATTCCAGCAGGTGTGTCAAGTGGGAAGTTATGCAGATATTGGTCCTTATTATCAGTTTGGTGGACATTGTTTCAGCTCTGCTTGTCAGTTAGTTCCTGAAAACAGGACACGTGAATATGTTTGACTGACTGATGTCATGTTTATTTGCTCATTTCTGAACACTTCAGGCCTCCACAGATAAGCACAAGGGGGCATCAGAACTGCGTCTACACTGCCGGTGTTTGTGCACAGCTCAGCTTCGGCTGCCTTTGGTCACAGAGGACATCGCTGCTCTGCCAGCTGCTCGGATGTCACACCGATGCTCCCAAACGCTGAGGTTAGGGGGCGGATTCTAGAGGTGAGCGCTACTTCCTGTTCCCAAGCTCTTTTTCTGGCTGATGACGTTTAGCAGAAACCATATCATGAAGTCACGATAACGATAATTGTTTTACAATTGCGTAGGATGTAAGTAGGACATATATAAATAAAGCATCTATTGTAAGAAAAATACAGCAACAGCGATGTCGGCCCAGCTCGCAATTATTCATGCCGAGTGTTTATAGCAGCACCACTGATTTCACACATTGAGGGATACTGTGGGGCCCCAGATGTGATGTGAATAAGAAAATAATTAGGCTTTTTTCCATCAGTTTTATGTAAAATATACTGTACTACTCCTGTAACGGGTCTTCCAACCCCAGCCTTCCCCATAATACAGCTACGTTACATTTGTTAGACGTTTCCTGTTAGATTTAATGTTCAAACCCAAATCTCTTGGTTTGTAAGATAAGCCAATATCAAGATGTTAGAAAATTATCATAATTTTTGACAAGTAAACTGACTTTGACGTGTAAAATCTGAAGTGCTTCTTAAAACAGAACTTTTTGCATTTACACTTAGTCCAGGTACAGATCATAGGTTTGTAAAGGTAGATCTTCAGACCGAGGAGGTCGAATGAGTAAAAATGAAAAGGGTAGTTCCCTGTGTGAATGTGGAGCAATAAAGTGTGTGTGTGTGTGTGTGTGTGTGTGTGGAGTGACCTGGACGTATCCTTTTTCACTAACATCCTGTTTGTTTTAGGTGTGCAGCGGCCAGCTCCCGACTGCCTCACCGTCGAGATTCAGGTAAAAAAAAACAGATCAGCTAAGACAGACATTCACACTTGTCAACACAGATCTAGGGTCAAATGAAAACACAACTGGGAAGTTGCAGCATTCAGGTCATTTACAGAACACAGACACAGATTGATATGTAGGAAAAGTACAACTCAAACAGAAACTGTATTGCAGTAATAATGCCTGTGTGAACCAGGGCTGAACGATTAATCGTTTTTTAATAGAGAATGCAATTTAACTAAACAAAAGCTCTCATTAAAGTTCTTTTTTAACTCTAAGAGGAGTTCCTATAGGCTTTAGAGTGAGACCCGTGCCCCACCCCTGCCTGTACAGGGACTGTCTGCCGAAGTGGGGGGAGTGAAAACACTGTTAGTAACTCTGACTAGTTCTATAGTCAGAGTTACTATCAGTCTCACACTGTTTGCATCTTGCTCCTTAAAGTCAGAAAAAACTCATGTAAACTATGTTTTAGAGTTGGTAGTAAAAATGTAAAAGGAAACCAAGTTGAGAGTAGAATGACCGAATAGGTTTGTCTTTGTTTTTGTCTCAGTGTGGACGGAGCCCAGATGAAGATGATTGTTTAGAAGATGACCCGTGTTAATGCAGCATCTGCATTAATGTGGACAAAAGGGAAGAAAAAAAAATACTTTTATTCAATTCTTTTCCATATCGTTCAGCCCTAGTGTGAACAGAAATGTATCAAATAATGTGTAGCACATAAATAAACATCAGGGCTATTAATTTGACTGACAGCACAACTTAACTTCAAACAATAACTGCAGCAACACAAGCATCCCCAGACTCGGGATGCTCCCCGTGTGAGCTGAGGCATTTATTCACTGTTGTGTGGTTGTTGTCAAGTTTAAAACGGTTGTCTTGATTAGGTCCTACATGATACTTCTGTCATCTACTAAAATACATAGAACATATGCTAATTTTCCTTCCTTTGACTTTTTTTTTTTTTTTTTTTTTTTTTTTTTTTTTTTAGCGAAGGAGACGATTTTGACCTGGAAGCAGCCGATGGTTGAGTTTACAACAGAACATCCATTCTATCAATCAACCTGGCCGCCTTAAAGATAACACACTCACACAAACACACAACTTCATCAACAAGTGGATGGAAACACGATGAGAACAACATACAACAGCAAAATGACGATTCGGGTGATTTCAATGGTGACAGACGAGTAATGATTTGAAAAACAAAATTCCACACAATGGGGGTAATTTAATATGGGAATTGTGCAAACGCTGCTTTTCTTTTCATCTCATTCATCAAGCTGAATGATCTGATATGTCTATCTCTCTAAAGATAGAGACATTCTCTTGTCTCATGCATCAGCTGTGATTTGGAAAAGCATCCCACCATTAGAGCCATTTCGTCTCGTTGAAATCAAATGGAATCATTATCTGATCAGATACTGTGGAAATATTTTAGGCAACTGATGGGGATTCTGTACAAACTGACGTTTTAAAGTCTGATCGCGTCTGCTTTAAAACTTTAATCTTCATTACCTTAGGAAATTCCCCGACTTCATGGTCTTAAATGCTGAGATGCCTTTGCTAATCAGACTGAATTAGAAAAGGCATTCAAAGGGACGCGCGCAAAGAGCTTCTGTGTGGAGTACCTTTAAATAATCGAACAATAATACAACCTCTTGAAAATGTATGGCTTTTTTTAAATAGGCCTGACCTGCTTCAAGGTGACACACCGGTCAACAGTCGGCCAAGAAAGCAGCACGAACAATAAGAATTCTTCTTAGCAATAAGCCTCTGTACAATCAGGCACAAAAATAAACACTCTTTAAACTCCAGTCTGAATCCTTTGGTCTTTGGTACCACAATAGACACGTACAAACTCCGACTACAGTATCAGGGGAGCATTTTACTGTAGGGTGGGAGGAAACGAGATAGCAGAAGCACTGGATCAGCAAGGCTCTGGATGCTACGAGACTGTGGGTGGCCAAGCTTTTTCCCTGTCAGTCCGCGTGAGAAATGAAGGTGCAGGTAAAGAGAAGCCTCAGAGTGGGAATTTATAGAACATGACAGACGTCCTCTGCTGGCCAACACCTGACTTGTCATCTGGACTTCGTGGAACTTCTGGCCCAGTGCTACATTAATGGCCCTAGTTTGTGGTTTTGTCAAACCACCTCAGTCCTGTAGTGAGGTCATTCAGCTTGGGGGGGTCAGGTTACAGCACTCAGACTGCAATGCCTCAAACAGCGTGACATCAATGTCTACAGGAAACTTAATTCTGCGTCTTTAAGACGTACAAGATAATTTAATTTGTTTAGCGACTGTACAGAAACAAGCTAAAGAGCATAAAATGGATCCAACCAAGCAGCACCTGTTAAATTTAGGACTCGCCGTGTCTCCAACTAAATATAAATATTTCCAGATAAATTTCACTCTGCGAGCAGCAGGAAAGGATCTGAAGTGAAGCTGCTAAGATGCTGACTGGATCTTTCTTCGGGAGCGGCTCCACAGGTGTCTTCTTCATGCTGTGCCGACTTCTTGTTCCACACTTCATGTTTCATTTTCTTCCAGGCTCCCATCTGAAGTTCCTTCTTCCCCCTCCAGCCGCTCTGCCGAGAATTGATTCGCTCAGGGACACAAACTGGTTCAGGACAAAGGGAGGTGCTGCACCAAGCAGAGTCCTTTGGTTTGAAATGATGCAGCAGCTCCTGTTTGACTCCACTTTGCATCCAGCTGCATTGATTTTTAAACTGAAGTCGGGTGGGGCTGTGATTATGAGTCATAGCAGGGCAGTAGTTCTCCCCCCCCAGCTCTGTGCGTTACAATCAATGACCCTGGGAGTCAGCAGTGGGTGGCCTCGACGGGTGACAGTGTCAGGATGCTGCGATCGTTGGAGTAAAAGTTTTCTGTGTCGCTCCAAGACCTGAAAACAGGCAGCAGTGACTGAGAGTTAGGAGACCGATTGACAAGTGTGTGTGTGTGTGTGTGTCGGGGGGCTTGACTGTCACTAGCTAACACACTGTTGTCCAAAGGTTTGTAATGACCCTCACAACAAGGCACAGAAGGAGAGTAAAGGATGTGGAGTTGAGAATGGGTGTGATTGTGTTAGTGGTGAGTATTCAAAGTCTCTCCTCAAACTGAAATTCAAAGACCTTAAAACATTTGTAAAGCAGCACTGGGCTCTTTAAAGAACACACCGTTATTTGTGACTCCAACCTTCATTGTTAGTGATGAATATAGAACGTTAAAGAAATATCACTAAATAACCAAACACCCATAAATGACAAATGCAGTGTACTTTTGATAGTTATACAGTAGTTATTACAATTAAAACTGGTATAAGAGAAAAAGTACGCTCGGAAAATAACTGTTAAGGGAAATTTAAGCTCACCTGGGTAAAGCAGGACACCACAGTATCAATCCCGTTCTTTACTAAACTTTAAGTACATATAGAATACAGAAAACTTGATGCAGTCTATAACATTATCGCAATATGGATATGCTGGCGACTAAATGTGACGAAAGGCACAAGGCTACGTCCACTAAAATCTGTTTGATGTCCTTAGATTTAATAATAATCCAATCTCAAAATTAATGAAAAATGTTCTTAGCTGCAAATGCTTGGTGGTTCTTCAGAAATAATTTGTGATTTTTTAAATTTGTGTCCCCTGTGAGTCATTCAAATGTTGAGGTGAGACTTGACCTACTCAAATCATGGACAAAAATCAACACAATCACCATAAAGAAAAATAAATCATGAAACAAGCAACAACATTCTTGCATCAAGTATCATCTCTCGAGATAACTAAGACTAGTGTCTGACTGTCGGTATAAAGCTGTGTACAACCTGAAGTGTAGCTGGTTATGTCAATACCTTCACTTACCAAAAACATACACGCCTCACACTATCCTCAACTTATACATATGCTACAAAGTCTATGATCTACAATAAATGTCTTTATAGACACGAGCGAGCTCTTGGACAAAAAAAAGGGCAGCTACGTCTTTATTATTTGCTTATCAACCTGAATTTCCTTTAAAATGTCTTTTCAAACGAAATGGTTTCAGATTGTTGGACAAAAACATTTGTGAAAGTCACACTTTGATTTTACTGTTTAAGGTTACAACAAACAGAACGAATCCAACACAATGACTCGCATTAAAGTTAAATAGAGTCGATGATCAGAGATAATATCGCAAAAGCACCAGAAGGGAGGAACCGGTGGTTTAACATCCTCCGAGTTCAAACAGAACCTTTCTTTCTCTGGCTGATCTTCACATGACTGCACACAAAGCATTGTTATGTGAGGACGACCGTCCAACTTCAGGCTTGTTGATATAATAATTTCTGCACTCGTCTGTGTTTTCTGATCTCTAAATGTCAGCAGCTCTGCTCTGTCACTTCACACTGCTCTCTGAGATGAAGACAACCGTTTTAAAACCTGGTAAATGGCAAAACCGAACCAGAGACTTTAAAATAGGCTGATGACTCAAACTGTAGTTTGACCAGAGGCTCGCTCACACGCCACGTCTCCAGCTCGCCTATCTAACGGGCCCGGGGGGTCAAGCGGAAACATCTTAGTGCTAAAGCCATGTTTGTTCCCCGGGTCATGACAGAACAAAGAGGATGTTAGTGCCACAACACTTCTGGGATACGCCAATGGGAACAAATCCCCCCCAAAAAAAGAACAAAACAGGCATGTTTCTGATCAGACACAACTCGTGGGGTCATTGAAAAGACATGAATAATTAATCTGGAAAGACGAACATTATGCAGATTTCAAACACAGAAGGACAAGGACACACAGAGGACAGAAAAGGACATAGTGCAAGAGCAGGGGGGGGACAAATACATACAGTTTTACATAGTATACAAAATTCCAAAGGCAACAGCAGCCCCCATGCAACAAGACAGAGTGTGGGCATTCTTGTTCTGTGACCTACAGTGGACAAGGACGCCCTGAAAGTTAACCTCTTCTCAAAGCACATGTATATATAAGGCTTCAGGATTCTGTAGAAAAAGTCTAATGTAGATGCAGCAGGAAACAGAAAAGAACAAACTAGCCTCTCTGGTTTAGGATGTGGTCCCCTTGTTCTACAGGAACAGAGGGAGAACAGCAGCTGAATCGCCATCCAAAATCAGGATGCGTAGGTAGAAGGTAAATTTTGTTGCACATTGGCATTTTTTCAACTGGATAATTCAGTTTTGTTGTCTAAGAAACCTTTTTGGAAATGTCAGTTGAAAAGCTTTTCTAATCGGCAATCTCTTTTTTCTGAGGTCTGAGTGAAATTTGCTTGACATTTGGACGGAGACTTAGCTGCCAGGATGTGACAGATACACATGGGAATCTGTCTCGTTTATACTGAAAAACATCTTTGACTCCTGACATCCGTGTCTGTTCTTGCTTTGTCGCCGTTAGCCATGATTCAGCATTCAAAGGCTATGAAAACAGGCCGAGTCAAGCATCCAGCTGAGAGGCTTCAAATAAATATCAGATAAATACTTTATATGTATAAGTTGTAAATATGCTTGCTATACTTGGTTCAGTCATTAAGCACACGATATAGGAATGGGTGGATATATCCGCTATCATCTATGGCAGTATCCTAGCATTAAGGCCAAATGTGGGTTGATTCTCACAAGTTAATCTACCGTTCTCTGTGGTTTAAAGTTTTCTTTCCTTAAACCAAATGGGTGATGAGGAGGGGAAGAAAAGACAGATGAAGGTTTCTGGTGAGCCACCGCTGGGCGAAGAGAGAGGAGTGATGAGAGGTCAGACAAAGGAAATGTGAAGTGGAATAAAAACAAAAGTCTGACGTTTCTCAGTCCTCATGGTTATCTGCTGCTCATCTGCAGTGTTGGCTGTGCTCAGATTACTTTACTGTAACAAGTTATCGAAGGCATTAGGTCCGCAACCGAAGTACTCTGTTACTTTGTTACATTTTTAAATATGTAATCAGTTAAATTAATAATTTAAAGTCTGTACCTTATGAGACAGTTTCTAAGTTTTTGCGGGAGTAACACGTTAAGCATATGCACATTAATTGATGTCATTCATATACGTGCATAAAAGGCCTGTAATATTAATTTGAGACTGTGGGATATAGACGTACAGGAAATGCCTGCAGTGCCGTAACTTGAAGCCTCTGTCCTAAAATGTCCTAGCCTAAATGTGAGGCTGCACAATAAAGGAGTGTAAATGGGGCGACGTGTCTTGGCTGTGTGATGATGGTCGAGTAACTATAAAGGTCCTGACTAAAACCACCTGCGTGAGGAATTAAAGAGGAGTTTTTATTTTCGGCAATGGAAAAGTATTCTAAAGTAACTGAAGTTAGGTTACATTTTAATGACAGTAACTTTAATGTAATTAGTTACTTTTAAAAGTAAGGTTCCCCAGCACTGCCCATCAGTGCCTCTGGGATGCATATCTGAGCCTAACTATTGGCTGGTTATGTTTTTTTTTTTTTTTTTTAGAAATTGGTTACCGTTTGATCAGGCAGAAGAATGAGACTTTTTGCTAAAACAAAAAAATAATCTATCCTTCTCACGGAAAGAAATTCATCTAAGCTGAATCAAGCATCAAGTCGTAATTTAACCCTGCAGCGATAGGAATAGTTTTCCCTCTCTCGGTGAAATTAACCTGATCAAAATTTAAATAGATTATTTTACAGTGTGTTATTTTGCTTATTCTGCAACCACCATTGTCTAAAGAATAATGAACTGTAAAAATGGCATTTAATGATCCATACGACAAACTAAAGTTTAACAGCATCTGCCTTTGATGACACAGTCCTCTGCTAAACCTCGTAGAGGCAGCAGGCTGCTGCCCAGAGGGTGGAATCTGCTGAAGGAGGGTGCAGAAGAACAGAGCATCCATTACTTGACCTGGGTTTACACACAGATGCGCAGAAAAGTCATGAACAGACAAACATGTGCGCCACGCAAAATGACCCTGTGCAAGGTCCACTGCAAAACACAGACAAAGAAATAGTTTCCATTTCTTAATCACTGACCTGATCAATACAAAGTTTCTCAAGCTGTTTTTGTGATTAGTGATTAATCAGCAGAATAAGCTGATTAGGTCAATTAATCAATCACAGAGACACTGGGATTTGGGTAATAAAAAGAAAAACGAAACTGCAGACTGAGCAGAACAGCAAACTCTGAACTCAGCAATCCTGTCTTTAAAGCTGCACTAGACAAAATATTTAGGGAAAAAAGTTAAAAATCAAATTGCCAAGTGTAGCTTAAAAGCCGTGTCGCAAACACTCCCCGCCTACAAGGCAGGTTTACAGCTCCTCAATCATTTGCTAATAACAGAGAAGTGCACACCCACATTTGGCATTCAGGTCATATACTGTATGAATTGACTAGCCAACGTCTTCTGGCCTCATCTTAAGCCATTAGGCTTCCGAAAGCTTCCTCTATTCGAAAAATGTTCTACTGGACGGCACTGGAATCAACCTAAAGCAGAATGTCAATGTGTAATTGACACAGACAAATTGGTGTCATCTATTAAAGTGCATTATAGATTAGGCAGTTTCCTTGAAAACATGCTAATCGGGCTAACCCATTTTGGACACAACCTTTGAGTTCAACCTAAGAAAACAGAGGAGACAGACAGGAAGGACAGACAGAACAACACTGATGGTTAGGACATAGACACGAGTTAGTAGACAGATTAGCCCCAATTAAGGGCTTGACAGACAACACGTTACATACTGTACTGTAATATTTAGACCTGTTGGGCACCTTCACTATAGCAGCCGGTCTCAATTCTACTGGCCTTAATAAAAATATGAAAACTCAAATTCTCCCTGGATAGGCTGCCAAACATTCCCACCTGCATGCTACAAAGAATGCATCACCATCACAATCTATTCAGTCACTGGTCTCTATGATTTTGGTTACGAGGTGTATCTGATCTGAGTACACTGG
Source organism: Channa striata (assembly GCA_033026295.1). Taxonomy (NCBI): domain Eukaryota; kingdom Metazoa; phylum Chordata; class Actinopteri; order Anabantiformes; family Channidae; genus Channa; species Channa striata. The sequence continues at coordinate 4,879,357 of CM065179.1, read as the reverse complement.
AGTAAATATGAGGTTCAACCCTCCTTTCCCTCTGGTTCATCACAACGTCCAACACAGACTTTGATGGAAATAAGAAACCCGTAAAGCAGCAGTCCGTGGTGGCTGAATCCACACATCTTCAGCCTCTAACTCCTCCTTTGGCTGCTTTCTGAAAGTCCTGCTACCCCACAGCCTAAAGCCAGTCAGAGTTTGAAACCCAGCTCACCCACAAGCGTATGCCTGACCTACAATAAATGTGAACAAGACTTACAGCAGAGTTGTCGTCACATTATGAGCTTTGGCAGTCAGGACTGCAGCTCAGATTTTTAAAATCAAGGGGAGCTGAGGGTTTAGCAGAATTAATAATCATTGTTTCTCGATGTTGTTGTCCTCCCCACCTGTTGCTGCGGCTGGACGTTTGGCAATGGTTGGTGCTGGCCTGGCACTGCCCTGTCATTTGCTCCAGGAAGCGGGCCAGGCGGGAACAGCCGCTCTGGCCATGTTGGTAGCAGCACAGGGACTCCACACAGCTGAGGTTCTGCGCCTGGGGGACTGATATAGACTGAAGGAAGGTAAGGAAGAGCAAAGGAAGAGCGGGAGAAGGAACGGGTGATGTTGGAGAGAAAACAGACAGAAAGGAAGGAGCGAGTGTAGAAAGAGAAGAGAGAAAACATTAATATCAACACAACAGCTGCTGTATTATGACCGTATGATAAGAGTGACTGAAGGATGAGATATTGCATGCTGTCACAGGAACAATGATGGAACAAAAAAACATGCTATACAAGGGGCTGAAATGGTGCAAACAGACACATAAAGACATATAAAGCTATAATAAAAGGCAAAAACTAGATCAAAGACAGATTTATGGATATACATCACATAAGGCCTATGCTCTGTCTTCAGACTCGAGACCTTAACAAAAATGTATATTTGGCAGATCATTTCCACACCTAATCAGGATATTACACTTTTAAATGCCATCCTTGAACTTGTCTAACTTTTCAAACACGGCTGGGCAATAAGAATACTAGAGTGTGTTAAGACTCATCCAAATGTCATGTGTAAAACCTGTGGACTTGTGAATTTCTACATGGACAAAGAGTTGCTGAAGATATTAAACACCCATCTCTGTTCATCTAATGATACAAATTGTGTATTGTACCTTTATTTCTACTTTAAGTAATGAGATCGAAAAGCAAGATGTGTTGTCTCTAAAGCCAAGCTCCAGTATTTGTACCAAACTGTCATATTTGATAAATCACATCCAATCCACATCCCACAGCATAAACTGCTCGTGAACCAAGGCCAGCTGATTCACATGCAGTAATAAAAACCAAGCACTTTAAACTTTAATTCTTTAACCTCATAATGGCTTTTTATTAAGTTTTATACGGTTCTTAATAACATACTTTTTTACACTTTCTGCAAGTAACTGTCCTAGTATTACTTTGAAAATAGTGGCATATGCAGTTAGGGTTAAACCCCTTTGGCAGACAGAACCTCAAACAAATAGCTTTTGGTAGCTGCGCATTAACCTGCACCTGTTCGATGTCTGGGGGGTTGCTGGACCCTTAGATTTTCATATGCAAATTGCAATGTTTCTGTAATGTTTTAATTTGCAATTCATGCAGAATTCATGGGGGTTCACTCAAAATAATTGGAATTTCTAAACTGGAAAATTCTGGAGGGACTGATTCTTACTCAACCACTTCAACTCTATGTTCTTAGATGCCTGGTGTGAGCAGCTCTCGAGGTTAATGCACTTTTTTTTTGTTAAAGTAGAATGAAGTTTCAATCTTGTTACTCCTGACTCCAATTCACTTATTAATATTGGTATAGACGCACTTTTTCCAACCTACACTGTGAATGTTTGAATAACGTTCATTGCACAGACTAGAACAAAACAATGATTTGTGTTATTAGGTCATAAGGTTTGTTCATGATTGTAACAAAAGACGAAGACTCCACTATATTTTAAAACAAACTAATTCATTAATGTAGGTTATTCAAATTGTGTTTTCTTGCTGTTTTTGGACTATTCGCAGAATTCTGATTATGCCTGTGTTATTGTCCAAGTTGACATAGAGTGTAAAGAAATCCCTCAATATCCAAACAGACTAAAAATCCATTTTAACGACTGATCAGAGTTTTCAGTACGCCTGTGATGCATTATTGGACAAAGCTGAATGAAGTTGCTGCCTTGAAACCTCTGGTATCAGGTGGCTCTGTTGATCTGAGTCAGCGCCCGAGAGAGGCCGTGTGTAAGAGGAAGGAAAAAGTGAACAGCACAGAGACAAAGAGGAAACAGAGTGCGGGGTTACACTTGTGTAGTGCGCATCCTGCACCTTTTCTGTAGCAAAACAGAACAACAATGTGCTTTTCCATAAAGCAGCTTTCATTTACATGTGTGGCTATAATAAAAATTATTAAAACAGATATGTTGTCTCTCAAGATCAAAGCATCTTTCTCAAGTAGATGCTTAAGTCAAGACATTTTGTAAATGGACATTTGTAGGAAACAATTTCTAAACTTTTAGATTTTATCATTTGATGTCCTTGCCCAAATTGTCCTATTCTGTGACTGAATGTGCGACAAACATATTCCACGTTACTTTAGCTTGTCACGTTGCTGTTTGCTGCGGCTGTTGCTGCCGCAGAAATCGGAGACAGTGTTGGAATAAAACCAAAATTCTACTTTTTGGCTGCCAACAGCAAAACACAGATGGGACAATTTGCGATTGAATCCTTCTAGCAGTGTCAGGTTTTCCTGGATATTACATGTACAGCACTGTATTGCTATTCCTCCATCTGAACATATTGCTTTTTAAAACAGGCATACAAATGCATTCTTGTATTGCAATTCTAGAAACACTACCGGATTGTATCCACAGCAAAGGAAAAAGCTGAGGTTGTAGAATGTAATTATTCCAAACCACAACAGTGTAGCCACGGGTGGAAATGTAATGTATCCTACAGCTGTGTTCACTTTATGATGGAGTGTTCTTAGTGTTTCTCCGGAGCAATGACCATATAAGGCAAAAACACAGATTTATGTGCTACCAATTGAACTCTATAACTCATGTCCAACCAACAAACTATTACATCATCCAATGAAGCAGCAACCAGTACTAACAATACTTATATCAGAGGCAATAATGATCATTTCTCCCCATGACTTCATCGTACATCATATCGTCAATCCTTCAAATATACTGTAGCCACGTGAAATTTGCATGAGTGCAGATACGTGGGAATCCTACGCCTACTAACAGATTGTGGCTGAAGGCTGAGCGCTGAAGCAAACTGTCAACATTCAGGCTGATGATGTCCAGGCGTATTAATTTATTCACTTTGTGTGTTGGCTTAGTGTCTGCTAAAGTGATAAAAAACAAAAACAAACAGGCTGTGCGTGAGAGAGACAAGCAATAGAGAAGTATCAGCTGAAGTCGCCATTTCAATTTTTCAAAGGAAGTGTTTGGTTCGAGTGATTTTTCGATTTTAGAGAAGCACCAGCAGTGAGGTGTTTAGAGAACAGCCTGGCCAAAGCATATGAGTAAATCCTCTTGTACACTGAAGGTCTCTGAAAAACAGATGCGAAGACTCTCTTATAAACCATGAACAAGGATTTCGGAAAAAGCGGCCAAGGTCTTAGTGAAAGATACATAGATCACATGATTCCCTGGCTGATTTTCTTGTTTGACATTGCGGTGGTTTACTAACTAAAGGAGAAACGCATCTCAGGCAAGACTAAAAAACACCTAAAGAAGCAAAATATTATAAAACACTACAACACTTGAAATCACATTTGAAATATACAATAATTATGACATAGCAATATGGAATAACATTACCGAATATGGTGGGAATAGATGGCTAAAAGCAAAAAAAAACAAAAAAAAAAAAGGCAATGAGGTCAGCATGCCAACAGCATTCTCTCTGTAAACTCTGAACCCAGGTTCAACAATGAGGAGTGAATTGAGACAAGGGTAAAGGAACGAGTGGGGGGTGCCCGGTTGAGTAGGGAGGATGGAGCCGGCCATATCTGCGCAGGCAGGGATGAAGTTTTTCACGGAAAGCAAGGAACAGATGGAGCGCACCATGACATTGGGTGTGAAAGAGTGGGGTCATTCGTATAGTTATGACAAAGATACAGGAACAGTGTTAGTAAAAATAAAAGAAAAGGACAGTGTAGGGGCAGCTGTGGTAGACGGGCACAGGCGAATGTGCAGAGAGTTTCAAGGACAAAGGCAGCTGTCAGCAAATGTTAGGGGGTGCACAGGTTTGGTTGGTCCTGAGGTAAAGACATAATGCTGGGGACAGTACAAAGGGGGCAATGTGAGTGAAGTACACGTATAGTACTACCTAAGGGAGCAGGGATCTGGGCCGGGGGCAGCAGGGGGAGGATAAGCAGCTAGCAGGTGCCAATTGTCCTCCCCTGGGCTCCGCTGGGCTTTAACAGGGTCATATTCTGGGCCGACTGAACCCTCACCCTCTTCCATCTGAAGAACACAAGATGCCTACAATGAGCCCCGCTGGCTGTTGGTAGGTCTGACATGGCAACATAACAAAGCTGTACTGATAACTAACCAACCACACTGCAAAAATATCCATTTTAGGCATTTAGTCTCATATTCAAGCTTTAAAAATTGGAAAATCAAATCGACCACTCAAGGATCACTGTAGTGAGGGAATGTTCCTTCAATATAAATTTGAAATTGTCTTACAACACTAGTGCAATCTTAAATTCTTGAGAAAAATACGACTTCAGATTCAATACGAGACTAAATAATCAAAATGGATTTGATTTCCAGTGCCGCTTATTTACCAACCGGCATATGAATCGTTAGTGAGCAAGCCGTCGCTTAGTCAACGTCCGTCCAGGCTGCACTGTAGGGGGACAGCTAACTGATGAAGTCTCTGACCCTTACTCTACAGTGTGCCCTACTAAAATTATACAAACACTTCACAAAGTTCACAAAGACCAAATCCATACTGGTCATCTTTTTAAAGCCCTTCAAAAGTGATGTCGTCAAGCACATTCAACATATTCAAAGAGTTCAGATTAAACTGACCGGCTGCTTCCTACAGGACACGAATGAGCATTACAGGTCTTATTCCCCTGCTGCACCTCATTTTAATTGGACTGTGAGATTATGAAATCAATGCTTGAGAAGAGGTCTTTCAGGAAATTTGAGTGCGTTGATGAGGTCACTGGAGGAGGGCTTTCGTTTCTCACAAAGGCAGAGACAATTGAGCACATTGGTAAGAATGCTGTTAAGCTCGGAAATAGCTGTAAAATTGAGCAACAAATGAGCAGAAAGAAGCTGCAGGCATACAAAAGATGTCTCGGGGGAAACAGATTCTTCTAGCACAGATAAGAGCAAATCTATTAGTACCCAAACCAATTAACCTACTGCTGAATCTATCAGAGCTAGTGTAGGCAAACAACAAAAACCCAGGAGAGCCCTCGGGATTCTTTTGTGATTACCTCCTAATCTAATTAGGAAAAAAATCTGCAAAGTACTTGAATTTTTTCAAAAGAACTCAATAAACTGCATTATACAGCACATTACTATGATTGGTGCCTTTGATTTAGAAGCATCAGTAAAAGCATCTTCTGTAGTTCTACAGATTCAACAAACAACTTGCTCCAACTGAAGAAATAGATTTCCCTTTAGCACAGTGTGCCGGGTGCCCACTCATCCCACAATACACAGGACACTTCGAATCTGCAAGTCTACAGTTTGTCTCTGCTCATTGAATTAGCGGGACGGCACCTGTACTGACCATAATATTAGTGAGTGGGAACATATTGTACTCCAGGATATTAAGTACATTGAAAAAGGTAAAAATAGTATTGCAGTCACTGAGAAAACTGCAAAAAAACATAAAAAAACATAATTTAAATTAGCTTAAAGGTAACATTTACTTGATGTATACAATTGCATTGGTTTTACTCATGTTTATTAATTAGCAACTTATTATAAATGACTACAAACTAAATTATTTCCTAATAAATATTTCTCACAAGTCCCACAAATAAACATGCTACTGTATATAGATTAAAATAAAGATTAAGATATTGTTTTGGTTCTTGGTCCTTGAAAAGGGAGCTCACACTACCGTCAGCATTTCCACTTGATCCTGTTAAGAGTGAAGTTTACTGCGGCAGTGACACATCTTCAAGTCTTTAGTCTAAACTGGCTGTTTTAATAACAGCCATCTACCACACAAATCACCACATCATGCTGCTGTGCAAGGCAGCCCACACAAGTCCGAGAGACCGTCATGCAGCTGTAGCGGGTCTTCAGTCTCCGCTCTGTGGGCCGGGTAAAACCATGCATGTGGGCTGAGGTGAGGAGGGCTGAAACCAGTCTGAGGGCATTCATGCCACGCATACCGTAAAAATAGAGCTTGATGGGCTGCATCGTGAAAGTGGCTAACGTGTCACTTTAACATGAGCATGACATGCCAGCCTCTGGTTGCATGCCAGCTAGTTTATGGTGGGGAAGCAGGTCTAACCAGGTAGTCTGATTCGGGTCTAATGCAGATACAGGACAACGGTAAGAAAAGTGCTTTAGTTACAACTCAGGACCACACAGATGATCCCTGTGTGATAACTTTGCTATCACGTAATAATGAGGGGAAGGATTTAAATCAAGTCAGTATGGGTGATCTGCCGCTCATTCATGCAGGGTGGGTCTGGTGATGGTGACTACCATGCTTAAGCAGGCGGGATTGTTGGGAGGCATCCGAACACATTCTCTATGACCGTTTTGCAATAAAATGCAGGACGTGCAATGGCTGAAATGCTTTGTGGTCACACTTCCTGCATCATCTTAACACCAGAAGCCCTAAAACAGATCTATGTCTATTCCCATCACAATCACAGAGAATGCTGAGTGGCGATTGCAGGGCATGCATTCACAGACACGTAAACAATAAGTTCAACACTAACGGCACACAGCACTGCTGGTATTAGAAACAGGCCTAAGTAAAACTAAATCAAGATCTGGGAAAAAGAATAATTCATAACTGTATGACTGATCCTAAACAGAAGTGCTTATTCAAGAAAGCAATATTTCTAATTGAAGAGGTTATAGTTAAAATAACAGATTTTGACAAGCATCCTAATCTCTGCATCAACGTTCAAGAAGATTTGGCTTTCTGACCAACATACCTATCGTTTATTTTGACTAAAACTATTAAAAGCAGGGTGTGAAATCTGAACATTAAGCACATGAAAAGTAGATGTGACACAGAAATGTATGGAACCTGCTTTTTGTAATCCCAATAACACTGTAGAACCCTGGTCCTGCATGAATGCTACAATATTTCATCTGCATATTTTCAAGCAAATGGAATTGAAATTGAATTTAGAGTGTGCAGCTTCCTGTGTAGGGAAAGGACAAGTCAGTTTTGATGGCTGACTAGACACAAAAATATACAGGTTCTTGCCAGAATATTATAATATAGAAATATTGCTTTGGAATAACCACTTGTGTACTTGTTCTATTTGAATTGATTTTAGATGTGTTTTAAGTCCAGGGCAGAATCAGTCTCATCTCCTCTACCTAATTTTGCCCAGCTGGCTCTTGGCTCTGGACAGAGGCTGCAGAGCAATGAAGTCATCACCTATCGCCACACGGTTGGAATACATCTACGGCGGGAGAATATAGAGAGGATATGAGGAAAAACACACAGGGGATAACAATCGCGCTCTCAAACACACAGACACAATTAATACAGAACCCAGAATCACACGTTCACATACAAAGACAAAATGGGACAAAGGTTAGAGCAGAAATAACAAGCACCACATAAGATTGGAAAAGGCAGCGTTTTTCTGAATAACAGAGAGTTTTGAAGAGGAGAGTGGTACAACAATAAAGAACAAACAGTCTCCAGCTGGACAAATCAATTCTATAACTATACAAACTGTATGCTTATGCATGTGCTGATGTGTGAGCATAGTGGATCAGAGGGTGTGATCATGCGGTGTGATTGTGTATTCAGCTCAACACCCTCCTGTTCCTGTAAAAGAGTTAGGTTACTTAAGGCCACAAAGGCTGAGAAAATGATCAACTACTTAAACAATCATGAGCCACTGCACATCTCCTCTCTAGAATTTGAGCTACCTTTGAGATTGTATTTGAGACACAAATCAGAGTATTTATTCTCTGGACATCTTTTTTTGCAAAGCATGTCTGCAAGAAGGCAAACAATACAAGACATATACCTACTTGTATATATATTTCAAAATTAACTTCTTTTTTTCAAAAGATCTACAAACTATACATTTTGAAGTGAAAAATTAAATGGCATTCAATGGTCCAGTCGAGCTGTGATATGGAACAACAATTATTTTTTTAAGCAGGAATAAAATAATCAAACCATTGCATGTTTTTGAAATATGACCTCAGGTTGCTAATGCTAAAATGGTGGCAAGGTGAGCCAAAAAGGGACAAGCTAGGATTGTTAACATGTCCATTTCACCATGGTAACATGCTTAACTTTCAGCGGTTTTATTTTGTGCTCTTCACTTGCTCTGGCTGCTCTTACTGTAGCTCATATACCAACAAAAGGAACATGCATGCAGGCTTCTCCAACATAACATTGAAAGCTACTTCAGGCTATTACAATTTTATTTTAAATATTCAAATCAACTTGTACCACAGGTAAGATTAATTTCAGTATCTGTGTTAAAAAAAGTCTTGATTGAAACCTTTCTAGTTTTTGACATCCAAAACATTAACTAGCTAACTGTTTCAACTGTGGTCATGAAAAACTCGAGTCCCTTTTGAGATAAAAAAGCTAACAAAGCCAAAATAAACTAAATATTTCAGCTGCTCATTATACAGCACATTTTCAATTTCCCTGCAACATTTGTCTAGTCGATGAAATATATAATCTTTCAGTTTTAATAGTTTATATAGCCTACGCACACATACAAGGTTATCAACATTAGAGAGAAAGTTTATACAACTAAAAACCAGGAAAGATGCAGGCTAGTGTAGAAAAAAAAGCTATTAAAACAGCGAGAACTACTGTGACTGAGTGATTACTAAAGGTCTAGAAATGGGGTCAGCGGTGTGCAGGGCATGTAAAACCTGTGAAATGTAAAAACTGTGAAAACCTATAGAAAGTAGAAAGTACGTTCAAGAATGTTGGAGGAGCCTCATTAAATACCAGCCAAATAAATTAGAACCCGTCCTTTTTTTTAACATCATAGATGCAATTCCGTTTGTTCTCTGATTAAAAACATTCTCACTTTCTGCCGCTCCTCGCCACATTACCTGACTCTTCTGTGTGTTCGTTGGCTGCAAATGCCTGTAGAAGACCTTCTTCACCACATCAGGAAAGAGGCACGTTATGACGATGATGATAATTGCAAACCATGCCGAACCACTGGACAACAGCTGGACAAAGACGAAGTACATGTCTTGGGTGTGAAGGAAAGGCCTGGAGGGAGATAAAACAGCAGTTATAAGGGTAATGACTCCAGCGTTTCCTTTCAGGCGTATCAAACACCTACAAGTTGTTTTGTCCTAAAGGGTCAGTAACGTTTTGTCAAAGCCATTTTGCCCTCAGTTTAATTTCAGGTCTCACTGGCAGTTTAAATCTTGCTCTTACAATGATTTTATTGTTCACAGTAAGCACAGAGTTTAAACCTGGGCTGATGTCAGATCACAAATTTCAATTATTGTTCAGTACTGTCAGGATGGCTCCATGCAGTCTGAGTTGACTGGATTGGGTAAGTGGTCAAGACGTGATCTCATCGCTCAAATAACTCCAAGTTAAGCCTCAGTGAGGTGTCTGCCGACTGTAAAGGTTCTATATTTTGGTGTAAATCGGCCCATTCCATTTGAAGACATCAATATCAGAATTCGGCAAAACTTGCACAAATCAGTTTATGGTCATATTAGGAACAGCACAAACACTATTTGCAGTCCACTGTATGATTAACATTCTTGTGATTTTTAGTAAATTGTTCATAAAATATAGTGTTTCTGAATTCCCGTTGCATGACCAATGCAGAGTATGTGTTTCCAAATGCGGGACCTCATTTTATAGAAATTGTACAGTAAATTCCTTTCTCCCTTTTTTTACATTAAGCAAAAACATACGTTAAATTTGTAGGAAGCTCTTCTTACCAGATAATGCCTCCGTAGAAGAGGGAGAAAATGAAGTAGAAGGCAATTGAACCCCACGTAACAAAGTGGTTCATCCATGTCCAGAAATGAGTCTCTAAAGCAAGCTGTCATTACACACAGACACAAAAAAAGTGTTAGGACTCATCCTACACAGGCGGTACATAAATAAAATATCGTAATTTACCTTTAATGTGACAGTGATGACCATGACAGTAAAGACCAGTGTTCCAAATGTCCAGTTTCCAAACATCTAAAAAACATACAGGCATCCGTCAGTAAAACAGACCCCGATATGATGATATGAACACAGGGAAACTATGGTTATATTTACAGACATTGACCAATTAATGACAACATAACCATAAGGTAACACGCCCTCACATCTGGTGTAATAATCTATATGCTCTTTCTTATTACTGTAGTCAAGAATGAACAAGTAAACATAACATTACTCCTACTTACATTAAGTCATTTCTGGATCATAACTCTCGTGACAGTGAACGATTAGTAAGACAATACAAATCATATAATGCTTCATGGATAATTCATTACCAAACCTATAATTCAGGTCACCTGGAAGTTGCAACAGGTTGGACCAGGTGAAAAGAAGTATGCTTTGCTTTACAGTGGTTTGTGAATATAACACCAGACTGTGTGTTAATATCAGGCCTAGCAGTTTGAGTGTGTGACTACTTTCAGGAGCTCCACTGAGATTCATTCTAAACAGAGGTTAAATGCTGTGGGGGGGGCATTGTTGTGTTTTCATCCAATTTAGGACCCTGCTGGAGTCTGAGCACTAAAAAAAACTAATAGAGAGTGTAGTTAGATGTATAAGCAGAGACATTAAAAAGGAAGCAGCCAGCAATTCAGGTCCTACTTTATTAATATGACACTTTTTTAACCAACCCTTTTGTAACTTCCCTTTTTAAACTTCCTTTAATACACTTTCAGCTCTCATTTAGAAGTCACCAGCTTATTTCAACCTGAATATGTGTTTCAAGAAATTATTAGTTCAATGTTTATTTTATGACAAACTTAACTCAATACTAATTGTAACTTTGTTAGTTAGTTATTATGTGCACCATAATGAAGGTGAAATTCTGAATTGTTTGATTGGAAACAAAAGAATAAATCAATTAAATAAAGCCTCCTGCTCCACTATGCTAATAGATGGCATATTTTCTGATAATTTAACTTTACTAAAAAAAGTAAAATGTACAAGTCGTGTCCTATATGGTTATACAGGTGGATATATCTGTGTGAATTTTAGTGGAAGTTTGCTGTCTGTGTTTGAGAAAATAAATGTGATTCTCAATTAATGTGTTTTTAACGGGGGTTTAATAATATTGTATTTTAGCAAGACCCATTAAATTGCAAACCGAACAGACAGTTAAGTTCAAGAGAAAACTAATGAATCCAAACTGATTAGTTTACCAAAATTATCAAGGTTTAATGAACCACAAAAGTTTTAATAATTTCTGTTGCACTGTTTAGATCAAGATTTTAGAAAATAGTAAAAGTAAATTGTGCTTTCACATTTTGTGCATCATTACTATCAATAGTAAAACATATTGGGGAATCCTCCTGATAGGCTTTTCCCCAAGCAGACAAGTATCCAACTGTAGAGCAGACTCTTACCAGCTGCCTGTTAGCTCGCAAGATCTGAAGACATGCACAGCATGAAGGCAGAAGGAAAAATAGAGTAGTGAATAAAAGAAAGAATAGATAGACAAGAGAGAGAAAAAAATGCTTTCACAAATCACAAACTTCAGACAAAGAGAAAGATTGCAAGATATGCAGTGGGAAAGAAAAACATGCCTAAAACAAGTTATGTTATTCACCAGAGGAAGAGAAGATATGAATAAGATAAATATTATAGGTTACTTATTAATAAGTGAGTGACATACATGCTGTTACAATAAGACAATAATCAACGAAAGGACAGAATGAGGGTGAGACAGGTAGGAAAGGAGCAATATAAAGAGGAGAAACGACCAGGCCCATTAACAGTATCTCACTAAAAAAATACGCAAATTCACACATCTGCGTTTTTTTTTGTGCCCTGAAACAACAATTTTCTAATAAGGTTTAGAAAAATCCTCTCAGCCAGCCTTTTCTAAGTGTACAGACACAAACACACACACACACACACACACCTGCCCGTTGCCCATAAGTGTCGTATCTTCTCCCATCAGTATGTAGGATCCGAAGAAGAAGACGAAGGCATGGCAAAAGCCCAACACAGTCCAGTACAAAAAGGTTTGGAAAGACAGCAGAGAGTTCTTGCTGATGTCCCTGCAGGATTCAATGATATTTTTCTTAGAGGACATACTGTAAGAGAGTGTCACTGTGAGGTATAAATTAATAGTTTACAGAGTGATTAAGAAACTTTGTGGAATAAATTATGCGCCCACGAACCGGTAATGCTACATACATCGTGTGTTACACAGAGCCTTACCTGTACAGGCCAGGTTTATTTTGCAGTACGTGCGGATGGACCAGCTGTTCAAACAGACTGTACACCAGGATGGGCAGCGAGGTGAAGCAGATGTTGTACAGTGTCAAATAGACACTGTCGTACAGAGTCTAGGACAGACAGAGACATTTAACTCAACACTAACCTATTAGCCCAAATTGATATGACTAACTCACTTATAGTCAAACAACAAGTTAAATAAATTGCAACAGCACAGCACATCCTTCTCTCTTTATGTCTACACTACACATAATCTAATATGTATATATGATTTCTTAGGATAATTGCATCTTTGTCTTCGACCATGTAAATTCTAAAATAAATTCTAACCTAATGCCATTAATAGCTGGATAATTTGTTTCAAAGTTTTGTCTCTTAGATATATATAGGACTTAGATGGAAAATGATTTTGATTTTAACTATAAATGAATGAATCTCAGTGATATCCTTGCCTGATGAGACTTGTGAAAACTAAAATGATATCACATTATAAAATGGAAATCGAGCTAATATTAAAGAGATGAAGACGTGTCTTAGAAAGAAATCCTACTATGTAATTAAATGGACACTTAATGAGGTAAAATGTACTAAATGAAGGACTGTGCAACATTAAAACCCAGGAACAAAACAACATATGAAAAAGTGAAAGAAATGGAGAGGTAACACGACTTACTTGTTGTGAAAACAAACAGAAGAACTGGTATAAAAACTGGGGTGTGATAAAACACACATTCTAGAAAAGACAGAGTGAAGGAAAGAAACATTACACACACTGCAGTGAAAGGAGACATGGCTGAACACAGTCTTAACAGCTGATGTTTACTTTAAAACCTTTTCTGTACGGCAAATGAACACCACGGCTTTCAAAGGGTCGCGTGAAAGGGAGATTTTAATAGCCTACAGCTAATCCTATGAAATATGCAAACCTTTTCTTGCACATATGATTCCAGATATTAAAAGAAAACTACAAGATACGACAATTTCGTGAGCCATTACCTACCTTGTAGAAAAAGTACTGTACAAGCGTAGCTATTCTAATGTAGTAGAAGTGACCGTGGACCAGCAGGAGTTTAGCCAGGAACTTAAACCTGGCTATTGCATAGTCACTGTTCCTCACGGCCTGACGACCCTCCTTCCCCATGATACCTACACACACAGTGAAAAACAAAAAAACACTGCAGAACGCAAACACAGTGGACTTGGAGACAATTAGATCTGAATAAGGATGTCAAGCATTTACCTATGCCCACATGGGCTTCTTGTATCATACTGACATCATTGGCTCCATCTCCAACAGCTAAGGTGATGGGTTTTTCTGGAGATGTTTTTATAAGACGCACCACCTGCACCAAACAGAGTTGTAATAAGATCTGGGCTCAGTTTCTCCAGATTCATCACATGAACATAAAGTACCATGAACAATACATGCTACCATTGAAATCTGTGACAGCATCTCTAGTGAACTTTGACACACGCACAAAAAATGGCTGACGGTGCACGTTCAGTACGCTGAAGCACTGGTACCTTAGCTTTCTGTAGCGGGGCCATGCGGCAACACAGCACGGCTGAACAGTTTTTACACACTTCCATGAAGAGCTTCTCGTGCTCCCTTAGTGCCAACGACAGACTGGCCCCATCGACAACGAGCCCATGTTGTATGACATGGTCCTCCTTTATCCTGGACACGTGGAGAAAAAGTCAGAAAAGAACAGAATATAAGAGGAGAAAACAAATACGACCAACTATTACCATTTGGATTTGCCATTTTTGAATTTTTTATTAGCACAATAAAAAAGTAACAATCAAGTTTCTGCTTAAAGAAAATATGTTTTACCATTTTAAATTTTAACTACTGCACAGCACTATAATATGACTTAAGGCCCCACACACACCTCTACACACACCCACACACGCCCTACCTTCTGGCCAGTCTGCGGAGCTGCTCAGCACACTCATTGTCAGAAGGCTGCTGCAGCAGCTCAAGGATATTCATGGTTCTGTGGAAATGGCCACAGGACAGACTGACACTGACTGCAGTCTCATGTTTGTCACCTGTCAGCACCCATACTTTGATCCCAGCCAGCCGCAGAGCTTCTATGGTCTCCTGAACTTTGTCTTGGAGTCTGTGGTACACAGGGAGGGATCATATACCAATAGATTTTTAGATAGATTGATAGATGGATGGATGGATGGAGAGGTAGAGAGATATAGATAGATAGAATTAGACACAGATATCCATATATATATATATATATATATATATATATATATATATATATATATATATATATATATATATATATATATATATATATATATATATATATATATATATATAGCTGGATGAAGTGAATTTAAAACTACATTTTTCAATATTCAATGCACCTACTGCTCTTAGCTGATTTCAGTGGGAATGCCTGTCCTAATTCTGACCACAGTCAATGTTCCTCAAGACACCAATAAATGATCTATATCATTAATTATTCCCATGCCATCAGCTTTACATTATTCATATTACACCGAGTCTCATCTTCCATATTACATGCAATCCTCTGACATGTGAATCTGTGGAGAAATTAATTCCAGATACATAGAAGCAGAGAGAAAACAGAGTGAAGGGATGAGTGGGAGAACTAGAGGCTTATGTGAGGAGCAGATGGTGAGCACATGTAAACACACATCAACATTCATTTCCAAAGAGGCTCAGTGATATAACGTGGGCATCTCCCTGCTGACTATACATTGTTCAAGATGGTCCCGCCAAGTGTGATTATCTGTCTGTTTTTTTGCAATATGCTTTTTAATATCTTGTACTGCCCCAATTGTTTTATACCTATGGTATCTAAATCACAGACCACAGACGATGTAACTGGTTGTCACCAAGGACGAAAGAAATATAGATAATATACATATTATAAAACTCCATACTTGTCCTCGACCCCTGTGGCTCCCAGGAGGTGCAGGTCTCTCTCGATGTAGCTGAAGGCCTCCTGCAATCTCTCCTCCCTTTGCTGTAGCGCAGTGCGGGCAACGTTCAGACGCCTGTCCACATCGATGTACTCCTCTGGGCTGAAGTGGCGACATGCTACCACCAAGGTCCGCAAACCTTTCTACAGCGGGAACAGGATGATGGGTGATGGTTACAGAAAATACCCAAGAAAAAATAGGGGAAAAAAAGAAACATAAAGTAGAAAGCAAAGAACAAATGATGTAAAAACATTATTGAATTAAAAACGAAAGAACAAGTTTGTATAAAAATACAGTAAATAAACCACAGCAGAAGGAGAAAGAAGAGGACAAACAAATTAATAAAGCTATAAAACACAGAACCAGCCTGAAGGGCAGACGACCACAAATCAACCCTGGCCGGAGCAAAGACTCCTGTGGTACTAACGTCCAACGACATGATGCAGGGGGCTGGATATATGTGTTTGTGTGAGTGTGTGCATGGCTGTTGCGATAAATATTTTACCGTCTAATGGGAATGGAGAGCGACCAGGCCAGACGTAACTGGTACAATGCTTCTGTGTCTACACTCAACAGGTAATTCAGAGTCATGTCTTTGAAATCCTCAGAGGATTAGCTAACAGTGAGTCTAATTACTGTGAGTCAGTTTTGCCTTTGAATCCCACTGTACATGGAGAAAAGGGGGAGACAGCAAGTGACAGTAAAGGATTTCTATTTAAACATTACCCAATGAAAACTGTCCTAATATTCTTCAATTTTGTTGGAACCTGTTAAAATTCCACCATTGGTCGACCATCAATATATTTATTTTGAAAAAGAAAAAAGACACAAACATTTTAGTTCTTACCAAGGCAAACTCATCCACATGTAGTCTTGTCTTTTCTATCTCACCACTGGTTGTGAAAGGCAAGATGGCTGACTCTGCTCCCTTGGTGAACAAGATTTTGCCTCCTTGACAACAGTAAAGACAGCATGAAAGCACAGAGGAAGAAAAACAGTAATGAAACATTTTAAAACCATGAAATTATATGCATTTCTATACAGTTTGAACTAATTTAAAACCTTCAAATAATTATTTTCATTCAGTTTGAAATACTACTACTATCAAACTGATTTCTTTCCTCAAATTTAACCAACTTTATGATCTTCCTTTTTGTTGTCAAACATCTGCCATATCTTTGTTCATTTTGCCTGATGTTATTTTGTCTAGAGCTCTGTAACATGGAAATAAAAATCTATCATGCTTTTTTGCATGCACATCAAATTGACTGATATAAGTTTTTGTGTTTGCTGTTTTAATGTCTGCTATGATCTAGTCCTTACAGTGTATTGCTGGTGTTTGTGTTTGAGGCAGTGGATATTTATGTTGCCATATTACAATTTTTCCACTTCTTGTAATGTGATCATGCAACTATATAGTCAGTATCACAATATGACAGATTAATATAATATGAAAGAAATTACAAACATGTTTTTTCAAGTCCCAATTTTGTTAACACAAAAGAAAGGTCAGAAGTGTAATGCTGTTGCTCTTCAGCTAAAGTACCTGAGGGAGTCTGTAGTATGACACTCATTCTTCTGCGGTCAGCATCAAACTCTAATACATGAAGCAGTTTATACCTAAAAGAACAAGGACAGTATGGTTCTTCCTTATTTTGGCTAAATAATTTCATGAAACGTCAATAAACAGTTTGAGTACTTGAGACATACTTTTCTGACGTGCCAAAGGATTTAATTTCCATCATATCTCCTTTAATACAAGTGAAAGCCACTCCGATTCTGGGGAAAAAACAGAGAAGGTAAGATAAAAGGTTCTACAGACAGACATTTTAAAAATACATAAACTAGAAAAATGAAAAAATATCTGAAGGTTGTAAAAAAGTAAACATAAGCTGAATTGAAGCTTAACTAATTAAAAAGGATCAAGTAGCTTTATCATGAAGTATTTGGGGGAGCCTGGAAATTGTAATGCAATAGCTGAGAGCAAATTTTAAGTGAAACAACTGAGTAATAGTAGAACATCTGAAGTATCATGACCATTTTAAAATATCAAGTTGAAGGTAAAATCTCAGAATGCTAAATAATGCAGAAACATTTGCGTTTCAATGTAGACAAATTTGAAGACAAATCTAACAACTGTGCAATCAGCAAACAGTCACCTCTTATTGCAGGTGGATTGAAACCACCAACTCATTTTAGCAAGTAAAAAAGTAAAAAGTTGAATGGAAGTCAAATGGCTGAAGGTCTTGTGAGTTGCTCAAACTTTGAAAGGTTTCTCTAGGCTGAAGAATGCCTGACTAGTTAAAGCTGAAAGAAGACAGTTGAAGAACAGCTGAAGGATTTCTCAATTCATTTGAATGAGAAAAAAAATGCTGAGGCATTCACAGTAGATAAAAATTACAACATTACTGTGAATGAAGATAACAAGATTACTAAAACAAGACTAACAAAAAAGTTCTAATTATTTTAACGATGGCAGCCTGCAAGTGTTTAATTTGTACAGCAAAACTTTCAAAATTAACTGAAAATACTTTTGCACTTCTCACAATAATTCAGGTTCCGGTTTTAGCAGCTACTGTATAGAGGCTGTTTTTTTGTGCTATTGTGTCAAACAGATGCTTAGATCAGCTATCGCTATCGTACGTTAATTCAAGGCTGATGACAGGCCACATTGGAACTGTGGTTGGGTGTGTGCGCTCTCAGAGTCAGCAGAGACAGTGGCTTTAGCATGGCATTCTCATGCTCACATTGTTAAGTGCTATTTATATTGAGCATCTGTGTGACAAAAATTATATAATCAATATAATATATTAAAAAGAGACTTCAGACACAATGACAAAATCCAGAAATGTCTTCTTGTAAAGCCAGTAGGTGCTGTCCAACTCTTTGTCATTTGGGTTCAAATCAACGCAGATGTACTATCTGCGGTTCAATGGAGCACAGAGGCACAGGGTGATGGTTTCAGCCCTTTCCTGCTCAGCATAAATTAATTTGGCAGTATTGTATGAAAACTACTTTGGGATCATCAATTTCATGCACCATAAATCCTGAAGGTTTTGTAAAACAACCAGAACTTTAAACTAATACGCATGCCTTGTGAAAGTGGCACCTAGTTACTTTTCGGAATTGTTTTTGAGCCGTTCTTCCACACGGATCTGGTGGAGGGCTTTTGAACTACTACTAAACAGTTGCTTGCTCCATATTTACTATAGGCCACTGTAAATAGGCAAGGAGTGAGTAAAGAAACAGTGACACTTCATATCTGGCCAGGAGTCACACCTCCAAAACTATTTCAATGCTGCTCAGCAGGTGATGCAGTCAGGCGATGTATTAAAGCAGGTAGAACTTCATGCAAACAGTCAGGATTTATATTGGAGTGCAAGTTTGGTTTTTTCTTGATTTGGTGATACTGGTTGTGTTTCTTAAACACTTCTTGCATCAGTACCTTTCGCAATCTCAACTTTAATCAACATATTTTTAGATTCTATTCAGATTTCCACAAATGCATCTCTTACAAAAGCTTCAATGTAAGCTCACCTCTTTGCTGCCTCAACTAAAGCTTTCTCATCCGGTGAAGAGGCGTAGTATTCCATGTGATTCGAAGAGAAACCATTTGCATGGGAAAACGGGTCTCCACCGACCAGGCAGTCCGGCTGATCGTAGCTGATCTGAACTGTGTGACACAATGACACCGCCTTCAGAAACAGCAATTCCTCGCCAACCTGGGGAGAAAGAGGGAAGCATGAGACAACCTGAGCATATATAACTTCAATTCTGAATATTTTGTGCATTTTATAGCAGCAGTGTGAAGAGTATGCATGCATGCAAAGAAAAACTTTTAAGAGGTTAACACAGTTTACCATTTGAGGTATGGAACCATCTGGCGAATCATCAGTCATTCCCTCTGGCACGAGTTTACCGTTAACTTCCCGGTACTTGGTTCCATTAATTGAACACTCACGGAAGTGCATCTCGTTTTCTGTTAGAGTTCCTGTCTTATCAGTAAACACATACTCCACCTATGAAACAACAAATGTTTTTGTAAGTAAATAAAGACAAACTCCAGAAGTACAATTTTCAAGTTTTAACGTTTGCAACTTGTATATAGGATTTTATTTATTGCAAAACTTGACAATATGGCAATACAGATCATCATCCTGTACAAAAAAACTCTTCTTGTATACGTATGTGAGTCAATTCCATTGCATTACCTGCCCCAGCTCTTCATTGAGGTCAGAGGTGTTGACCTGAGCTTTCTGGTCACTCTCCTCATGATAAAGATCCAAATCCCAGCCAATGAAAAATGAGCCCAGAAACTTCTGCATCTCCACAGTGACGTAGAGCGAGATGGGAATGATAAAGTTATAGAGCACCAGAAATGCCAAGAAATCGGAGATGAATTTCAAGATCTAAAAAGGAGAATGAAGGCAAATCTTATTACACGGTGAAAAAAGACATAGGGACTTGGCCTATGCAAAAATACAACA